>CAWUFW010009744.1:0-600000 GCA_963921515.1 Calotriton arnoldi | reverse complement strand
GAGAGCACTTCCAATAGTTCAGCCTCCCCATCACTGTGTTGATGGAGGAACATAACCACAAAAAAATTGTTATCGATCTGTTTAATGTATTTTTCGTGCTTTTATCCAAAAGGTTTACGTATTTTTGCATAAAGAAGAAATTAACAAAATATAACAGGAAAGTAGTTTAAATAGCAACGATTCTAAAGAGGACATTCGCTAGTTATAGAAAGATGTGGAAAGAAAGCGGAAACGATTCTAGGGTTGTAAAGGGAGGATGTGAGGGAAGACACTTGGGCCCTCATTACGAGTTTGTTGGAACAGGTTCTGGTATTTACTTCATGGGGGAAATACCACCACCCGCGAATGAGGCATTTACCACATGTAGTAAATACATGTGTGTTTATAAAGGGAATGCGGCATAAGATCGGTGTTTAACACACCAAATTCTGCATTTTGAGCCTTTTTTCCGGGTCCTCCTTGCCCCCTCCCCTATAAATTTCGGCAGGTTTGACCTGCCAGACTTTATCAGAGGAAAACTGGGAGTGCGTGTTAATTATCGCACAACTCGTAATAAGGAACCTTGTGCAAAAAAACCCTTCACTCCAAATGAGGATCATAGTCTTTCCTGAGAAAAATCATTCCAATAACACTCAAGAAATCCATTACAAAGTGAATGTTCTATTCTGTTCTCAATATTCCTAACCATATTCTTGCTTAATGCTTTGTTTGTGTCTGTCCTGTCGTTTCCCCATTACTTTTGACTTCATAATTTGTTGTATTACCCCTGGTTACCTATAGTTATGAATACGAAGGCAGATGGAGGTGTATAATTGAGTACTCTTAGTCAATTAAGTTCTTAATATTACTTACGCACCTTCCATCTTGGGCTCTTTTACAATTAATTGCATCTGACCAGTCGACTATTTTAACAGATTGGAGTATGATCAATTTATTTATATTTCGGGGTGGGCAGTGCCGAGGCTGTCTCATGCAAGCACGGTACTCTCCCTCCAATTTCTTTTTAATTTCCAATTTCAAGTCCTTGTATCACGGGCCATCAGTTCCTATTAGTTGCAATACGGTGGAACCAATATGTCAGGATTACTGAATTTATGATGCCTCGTAACTTTCCTTTGTACTTCTCTCCCCAGGAGTAAATTCCACGTCTGCTCGAGTCCTGTTTCTTCTTGTTATCCCGGGGCACCTTACCTTCCTTTATACAATTAACTTGTTGCAGGGAGGACATACAGCCATTACCTTCACATTCGTAATGTTTTACCTCACTGCTGCTCTGCTGCAGGTAAGGAGTACTCACGGCCTGTATATAATGCTTCTAAAGAATATACTGTAAAAGGTTCATTGATGGCAGAACCTACTATTCCTCCATTATAAATGCTATAATCTCTTTCTCGGAATAAAGTGCTAATTGCAGCCAGAATTAGTTATAAATGTTTGATAGATCTAAGCAAGTAGTAAAAAAAATTCATTTATGGAAGCAGGAATGGTAAGTTCTATTTACAGCTATTATAGGAAATATTATCTATGATAGACTGTCCGCTTCAGCATGTGATAACTGCCTCAGAAAGAGGCCTGTTGAGGGGTTGAAAGGGACTTTAATTAAGTGCACATTTTGTTTTAAAAAACACATTAAATTGCCACTCTAGGAATACTGTTACAGAGTATCTGGTAGTGTGTGGATGTTGGTCGAGGTATGCTCGACACAACCATTACTGCAATATACACTCAATTTCAGCATGAATAAAATGCATGTTTTGTGAGCTTTAATTTGTCTTTATGAAGTTAAGTGTAGTTAGATATAAATACACTTCTCTGAAGTTCGGTTTCTTCCTATATGTCTTCAAATCCTTCCACATTCCTCTGCAGTTCTTAATCTGTGGCTAATCCAGAATTAACAAAATCTGTCCCTGCAAGCCATGATTTATTGTTTACACATTTTGAAGTATTGCCAATCTGGGTTGTGTCCCCGTCATAACTTTACGAGAATCAATCTTCATATGTTGGATTGCATCGTAAAGGCAGACGGTACGACTTGTCTGTGTAGCCGTATGGCTTCATGGCATTTTGCTCGATGAACTCTTGAATCCTTTTATTCTGTCCCCTCTCAAGGGCTATTGAGTCTTTCCAGAGTGGTTCATGTCTATTTTTACTTGCAGACTCCAGTCCTGTATTAAGATAGGTGCCTCCATGGTACTTGTGGAGTAGCTAGTGTCTCATCCTGTGTCCTCTGTTATTCGTTCTTTATTTAGAGAAACTGACTGATGAACAACTCCAACAGGTTAGAAGATCGAATAACCTACAAAGGCAAGTTAAAAGTCTACAAAACCTGTAGACGAAGAAGAAAATCATGTTAGCCAAAGTTGAACACCTTGGGTGCTGCATTTATGGAGCTCAAAAAAGCTCCTACCGACTAATCAAGGTCAGCCTTCTGAAGATTATTTCTATAATGGGTCTCATCCCCTTTTTCCTGCTAAGATCCAGAAATCTCTGCCCCAAGCAACATGCAAATCTCTTCCAGTGCAGAGGTGAAGGGGCTTATTGTGGATAGTGAACCAGGGCCTTTTAATGATCCTTGTACTCCCCGTGGATACTGTTGGCTCCTGCATTCACTGACTGGATCTTGGTTTTAATTAACACTTTTCTGACTACTGAAATAGTCCGGATGAGTTGTAAGTCGAATGTGATATCTCTGTTTATGAAGAAATTCACAATTCACAGTAGACCTAAGTGAGGTGAGTAATTACTACTACACTGTTTCCTGCTCAGGGGAAAATCCTGGTGAAAATGGTGACTGTCAATTTTCCAACGTGTTGGAGGGACAGACATCCTAGAAAAACAGCAACTCGGATTCTGCCCCAGGAAATGGATGGAGACAGCCATATTCATGGCTCCTGAAGAACTGAGAGCCATTTTTGATAAAGGCGATATGACAGGAGAGATCCTGTTAGATCTTGCTTTTGACCCCGTCAAAAGGCACACCTTGTGCCCGAGCTTCCTAATCTGGCATGACCAGCCTTGTGTGCCTATATGTTATCTGTGTTCTGAATTCAGATGTTGATGCAGAGTCCCAGATAATTCACAAGTGTGCTGGAGGAAGATCTTTTAGAGCAAATAGTATCACTCCTGCGTGGGCTTCCTGTGCATATTCGCTGTATTATGCGTTCGATTCCACATTACCTCTGCATGCACACGTAGGAAAAAGCTTTCAGTGGCTCAGCACCAGCTCTTATTAACTGGATTACATTTTTTTTTATCTACAGGTGGCTTTAGATGAATGGTTCATGATCCGGTGTAAAATGCTTTGTTTGCTGGTGTAGATAAGTATACCATAGGGCAACGGAAAACAACTTTTCATCCAAATGATCACCTGGTGCTAGAGGCTTGGAAATTCACCTTCTCTATTGTGTTTGTCTTTTGAGTATAGAGTTGAGTCCAGGCTCCGTTTTTAGGTGTTCACTCTATGGAAGTCAGCTTATCTTGCACCGCACTGCGTTTGCGTGGGTAGGTGCAGAGAGGATCTGAATTGAGTCAGTAATAGTTGGCCACCGTTAAAGCAAAAAATAAAATGCTGACTCTTAAACAGGCATTCTCACCTCATGATCCTAAAAATTGAAATTCTTTCCTCTTTCAGTCTCTTACTCCTTTTCATAACGATGTTTTCTAAGAAATTTTAAAAAAAAAACATTAAAAGAAATTCAAGGCAAAAAGTACTATTGTTCTGGGCGCCAAAAGCGGTTGCCATTTGTGACCAGTTTTTGCAACCAGAAACCTATTTTGGCAAACTGACCTTTGTAGATCAGTTTTCAAAATAAAGAATCTGAATTGGTCGAAGTCCGACCTACGTAATTAATAATAATTAGGTTGGAGTCAAATTGCGACTCACTCCTATTGTTGCAAATCACAGGGATAGTGGTATGCAGGGGACAGGAAATTACCATGTCTGTGATTGATTTTAAATAAAGTAAACTTTTTTTTTTTTTTTAAAGCCGCCCCATCGGCCCATTTCATTAAAGGAAATGGGCGGCTTTAGAAAAAAAAAACGTTTTGTTTTCTTTTAACAGTTTCAGTGAGAGTTGTTCTCGTGGACCACTACCCACCAAACATTTTCCCCAATTCAGAAATGGAAAGGGGTCCAGAATGAGCACTTTAATTGGGAGTCAGTTGCTTTTCAATGGTTTACAACCAAAATGATGTCTGTAAACCATTGAAACATATTGTATTGATTTGTAATTTGGAAGGGACACCCAGAGCACGCCCCAGCCAAATTGTGAATCGGTAACCATTCGGAAACCCATTTTAGGAGGTAGTGAAAGTTTAAGACTCCTAAAATGGGTTTTGAACATAAGAAATACCTATATTGTGGTTACCCTTGATGACTTGCAGTTTTGATGATCAAATCGTTCCTTATCCATTAACATTGTGGTTGAATTGTGTAGCCTTAAGTCCTTGAAGCAGTGAGCCTGGTTTGGCTCGCATCTGATTTTCTTTGAGTAGCCGTGCGCTCTACAAATTCATGATTTGATTTAATTTGATTTTCATCGATTTTGATATATCTGATGTTTTCCTACCCATAAGACTCAAGCTTTGAGTACGCTGAAAAGTACTATATTATGCTTTTGTATGTTGTTCCCAAGCAGAGTGCGTGACTCTGTTGACGAAGGGGTCATCTCAAAGAAACCTCCTTTTGACAAGAGTGACCACCTTCCTTCTGGCCAGACTGAGTCATAATTGGCTGTTGGTGGCAGCAAATCAATATTCACGGGTAACATGCTGTATTACTTTCACCTCAGGTTAGAGAAGCAGTTGACTGGCTCTTCTAGGTTGATCCATGAAATCGGTCATGGCATGCACCCTTCACTTCCTTTTGCTGAGTGTGAGGTGTGCAGTTGTCACAAGAAGATGGGCAACTTAGGCACTAGTATTCCTTTCTGGTTAAAGCGAAGAGTGCAACACTTTGTTGTCACCTCACTAGTTTGAGCGAGTTTTAGCAAAGCAGCCAATGGTCTGTAGGAAGCAACACCTACATGGAAGAAGAGTCCAAGGGCATAGCCGTTTGTTCTTTCTTGTGAAAACACGAATGTGCTTAGTGACTAATCCTGCATCCTGTGTTTAGCATCGACAAGAGACTTGAAGCCCCGAAACAACCTCTGATTGCCCAAGATTCATCTGACCCCGTTCACATTCCTTACTAGCATTATGGACCCTGGGACATTTTAAGCATTATAACTTGCTAATCACCATGAGATGTCTTAGTCTGGAACTATCTCTAGCTTTGGCATTAAGGTGGGTCTCTGGGTCAGAACATCAGTTAACCTTTTCTCTTTGGGTAAGGCTTTGTGCACCAGTACAGGGGAAACGGTTAAACTAGCCCCCCTGCCTTTATGAGCCAGGAATACTATTGAAGACAGCAATGAAGCCTGCTGACACTGTCACTTGGCAAGAAGTAGATAGATTGCCCTGCATGCTGAGTTACTGCTCTAACCCATCTTCAGAACTTATACGGGTAATCTGCTTCCATCTGTAGTTTAAGGTCTTGTTACGCAAAGGGGAGAATCTCAGCCCAGCCTGATAAGAGTATGCTTTCCACCTGGACAGAGATCACTTGTGTCTCCATCTCACCTTTGAAAGAGCCCCCACGTTATGTGCCTAAAACCACAGAAGGAGCTCAAGCCTTCGAAGGGAAAACTTATCATTTGGTGGTTTGCCCAAGGCTTTCCTCATACACTTTTGCATGACCTCTTCACCCTTTAGTCTCTGTGGTTCTGTTGTTTGCTGGTCTTCCTGTTCTATTCCATGTTGATGCTGACTGGCCACTGCTGATAACTCTACCACAAAGAACACATCGCTTTGGGACCCACCTTTGAAGACTGTACACGCTTTTGTAATGAACCTACTGGTGTGCCACCCCTTGCATCATGAACTGTGTTTTTCAACGTTCCCCAAAGCTTAAAACTCCCTCTGTACTTAGTTGCGCCAGCTCTGAGCACACTGTGAGTTCTCTTACCCTCACCCCGAGTGGGACGGGTATGCCCAGACGTGGGTCTCGTGCTCTCCATGCCACTGGAGTCAAGCTATCCTAGCTGATGAGTGGTGACACCCCAAAACCTGTCCTAGGATGCTTGTTTCCAGTCCGGGCAGGACCTGGCCTGGCAGTTCGGGCTGGACTGTTCCTATTGGGCGCAGGGTCAAGACTGATTTGCATATGGCTGGGTTCAAACTGGAGTAGCATGGGGAGCAAACAAACGATGGATTTATGCCCAGATCTCTGTACTGGGGTGAACGTATGACATTGTTCTACATTCTGCCATCAATTGTTTTTTTGCATTTGTCACCCCGAGTGGGACGGGTATGGCCAGACGTGGGTCCCGTGCTCTCCATGCCACTGGAGTCAAGCTATCCTGGCTGATGAGTGGTGATACCCCGAAACCGGTCCTAGGATGCTTCTTTCCAGTCCAGGGAGGACCTGGCCTGGCAGTTCGGGCTGGACTGTTCCCATTGTGTGCAGGGTCAAGACTGATTTGCATATGGCTAGGTTCAAACTGGACTGGCATGGGGAGCAAAAAACGATGGATTTAGGCCCAGATCTCTGTACTGGGGTGAATGTATGACATTGTTCTGCATTCTGCCCATCAATTGTTCTTTTGCATTTGTCACCCCGAGTGGGACGGGTATGCCCAGACGTGGGTCCCGTGCTTCCATGCCACTGGAGTCAAGCTATCCTGGCTGATGAGTGGTGACACCCAGAAACCGGTCCTAGGATGCTTGTTTCTTGTCCAAGGAGAACCTGGCCTGGCAGTTCGGGCTCGACTGTTCCCATTGGGCACAGGGTCAAAAGACTGATTTGCATATGGCTGGGTTCAAACTGGAATGGCATGAGGAGCAAAAACTATGGATTTAGGCCCAGATCTCTGTACTGGGGTGAATATATATGACATTGTTCCGCATTCTGTCCATCAATTGTTCTTTTTGCATTTGTCACCCAAGTGGGATGGGTATGCCCAGACGTGGGTTCCGTGCTTTCCATGTCACTGGAGTTAAGCTATCCTGGCTGATATGGGGTGACACCCCGAAACCGGTCCTAGGATGCTTGTTTCCAGTCCAGGGAGGACCAGGCCTGGCAGTTCGGGCTGGACTGTTCCCATTGGGCGCAGGGTCAAGACTGATTTGCATATGGCTGGGTTCAAACAGGAATGGCTTGGGGGGCAAAAAAACGATGGATTTATGCCCAGATCTCTGCATTGGGATGAATGTATGACATTGTTCTGCATTCTGTCCATCAATTCTTCTTTTTGCATTTGTCACCCCGAGTGGGACGGGTATGCCCAGACGTGTGTCCCGTGCTCTCCATGCCACTGGAGTCAAGCTATCCTGGCTGAGGAGGGGTGACACCCCGAAACCGGTCCTAGGATGCTTGTTTCCAGTCCAGGGAGGACCTGGCCTGGCAGTTCGGGCTGGACTGTTCCCACTGGGCGCAGGGTCAAGACTGATTTGCATATGGCTAGGTTCAAACTGGAATGGCATGGGGAGCAAAAAAGCGATTGATTTAGGCCCAGATTTCTTTACTAGGGTGAATGTATGACATTGTTCTGCATTCTGTCCCTCAATTGTTCTTTTTGCAGTTCTCTTACCCTCGGCATCTTCCAGCTTGACCACGAGAATTTGACATTCCACTAAGCAAACACGGAGTCTCACAGGTACCAACAGAAGCGATGCACAGCCGATCAGAACATGAACATTCATAGAACAGTTGTATGACAGTGGCCGCATGGCTAAACCACACGTACCTCTACTACACTGCCTAACCACAAATGCGTCTGAACAACCACGCATGCCTTTACCACGCATGCCTATACCACGCAATTTCGTGATAAAGGCATGACTGGTACAGGGATATGTGTTAAAGATCAAACTCTGTGCCACCTGCCCTTAGCCCTAACAACTACCCGACCGCCCCCGAGCCCTAAAAACTTCTCCGAGCCCTAAAAACGACCTGACCCCCTACTAAGCCCTAACAACTACCCGACTCCCCCTGAGCCCTAAAAAGTAACCCGACCCACCCCACCTTACCTCACTGCGTCCTCTCCCGAACCTTCCTGTTCCCGGGCCCACCCATCTCAGCATCTAGATCACGCATTGCCTTAACAACGCATATGCGTGGTTGAGGCATATGCGTAGTTAAGGCAAGTGGTTGTGCTTGCGTTGGAACGGTACGAGTGGCTCAGCCCGCCCTGTTCAGGCTGTTTCCCTTATATAACATTCTGAACTGATCTTATAACCAAGATACGCAGAACCTAGGCTGCAGTACCAGTTTCAAACATGCAGGGGGTACCTTTATTGTTTCTAAATGTGTGTGTGCTGCGACTGAGTTATAATTGCAGAAGTGAAGCCAGATTGTTCCCATTGAGCAGAAACCTACCTAGCAGTGGGGCTGTCATGTTTTTCTAAATTATCTAACCTTTTAGTAAATAAAAGTCATATTTTTTTCTAAGGGTAGAGAAATTCGAAAGCCATTTATTGTATGGTTTGTATTTGTGAATTGTCTCTGATTTTCTGAACATATACTACTCTCTCAAAGTAAGCCTTGACTGCTCACCATTGCTACCATAACTCCTGAGAGTCAATGCCCCAAAAGGAGGGCCTGGGTACCTCACTGAGCCCACAGTAGTACCTAGTTCCTTGGGTTTGTCCAGCTGCATGTGAAGTCCCAAGAACCAGAAGAGCTGCCATGATGTATAGTAAATTTAAAAGAAATTGAGAGTTTACAATTTTAAGTTGTAAAGTTAATGGCTGCAACCTACTTTCAACTGTTTGTTTAAATGTTTTATGGAATATGTATAGAAATTGTAATGTACTATATTTTATTTTAAACTGTGTTTTAAGATATGTATTATACAAGTACCTTTGTACTTAATTATTTTTCTATCTGCTGCAAAGTGCTCAGAATTCGACGTCAGTCAGGATTGGGTCAGTTAAATGTCATAAATAAAATAAGACAAATGGAAATGTATGCAATGATCTAATATGGCCATCTGTTATTCTACCATATTCGGGCTAAACCTTTTCAGGGAAGCAATTTTCCTCAAGATCTTACAGGTTCTATTCATTTACCATCCCTATTATGCTCAGCCATATTTAGTAATTTATGTACCTTGTCTTGAAGAGCAGCTTATCCTGTTTGCCAGCGTGTTCATTGATTTTCTTACCATGTTAATTTGCATTATGTTAAGCACAAGGGAGTCTAGAAAGGTAACAGCAGTTATGGTCAACATTACCATTCCCTTGTTCTTTATGTGCAGGAACTTCCATTGTATGCAATGATGAAGTATCTGTGCTGCAAAAACTTATCTCCGCACACTTAGTCCTTGTGCAGCACTTCGGCTTGTGCTCATAAATGATCACCAGAGAGTTTTCTTAGGGAAAAGCATGTAAAACAAAAACACACCCATGGTGATCGTGTCACACTTGTGAGGTTATTCTGATTTCCATCTTTGAAAAAGAGGACCACGCTGTGATCATCTATGCATTCCACTTAAAAGGATAAAGACTGTAATGGCTGGGCTGTTTGTAAGTATGTGTTGGGCCACACAATGAGGACGTCCACCTCACCCCACATGAAACCTGTTTTCAATTGTATGTGTAAGGCTCGCTGAGTTGTGTCAGATCACACTTCAGGTAGCAGAGAATTTCACAGTTGATGTCTGGTCAGGATGTTAGAGGTTGTCCAGAGGAAAGAGAAAAAGTTTGTTGGATTGGTCAGAAGAAAAGACAGGAATAGTCTTTCCGCCATACATACATATAGAAACATATATACATTGACAGATACATACATACATATATAGTACTTGGAGAACTTTACCATTTGAAGGAGCCTTGCTCAGACCCTACTCTGATGCCAGCTGTGTGAAATTATATATTTGTAGAGCACACTAAGAACAGAACTAAGGGGAAGCCAGAAGAAAGATTTAAGGTTTTTTGTGACAAGTAGGTGATTGCTCAGATGCCTTATAGAGCGGGAAAGAGTTTGAGTGCTTGGCTACCAAATATAAGAACCCATGGTCACCAGTGTAGCCACTCTTAAAGGAAGGTGTTTTCAGTAGATGAAGAATGCAAGGAATGAGCAGGT
This sequence comes from Calotriton arnoldi, assembly GCA_963921515.1. Classification (NCBI taxonomy): domain Eukaryota; kingdom Metazoa; phylum Chordata; class Amphibia; order Caudata; family Salamandridae; genus Calotriton; species Calotriton arnoldi. Next base: position 589,877 of record CAWUFW010009744.1, on the reverse strand, counting down.
GAGTAGTGAGTGAATCAAGATATAAATAAATTGATCCTTATTGTTGTGATGCTCGATGACAAGGGCATGAGAATTTGATAATAGATTGTATAGCTATGTGAAGTCAATGGAGTGTCTTAAGATGACCTGCAATGAGAGTGCAAGCCAGAATATCTGCTGTAGTTCCTGAATAATTTGCACTTGACAAGTGAGGTACACAGGAAGGCCGAAGACCAAAGACGTCCTGTAGTCCAGGCTAAAAGAATCTTAGCTTGGCATTCTAAAGGAAGAAGAGGGATATCCTTGCACAACACTGTTAGGTAGAAGAAAACACTAAGAAGAGACTTTGAAAAACATACTAGAAAATTATAGGGAATGGTCCGAGATAAAGCCACGCTTTACTGCAGCAAAGTCAGCAGTGGTGTGGGGTCTAACTCAGAGGACCGCCATAAAGAAGGCAAGATTTTGAAAGAGCAGCCAAACAGAAGACTTTCTCTCTTCACACGTTTTAATTTAAGGGAGTTTGTTTTCATCCAGGAGTCCACCACCACCAGGAAAGAATGTAGAGAGGATTGAGCTAGACTAATATATTGATTTATGGCTGTAATAATTTGCAAAAAACACAATAAGACAGAGGGGTGAGAGGATAAAGACCCTCTTCAACCTCCCGCTCAGTACTTCAATCACAAAAAGAAGAGGGAAAATAGTGATACTATGTGACAATGAGTGAGTGAAATGGGGAATGCACCATGCTGAAAAACTGCCCTCACACACAGCAAGCTGTGTCATGCTTCATCATAGGGCTGCTAACACACCTCCGCGCTTACCCAACGCTGGAGGTGGAGCAATAGGGAGGGAAGACAATACAACATACAGTGTCAAATCAAGGGTGAGAAATGGTGCAGAAAAAGTGATGTAAAAACTGGTCTCAGGGAATCCTTATTACAGTTTTAATATTAGGTCCCCTGTCCAGAATTAAAATTGGAAGAAAATTTGTGGATGCTAGGTTGGGGAGCTTATAATGAGACTCCAACTGCTCCACTCTGCGTGGGTGTCGACATGTTTCAGCCGGCAATTGACAATGCCCCGGCTTTCCTCAGGACTCTCACCACTGTGATCCCTAGGTGCTCCCCTCCCTTCTATAAGTTCAGAAGTAAAAGGGGATATCACCTTTCATGGAGCCCTTCAAATTTGAAGAGGAACCGAGTTTATATAAATCTTAAACTCGAAATGGCGGGGAGTGAGAACAGCTTCCTATTAGCACTCTTGCTTGCGAGGTAAGCTGTCGCCAACAAAATTCGTCTCTCCCTGTACGCCGCGTAGAACAATAATTTGCATACTGTCAGCATACGACATTAAAAAAATGAAGGATCAGATGTTCAGAGCCAGTGGAGCAACTTGTGCGCTAAAAAGAGCAGGGCTGAGTGACGAGTCCTATGGCACGCGAAAGGGAAGATGTGTGAATGAAGAGTGAAAAGGAGTGATCTGGATGCCCTGAGACCTTTTGAGGAAAAAGAGGAAATGCATGACTAACCTATGTCCCTTATTCCCATTGCATTCAGGGGATTAAGCGGGACTCTGAGAAACAGTATCAAAGGTAGTAGAGATATAAAGTAGGGTTGCTGTATGCTCTTCCTTTGTAAGTCATTTGCTTTGCACTGTGTTTCTGGTTGAACTACAGAAAATTCAGCAAACATTTGAGGGTCCACCTTTTCTATAGAGCCTTTTGATTGGAATTCTTATTACAGTTCTGGCTCTTCAAACACCATTTCTCACCTCCTTCCTATGCATGGAGAGGCTTGCCTTGGTTGAACGACGTTACAAAAGTGCGAAATAATGTGAAAATTACATGCATCACAGTGCTGACTCTGGGAAAAAGGCTTGCTATCTAGACTATTCTCAGCAAAGCAAGCCAGATAACCAAATGAATGGATCCCACTGTGAAGGCTGAATTTTACTCGATTTATCGGGAATCGAATCAAATAGTTTCTTGTGAATGATAGTGAGGCATCTGTACAGGATGTGGAGGAAATTGGACTAAGTTAGTACAGTTAAATGAAGATAGCAGATCTATTAGTTTCAGACTTCAGAATCTGGGCTGTGTCTTACTAGTGAGCCAAATGAAGGAGAGAAACTTTGCTGGAACCGTGAGCATTATTCCAAAGTAGGAAGACAGCTTTAGCCCTTCCACCAACAGTGTTCCAAAAAGAAAGACTGTAATTTCCTGCCTGCACAACTCACCTCAAAGAACACTGCCCTTCCCATTTCAGCCTTACTTACCTATCTTTTTTCCTGAGTTTTAGATGTGCTTCATTTTTAGGGTTGTTTAAACTATCATTTGGGTTAATACATGTTGTACAATACCTTGTGTCTTTTGTGGTCAATCACGGCCCTCATTCACTGACATTTCACTTCCACCATTCTCATCTATTTATTCACATTTCGTGCCTCACAAATTCTGCTGCTCCTTCTCTGTGCATCCTCCGAAGCCCTCTCTGCCTTTTTCTCTATCCCAGGTGTAAGCTGATTACTAGGCCTAGTCTTGTCCTGCCATGTAGAGCCCAATTAGAGAATGAACTGTACTGGTGGGCTGCAAACTGTAAACATTGGCTCCGTGTGGAAACATTTGACCAGTACCAAACAATTTCGAGTTGGTCCCCACAGAATGTTGAATAACTGTATGGATCCTATTTCACAGGTTCAAATTCTGCCTGAATTACTGGAGAGGGGAGAGTTGTGGGGCAAGAACCTGGGGGCAGGGAGCTGCCATGGGGCTTGGGGGATGGTGAGGGGGCATTGCTTACTCTCTGTGTTGTAGCTGTGTGTGGGTGGGTGTTAAGTCTGCCTAATGCCTAGGGCTTCACTGTATCAGCTGGGTGTGGACTTGCACCCAGCATTTCTGCTGGTGGGGTGGAGCAGCGTGTGGGTTGGGGGTGCATGGTGATGAGTTGAGAAGCAGGGGCAAGGCTGTGGTACGAGCAGTGTCTGATTCCTTCCGGTGCTGCAGGGTCGGGTCTGGCCCAGTTGGTGCTTCTGATGTCAGCTCCTGTCAGCTCTGGCTGATTTTCATGGTTGTGAATCCACACCTGGTAAAACTGGGTCTCGTATTTCCGGGCCCCAAATTACCAGGTATAGTTTTTGCAAGCCCAGTACTTTTAGGACCAGAAACACCTGCCCACTTGCTTTCAGCTTCTAAATAGCATTACCGAGTAAGATTTCAGGATATCCACAAAGTGTATTGTTATAAAAATGGAAAATAATGAATTTCGATATAAATGTACTTCGATGTTAATCTTTATGTAACTCTGTTGGATTTAACTATTCGGAGGCTTTAAAATCCCTGTCCTCATGATTACTGCCATATTTCAGATACTCTTGCCTAGTGCTCCTCCTGTGTTTGCTTTTGACAGGCCTTTCTTCTCTTTGCAGGTCGCCATCCTACTCTACCTGGCTGATCTGATTGTGCGATTCATGTGGAGAAAAGAATTGGACCCGGATAATTTCTCCATCCCCTACCTCACGGCTCTTGGAGACCTCCTAGGAACAGGATTCCTGGCTGTCTGTTTCCGGGTGGTGTTTCTCATGAGTGGGCAGGTTTCAGACATGGGAAACTAAGGACATTTCGTATATCTCAAAATCAGGGAAGTGTGATGCATTTGTGCAACATTGACTCCACAGTCATGGGATCAAGAATGTCTCTTTGGTTTCATTTTTGTAAAACAAAACACACCAGTCACAGTGTGACATGTTTGCTCTTCAGTGTCCTGAAACTTGATGGATCTTTCTTGGAAGAATTGCTGAACATCATGGAGACTGTTGCACTGTCTCAAACAGTGCAGTTAAAGTAATAACGAACTTCTGTAAATAAAGCGCTAATGTCCACGGAATGCTCTTTGTAAGGACCGCCTTAAATTTGTGGAAATAATGTAGACTCGAAAGATGTGGTGTTTCGTAAATGTTTGGTAATGTGACAATAAAGACCTAACCAATGTATTGGGCACAAAGATAAGACTTTACCCTACATGTTCTTAATTTGGACAACTATCCTACAGTCCTTACTGTCAAAAGAAATGTCTACAGCTTATGTGAGATGACACTGTGAGGAACTGCATCTGATTAGTCTTACTAGAAGGTGGGTGCTCCAGATCAATGAATTTGAGTAGTGCTACCTGAAGTCAATGAGAATGGAGACACCCAAATTCTAGCTTTTATTAGGAGTCATCTGCCAAAAGAACAAATTTGGCAACCTTTTAATGAGTGCATTGCTGGACAAAACTTGAGCAGCTTTTGAGTTGAAGTGCCTTGTGATAATGCGATAATTAAATACATTTAGCACTTGTTTTACTATTTATACTAAACATTGAAACTTGGAATAGCTTAGACAGATGAGTGCAGAAAATTCGAAGCTTCTGAGATGCCTTAATCTGAAAGTCTTAATCTTCACTGTGGAACACCAACCTGGAAGTCTCCATGCTAATGCAGATTGTCTAACCAGATTCCTCCTCTTTCAAAGACATCAGGATAGAGGTTGGTGTGAGTCTCTGTCATGTTAAAGAGGAGAGAGCGTTTGAAGCAACCCCATCTGCCTCTTATTACTAACACAGCTAATTGTTTGGACGCCCCACCTTTACTTCCACTGAGAGAGACATCGTGTATTTCTAAGATCAACCCTTATGTACTCTGTGTAATGGTTTCCAAATTCATTCCTGTTATGACAACCCTGGTAAAATGATTATGAGTTGTCCTAGTTCAAGGTAGGCAGTTTTAAACTAGATGCACATTTTTATTGAAATTTCCTTTAAAGCTCTAAATCCTGATATTTTAGTATCTTTATTCAAAGTATGGGGCATATTAGCAAGACCCACGTTAAGTTATCGCCGTTTTAGCGGCAGGAAACTGCCGCTAAACGGCGATAATGGGCTTACTAATATGCGTATGGAATTCCAATAGAAGCCCAGGTTAGATGTGCAGGACATCTAACCTGGGCTTCTATTGACTTCCATAACGCATATTAGCAAGCCCATTATCGCCGTTTTAGCGGCAGTTTCCTGCCGCTAAAACGGCGATAATTTTAACGTGGGTCTTGCTAATATGCCCCCATGTTTCTTAAAAGTTCAAAATTGCTTTGCTTTATTTTAGCCACTTGTAATACACTTACCTTTAACTGGAGCATGACCTGAAAAATGACGTCTGTATGTTAATTGAATATGTTAATTTAGTATTTTTGAGAGCCTCCTTCCATGGGCATCTCAAAAGCATGGCTTTCTTACTTGCTAACAGCTGCTGGCAGGAGATGTTTTTGTCCTCTGTGGATCCAGCAGAAGACCACTGGCGCCAAGCACCCTGTTCCTCTAACCAACAGCTGAGCTGGAGGAAAGGGGCACTGACCGGACTTAAAGCCATAGCAAATTATTATTATTACCCTTGAGTCGCTTACAAATTAGGCGTTGCCTTGGAGTCCAAAGAATAAGAACACCAATATTTACCTGGATAAAATACACCACTGCTCTAATACAGTGCAAAGTCACTACAACATGGTTGCCCAAAAGAGGATTTAGCTCATTTAAAATCCTAATAGTTCTCATCCATGAGCACTTTAGAGTATTGCATCCCAGTTTGTTTCCTTTGAAAGAAGTTTGCAGAGTTGCAGCATAGTCTCTTTTCCCCTGTCTTATTTAGAGGTGGGGAAACTGCTATTGTTCCAACGATGGAGCCTTGCTGTTGAAAACCTGTGATTGGTGGCTCCTTCACCACAGGGGTGATAGCTGACTTTAGAAAGTCCACCGTATTCAGGGTGGTCGCTTTGGTGTGGATTTTTCTTGCCCTGGTCAGCCATGGTCTGAAAAAGCAGAAATGTCTCTAAACTGGAACACTAAGCTGGCGCCGCCCTGATTGGGCTCGTCAGTCAGGTTGAGCTGGTTCCAGTTGCACAGTGAGCACAGGATCCACGTCTGGGCAGTCACTTAGGACTATACATCAAACACACAAAAGTTGATGGTAGGAATGTTTGCAATAAATCTAATCACTAGCAATTGTCTGTGGCACCTATTTTTTATGGGTGAAGAGTTACCACCCAACCAATACCGTGCTTTGTGGGGCTTGCTCTCTCCCAGAGAATATTTAAATGAGAATATAATAAAATCGTGAAATTATGTGAAAGATTATCACTCCCTACAAACACTGTATGGCACAAATCAGTGAAACATAGAACATCAAGTAGACTACCTAGTTAAAGCCAGGATGGAATGCTACCTTTTCCTGGCATATGTGGATAGAATTGGGATAGGACTACACTGTCACAAGAACCTGTTTTCCCTGAGTGCAGATTGTGGTGCACAGAAATGCATCGGGTTTACATCGCTACGAAGTTTAGGATGACAGAATGGTACAGCTTGCTTGGTGCTTCCATCACTTATCATCTACAGAAGAGATAGGAGAAAAGGTTTCAAAAAGCTAGTGAAAAACCCAAAAGATTGAAGACAGGGATAATAATGGTGTATATCCAAGGAGAATATGGGACCAAACAACACTGGCTAAATTCAAGGGGCGTGGGTGGTAGGTTAGGGCCTCTAATGCAAACATTCTGGGAAGGGCCTAAAACTATTCTCCCAAAAATATGAGAAGTGGAGAAGACAGACACATCCAGGGAACCAATATGATAGAAATGGGTGGATAGATAGCCCTCTACCAAACCCCTGTTATCTTATATAAAGGACAGAACAGAGGAAGGCAGTAGAACAGGGTGGAAGTCTAGAAAGTTATCCTGACTAATACTTTTCTCAATTTCACAGGCAAGTAAATGGTGCTAAGAAGAGGTTATGACTGGAATACCAGCCAGGGAAAGCTACCATGGGGAACAGGTTAAAGGTCCAGGAAGATATCTTGACCGCTACCTTCTCTCTTTCAATTCAGCAACTTTGAATAAAGACTGTATTTGTAAATGGAATAATAATAAATTATAGGAAAAAGAAAGGACTAAAAGTACAAGAAATGTAGATGTTTTAGTTTTAACCATCACCAGGATATGCCATAATATCCTCAATATGGCTGGTTATTTCACCAAGACAAAATAAAAATGATTTCCTAATTATCCATTATACCAACTATGGTGTGATAAATTGCTGGCATATTGTGGGGCATATTCACAAGGAGCTATCGCTGAATTAACAGAACTTTATCGCAGCCAAAGTCGTGATAAATATACCTCCCCATTCACAAGCTGGTGTAAACAGCCCACAGCACCAGTTTACCCGCGATAGCAGCCGCAAAAACATCGCCACAGAGGACCCGCGCAACTATCGCTAATGAGATGCAGAGTGGGCGTTCCCGTGCCAAAGGCGCAACAACATCACACCTCAACATTGTCAACGACCAGCCACATCGGTGATAAAAACACAAAACAGGCGATAAGGCGCGTTAGCACCAGGAAATCTACACCTGCTCTGACCTGGTGTAAAGTCGGACGGCAGCCTGCAAACCAAAAGGGAGCACAGCCCAGGGCTACATCGGAAGGGCAACAGATGCCATGGAGCCACCCATCATGCGGCCCGGACACCCAAGAGGGCCACAACACCCACTGCCACCACCCCCAGGACCACCCCTCCCTGGCACCCCCCGACCAAAGACATGCCACATCAGCCACACCTAAACATGTACAAAATATTCTGCTTGATGTCGCACAATCACAACTGGTGACATGCATGTGTCGTCACAGAAATGAGCAGCACACATTCACTTTCGAAGCAACAAATGAAACTTTATTAAAATGAACACCGAAATGAAATGAAGACACATGGCCACTCCCCTCGGGACAATACGTATGTCACAGCCTGTAAGACAAAAAACATGATGAGAAGGTGTGTCCTGCACACATCAGAGGACAGAGAGAGAGCGAAGGAGAGAGAGGAGGAGAGAGGGAGGGAGAGAGAGAGGAAGAGAGGGAGAGAGAGAGACGAGGAGAGAGAGAGGAAGAGAGGGAGAGAGAGAGAGAGAGTGCCTCCACTGCGCACCCAGGCCACACTGCTCACCTGCTGCCACCGGTGTGTCTCCAACCATGTGCCGGTATGTATAGCAGGACACCAGGTCACACATCTGAGTCAGAGCCGTCAGCTGAAACAGAGTCCAGATACATGACTGGCACAGTACACACACTTGCACAAGACAACATCGCCTGCACACCCCAGGCAGAGGCACCCCAACCCTCCCGATGCCCATCAGAGCATGCCCGCCCATGCACACCCAGGCCTCAATGCTCACCTTCCGCCACCGGCGCGTGGACAGGAGGTCCCACCATGTGCCGCTGCAAGCCACAAGCCCGGGGCCCGCGGACATGGCACCCTCCACATCATGCAGGCTCCGCTCCGCAGGCCACCAGGTCTCACGTTTGGTGCTGGGACCCTTGACCTTGCCAGGTAGGTCGCTCCCCCACCACACAGCTCCGCCTGTGTTGTCCGCCCGCTGCTGCTGCTGGTAAGATCGCCCTTCCGCTTGTGGCCTCGGTGCCCGTATTTCTTTGCTTGTCTCCCTTTTTCCCTTCTGTGCCCCTCGCTGCCCCATTTGTACTGTGCCCGTATTTGTGTCTGTTTTCTCTCCCCATTTTCCCTTCTGTGCCCCTCGCTGCCCCATTTGTACTGTGCCCGTATTTCTGTCTGTTTTTTCTCCCCTTTTTCCCTTCTGTGCCCCTCGCTGCCCCATTTGTACTGTGCCCGTATTTGTGTCTGTTTTCTCTCCCCATTTTCCCTTCTGTGCCCCTCGCTGCCCCATTTGAACTGTGCCCGTATTTGTGTCTGTTTTCTCTCCCCATTTTCCCTTCTGTGCCCCTCGCTGCCCCATTTGTACTGTGCCCGTATTTGTGTCTGTTTTCTCTCCCCATTTTCCCTTCTGTGCCCTTCGCTGCCCCATTTGTACTGTGCCCGTATTTCTGTCTGTTTTTTTCTCCCTTTTTCCCTTCTGTGCCCTCGCTGCCCCATTTGTACTGTGCCCGTATTTGTGTCTGTTTTCTCTCCCCATTTTCCCTTCTGTGCCCCTCGCTGCCCCATTTGTACTGTGCCCATATTTGTGTCTGTTTTCTCTCCCCTTTTTCCTTCTGTGCCCCCGCTGCCTCTCGCCATTCCCGCCGCTGCGCCCCTGCGGCCCCGCCCCCTGACTGCCCATTCGCTGCCCCTGCCTCCCGCCTCCCAGCTGCTCCTCCCTCCCACCTCCCCATAAATGGCGGGCCGCTGCGCGTGAGGAGAGCGACCCTTGACCTTGCCAGGTAGGTCGCTCCCCCACCACACAGCTCCGCCTGTGTTGTCCGCCCGCTGCTGCTGCTGGTAAGATCGCCCTTCCGCTTGTGGCCTCGGTGCCCGTATTTCTTTGCTTGTCTCCCTTTTTCCCTTCTGTGCCCCTCGCTGCCCCATTTGTACTGTGCCCGTATTTCTGTCTGTTTTTTTCTCCCCTTTTTCCCTTCTGTGCCCCTCGCTGCCCCATTTGTACTGTGCCCGTATTTGTGTCTGTTTTCTCTCCCCATTTTCCCTTCTGTGCCCCTCGCTGCCCCATTTGTACTGTGCCCGTATTTGTGTCTGTTTTCTCTCCCTTTTTTCCTTCTTGTGCCCCCGTTGCTCTCTCGCCATTCCCGCCGCTGCGTCCCCTGCGGCCCCGCCCCCTGACTGCCCATTCGCTGCCCCTGCCTCCCGCCTCCCAGCTGCTCCTCCCTCCCACCTCCCCATAAATGGCGGCCGCTGCCGGTGAGGAAAGCGACCCTTGACCTTGCCAGGTAGGTCGCTCCCCACCACACAGCTCCGCCTGTGTTGTCCGCCCGCTGCTGCTGCTGGTAAGATCGCCCTTCCGCTTGTGGCCTCGGTGCCCGTATTTCTTTGCTTGTCTCCCCATTTTCCCTTCTGTGCCCCTCGCTGCCCCATTTGTACTGTGCCCGTATTTGTGTCTGTTTTCTCTCCCCATTTTCCCTTCTGTGCCCCTCGCTGCCCCATTTGTACTGTGCCCGTATTTGTGTCTGTTTTCTCTCCCCATTTTCCCTTCTGTGCCCCTCGCTGCCCCATTTGTACTGTGCCCGTATTTCTGTCTGTTTTTTCTCCCCTTTTCCCTTCTGTGCCCCTCGCTGCCCCATTTGTACTGTGCCCGTATTTGTGTCTGTTTTCTCTCCCCATTTTCCCTTCTGTGCCCCTCGCTGCCCCATTTGTAGTGTGCCCGTATTTGTGTCTGTTTTCTCTCCCTTTTTCTCCTTCTGTGCCCCCGCTGCCTCTCGCCATTCCCGCCGCTGCGTCCCTGCGGCCCCGCCCCCTGACTGCCCATTCGCTGCCCCTGCCTCCCGCCTCCCAGCTGCTCCTCCCTCCCACCTCCCCATAAATGGCGGCCGCTGTGCGGCGCGCCGCTGGCGCGCCGCTGGCGCGCCTAAGGCAAGCCCGTCTGCGCCCGTCCGCGACTGGACCGCGCCCAGTGCCAGAACCCCTGGACCGCGCGCCCCCGCTCCAGCCTCGAGGACCGACGCCGATACGATGCCACCACACTCCACGCTCTCAACCCCGGACGGACGCACAACTGCTTCAAGGCCGCCCCGAAACGCACCCATGGTCCCTTTCACCTGCCGGAATTGCAGCTACACCAGCCTCAGAGCCACCGAGGCGCCCGCCAAGAAGGACCTCAACCACCTTTGGTGCATCCTGCTGAACACCCGCTCCGCCCGCAAACACGCCGTCGAGCTCTGGGACCTGCTCGACACATCATCACCAGACGTCGCCTTCCTGACAGAGACCTGGATGAACGACTCCTCCGCACCCGACATCGCCATAGCCATCCCAGACGGCTATAAGATCACCCGCAGAGACCGCGTCAACGCAGTAGGAGGAGGAATAGCCATCGTCCACAAGAACACCATCAGGGTCTCGACCAGCACCGACGACACTCTCAGCACCGCCGAACACATGCACTTCCAGATCCACACGGACCCCAACACCACCCTTAGAGGCACCCTTGTCTACACACCCCCTGGGCCCCGACCCCAGTTCAGCGACTCCATCGCCGACTTCATCAGCACGCACGCCCTGACCTCTACCGACTACATCCTCCTCGGAGACCTGAACTTTCACCTGGAAAACAACAACGACAGCAACTCCACCACCCTGATCGACAGCCTCACCAACCTCGGCCTGAGCCAGCTCGTCACAACACCGACCCACTGCGCCGGCCACACGCTTGACCCCATCTTCTCCTCAAGCTCCCACGTCTCCTTCAGCCACACCACGGAACTCCTCTGGACCGACCACCGCTGCATCCATTTCACCTTCCAGAAACCCACCACACACCACCGCACCCAACAGATCCCACGCCGCTGCTGGAGCAAAGTCACCGAAGACCAACTCCAGGCAACCCTCGCTCTCAGCCCTCCCTCCGACCCATCCAACACCGACGACGCTGCCTGCAACCTCAGACGATGGATGGACGACTGTGCCAACACCCTCGCCCCGCTGAAAAAGCTCACCTACAGCGACACCACCAAAAGAGCCAGCTGGTTCACCTCGGAACTCCTAGCTTCCAAGCGCACCTGCCGGAAACTAGAGAAGAAATGGCACAGCGATAAGACACCGGACAGCCACACAGCCCACAAAGACGCCATCCGTAACCACCACCACCTCATCAGGTCCGCCAAGAGAATCTCCTTCAAAGACCGCCTCGACAACAACGCACACAACAGCAAGGAGCTTTTCAACATCGTGAAGGAACTCTCCAACCCCAGCTCCAACACCAACGACATCCCGCCGTCTCAACCCCTGTGCGATTCCCTCGCCACCTTCTTTCACCGCAAGATCGCCGACATCCACGACAGCTTCGACGCCCAGACAACCCCAACTAAGATCGACCCGCCACACACCATCGACCACGACCCCCTGCCAGCCTGGGCCAGCGTGAACATCGAGGACACCATCAAGACCATGAGCACAATACACTCCGGCTCCCCGTCAGACCCTTTCCCGCACCACATCTTCAACAAAGCCAGCAGCTCCATCGCACCCCACCTGTGCAACATCATCAACCTCTCCTTCGAGACCGCGACCTTCCCAGAGAGCTGGAAACACGCAGAGATCAACGCCCTACTCAAGGGGGGGCGTGGCCTGACGCCGATGTAGAAGGAAGCGGACCTCGGGGCTCCTCCGTGGCCTCCCTTCGTTTACAGTCATCCTGAAGGTCTGAGGGGGCCCTTCTTTGGCCACATTACGTCGGAATACCTGGTGCCCTAGTGGATGTGCTGGCGACGGCCCGGGAGGCGATCCGGCGGAGAAATCTCCGCTTTCTGTGAGTCTCGTCTCCTGACTGCGGGGACCTAAGATGGCGGTGGCGGCGATCGGATGCGGACTTCGCCGAGCACGGCGCTGACCTGAGCCCAGCCTCCTGCCTTCATATCCCGGAGCGGAGTTTGTGCCCGGTGGTGGTGGAGAATCCTGCGGTCGCCCTCGCATGTAAGAAGTTGATGGAGGGGCGATCGCGGCTGGCCTGACTGCTGTAGGGGAGGCTAAAATGGCAGCCCTGTCACCGGATGGCGTTGATGCAGGGCGGTGAGAGGGGCTGGAACCCGCGCGGACGGGCCGATGCCCGCTGATCCTGTGGTGCAGCGCGGGAGGCTCTGGAGGGCTCTCGGGCTCTGCTACGCCCGGCACGGGGTGAACTTGGCCGACCATTGGCGGCGGTGTGGGGAGATCGTCCCCGGCTGGCTCCCGCCGGTCCAGTGCCCGGTACAGAGTGTGGGGCAGTCGTGCTCTGGTGGGTCGACGTTGGGGTCCCGAACGACGCCTGAGACCCGCCTGTGCAGCGGAGCTTCCTGGGACTGGCCGAGAGGTGTCGGATCGGCGCAGTCCATTGGAGGTGCGGGAGTCACCCCAGACTGCCGGCTGCTGTGCATGTGCCTCGGTCTGCCTGGGGACGGGCCTGAGAGGAGCTAGATCGGCGTAGACTTCTGGAGCCACGGTGATAGCCCTGAGCTGCTGGATGCGGTGAGTGTGCCGCGGGCTGCTTACTGGCGGAGCGCCTGGTCTGTTTCTCTTCGGGAGTTCGCGCCTAGTTGATCCTTTCCCTGCTGAGTGATCTGTGCGGCCCGAGACACTGAGCAGGAGGCATCCGACTCACTTACCTTCCTGATTGCTGGGGTGGCGGCGGCCCCCGGTGGGTCTTCAGGGCTGGACATCATCGTGCCTGGCTCGCCCTGCCCTGGGCCCATACCAGTGGCTGGGGCCCCTTGCAGTGGTGGTGATCTGGGAGAGAGGCGGGGCTCCGCCGGAGAGTCCCTGGTGCCAGAACCGGAGGGATCCTGACCTCGGTGGGGCACTGCAGGGCCTCTTGTGGCCCCTGGCTTGCGGTGAGTGGGTCGACGGTGCTGCGCATTGGGGACCGGCGAAGGAGTGTTGTGTTCCGCCCTGGCTGGGGGCCCTGAGACTCAAGCTTGGTCCTGAACAAGGGGCCTGGAGGCCCCATCTTGCTGTGGAGATTTGACGTCGAGAGGAGTTCTCCCCGGCCGGGAACGAATACTGGTGCCCAGGTGCCCAGGCGGTTGGTGGGATACTGTGCCGCCTTTCGTGGCCCGCCGAGATGGGGCGGGTCTCTAAGAAGAAGGGATATGCGGTCCTCCAGGTGGAGGGGCCGGGGCAGCAGACCGATGACGAAGATGATGTGTCGGATCGCGCCGGGGCTGATGGCCGGGGGGCCCCACGCTGACCGATATCATGCAGGCCATCACCTCGACTAGAGAGGCCCTTGAGTCGAAGATTGATACTATTGGGGTGGACCTATCCCTGCTCAAGGACGACCACAGGAAATTGAAGGAGCGGGTGAAAGTGACGGAGAAGACACTGGAGGGTGTCCCTGAGGCGGTGGTCACACTGCAGCACGCCTTAAAGCAAGTGGAGGACAAGGTTCGGGTCCTGGAGATGAGAGCGGAGGACAGCGAGGGCGCTCCCGCCGCAACAACCTTCGCATAGTGGGGGTTCCTGAGCGAGCGGAGGGAGATGACGCTGTTCGTTACTTGGAGGAATGGCTCCGGAGGAGGTTGCTCCGGAGGGGCTATCCCAGTTCTTTGCCCTTGAGAGAGCCCATAGGGTCCCAGCTAGGCCTCCCAAGCCGGGAGCGCCTCCGCGACCGTTGGTGGTACGACTCTTACACTACCGGGACAGGGACCACCTCCTGCAGCAGGCCCGGGGAAACCACAGCTGCAGATTGAGAACTCTAGGGTGATGGTCTTTCCGGATTATACGCGGGAGGTCCAGAGACAGCGAACGTCCTTCCTTGCGCTTAAGCGGAAATTGCGCCAACTTCATATCTCGTATGCCATGTTCTTCCCAGCGCGCCTGCGAGTGGTGGATGACGCTGATACCCTCTTCTTCGCCACTCCGCAGGAGGGGTGGCAGTGGCTGGAGATGCGCCGCGCGAGATCCAGGCGAGGCTCTACAGTGAGTAGTGGAGAGAAAAGGTCGCCGGAGTGCGAGAGTCCGCAGAAGGCACTTTCATTACCGGATCAGCGATTGGAACGCAACAGAGCTGTGCAGGCGGTGGTGGAGATCAGCCGGGGGGGGGGGCAGCCCGAGCTCTGCCTCCACTAATCGGGCGCTGGGCAGCCCAGAGACATCGTTGCCTGGAAGTACAACTGGGGACTCGGATTCTGAGCTGCCGGTGGTCACTCCGCACACGGCGGACCTGTTTGGCTGATTTGACACTTGGTGATGGGGGGAGATAGATCTGTGGCGAGCTTTGGACTGAGATGAAGTGGGGTACTTGGTTCCTATAGCGAGCAGAGTGGCACCAAATGTTCGAAGATGGGGGGCCCTCATGTTGGTGCAGAGTAACCCTGGGCATAATACTTTGCTACGCTCACGGAGCATGCAGAGCCCACAGAGTCCCAGCCAGACCTCCCCAGCCGGGTGCACCTCCGCGCCCGATAGTGGCGAGACTTTTGCACTATCGTGACAGGGACCACCTATTACAGCGGGCCAGGGGGAACCAGCACCTGCAGATCGAGAACTCTAAGGTAATGATCTTCCCGGATTATACCAGGGAGGTTCAGAAGCAGCGTGCCTCTTTCCTTGCCCTTAAAAGAAAATTGCGCCAACTTCACATCTCTTATGCCATGTTCTTCCCGGCGCGCCTACGGGTGGAGGACGGCACAGGGACGCTCTTCTTTACCACCCCGCAAGATGCATGGCGCTGGCTGGAGATGCGCCAAGCGGGGGCCAGACGGAGTCCCGTGGAGTGCGCTGCGGGGAGAGGATCCCCTGGCCCTGCGAGCCCGCAGAGGGCCGTTACATCGCCGCATCATCGCCTCGAGAGAGATAGAGCAGTGCAGGCGGTTGTAGAGATCAGTCGAGGAACAGTCAGTCCGCCCTCCGTGCCTGCTGGCCGGGCATTAGGTGGATCTGAGACTTCCCTAACTGGGAGCGCGACTGGTGACTCTGACACTGAGCTGCCGGTGGTTACTCCGCAGACGGTGGACCTGTTCGGCTGAACTGAACATTGGCGACAGGGTGTGCTGGGTCTGTACCAAGGGTCAAGACTACCTGTTGGGGAAGCTGGGAAACGACTGCGGACGGGAGGGGGCACCATTAGATTGTTAAGGAGGGGACCCTCCATGTTGCTGCGGAATGGGGGGGGCCGGGAGGGGCTTTGGGTCCCATGGGTCGGCACACGTCTCTCTATCTTTTTGTATCTGATTGCTGGTTTTCTTTGTTTGGATGGGAACTAGTTTCAGGGAACCTGTCCGGGGAGGGGGAGTTGGGGAGTTTGGGGGAAGGGAGGGGTGGGATTGCAGGGACCAAGCATGCCGCTGGGGAAGATGTGGAGGATAGTGTACGTACACCCACACTATGGGAACCGCAGTAGGCTTTAAGTGTCTCTCCTGGAACATTAGGGGGATGCATACTATGACACGACGCCACAAGATCCATGCCTATCTAAGAAGAAGGGGGTGCAAATCGCGCTGCTGCAGGAGACACATTTAACTAAACAAGAGGGGTGGCTTTGCAGCGGAGATGGCGGGGCCAGGTGTACTGCACCACATACTCTGCTTTCGCTCGGGCGCGCTGGTTTGGGTGCGGTCAGGGGTCCCGTTTCAGAGTACTGGGCAGTTGATCGATCCAGAGGGTCGGTATGTTGTGGTAACAGGGCGCTTAGATGGGAAGGACATTGTGCTGGGGAGTATCTATGCCCCTAACTCCGATCAAGTCTCATTTTTGCGCACCTATCAGGGAAATTGGCGCCCCTGCTCACAGGTTCTGTTCTATTGGGGGGTGACTTTAACTGCATCACCGACGTCTCCCTAGACCGCTCACACCCTCCTCTGCCAGATGCCCCAGTACATAGATTGGCTGCGGCGCGGCGAGCTTGGCAGCAGCAATGGGGGCTGACTGATACGTGGAGGGCCCATCATCCCACAGACAGGGATTACTCCTACTTCTCATCCCTACATGATCTGCATGTTAGATTAGACTCGATCCTCTGCTCTCCAGATGTACATGGGGGAATGGTGCATAGCGAATACCTAACTAGGACAACATCCGACCATAACCCGTTACTGGTGATGCTCCATTGGGTGCGCGACCGTCCTGCTATTCCCACATGGCGACTTAGGCCAGATACACTAGAAGATCCGGTGTTCCGGGATACTGTAGGGTCGGCCATAGAAAATTATTTTGAGGTTAATGCTAACACAGCGTCTTCTTTGCTGGTTGAATGGGATGCTTTCAAGTCAGTGATTAGGGGCGCTGCATGGGAGAAATAGTTGGAGTGCGTAAAATACTGGAGCGGGACGTACTGGAGGCAGAACAGAAAGTGCGTGCTGAGGAGAGGGAACGCCCGGAACATCCGGATAGGCAAGCTGCATTGCTTGGGGCCCGGGAGGCACTGGCGGTCCAATTGGAAAGATTACGCTGTTTTGACTATAAGGCTTACACGGACAAGGCACACGCGGAGCGCGATAAGTCGGGGCGCTGCTGGCCTGGCTCGCCAATCCTGCGCGGAGAGGGACAGCGATACTGGAACTGAGAGGCCAGAATGATGAGGTGTTTTATACCCAGCGAGCTATTAATGATCAGTTCTTACAATACTACACGGTGCTATACCAGAGTAGGCTGGATCCTGGTCTCCCTGGTGACGAGGGATTCCTGTTGGGAGCGGAGCTTCCTACCGTTGAGGTCGAGGAGGCAGAAACCCTGGGCAGAGACGTGGAGACGGGAGAAGTGCGCAGCGCTATAAAACACATGGCCAGGAACAAAACGCCGGGCACGGATGGGCTACCTGTGGAATTTTATGCGACCTATGCCGATACCTTGGTTCCCTGCCTGGTGGCAATGTACAATAGAGCGCTTCAAGAGGGTGTTCTCCCTGCCACCACACGCGAAGCCATCATAGTCCCCTTCTCAAACCAGGCAAACCTGCCTGGGACCGCTCCTCATATAGGCCCCTCGCGATGCTTAATTTAGACTATAAGATCTTAAGTCGGGTATTAGCTAGTCGTTTGCTGCCTCATATGACGACATTGGTTCACGGTGATCAGGCCGGATTCATACCATCGCGGAATACAGCGATGAACGTTCGCAGACTCATGCGAATCTTGGGGTCCGACTCCTATGATGTGGATCGGGCCTGCATTTTTGCGGTCGATATTGAAAAGGCCTTTGATAGTCTGGAGTGGCCTTACCTTTTCAATGTATTGCGAGCATTCGGCCTAGGGAAAGCTTTGTCCGATGGACGGCGCTGTTGTACAGTGCTTCCACAGCTAGAGTCCGGACGGGGGGCCTGATTTCTGCCGCCTGTGGAGTTGCCCGGGGGACGAGACAAGGGTGTCCGCTGTCCCCTCTATTATTTGCCCTGGCGATGGAGCCTATGGCTGCCCATGCTAGGACGGGAAGATATTACTCGGGTCTATTGGTGGGGGGACACCTCCAGTATATAGCGCTGTATGCAGATGATTTACTCATGTTCTTGCGAGACTCCGGGGAGGCACTGCGGGGAGCGAGGGAATTGTTAGAGACCCTGGGGAGATTGGCGGGGCTGCGGGTGAATTGGGCCAAGTCGTGTTTGTTTCCCGTCAAGGCGGAAAGAGTGGACCCGCAAAATGAGGGGGGTTTCCTGGGAACCTCGCTGCTTGTCATACCTGGGGACCCAGATTTATCACGATCCTACCGATCTCGTAGAGGGTAATGTGGGACGGGCGCTGCGCAGCACTAAAACCTGCTTCGACTTCTGGGGAACTCTTCCATTATCTGTGGCGGGTAGAGTGGCACTGGTGAAGATGGTCACTCTGCCCAGGTTCCTCTATTATTTTGGGA
The DNA here is from genome assembly GCA_963921515.1 of Calotriton arnoldi. Classification (NCBI taxonomy): domain Eukaryota; kingdom Metazoa; phylum Chordata; class Amphibia; order Caudata; family Salamandridae; genus Calotriton; species Calotriton arnoldi. Next base: position 571,596 of record CAWUFW010009744.1, on the reverse strand, counting down.
CGCTCCCCATTTGGATCCCCAGTAGGTTTTTCACCCAGCTTAACTCCTTAATTACCGGTTTCTTGTGGGGGACTGGGAGACGGAGGGTCGCCCTGACCACTATGCAACGGCCCAGGGCAGAGGGGGCCTTGCGTTGCCAGATTTTGAGGCCTATTACCACGCTGCGCAACTCCAATGGTTTACAAAATGGGTGGCGGGCCATATCCGACACCCGGAGGCTTTGGATGGGTCTGATCCGAGTTGGCGACTGTTGTCCTATGTTCTCCTGCGTGTACCAATAAGGGGTGGGCTGATGCCGCCGGATCTGCGAGTGGTGCGACAGTGCTGGACGCGCATGGCCAGGAGGGTGCGCGTTAAGATCCCGTACGCACCTGAGATCCCGCTGGGGATGTGCGAGGTGCTGCCCCATGGGGGCGACTGGAGTAAACTGCAGTCCTGGGGGAGGCAGGAGTCCTCACACTGGGAGACCTTTACGAGGATGGCAATCTCCTCCCATTCAACGATTTCCGAGAGCGCCACGCCTTACCGCGAGGAGATTTTCTATTCCATGCGGCCCTGACAGCGGCAATCAGAAGGCATTGGCGGCGGGGCCTGGAGGAGCCCGACACGTCTCTTGCCTGTCAATATGTGGTGCTAGCAGCGGGTACCCTTAAAGCGGTAACTTGTCTTTATCAGCGGATTACCCAGGACTTGCGTCAACCCTTAACGGCGCTGCGACTCAAATGGGAGGAGGATCTGGGGGAACCTATTGGGGAAAAACCTTGGGCGGCAGTTGTCGAGCGGGCGTGGAAGAGCTCCCGGAATGTGCGCTTCCAGTTGATCCAATTTTATGTCTTACATAGGGCATACCTGACACCTGGCAAAATTAACGACTATTATGGGGCATCATCTACCTGTCCCCGTTGTAATGTTGAGGGGGCAAGGTTTCTACACATGTTTTGGGACTGCCCAGTACTGGGGGACTATTGGCGTGGGGTGACGGCTGCGCTGGCAACTGTGACGGAGAGGGACATAGATATGACGCCTCGGGCTTGCTTATTGCACTGGTTTGCGCACACTGCCAAGACCAAAATCACCAGTAAGTTCATTGATTTGGGGCTGGTCCTTGCAAAAAGGGAACTTACTGCGCACTGGAAGGGGAGGCAGGGGCCCGTCTTGGCGCGCTGGCGCACGGAACTAGTGAAATGGGCGGAGAGTGAAGGGAACTGTAGGCTGGGCATGGCCAGGCGCACTGGGAACGAGAAGACCATGGAGATGGCTAGGGCGTGGGTGGCGCTCGTACACCTGCTTAAACACCCAACTATAGATGGCGAGACTCTACTAGATGAGATGGAGGGCACTCAGGCGGATGGTGTGACCGCCCCTTGATGGCAGGGAGGCATGGGACGAACGTTGGGGCTCCCGCAGGGCCTTTTCCTCGATGTGCCCGGGCTACCCTAGGTTAGGACCTACGAAGCAAGGATTCTGGTGGGCGGTGTAGGAGATCTGATTGATTCCCTGGGTATTTCAACGGTCAGCGGCATGCTTGGGGGGGTGGATGGGGGGGTCTTACTTGGGGGTTTTGGGACTGAGTGGGGAGGGAGGGCGTTGGGGGTTTCTTATGTGGCTCTACACTAGAGGAATACATCCTGCCTGGAGATGGGCCGAACTGCGTGCTGGGATAACTGTGGGAGGAGGGCCGAAACTTGCTTGAATACTCTCGAAACCCTGTAGGACTTATTGGGGTGCAGTTAGTGCTGGAGTGGGTGCAAGCCTACCACCATTTATAATTGTAATGTACGTCCATATTTCAGTTATTGTCCTATGTTGCTCATGGAATAATATGTATGGCATTTTCAGAAAACCAATAAAAACTTGTTTGAAAAAAATCAACGCCCTACTCAAAAACCCAAGGCGGACCCGAGAGACCTCAAGAACTTCCGGCCCATCTCTCTGCTTCCGTTCCCAGCCAAGGTCATCGAGAAGATCGTCAACAAACAGCTAACCCGATACCTCGAAGCAAACAGCATCCTGGACCCATCCCAATCAGGGTTCCGCAGCAACCACAGCACTGAGACTGCCCTCATCGCCGCCACCGACGACATCAGGATCCTGCTGGACAATGGTGAGACCGCAGCCCTCATCCTGCTGGACCTCTCCGCCGCCTTCGACACTGTCTGCCATCGCACTCTATGCGCACGCCTCCACGACGCAGGGATCCGAGACAAGGCCCTGGAATGGACCATCTCCTTCCTCGACGGCAGAACCCAGAGAGTCCGCCTCCCACCCTTCCGATCCGAAGCCTCCGAGATCATCTGCGGCGTACTCCAGGGATCGTCCTCAGCCCAACACTGTTCAACATCTACATGGCCCCGCTCGCACGCATCGCCAGACAACACGACCTCAACATTATCTCCTACGCCGACGACACTCAACTGATCCTCTCCCTCACCAAGGACCCCCTCGCCGCCAAAGCCAAACTCCATGAAGGAATGAAGGCCGTCGCCGATTGGATGAAGATCAGCCGACTAAAGCTGAACACGGACAAAACGGAGGTCCTCATCCTCGGCTCCAACACCTCAGCCTGGGACGACTCCTGGTGGCCAACGACGCTGGGAGCAGCCCCGACACCCACCGACCACGCACGCAACCTGGGAGTCATCCTCGACTCAACGCTCTCCATGACCAAGCAAGTCAACGCAGTCTCCTCCTCCTGCTTCAACACCCTCCGCATGCTTCGCAAGATCTACAGGTGGATCCCGACAGACACAAGAAGAACAGTCACCCAGGCCCTCGTCAGTAGCAGACTGGACTATGGGAACGCCCTCTACGTGGGAGCCCCGGCCAAGCTCATCAAGCGACTGCAACGCATACAAAACGCCTCTGCACGACTGATCCTCGACGTACCACGCCACAGCCACATCACCCCCACTTGAGGAACCTGCACTGGCTCCCCGGTCGACAGGAGGATCACCTTCAAACTCCTCACCCACGCACACAAGGCACTCCACAAAACTGGCCCAGCCTACCTCAACAGACGGCTCTTCTTCTACGTCCCCAACCGCCAGCTCCGCTCCGCCGACCTCTCCCTCGCCACCGTCCCCGCATTCGAAGAACAACCACCGGCGGCAGATCCTTCTCACACCTCGCCGCCAAGACCTGGAACACCCTTCCACTAAGCCTACGAAAGACCCAAGACCTGCTGACCTTCAGGAGGCTACTCAAGACCTGGCTGTTCGACCAGTAGCAGCATCCCCCCCTTCCCTCTCCCCAGCGCCTTGAGACCCTCGCGGGTAAGTAGTGCGCTCTACAAATTCTGTGATTGATTGATTGACTGGGTCTTGATTACTCCATGGCATAGGACATACCAGTGCACCCGGCACCATCGCAGGCTGCACACCCGCCTCAGCCCAATGGGTGCCACCAACTCTGGGATCCCGGAAGCGACGCCACGTGGCGGTAGGCCCGCGCTGCCCGCTGGCTCTGGCCTACACTGTGCTCCAGCAGGGCACACAAAACCTGAGCTGTCCGGACCGCCGGGACGGGGCATCATCGCAGGCTGCACACCCGCTCAGCAGCTTAAGGTGCCACTGACTCAGTGCACCCAAAGTCACCGTCCCGTGGCGGGGTGCCTGTGCCGTCCGTAAGGCCCCGTGTGCCACTAACCCTGTGCAACCCCAGTCTGCGCCACGTGGTGGTAGGCCCGTGCCGTCCACAAGGCCTCGTGTGCCACTAACCCTGTGCGCAAAAACTCATGGGCCCTTAATGATTGAGAACCGTGGAGCGTCTGTCATCCAGTCACCACCGGCAGAGGGGAATGTGATGTCGTCAGCCCCTTATGTTGGCGGAGTCACATGGCCTGTGACGCCTGTGCCGGATGGGTGTGGTGTGCGTGCAAACCTGCCCTCAGGGAGTGGCTGTGACATGCTGACAACTAGACCAGTGACCTGCACACCACCAGCGAGTACGCCTGCGACGGGTAGCAATGAGGGCCCCCTCGGAGCGTTAGCGGAGTGGTCTGGCCTGCTGTACGCCGGACCAGCGCAGGGCTTGCAACAATGACTCGTGGGCTCTGTGCGTGGTTCAGTCCATGTCCGGACAAGGAAGTGACTGATGCGTGTGTCCCTGTTGTAGTGTTCACGGGACCCGGTACACAAAATGCAATGTAGCACCCTCTGACTGGCATCCCACAGGATGAACCTCATTGACGCAAGGGAAGTCACTGTCCCTACATTCATCCACACATTCACACATGAATGATGAAAGACATGACACAGCAGTGCGTCACTGGATGTTTATTGCACATCCAGTGCAGTTATCAAGCTGGAGCGGTACAGGGCAATGCCGAGCACACTACACAATATGGGCACGTGGAGGGCCAGCCAGAGTCCATCCGGGGATGACATGTACTGCGGAAGAGGAAGGATACAGTCCGCAGTCTGGTCGCCGTGTCATTGGTCGTCAAACAGGATGTGGCAGTCCATGTCGCTGTCCAAGGTGAGTGCATCGGAGTGTATCGGGGGTCAGTGGAAGGTCATGAGGCCATGTGCGGGACCAAGCAGAAACAGGCCAGGTGGCGGAAATGTATGCTAGTGCCTCCTTCTGAGAGCCAACCCATCCTCGTCCTCGGATGTGTGCTCTGCCCCACCTGTGGGTGTTGCAGTACCGGCTGCAGCACTGTGTGCCACTGACACATCAGGGGCCTGAGTGGATACGCCTGCCACACTGGGAGGCACTGACACACCAGGGGGCAGAGACGTGGATGGTGTGGGGGCAGCCGCATTCATCAGCGACACGCCTTGTGGCAGCAATGCCATGATGAAGTACTGCAGGGCATGGTAGATCCCTGCTACATTTCGATGGTGTGCAGCGGTGGCTGCCATCCTTTCCGCCTCCATCCGCACCATGTCCTCCATGAGCCTCCGCATGTGTGCCAGGTCACGGCTGGCATCGCTGGAGCCACTCTGAGCGGACAGGTGTTCTTCTCTACGCGTCATGACTCCAGCGATGTCATGGGGCGGACGTAGACACCCATGGATGGCGTCCAGTTTGGTAGCCATGAGGTCGAACCCCACCCGCACCTGCTCAGCCGTCTCCGTCTGGCCCTCCAGCATACGGCGTTGGAAGGCCATGTGTTGTTCCTGGGGGTCTTGGGAGAGTGCCGGGCTGTGGGTGCCTCCTGCTGGGTGGTTTGGGTGGTGGGTGGGGTCTCATCGATGTGGCTGGGCTGCCCTGATCCTGGAGGTGAGGTGGCGGATGAGGTCAATGATGTCTTGGATGGTTTGGGTGTCAATGCTGGTGTTGTCCTCCTCGTCATCAGTGAAGAGTGGCTGGGACTGCTCTGCAGGAGGTGTTGATGATGCCCCTGCGATGTGAAGGGGAGATGCTGTATTACAATGTGTCCACATGTATGTAGCCGCATGGTACAGGTTGACATTCAGACAGCATGGCATTGTACATTGTGACAGTCTGTGGGTCTGGGCGAGAACCCAGGGTCATTGTGGGTGTGCACTGTGCCCTGCTTGCTTGTGCATGTGTGCCATTGTGGCCATCTCCACCCGTCCCCCCAGTACCTGGTGGTCACTCACCCTGTTGCGGTTGTGTTGTGTCCTGTCGAGCAGTGTCCGGTCCCCCGACTCCAGCCACAGTCTCCACACTGATGACTGTCGACACCAGCTCCTCCATGTCATCCAGCTCCAGCTGTGGCGCTGGGCCCCCACCTCCGGTCTGCGTTGCTGCCTTCTGGTTGGCAGTGAGTTTCTCCTTGGTCTTCCGCTTGATGTCATTCCATCGACTCTTGACCTCGTCCATTGTCCGCTTGTGCTCTCTGACGGCATTCACCTTGTCGACGATGTCCCGCCGTATTCCATTTTTGGTGCCCAATGACACGTTGGAGGTGACGAAGAGTTGTTGATGGTGTTCCATCACCTCCGTGACTATGATCCTGTTCGCCTGCGGACTGAACTTGGTCTTCCTGGTCTTCTTGTCCTTGCCCTTCCCTGTCCCCGAGGTCCCAGGCTGGTCCGTCCGGGGTGCTTGTGGGGTTGCGCTCGTCCTCTGCGCCTGCTCCGGCTGCCTCCATGGTGCTTGGGTGTTGGTCAGTTTGTGTGTGGGTATTTTTTCTACTTTTATGGTGATTTTTGACGCCTGCCAGGTGTGTGTTGCAGGCCTGGCGCTGCTTATTGCTGATTTCCTCATTGCGCTTTGGCCCATCGCGTGTTTTTTGGTGTTGTGGTTTGTGTTTTTATCTCCATCGTGGTGGTTGTATCGCGGACATTGTCCGCGGTTTCGGCAGACTATCGCTTGCTACCGCCTTGTTGTGAATTCCACGTTGACACGGGGTTATTTTCCGCGATAGGGTGCGATATTGAAAGTTGCGTTACGCTACTCTTGCGGTAGTTATCACACGTTCTTGTGAATATACCCCTGTATCTTTGCCAGTATTTTCTATGCCATGGAAGCCCAATTCCAAAGTCTTACAGAAGGATACCAGCAGCAACATCAAGTTCTCCAGAGTCAGCAACAACAAGCACAAACAGATCAACTGTCATCACTGCAGGCCATTCCGTTACAAGGCGCCCATCAAATAGCAGCCACTGGGAAACAGCAGGAGGAATTACTTAAGTTAATCGATGTTTAAGGTGCAACAAGAGTCAATGGCTACTCCAGAAAGTTACTTCAGTAGATGACCACTAATATTTTTCTATTGTCATCAAGAGAGCAGTACAAAATGCTGCATGGCCCTCAGATTATTAAGACCATTACGTAGCTCAATTACTCTTAGCGGAAACTAGCATATCAGGCAGCTAACCCAGATAGTACTAGATAATATTCTGAGATAAAAAAGCTACGCTTGAGAACCCTGGATATGATGAAGAAACATACCACATGTAATTCAGGAGATTACATCTCAGTCTGTCTAACACCACATACCAACTACACTACAGAATGAAGAACATGGGGAATAGGTAGTTAGGTACAACTTTGGCAGATAAGGAACAAATGGGAGATAAAATGGCGTTGTAGCAATTGACTGAAGCTCTTCCAAGTCAAATGCAGAATTTTGGTAAAAAAACACCCCAAATTAACCTTTGAAGGAGTGGTTGATTTTGCCACTGCCTATCATGGAGTATCCGAAGAAGAATTATGACCTCTACCTCGATCTCAAATCTCGGGCCAGTTTTACCAGCAAAGGAGGACAAGCTAAGCCAATTGATCAGCTAGGAAGAGGACATAGCCAGGGACCTCAGGAGTGACCTGTCATAAGAGGAATTATTCCTCCCAAAGGTTCCATTGTTAATCGCTGCAGGAGGTGGGGATGAATTGCTCATCAGTGTCGGCACAAGGGAAGTCCGAATTGATGATGTCAGTCTGGCAGGGTCCATTATGGAGAAAAGAAATTTGGCTGTCATCCATGTTTGACGGAAGAGAGTATACATGGCCACATTACTCATGGGTTGATAAATAGTTATTGCCTATAAACTGTAGTTAATACAGAACTCTGCACCCAAATACCTGAAGTTGGCATCATACTCATTCCTTGTATCCATGGGGACACAAAAACCTACCCTATCAAGGAAGTAATAACAGAGGTAACCTGAAAAAGGTTTCTGATGACAGTTACTGTGCTACCAAATCTACCTACACCTGTGATGTTATGTACCATTTACCCAAATTCATGAGCTTGTTTCTTGGGTAAAACCTAGGGTAGGACTATTAGCCCAAATTGGTATTGGGAAAGAAGAACTAGGAATCAAAACAGAAGAGAAAAAAGAAAAGCACACAACTCACAGTGACATGCCTCAAACCCGGTTGATCTGTAATCTGGAGAGTCAGATCATTATCATACAAGAACATGCTCAGGATGAGACCCTTAGATATGTCTTCTTGAGAGCTCGTGGGGAAGATGTTACGTATTCAATTCTTATTGGGGATTTGTATACAAAATTATTCCCCAAGAAGGAAAGGATCATAGGTGACAACTGTTAAACCCAAAGGCTTTCCTAACCACTGTATTACCTTGGCTCACAGTCATTTAGCTAGAGGACATCAAAGAGGATAAAAATGCAATAGCTGATATAACAGCACTTCTCTTTGGAAAGGGAGTTTATACTGAGACTGCCAATTACTGTAAAACTTATCCTGTCTGTCAATAATAAATCAGAAGTATCAAAAGCCCTTGTACAGCTATTACCAATCATCCAAGTTCCTTTCCAGAGAATAGTATGGATTTAGCAGACCAATTAACCCTTTTGGTTGCGGACATTGTCATATATTGGTCTTAGCAGAGTATGTGAACCAACAACAAGACATTTCTGTTAAGAGAACCCACAGCAGCCCAGTGTGTGATAATCTATTCCTTTTCTTCACTAGGTTAGGTCTGCCAACAGAAAACATCCTGAATCTGTGGGCTTAACTGTATGTCTTAACTAATGAAGCAAGTCTGAAAGACACTCAAGATTCCCGATAGAACTTCCGAGTATCATCCCCAGACCAATGGCTTAGTGGACAGTTATAATCAGAAAATAAAGCAAATGTTGCAGAAGGTATTTGGATCTGATGCCAAGGACTGGGATATTAATACCCTTTCTGTTGTTTACTCTTTTTAATAACATTTTTATTAGCCTCCTTTTGTTTTCTCTATGCAGCACCCCCGAGTCCACCACACGAGTTAGTGCATTTTAAATTACTGTTTTGCCTTCAGTCTTGTGCTATTTTTGACTTGACTCAAGCAGACTGGAAAGAGTGAGAAGTCACTTTGACATCATTGATGGATTGTGTCCTGTTGCTCCAAGAAAAACTTCACTCAGTGTGCGTAGCTACCAATCATTTACAAGTCATGCAAAACTGAGAAAAGGACTATTACAATCAAGGAACCAGGATAAGAGCCATTCAAAAGGGCACAGTGATTTAGTCCTGCTTTCTATATTTGAACACAAATTCCTTGGTCAACGGCCTGGACCCTATACAGTAATTGAACCTGTGGTAAAAGTCACATAGGGCGCTGAAAAAACCTGAAACACAAATAGTCCGAATAAGGAGTGAATATGTCACCATACCAGATAACATGTCACCGTTTTGAATTCCAAGCACTTGGCAAGAACTGGTGCATGCACCAAACTCCCACCATATGATGAAAAATAATTATACTAGCTATGGTCTCTGAGTGGGCATGTTCTTTCCACATTTCTGGGAAGACACATTTGAATTAATCAGATAAAAATGAAAAATAATGCATATGCAATGGTGGATCACTGACTCAATATCGAAACAAAAAATATTGTGACTCAGAAATATTGTGTCAAAAATATCGATAAATATTTTAACATATAACATTAGTATAAGGTAAATTAAATATGTTTAAGTAATATTTAACTATATATATAATTAGAAACTTATTTAAACACCTATATATATGATTGTGTATATATTTATATACACATTTATATATATATGGTATAAAACAATTTAAAAATATTAATTATAATCTATAATTTAATTTTTAATGGTTTTTTAAATATACCAAATATATATATATATATATATATATATATATATATATATATATATATATATATCATCAGCGACGCAGGTCTGTCCCAATATTCCCCAGACAATATATATATATTTGCATACACATATACAAATAATTAATAAATGTAACAAATAAACTGCAAAAAATGCAAATGTTTCTAATTTAATTATACAGAAAACAATTTATAAAAATACGTTTTACTAAAAATATGTTACAAATGACATGCATATATATACATATATGTATAAAAATATAAAATTAAATACATAAACACAATAATAATAAATGTGTAAACATTACTAAAACAACTATAGTAAAGAAAGCATTGGACTTAGGAGGGTTAAAATGTACTCTTTCCACTCCACTGTGTGCAACAGTAGGGAAAGCGTTGAACTCAGGAGGGGTTAAATTTACTATTCCACTCCAGTAGGTACAACAGTAGGGAAAGCGTTGTACTCTGGTGAGGTTAAATTTACTATTACCACACCAGTCGGTACAACAGTAGGGAAAGCGTTGGACTCAGGAGAGGTTCAATATACTATTTCCACTCCAGTCTGTGCAACAGTAGGGAAAGTGTTGAACTCAGGAAGGTGAAAATTTACTATTCCTACTCCAATGGTGCAATAGTAGGAAAAGTGTTGGACTCAGGAGGTGTTGAATTTACTATTCCCACACTAGTCGATGCAACAGTAAGGTAAGCGTTGGACTCAGGATGGGTAAAATGTACTATTCTCACCCCAGTCTGTGCAACAGTAGGAAAAGCGTGAGACTCAGAAGGGGTAAAATGTATTATTCTCACTCCATTCACTGGTACAGTACAGTACAAAGAGATTACTTCAAATGAAACAAATAACATATTTTAACAACTCTATTAAATATCTAAAAATATAAAATTCTAAATATACAAATTAAGGGGCCGATTACGATGTCATGCGGAAAGCCTCCGACCGACAGTCGGATACTCCTAGACCGTGTCGGAACTCTTCTGCCTAACTCGGTCGGTTTCCAATCCGCCCGACCGATTACGATGTTCGCGGTTGGATTGCAAACCGCACGGTCTTTCCGAATTGGTTCGGACCGGCTCTCGGAGTATCTGTGACGGTCGGAGCCGCATCATACAGCTCTTTGAACAGCGTTTCCGACTGAGCGATTACAATGTCGGTTTCCAACAGCCTTTCCGAGTCGGACTGTCCGACACAAAAAGGCTGACGGAAACTGACTTTGGGGGCCCCTGGCAGGCCCCCTTTCATCCTGAGGCCTCCGGTTGGGGGCCGAGGGGGTACCCTAGGGACCCCCCTGTAAAACCATGCCCTGTGTGGCAAGCACAATGGGTTTTCCGCAAACACCCCATTTCCTCATAGGAGCCAGTGTTATCGGGCGGAACATGGGCTCCCATTGAAGTCAATGGGACTCCGACCGAACAGTGTTCGGTTGCATTGTAATCGGTAGGGCTGAACCGCTGAACGCGAGTCGGTCGGATCCGATTCCGAGAAGGAGTCAGGCGGAAAGTTTCTGCACGACATCATAATCGGCTCCATAATGTCTTAATTTTACCAAAAATAAACAAATAACATAAATATTACAATTTTTAATAATTATTATCAGTTAACACAAATATTATTAATATAATTAAAATACCATACTATATTCCCACAAACATAACAGGCAACAATTAAAATGTAATAGAAATAAACAACGTAAAACACAATTAACATATTAAATAATAAATAACTTTTTTAAATAAATGAATACTTTTTTAAAATTTAGGATTACTTAAATATCTCCCACTTCCCCCATTCCTCTACAAACTTAACACACACCTAAAATGTAACTTAACAAGTAGTGTAAGTTCACAATTAACACAATTATCAATTTAATAATTAATGATCAAGTAATAATTAATTATCAATAAATTATTTCTTATTTAACTTCCCACCCTGTAACCCTGAAACACAATCTGCACCTCACATATATCTTAAAAAATATCTTAATTACACAATTCACATACTTTAAATATCAATTAAATAATTAATAATATGTAGATTAATTATTAATTAATTATAATTAATTTATTTCCCACCCTGTACCTCTATAAACCTCACAACCTGCAAATAAAACATCATTTTAAAAAATAAATTAATTACATAATTTACATAATTGATTACCAATTAAATAATTAATAATTAAAAATGAAGTCATTAAAATTAATTTGCTTCTCACTCATACCCCTACTTAAACCACAACACGCACCTAAAACATAACTTAAAAAGAAACTCTTTACACAATTAACGTAATGAATTATCAATTAAATAATAATAATTAAAAAAAATATTATTTATTTATTATAATTGATTTACTTCCCACCCCATACCCCTACAAACCCCACAACCTGCACCTAAAATGTAACTTAAAAAATAAACTAATTACACAATTTACATAACTGATGATCAATTTAATAATTAATAATAATGAAAAATTAATTATTAATTCATCATAATTAAATGACTTGCTACCCTATACCCCTGCAAAACCCATAACCTGCTACAACACTAGAAATTACAATAAACAATTACATTTAATTAAAAACTACAAATTTACAAACTATAGTAAATAAAATAATAATTATGCAAATAATTTATAAAATATACAATTCAAACATATACTAAAATATATAAAAATAATTAAAAACGATATTAACAATGATATTTTTGTAAATGATATTAACAAAATAGATATTTTTAACATCAATATTAACAACATATATATTTTTGTGAACAACATTAACAACATAGATATTTTTGACATCAATATTACTGTAGAAAATCGATATTTTTGTCAACCATATTCCTGCATCACGATATTTGTGTATCACGATATTATAAAGTCAATATTTCTGCCATCTCGATATTTTTACTCAATATTTTGGCCGAATACCTTAATGGTGCATCCGTGTGAATCCTCAAAGCCAAGTGGGAAGCTACAACTGGACATAATTGAACCTTCAAGCCTTCTATTGTTCTTGAGTCAAAGGAAGAGGGTCCTCTTTGTCTGTGACCCAAACAGCGCTAAGTGAATATGGTCTCCAGTCAGGACATCTGTGCGTGGAGTCAACAAGATGTTTGAACAACTTGGGTCAGCCCGATACATAAGTGCCCTACATCTTACCAAAGGATATTGGCAGGGCTCTTAGCCTGAAAAGAGGACCGTAAAATAACTTTCTCAACACCCAGAGATCTATTCAAGTCTGAAAGTTCTACCGCTTGGCAATTTCAAGACTTTGAATAAGGGCCACATAGGTGAATGGATTATTATTAAATTGTGGAGAAAAGGTACAGGACTAAATACTGAAGAAGTCTAGATGTTAATTTGGAACAGTCTCCAAGATATGACATAATATCCTTTCTCTGGGTTGTTGTGTTACAAAGAAAAAATAAAAATCTATTTCTTATTATCCATTGTACCCACTCTGGCATGATAAATTGATTACATATCACAATGATCTTCGAAGAGGCTTGTGGTTAAATGTCTTTGGTCTTGAGTCATTTTAATTGCTTGAAGGAATATGAAAACATCATGTGGCCCCAAAAATGGTATTCTAAAGAAGGGGACCGCTAAAGGCCATGTGGGCCCGGGGACAAGGAGCGATCGAACATGAATCTCTGTACTTAGAGCCTGCTTTGTACTACTGACAACTATTCTCAGTGGGCTCAAGGGGCAAAGGGAACAGGCACAATGTGTTACCAAAGGACATGTCCTCTTCCCAGTGCCCCTATACAGCATGTTCAGGGGCACATGAACCAGGTGCAGATCAAGGTCAAAGACCATCGTGCGTGCTCTGTGGATTCTGCACATGGTGGGGTTGGGGATATGAGAAGTGGCACCTCATGTGCCCACAACCTATTGTGCAAGGCCTTTTGTATGCAAAAGCTTTGTGTGCTGAAGGACCGGGGTCAGGGCACGGCTGAAGGGGCTACGCCACAAAGTTGAAGTCCTCGGTTAGTGGATTCAGACACTAGGACTGACTGCAGGGTGTGGCTGACACATAAGCCCTGAAAATGCACATGACCAAAACAACATATGTGCAGTAAGTACTGGCATGTGGGGCTAGTGACAAGGTGAAGCCAAAGGCACACACCATACCTAGAATCCACTGCGCATAGCCTTTGGTTGTGCACAGCGGGATAAAGGACAGTGAGTTGAAGCAGGCAATAGTCAAAAGTCTTACCTCTGTCCTGTGACTGCCGTGCTCAAGGGCCTTGGACAGTGAGTCCAGGGTAACAGAACTGGCAGTAGGATATAGCAAAAGGTCCCAACTTGTGTTTTCTGTGCAAAGACAAAGGGAATATGCAATGGATAAATGGGCCTAAGGGATAAATGCAGGCTGTGGCTAATAGTCGGAGTCCTATGCCCACCCCCTGCTGCATATGACCAAAGCCACAGGGACAAGGGGCTGAGCTCAAGTTGTGGCCAAGGGGCTCCCAGTGTCTTTACCCAAGTCCATGCCCAATGAGTTAAGGGAGTACAGAGCCTGGATGCAGGGCATCCCGATGCCCTGTGCACACAGCCCACCATGCAGGTTCACTGGCAAAAGCAAAGTGGTTGTGAGGGCCAGTCGACTTGGTGCAGGGGCACATGCTGTGCCTAAGTCAAACAGCTGAGCAGCCTTGTGTGCTGCACTGCGGGTAGTTTGTGCCATGGTTAATGACCACAGCCTGACCCAGGCTATTAGGTGTATAGCTAAAGGCTATGCACAGTGAATTGGAGAACAAGAACTGGGTACACCACTTGAGCACCTGGCTTGGCAGTTTGGGCTGGACTGTTCTCATTGGAGCAGGGTCAAGACAAATTTGCATATGGCTGGTGTGAGAAGTTGGCCTGGTATATGCTGTCCACTAATTATAGTGGGCACCTTGCACCAGTCCAAACAACCCCTTATTGGAGATAGGTTAAAGACAACCTTTATTGAAAGCTATCCTAGTGGTAGCTATGGAGAGCAGCCTTCAGGCTAAGTCTTGAAGGAATGTAAAGCAGCTTGTTTTACCAGTCTATAATCTCTTGAGTGACCAAATGAAAGAGCACCACACCAGGTATATATTCAAAATATATGTATTTATTACTAAACACACCCCTCTAGTCTCTTTATGAGGCTAGAGTTCGAAGTACATAAGTTATAAGTTATTTAAACACAGTAATAGCACAAATACACGTTTGGGCCCTAGGGGCGTACCAAACCATATACCAATAAAGTGGTATAAGAACCACGACTGAGCTAGACACTAGGCCTAGAGCCTCTAGAAGTGCTTGGACCACAAGGAACCACCCAAGGTAGTGACACAGGGGACCCACGGGGGACGCGTGCAGTGTAGTAACACAGCCGCGAATCGCCGTTAACTTCTATGGAGAAAGTCGCGGTTTGGAATTTAAAGAAAAGGGACACTTAAAGAAGGACTTGGAGCAAACCCTTTGAGAACTAGGTCGTTCTAGAGTCTCTACCCACGGGAGCACCGGAGTACTCTTGTTACCTCACCCAGGGAAGCCGGGTGCATAGGTGCCTTTCGGGGTCGGGTTTCGTCGTCGATTTGAATGGCGATCTGCTGCAAAGTGCTGCTGGCGACCAAGTGAAAAGTGTCCGGGTGGATCCAAGGGTGGATCGGAGATCTGAAGAACCTGAAAGCAGAGGGGACAGAGTCTGGGTCACTAGCCAGTGACCAGGAAGGCGATGAGCAGATGCCCACCGATGTCGAGTGCTTCAGGTAGGTTGACGGTCGTCTTGACTCTTCAGCCACGAGGTCCAGGAGGCGTTGTCGGCGACCAGGAGCAGGATTCGGGCTGGTACACGATGTCTGTCGAGTGCTGAGGTGTCGGCGACCGGATTGGACCCAACAAGCCTTGGCAACGGCAAGTCTCGATGAAGATGAAGATTGACGATGGTGCAGACCAGCAAGGTCTGAGGAACTCACCCAGCAAGGGTAAGTGAGGGCAAGCCTGGAGCAACCAGGGAGCCCAAGTAGAAAAAGATTGGCCTTCGTGAAGGGCTACTAGCCAACGGGCTAGCGACCGCGAAGGAGCCTCGAGACGGTGCACGTGGAGCTGGCTCACAGGACACTCGTGGAGTGGAGGCCAGTGATCTTCGGTGCAGTTGGTGCTGGAGGCTGGGGCTACTCGGAGCCCAAAGCACGACTTCGTGGGAGACCCAGAAGAGGATGCACTTGCAAATGCGTGCGGTGTCCAGGGGTCACGGTTCCACGTTACCCACGACAGCTACGGGCCTCAGCTTTGCTGGGGACTCAGGGCAGCCTCGGGGAAGTCTGGAAATCCACCTCTGGTGATGCAAAGACTTCGGCGTCCGACGGGAGCTTCAGCGATGCAGACCGGACAATTGCTTCTTTGGTGCCTGCCAAGCAGGGGAGTCACTCCTTGACCCCAAGGGAGATTCTTCTGTCCTCTAATCTTTAAGTAGAGCGTCGAAGGTCCAGGATTCTGTGTCAGAGTTTCGTCCAGGGATAATCTAAAGTCCTAAGGACTGGGGTCCCATACTTATACTAAGTTTAGGGGTTGGACTTACTCTGTGGTCCCACCTATGGGTGGGTCAGGGCAGAGGGGTGGCTACACCCCTTTCCCTTTGTCCAGTTCGCGCCAAAGCAGGGGCTGGAAGCCCCTGATCCGGTTTGAACTGGGGTATGCACAGGGACACCAAATGTGCCCCCAGTGCAGGACTTCAAAGCACCCGAGAGTGCTCCCGCCCAGCCCCAATACACACTATCCTGTCTGGGGAGGTGGTCACACCTCCCTGGGACAGGAAACCTATTGTCCAGGCCTCCCCTGCCGGAGTTTCGGTCAGCAGCAGGAGGCCAGACTTGTGTCTGTGGCAGCAGCATCCATTTTGTGATGCCAGGGCTTTGGAAAGAAGTTACCGGGCAAGCCAGTGTGTAACATGTCTCTCCCTCTAGAAGGGTGGAATGCTACCCCCGCCGCCAGAATTGGCGGGGGGTAGTATTCCAAGATGTTTGACACCAAACACGACATGTTTCCGTGCAGCCATCCCAAAGTTAGCATTTAACGCGAGGTTATAATGCGCTTAAGAGTATATGGTCAGGCTGCACTACAAACAGCATCAGAGAAGGGTCTCCGACCGCTGCAGAGGGGCCCTGCTCATGCAGGGGCACCCTCTCACATAGGAACCATGCACTCTGCCTTCAGGATTGACAAGGCCTGCCATAGGAGTGACTTATAGGTTTATATGTGTGTAGGTATGTAGTGATATAGGTAACCTATATCACAGTAAGGGGTGCATGCACCACCTTACCCAGGCTGCAGTAGCAGACCTGTGGTGTCATTTTGGATGGCCTTCCAGGGGTGGCACAATACATGCTGCAGCCCCTGGTAGGCCTCTGAGGTACCTATGCCCTGGGTACATAGTATACCATATACTAGGGACTTATAAGGGCACTCCAGATTCCAATCAGAGATGTGCCTAAGGCACATGGAAACCATTTTACAGAGAAAGCAGATAGACTGGGGCCCTGAATAGCAGGATCCCAGTCCAACTAAGTCATAAACCAGCAAAACACCAGGAAAAAAGTGGGGGCAACCATATAGTCAGATTCCACCTTCCTACATAACCCCCCCCAAACGAAAGGAGATAAGGCTAACCTTGGCCAGTTGAGCCTTTATTGACTAAGTGGCCATATAAGGAAGCACCTGCACTAGCATGGTTGCCCCCTGTCTTATGGTCCACTAAGCAATCCCTCACCCTAAGGGTATGAGAGGGTCTCCACCATGGGGAATCACTACCTGTGGTGTGCTTAGGTAAAGTACAAGGCTGGTGAGGTGTCTGAGTAGGGAAGTGAGGCCCTAGGAATGTTGGCCTCAGCTTCCTCAGATCACTGGTCACCATGTATGCCTGTCTTTCCATGACTGAGTTGCACTTTGCTCTAAGGGTCAACCTTTGGCTGCCTACAGCTGGGGGTTGGGTCCCTTTGGATGGACTACTGGAGGGACATGGCAGGTTTGGAACCTTCTGGTCCCAGGTTTGCCCTTGCCTACCAGAGTCCTTCTGGGGAGGTCCCTACATAAAGGTATGGGGGATCCCTCAGTGTGTAGAGGAATTTTCACCTGGCTAGGGCTACTAGACTGGGTGCCCCTAATCTGCTGATGGGGGGTTCCTCTGGACAGGGGGCCCTGGGGGTCCACTGACCTCCCTGACCTCTGCAGCCCTGGGCTGACTGAGGCAGGGTAGAGAGGGGCAGGTTACCTGCTCCAGACTGGGTACCACCTTGGAAGGGTCCTCTGCCATCAGGGGTGTGGCCAGGCCAGGCCTGACTACCTCTGGGGCAGTTCCTTCACTAGGGGTAGGGTCAGTTCCCTGAGGAGGCTGACCCTTACCTACTGTCTGGAGGGAAGAAGACTTTTCTTCAACCCTTGTGCTCTCTTTTGGGGGAGAGTGGGCCATTCTTCCAGGCTCCATCTCTCCAAAATCTTGGGCTGGGGCTGTGGCCATCACAGCCCCACTAACCTTCACAGGGACACCCAACATCCTCAGATGGGTTTGGTGTTCAACTTCAGCCCAGGCTGAAATTTCCAGATCATTGCCCATCAGGCAATCTACAGGTAAGGTTGGGGACACAGCCACTCTTTTTGGGCCTGTGACCCCCTCCCAGCTGAGATTGACTATGGCCATGGGGTGATCTGTTCTGACACCATCAATGTTGGTCACCTGGTATTTAAACTCAGGTAAAAGCTGGTGAGGGGGGACTAGTTTCCCTGCCACCATGGTGACACTAGCCCCTGTGTCCCTAAATGCCACAGCTTTCTGACCATTAATTATTGGCTCCAGTCTGTACCTGCCCAATGCTGTGGGACCCATGGTAAAGGTGGCAAATCCTATACCACCATCAGAGTCAGAGGAGTCTGTTGAGGGGGTCCTGTCTAAACTAGGGCCCACCTCTGTTCCTCTTGCAAAAGCACCTAACTTTTGGGTGCACTACTCCCAACTGGAGGATTACTACTGGTAGTACCAGGAGGGGTGGTAGTAGTTGTTGGAGGAACATTTTCTTTATTGCCAATCCTGGGGCAACTGGGATCAGATTTCCAGTGCCCAGGCTTTTTACAGACATGGCAATATGGTTTCTTTTCAGGAGAAGAAGGAGTTTGGGACCCACCCCCAGAAGAGGAATTTTGGGGCCCTGTAGTGGACTTATCCTTAGATTTATCCCCACCTTTCTCTTGGGACTTAGTAGAATCTTTCTTCTGGTCACCACCCTGATTTTTAGTTTTTACTCTGGTTCTGACCCATTTGTCTGCCTTCTTTCCCAATTCTTGGGGAGAGGTCAGATCAGAGTCCACCAGATACTGGTGCAAAAGCTGGTTTTGACAATTATTAAGGATCTGCTCCCTCATAATCAAATTGTACAATCCTAAAAAGTCATGCACTTTGTTGCCATGTATCCAACCTTCCAGAGCCTTAGTAGCACAATCTACAAAATCAACCCAGTCTTGAGTCTGAGCTTTTTGGGTGTCTCTGAACTTCAACCTATACTGTTCAGTGGTTAGGCCAAACCCATCTATCAGAGCACTCTTCAAGACTTTGTAATTGTCAGCATCCTCTTCTCTTACAGTGAGGAGCTTGTCTCTACCTTTGTCTGCAAAGGAGAGCCACAAGATTGCTGCCCACTGCTTCTGGGGGACCCTCTGAACTTTACAGGCCCTCTCCAGTGCAGTTATCCATTTGTGGATGTCATCCCCACTCTGGTAGGGAGGGACAATCTTGCTTAGGTTTCTATGGTCATAAGACCTTTCCCTATCTTTAGGGATATTGCTGCCACCATGGGACTCTAGTCCCAACTTTTTTCTCTCTCTGTAGAGATCTAGGGACTCCCTGTCTATAGCCAACTGCTGTTTTCTGAGTTCAAGCTGGGCTTGCTCATACTGAATCAGTCTTTTTCTCCTCTCATGAGAGGATTCCCTCCTATGAGAGGAGACAGAGGTCCCTACTGAGGTGCTAGAGTGGTTAGACTCCTGAGAGGGAGATCTAGACCTTCTAGGCACACTCATAATCCTTCCTGGGGGGACATAGTGGAGGTCATTCTGATCCTCCTCTTCCTCTTCCACAGGAGGGTTTGGGTTTTCCTGGTCAGGGTCATTGTCACCCTCCTGGTCAGTTCCAGAGGGGGGGTTGGGGGTGTTGCTACCCCTGGCCCCATCCTCATCTTCTGCCCCACCCTCTGCACCTACCCCTTCAGTCCCTAAGGGCCTGTTGAGATCATCAGCCATTAACATCTCTCTCAGATGTTGGGTGGTGGGACTTTGGCCTGTCTTCAGTTTCCTCACATTGCATATTGCTCTCAATTCCAAGAATGGGAGTGTATCATACTTGGAGGGAAGAAGCCCAGTGGCTTCTGGCAAGGACTCACTGGGTCCTGGCTTTGAAGACATCACTAGTGAGGTGTGGTGTATGCACTACCTACTCTAGTGTGGCCTACTAAACTCTCTTGAGTTGTAGAAAGGGTGTGCTATCCCTTAACACACAACTCTAAGTTCAGTAGAACTTACTGTATACTAAGCTTAATTTATATGTACCTTAGGTACCTTTAGTGGTTTTCAGTTGATCAATTCAATTGAGATTATCTGGTAAAACAATAGCAAGCTGGAATCCCACACGCTGCACACCAATGTGAGAAGTTGGCCTGGCATATGCTGTCCACTAATTATAGTGGGCACCTTGCACCAGTCCAAACAACCCCTTATTGGAGATAGGTTAAAGACAACCTTTATTGAAAGCTATCCTAGTGGTAGCTATGGAGAGCAGCCTTCAGGCTAAGTCTTGAAGGAATGTAAAGCAGCTTGTTTTACCAGTCTATAATCTCTTGAGTGACCAAATGAAAGAGCACCACACCAGGTATATATTCAAAATATATGTATTTATTACTAAACACACCCCTCTAGTCTCTTTATGAGGCTAGAGTTCGAAGTACATAAGTTATAAGTTATTTAAACACAGTAATAGCACAAATACACGTTTGGGCCCTAGGGGCGTACCAAACCATATACCAATAAAGTGGTATAAGAACCACGACTGAGCTAGACACTAGGCCTAGAGCCTCTAGAAGTGCTTGGACCACAAGGAACCACCCAAGGTAGTGACACAGGGGACCCACGGGGGACGCGTGCAGTGTAGTAACACAGCCGCGAATCGCCGTTAACTTCTATGGAGAAAGTCGCGGTTTGGAATTTAAAGAAAAGGGACACTTAAAGAAGGACTTGGAGCAAACCCTTTGAGAACTAGGTCGTTCTAGAGTCTCTACCCACGGGAGCACCGGAGTACTCTTGTTACCTCACCCAGGGAAGCCGGGTGCATAGGTGCCTTTCGGGGTCGGGTTTCGTCGTCGATTTGAATGGCGATCTGCTGCAAAGTGCTGCTGGCGACCAAGTGAAAAGTGTCCGGGTGGATCCAAGGGTGGATCGGAGATCTGAAGAACCTGAAAGCAGAGGGGACAGAGTCTGGGTCACTAGCCAGTGACCAGGAAGGCGATGAGCAGATGCCCACCGATGTCGAGTGCTTCAGGTAGGTTGACGGTCGTCTTGACTCTTCAGCCACGAGGTCCAGGAGGCGTTGTCGGCGACCAGGAGCAGGATTCGGGCTGGTACACGATGTCTGTCGAGTGCTGAGGTGTCGGCGACCGGATTGGACCCAACAAGCCTTGGCAACGGCAAGTCTCGATGAAGATGAAGATTGACGATGGTGCAGACCAGCAAGGTCTGAGGAACTCACCCAGCAAGGGTAAGTGAGGGCAAGCCTGGAGCAACCAGGGAGCCCAAGTAGAAAAAGATTGGCCTTCGTGAAGGGCTACTAGCCAACGGGCTAGCGACCGCGAAGGAGCCTCGAGACGGTGCACGTGGAGCTGGCTCACAGGACACTCGTGGAGTGGAGGCCAGTGATCTTCGGTGCAGTTGGTGCTGGAGGCTGGGGCTACTCGGAGCCCAAAGCACGACTTCGTGGGAGACCCAGAAGAGGATGCACTTGCAAATGCGTGCGGTGTCCAGGGGTCACGGTTCCACGTTACCCACGATAGCTACGGGCCTCAGCTTTGCTGGGGACTCAGGGCAGCCTCGGGGAAGTCTGGAAATCCACCTCTGGTGATGCAAAGACTTCGGCGTCCGACGGGAGCTTCAGCGATGCAGACCGGACAATTGCTTCTTTGGTGCCTGCCAAGCAGGGGAGTCACTCCTTGACCCCAAGGGAGATTCTTCTGTCCTCTAATCTTTAAGTAGAGCGTCGAAGGTCCAGGATTCTGTGTCAGAGTTTCGTCCAGGGATAATCTAAAGTCCTAAGGACTGGGGTCCCATACTTATACTAAGTTTAGGGGTTGGACTTACTCTGTGGTCCCACCTATGGGTGGGTCAGGGCAGAGGGGTGGCTACACCCTTTCCCTTTGTCCAGTTCGCGCCAAAGCAGGGGCTGGAAGCCCCTGATCCGGTTTGAACTGGGGTATGCACAGGGACACCAAATGTGCCCCCAGTGCAGGACTTCAAAGCACCCGAGAGTGCTCCCGCCCAGCCCCAATACACACTATCCTGTCTGGGGAGGTGGTCACACCTCCCTGGGACAGGAAACCTATTGTCCAGGCCTCCCCTGCCGGAGTTTCGGTCAGCAGCAGGAGGCCAGACTTGTGTCTGTGGCAGCAGCATCCATTTTGTGATGCCAGGGCTTTGGAAAGAAGTTACCGGGCAAGCCAGTGTGTACATGTCTCTCCCTCTAGAAGGGTGGAATGCTACCCCCGCCGCCAGAATTGGCGGGGGGTAGTATTCCAAGATGTTTGACACCAAACACGACATGTTTCCGTGCAGCCATCCCAAAGTTAGCATTTAACGCGAGGTTATAATGCGCTTAAGAGTATATGGTCAGGCTGCACTACAAACAGCATCAGAGAAGGGTCTCCGACCGCTGCAGAGGGGCCCTGCTCATGCAGGGGCACCCTCTCACATAGGAACCATGCACTCTGCCTTCAGGATTGACAAGGCCTGCCATAGGAGTGACTTATAGGTTTATATGTGTGTAGGTATGTAGTGATATAGGTAACCTATATCACAGTAAGGGGTGCATGCACCACCTTACCCAGGCTGCAGTAGCAGACCTGTGGTGTCATTTTGGATGGCCTTCCAGGGGTGGCACAATACATGCTGCAGCCCCTGGTAGGCCTCTGAGGTACCTATGCCCTGGGTACATAGTATACCATATACTAGGGACTTATAAGGGCACTCCAGATTCCAATCAGAGATGTGCCTAAGGCACATGGAAACCATTTTACAGAGAAAGCAGATAGACTGGGGCCCTGAATAGCAGGATCCCAGTCCAACTAAGTCATAAACCAGCAAAACACCAGGAAAAAAAGTGGGGGCAACCATATAGTCAGATTCCACCTTCCTACAGCTGGGTCCAAACTGAGGTGGCATTGTGGGTGAAAAACGATGGATTGGGATGCGGCCCGACTGATTGCCAGTGGCTGAGATTAATTCAAGCATTCCATCCATCACCTTGTTGTTGTTGCAGTTGACGCTCTATGTGCGACAGGTATGCCCAGACGTGGGTCCTGTGCTCTCTGTACCACTGGAATCAACCTATACCTGGCTGAAGAGCCCACAATAAGGGCAAAACGAGTCCTAGGTTGCTTGTATTGTGGTTCAGGTATTTTACTCCATCGACCTGTCGGAGTAAGCACACTCCAAATTTAGAGATGTCGGTGCCCAAACAGACATCTCTTACATTGGGTGGAACTCCCGTCATGGTGGTTCCTGTGAATGCATTGAAAATGTGCAGTACAGGACAGGTGATAAGAGCTCTACAACATCATTTTCATCATATAAATCTGAACCTAATCAGAGGAATGGTAAGCTTGTCTGCACTTATCAGCTGAAAGAGCTGTTAGACCACATGAGTTTCCTCCTGTAAAGGCGAGTCAAAAGAGGTCAGAGATGCTCCAACAATATGAAAGCCTACCTTCAAATATTTTTGCGGTATCCGTAATCTCCCAATCTGTGAATGGAAGGGTGTGGAATGAATTACATTTACAGGAGGAGTCTAGAAGGTGTAGTTACTTAATGCTCTTGATGCTGAGTTTCCTGCATCGGTTTACATATGATGTCATTTGAATTGAAAATCAAATAAAGCAGAGCACATTCATTTTGAAGTGGCCTTTTTTAAGATTTACGGAAGTAATTTGTTAATGGCATAAATGCCCATCTAAACAAAGTTAATAAAATGAACCATCAGGCAATAAATATAAATTATTATTTCAATCTTGTGCTTTTCTCCTGATAAGGCTGGTTCACGGCTTGAGTCATTAAAAGAGATTTAGCTAGCCGAATCTGCACATACTATTCTAAAAGTCAAATCCCGCTCACCACTCAATGCCTGCCCCCCTCTACATGCTTTCTAAAGCAGTCACTGCAATTAATCCGCAGATTAATGCCCTTTTTTAATTCGTCCTTAAAATATGGCGTGGTGCCTTCCAGTTGGAAAAAAGCATTGGTGGTACCTCTTTTAAAAAAAAGTCAACACCTATCCGCTCATTTTGAGCAACTATATGCCCATCTCTCCCCTTCCTGCTCTTGGGAAAATGTTGGCATCCCTGGTGAACTGCCAGATCACCAGGCATGTCGAGCAGAATAATATTCTTCATCCCACTCAGACAGCTTCCGCGCTGGCTTCAGCATGGAACTGGCCCTGCTTGAGATTACTGAATACATCAGAGAGAATCTCGATTTGGTTCTTAAAGTGGTGGTCATATTCTCAGATCTTTCCGCCGCTTTTGACACCGTGTCACATAAGATCCTGGCAGCAGCTGCGCTATACAAATTACTTTTCATTTGTTCATTCATTCATTTGAGGAAAATATGTCACCATCTTAACTATAATTAGGAGGGAGTTTCTACTAGTACTCAATAACACCTCTGACTCAACACGTCTACCAAACACGCAGGATTCAATTGCAGTCAAGGTCCAACAGGGACTCTCTTTTGCCTCTTCTATGATATGTTTCCATTTGTCATGAATGACAACCACCTTCTCCTGATATTGCCTTGGGCTCAAAGTGATGAAATCCAAAACTGGGATCTGGGATTGAAAAAATATTGGGGCATATTAGCAAGACCGGCGATAAAATTATCGCCGTTTTAGTAGCGGAAACTGCCGCTAAAACGGCTGATAATGAGCTTGCTAATATGCGTTATAGAATTCAATAGAAGCCCAGGTTAGATGTCCTGCACATCTAACCTGGGCTTCATGGAATTCTGTAACACATATTAGCAAGCCCATTATCGCCGTTTTACAGCGGCAGTTTCCTGCCGCTAAGGCGGCGATAATTTTACCGCCGGTCTTGCTAATATGCCCCATTAGCTTCCAGTCTAGTCACACAGATTTTCATAACTTGACTCGATAAAGCAAGCATTTAGCTCTCCTCCCAATTTATTGGGGGTACCCAGAAACTATGGGGCATATTAGCAAGACCGGCGATAAAGTTATCGCCGTTTTAGCGGCTGGAAACTGCCGCTAAAGCGGCGATAATGGACTTGCTAATATGCGTTATGGAATTCCAATAGAAGCCCAGGTTAGATGTCCTGCATCTAACATGGAGCTTCTATTGGAATTCTATAACGCTTATTAGCAAGCCCATTATCGCCGTTTTAGCGGCAGTTTCCTGCCGCTAAAACGGCGATAATTTTATCGCCTGTCTTGCTAATATGCCCCTCTGTTTTACTTTATCAGTATCCTCTTCCAAGACCGTTAGGCAAGCAGTCGGTGATAGGTTTAGATGAAGATTTCCGTCTCAAAGTCCCTCTGCTTTGTCACAAGACAATTTAGTCAAATGTACACCAATTGCTAAGTCGCATTTTACATCAATTGATGAGAACTTTTCTTTAATTGAAAACTTCCGAATTGCTAACCTGCCAGATGGGCATCATATTGAAATTATGTAAGCAGGGCAAGAGAATGTCAATAATCCCTTGAATCTGTTTAGGAGGTGAGACTCAAACAGGCGAGTATCCCGGTCACATCAGCACTGCACATGGACCAACCAGTAGTTATCCATCTATAAAAACTTCCTTCTTGACCAATGAATGTGCATGGACTTGTGCCGTTGATACTGCTTAGCCATTATTGACTACATATCAGATAATGTTAATTTCCTTCCACATAGACTATGACTGTTTTGACACTTTGCCCATGACTAAAATGCTGTGTTATTTATCAGATGCTTGGCTTTATGGATTGTTCTCTGTGCCAGTGATGGGCTAAATCCACCGAGGCTCGTCATAGAAAACAGATGCAATCCAAAAGTTCTTTTGACAAAAATTATTACTTCGGTGGGAGGGAGGCAGACTTTGAGGCTCTGAAAAAACACAATTATTTTTAGTAAGTCTTCTTAAGATGGGAGGATTGACTCAGAGCCAGTAGCAGAGCCTGCATCCCCCATCCTCAACGTACAAATATGCTGTGAAGAGGGGTGATGATACAGAGCCATATAATACTCCCAAAGGACTAGTCAGTATTTGACTACTGGACACTAGAGGGCAAGGGTATACAGTAGGACTAATGGAATGTGGTTACGGTAATGCCAAGAAACCTGAATGACAGTGTTCAAGTCTACTGGGACGAGATTGGACTTTTAATAGAAAGGGGTGATCTTAACAGTGCCCATAGAAGAGGAAGGCAGAGTGTTTTATCCAGGCATCTTCACTGTGTGAAAACTGGCCTGCCCAGATCTCTCACCTAGGGCAAAGAACTTCTAAGGCGTGCACTGCTCTTTTAAATCACATTTTTAGAAAATTGGCATGTGTTTCTTCCAGAAACAGTTGGTGCAACAGAAGATAGGTTTGTTACCTCCAAACTTGGAAAATTCCCCACTCTCTTCAAACTATAGACATATCCCCGAGCCTTTGATGGGCATCATAACTGGCTATCAATTTAGTCTACATCTTCCATTGACGATGATTACAAGAGATAATTCCACTGTTTGCCACAGGGTTTTTTTTTAAACCGTGCTAAATCTACAGAACGCATACTTCATGCACATATTCATCCATGCTATTAAAACTACCTTCTTGCTACAGGTACTGACATTCAGATTAGAGTCAGTGGTGAGAACTGTCACCATCTTGCAAGCCCCTTTGGTGGGTCTCTTGAAGACTACCTGTGTATCTGTAACTGGACCACTGGCTGATTCAGACATCTCCAAGAACATGAGTAAGTACATGAGTATGGAATAACAAGAAGGAGAGATGCAGTCATGCTTTCCTCCTGATGAGACAGTGTGTTCAATGGGGGAATAAAACAATGGTGGAAAAGTGTGGTTTACTTGCAAAGATCCAAGTTAGATAACAGGAATTTCAACAACTATTAGGACATGGGATGGTGGGGTTGTACAGCAATTTAGGGGCATATTATCAAGAGAATTAACGCCGCTTTAGCGGCCGTTTTCGGCCGAAAAGCGGCGATAATTCTAACACATTATTAACAAGGACACGCTAGTGCGTGTATCCTTGATTCAACTCCCATTTCTGTCACCACTCGCTACGCATCGATAATGAGATGCAAAGTAGGCGTGGCTGACAGAAACAACATGGGAAAATATCGCGAAGGCAGCTTCGCGATATTAGCAAGGAGGGGTAGCGATGATAATAATCGCGCTACCTCTGGCCTAACGCAGGAATTTAACGTCTGCTAAATTCCTGTGTTAGGCATACCTAACATGGGAGGTGGATTATGGGGTTAAGGCCACAGGGCCTTATCACCAAGATCATCGTCGTTTTGGGAGGGACATCGCTGTTTTTTAGGCGATGTGTGGCCGTTTGCCCGCTATCGCTGGAATATTTATCGCCATAGCGCTGAGCGTTGGTAATACAGCGCTAGCTTGGCGAGATATTCCAGCGATAGCCGGCAATAAAGAAAAGCGCGCTAAGCGCGCTCTGCGATAATTATCGCCAACCCTAGATAATATGCCTCTTAGTGCGTACAAAGGCAAAATAGTTTTTCTGTAAAGAAAAGGTACTTTCTTCACCTTTGGTAAAATAGTTTGATTGACAAGGCTGTACTCTACGGCAGTGCACACAAAAAAGTCAAACGATATAAAGGCAACTCAAGTCCTAAAAACATTCAAATGGACAGAAGTTCCGTTCTACAAATATTGTTGCCAAAAACCAAACTATTGTGAAAGTAAGAATATATTGGTGAGTATAGAATTACTATTGTTAACTCCACATATATGTGCGTTGACGAAGAGAGAGCGATAGATACATCTTGTTGTTTGAACTCAACATATCAAGCTAGAGAAAAGAGGGTCCATTCAATTCAAGCCTGGAGTTAGTTTTTAGGTCTTGCCTAACAGCACAGATGCACTGTTTCTGGGAGAGTGTTGTATATAGTAAAGGTCTTGGCGGCTGCCCATTACTTACCAATTGCTGACTTGATTGTCAATCTTTTAAGCTGCCTCCTAATTGGTCACCATATGCCTCACATCACTTCCTTTTATTTATCCAGAGCAGGAACCAAGTACTAATTGATTTCCTTTAATCGGTGTCCTTCTGCTGCTCGTGCTGTGATTCAGGGTAATTTTTTTTCTTTTTACACATTTTTCTGACCATCATTTTTGGTTTCTTTTGTTTTTACCTTTAACTTTGTTCTACAATACTTTGTTTTTGTTTGATGCTTCCATTTACCAACACCTTTGGGTTGCTTAATCTATTTTGGAATTCAGCGCTTTTTTTTCTGACCGGCATTATCTGGCATTATATGTGCTATGCAGTCTTGAAGCAGTTCATGACTTAACTTTGGGTTGCTTAGTTTCTTTTACAATTCAACGCTTATTTTTAATGGAAAAAAATAAATGTTACTGACTATTAAAGTAGTCCGTGTGACTGCATGTGTTTGTAGGTTGCGTTTGTTGCCTTTTTAAAGTGACTCAATTTTAGTCATTGCTGCAATTATTCCGTTTCATCTTAAAACCTTTGATCATCAATCTCAAATGGATTACACCGAAAGTGCTTCCTGGCGCCCTATATTCATATGCACTTAGGTGCAAGAGATGCAGTCTAACAGCTACAGACTTTGCTGATATACCACCGGGTTCAAGTCCAGGGCCGCCTCATCATCCTGCGATTCGGAGAAAATCTATTAATCTCCTTGGACCTCTGTCACAACTCTTATCCCTTTACATAAAGTTCATTCCAAAACGCTGTCATGCACCATCTGGATAAAACTGCTCCTGTAGTTGCAAAGTTCCCTCTCTGTTCCTCCTGAAGTGTTTTCATATATACTCTGCTTCTTTGCAATGTAATCCATCCAAAGCGCTTTAAAGCAGCATCCAGCTGACAGGACTATTACTGAGTACGAAATATCATTTTTTTTGTAACGAGGGTCCAGTCAAGTGGCCACTAGGTGCATGGCTCACTCTAATAAGACAATAAAAGAGAACATTATTTATTGCAACACTGCAGTCAAGGATTCATAGCGCAGTCTGTGACTGCACGTGTTTGGCAGCTGCACATCGTCTCTCCTCATGCAATGTATGGGCCTCATTTACTATATTTTAACAGCAGGGCAGCAAGATTTCCTGCTGGGCTGCCGTGCGTCAAAATAACAGGGCAGGAATGTTCCATATCTACAAGATACAGCGCATTCCTGTCCTTCTCCCCTGCGCCGGCGCACAAACAGCAGCCGTGAGCCAACGCAGACACCCTTGCATCATGTTGCAAGGGTGCCTGCGTTGCGGGGATGATAGTTTTTGTGTAGGAAGGGACACCTTCCTGCACAAAAACAACTATTGATGGCATTTTCCTCTTTCTATGCGTGCTGCAGAATGCAGCACGCATAGAAAGCAGAAAGAGGAAAAAATTAGGACTCGTTGCACCACTCCTACACCTCCCCTAGGGAGGCATAGGATTCTGACGCATTCCCATTGTTAGACCCATTGGTGTGGGTCTCCCTTCCATCTTTTGCCTCTACCTCCTGTGTTTTGCTGTGTGTTGGACTCCATTTTTTGCTGGTCTAGATGTTTTGGGCACTTTGCCACTGCTGTTCAGTGCCAAAGTGCAAGTGCTCCCTTTGTAAAGTAGTGTTATGGATTAGTGATTCCATGATTGGCTTATTTGATTTACTTGTTAGACCCTAGTTCAGTGCACTATGTGTGCCAAGGGCCTGTAAATCAAATGCTGCTGGTGGGCTTGCAGCACTGATTGTGCCACCCACAGAAGCAGCTTGTAAAATGTGACTCAGGCCTGCCATTGCAGAGCCTGTGTGCAGTCTGGGACTGCCATGTCGACTTGGCTAGTGCACACACTTGCCAGTCCCTAAACCTTCCCTTTTCTACATATTAGTCACCCCTAAGGTAGGCCTAAGGTACCCCTGTGGGTAGGGTCCATTGTGTGTGAAAGGTAGGACATGCCTTGATGTGTGTGGCATGTCCTGATAGTGAAATACTGCCAATTTCGTTTTTCACTATTGCAAGGCTATCTGTTTCCATAGGCCAGAATGGGGAGTTTGTTTATAACATCTTATAAACATAACTAACCCTGGGAACAAGATAGGAAAATCAAGTTTAGTATGCCTGAACTCAGAATGTTAAAATACATCTTTTAGTGAGGGTGATTTTTACATTCTGCTTGAAAATATCACTTTTAGAAAGTAGGTACTTTCTTGCCTAACCATCCAGTGTGCCTCTGCTAGGTTTGTGTATTGCATGTCTGGCTTTTGGATGACAGGGTCTGGAGAAGGGCAGCGGCTCTAGAAGTCTGATGAGTCAGGGCTGGGCTGAATAGGCCTGGTCTGCATTTGGAGTGGTGAGAGGAGTAGCACCTTCACCCAGTGGCGGCTCGCCGAGGGAGTGCTGCGGGGCGGTGTAGCGGGGCGGGGGGGTAGTGGAGTCTGACATACGACGGGCAGGAGTAAGGTAAGTAATTAAATAAATAAAACTATTTACCTTGCGCTCGTTGCATCGCCAACTCGGCGATGCAGCGAGCCCAAGGTAAATAGTTTAGTTATTTAGTTGCCTACCTTACTCCTGTCCGTCGTATGTCGGACTCCACTACCCCCCCACCCTGCCCCACCCCACCGCCCCGCAGCACTCCCTCGGCGAGCCGCCACTGCCTTCACCTGAATAGGGCTGTGCCTGCCTTCCACAATGACGGCTCCGCCCCCCCTGTGGTGTGTTTGGAGCAAGGGCTCACACTGACAATGGAGGTTGTTGTGCACTTGCAAAGTGCCCCACAGAACTGGTTTTGGCTGGGTACAGACACTCTCTGCCTTCAGAGAACAAAGGATTTGTGTGTATAAAAAGAGGGGCCCAGACCCCAGACTTTTAGATCACTTCTGGGAAATCAAGAGGAACCTTTGCCAAGGAGAAGCTGAGAAGGAATACTATCCCCGTACTGTTTGCTATCTGGGGTTGGCCTGCAGTGGCTGCTTGCTGCCAAGGAAAGGAGAAAAAGGATTTTGCTGTTTGCTTTGTCACCTCCTTGAAGAAAAGATCTCCAAGGGCTTGGAACTGAGCTTGCCTCCTGTTCTGAAGTCTCAGGGACACAAAGACTTCACCACCAGCTCCCCTGAATTCCCTTGCTGGGAATTCCAACCTGCAAAGAGGTGCCTGCTGCTGTTTAGGACCTCTAGAGACTGTTTCTCGCTGGGAGCTGGAAAATCGACGCAATATCAAAGAAGCGTGACGCATCCGCACCCGTTTCCGATGCATCACCGAAGAAACCGTCGCAGCGCCTGCCGCGGCTCGAGAAATTGCTGCACGACGCATCGGGTGCAACAATCTCCGAAGTCCGAGATCACTGCACCGATCCCGACTCAAGCCTGCTGTGCGGCTGCACGAAGCCACGCATCGTACCGGATCAACGCATCGCATCGAGGCGCCAAGACTGTCGCATCGTTGGGGGACACAGTAAGAAACAGACACATCAACTCCCCACGCAGTAAGAAAACGACGCATCACTTACTCTCCGGTAAGGAACTGATGCATCACCTCCCCTGAGCTGCAGTAAGGAACCGACGCATCACCTCCCCCGAAGCAAGGAACCAACACATCACCTTCCCTGCGTGTAAGGAACTGACGCATCACCTTCCCTGCGGCCATTTTGTTTGTTTTGCGTGACGCATCCAAGGTACTTTGTGAGAAAAGTGTCGCATTTACAATTTGCATTGAACTGAACTATTTCTACCATTTGAAAGCCTTATTTGTAATACTGTATTGTGGATTTTTGTCGTTTGGTCTTGTTTTGGTTTAGATAAAGATTACTTATTTTTCTAAACTGGTATGGTGTCCATTTGTAGTGTTTTCACTGTGTTACTGTATGTGTTCACAAATGCTTTACACACTGCCTCTGAGATAAGCCTGTCTGCTCGTGCCAAGCTACCAAGGGGGTGAGCAGGGGTTATTTTAGAAGTGTATCCCCCTTACCCTGACTAGAAGCAAGGGCCCCTATTTGGACAAAGGTACCTACCTCTGCCAACTAGAGACCCCCATTTCTAACACCCAGCTTTACAAAACGTTGTAAATCTGGGAATGTGTCAGGTTCAATGGATGTTGCCTGGAAACACCCACAGCAACACCCATGCAACACCCCTTTCACACAGAGTAATGCCTGAAAGGGGCCCATATTTACAAGACCATGAAAATCACATAGGGCGACTTTACGTGCAAGGCAATTGCGTTGCGTCAAAAAAGTGATGACCTGGCAGCACAACAGGCTTGTAAATGGGGCCCTATGTGTATGTTTAAAGCATACACTAGTCTGAAACCGGACTCCCATAGTCTTTCCACACAGGCAGTCCAGCCACATGCTTCAGGCCAACCCGCCACTAAGCAACACAATCATTTTGGACATATCTGTGCCTTTTCAAACACAAAGTATGGGGCATTTTACAGTGCATCAATTTTGGGAAGTGCTGCAGTTATTCTGTATCACCTTAAAACCTGTGTCATCAATCTCATTTATTCCACCAAAAGTGCTTTCTGGTGCCCTATTTTCACATGCATTTAGGTGCAATAGATGTAGCCTGACGCGTACAGCTACATACTTTGCTGATATACAACTGTGTTCAAGTCTGGTGGCAAATCATCATCTACCAATTCTGAGCAAATCTATTAATCTCCCTAGATGGCTGACACAAATTAATAAAATTCATATAATCTAATTTATTGATCATGTGCACTACTTTTATTCCCTTTACACAAAGTTCATTCCAAAACACTGGCATGTGCTATCTGGATAAAAATGCTCACAACGCACTAACATTCAAACACATTCTACTGCCTAAAAATAACACCATCAATCACATATTTAAGGCGAGACCTATTGGCTTTGCCAATGCTTGTCGAGTAAGCAGTTCACAAGGCAAACTCCCAGTTTATAAAATGGGATTATGGCAGTCCAGATGAAATCTTAATATTTCTTCTTTTGTTTACAACACAGAATTTGACCATCCTTTCTAAATGGGGCAATTTGGCCATTATTTAATATATGGGCAGAAAGTTCTGAAGTTGCTGCTTGTCACTAGTAACGAAAGGCCCTTTGCTCAATTTTTCTGTATTCCTTACTACACTTACAGCCTAGCATAGGTCACTGTCCTCTGTTTAGCATTGACCTTGTACTGTAAGAATGCTCTGCCAGTTCAGATCCCCATGTCTAGCCAAACATAGAAGGACCCCACGCACTTGGGGGCATATTTATGACCCCCTTGTGCCGCCGTAGCGTCACTTTTTGTGATGCTCCGGTGGGGCAAGCCTTGAAATCATATCTATGAGGCCACGCAAAGCCACTTTGCATGGCTTTGAATGGCCTCATAGATATGGAGTAAGGCAACGCAGTGCAAATCGCTGCGTTGCCTTACTCTGCGCTCGGGAGGCATTCCATGGGAGTTGTGGAGGGTGTTCCCACACAACACCCATGGATTTTGGCGCTTTCCGAGATTTACAAGATAATGTAAACCTGGGGATGTGCCAAAGCCTTATGCCTCCCGAGGTGAGGCACAATGAGGAGAAATAACTTTATTTCTCCTCCTTTATTCCTCTTTCCTTTATTCCATTTCCAGTCTGCACAACACATAGAAAGAGGAAAATGCCTATCATTATTGTTTTTGTGCAGGAAGGTGCCCCTTCCTGCTCAAAAACAATCTTGTCGACCTGCATTGGCGCAAGGCTGCTGAAACGGCGCCAGTGCAGGGGGAAAGGACAGGAATGCACCATATTGGATACATTTGGTGCACTACTGCCCTTTCACATTGATGTAGGGCAGCGCAGCAGGGTAACTTGCTGTGCTGCCCTACGTCAAAACCCCATAAACGAGGCCTTTGATGTGTGCAGTGCACCACAGCACTCAAGCAATGCATGCTTTAATTAAGAAATAAAAACTTGTCTCCTTGTTAGCGCCAGCTTCAAGGAGGCATTGTTTTTTTTTATTTTTGACCCAAAGCACAGCCTAGTACCCTTTAAAGCGCAGAGAAGTAAAGCCGCACAAAACACTGTTTACACTGAGGTAAATGCTCCTTTACAGCAGAAAACACCTTTTGCGCTGTAAGTAAATGCCATGGGTTGCTTTGCTACACTTTGCGATGGTGCAAAGCCTTAATAATTCTTGGCCGAGACTTCTACAGTTAATAAATATATCTCAAAATTTCTCTGAATTAATGCATATAATGCAAACAGAACAAGTCACAAACAGTAGGTAGTAAATGACTCTCTTTGTTTCAACCTTGTGCTGTATAAAGTTCATGCATTATGCCAGGCAATTTCTGAGTTATATGTGCAACTTTAGATGCCGCAGATGCAAAAAAAAAAAAGCCTGAGCACTACATGATACGGGCCCCAGATGTTCAGCAGCGGCTCCTTTAAAAGAGCGTCAGGACTTGCCCCCCTATATTTAAGCCCCAAGCCCCCAAATTTAATGTGAATACAAATTTACATTTTAAATATTTTTTTACGACTGCAGGCGCTGTGCATTTATTTTTTATTGGCCACGAGCCGGGTTGATTAGTGATGAGTGGGTGGGGCTACATACAATACAGACTCACCTCCTGGTCGTCGAGACACACTTGCACTTCAAAGTGCGCATGTCAGGTTGGCCGACTGCCTTTCTGCGGCCAGCCCAACATGCGCACTAGAAGCCTGTCCCCATCTGTGCGTTGTGAGGGTAGGGGAGTGGGCAACCACAACTCCCTGCACTCAGCGCTGGTTCACCTGCCCGATCCAATCGTGGCGCTGCTCTCAGCAAGGGAGCAGCGTCTGGATTGGCCAGAACTTGCATTGCAGCACTAAAGGCGATTGCACACGGAGTCCGTGGAGAGAGTTGTGACCAGTCCAGCCAACTTCCATCCTGACCAAAGGCAGCCCTCTCCGAGACAGCGCAAGATGCCCACCACCACGGTGTAAAAAATATGAGGTCATTTTTGTTCTGGTCTCACTTTGTGCGAAGTTATATGTTTGATATAAGAGGGAGAGGGAGTTACAGATTGGGCACGCAGATTTTCCATGGTAAATGCAAACGTCGTAGCCTGAGATCATTGCCACTATTTGTAAAGCCTATTCTCGATGCTAAATGCCCTGCCAACAGCAAAATGGCTGCCACCTGTTTGTGCATGAATAGTTAACACGAAGGAGAGACTAAGCCGAGTGGGCCTGGTCAGGTGGACACTCCTTGTGCCTCAGGTAGCAGAGGGGCACCTTCTCACTGGCATAAGCCACCACACGTACCTGGGCAGGAACTGGGTCACCTGCTGGTTGAGTATTAGGAGCAGGGGCAAGTAATCCAAAGCCACGGCTCATGCAATAGTGCCGCAAAACA
Source organism: Calotriton arnoldi (assembly GCA_963921515.1). Taxonomy (NCBI): domain Eukaryota; kingdom Metazoa; phylum Chordata; class Amphibia; order Caudata; family Salamandridae; genus Calotriton; species Calotriton arnoldi. The sequence continues at coordinate 536,249 of CAWUFW010009744.1, read as the reverse complement.
CTGCCAACAGCTCACAATTCGCAGTAGGTCTGGGCACACTCCAGTGAATGCAGGCCCAGCTCGAAAGGCAGCCCTGTGAGATGTGCAGGGTGGGCTGCCTTGTCCATCTCAGCCCATAGGACCTGCAGCTCCTCAAGATGGCCACGTGATCAGGGCACAGCAAATGGATGGATATCCCCAACAATATGGGTGTGATAGAGCATTTTCCCCTCATTCTGGGTTTAATAGATCTGCTTACAGATTGCCCACCCCGTTCCTGATGACAAAATGGAGAATGGAATCAGCCATCTGTAAAGCTAGAAAGTTTAGTTACACATGCCTGCCAACTTGAAGAACAATCTGACTGTGTGAAGAGGGCAAAGGACCTTGAAAGGGGCGGGCCTCATGCTGAGAAGTACCTACGAGGCACTTTTGAACTCCACCCTGCCCCCAAGCCCCCTCTTCCCCGCCCCCCCCCCCCCAAAAAAAATAAAGCTTGCTGAGGCTGGTGCCGACGTCATGGGGTGTTTTTACACGCCTTAATGGATGTCGGCAGTTCAAAGCCTCGGAAAACGGGCTGGAAAACCACTATTTACAGTGGTTTTCAGCTTGTTTTCCTGCCACCAGTGTAATATCGGCTCCTCACCAGGAGACTGTGTAATGGGAGCCGATATCGTGTGTCACACAGTGGTACCGTGTGAGTTGGCAGGTATGATGCTGCTGTGTCCTCAGGGTTTTTAGATTACCTTCTCTGGTGGCAGGTGGGTTTTTTACAATCCCATAGACCCACGCTGCTCTGCTGCTGCTGTTTTCAGACCGGTGCTGAAAAGCATCTTACTTGGTTATTGCCCTAAATGTTGCGAATGTCTGGAGAAAATGAAGCGACTAAAAAGTATATATGGATATCCAAACTTTCAAGGCATTTTTTTCCATGCAATAAAATAAAGATTCTAATAATGCAGAAAGGTGTTTGTTGCATTCTGCCTCACCACTTTTACCATCTACTCGCCGCCACTGCAGATGCTGCATATCACCAGTCGGTCAAGGATGTTTAGCATACAATCAATGGTCTTTTCAAAGGTAGAAAGAGAAGCAATCTCTCTTTCAGACATGACTGAGTGGTGCTTGGGCTTCAAAGACAACTATATGTCCACTAGATGGTGCTATGCACACTTTAAAGACAGAACCCTCACATTACCAGAAGTGAATTGTGGAGTAACTTGCTTTTCTTTTCTTGAAGGAGACGTTTATATCTTAAGGAACTGTACAGGTGATGTCCAATGGCGCAGCTTCGGGGTGGGGGGTGTTTGGGATGTTACACCCTCTAATAAATGTATTTTCTGATAAATAGTTGGGTACAGGTGCTGTCAGTCCGGATGATGAGGTGTCTGTTGGCTTTCACAAGAAATATTTACATACACACAAACAAAAACGCATGTGTGTTATTTTACAAAATACACTGTCCCTTAAGCCCCTCTTATGCACCCTGCTTGCCCTATAATGTATTTTAACATTATATGCCAGCGTGATTGTTGGGAAAATCTGAAGCTCAGCCTCCCTCGCTCCTCCACCCCCAATTTTACTGACCAAGCTACGCCCCTGGTGATGTCGCCTAGCAAACATCCCTGTATATGGTCATTGATGGTTTAGCTTAGCTCATGACACCTTGCAGAATATTTTTGTAAACCCAACACCCTGTTCAATAGGAAATCATTATAGAGCTAAAACAAACAGTAATGCGCTGGGAGACTATGCAAATGTTAACAGAGCGCTCATAACATTCTGAACTGGGGGGCATATTCTCAAGGAGCCATCGCCAAGTTAACGGCACTTTATCGCAGCCAAAGTTGCGATAAATGTATCACCCCATTCACAAGCTGGTGTTAACAGCCCATAACACCAGTTTACCCGCGATAGCAGCCGCAAAAAACATCGCCACAGATGACCCTGGCAACTATCGCTAATGAGATGCAGAGTAGGCGTACCCGTGCAAAAAGCCGCGAAAACACCACTCCGCAACATTCTCAACGACCAGCCAGATCGGCGAAAAGACCACGAAACATGCGATGATGCGCGTTAGCAGCAGGAAATTAACACCTGCTCTGACCTGGTGTAAAGTCGGACGGCAGCCTGCACCACAAAAGGGAGCCCAGCCCACAGCCACACCTGAAGAACAACAGATGCCATGGAGCCACTCACCATGCAACCCGGAGCCCCGAGAGGGCAACAACACCCACCGCCACCCCCCCCCCCCCCCCCGGACACCCACCGCCCCCCCCCCCCCCGGACCAACACTGAGGCAGCGCAGACAAAGACAGCGACCCTCCGAAAATGCACCAACCTCACAGACCCAACACCAGAGAATGTCATTGCCCACTATATGCCCAAAGGGACAACCCTCCTCCGCATCCTGACCACCATAGCCCACAGGCTGACGGTACCAACAGAGCGGACAACCAACATCCCACCGCAGACAAAGCTGCTGGCCGTGCTGCACGTGTTGGCCTCTGGTACCCTCCAACCAACCTCCGCCTGAGACGGAGGGGTCACAGAGCCTGGCCAATCCAAGTACCCCACAACGGTCATGGATGACACCATCAGCTTGGTACCCCACTATCTATACCTCACACACACTGCGCAGAAACAGCCGGAGACCAAGCAAGGCGTGTACGCCACAGCTGGCTTCCCGCACGTGTCGGGGCAATTGACTGCACACATGGCCTACTAGTGGCCCCTGGCGACACTGCACACAATAAGCGCAACAGAAAGCGCACGTATCCCACCAATGTGCAGGCAATAGTGGACCACCGTGGAATCTCCGCCAACGACGTCGCCAACCACCCAGGCAGTGTGCATGATACCTGCACCTCCCGACAGTCCATCATCAACCTGCGCCACCAGGATGGCACCCACGGAAATGCACTGCTCGTTGGCCAATACCAAATGCACACACCACACACCTCAACTCCACAATCATGCAACACACAACACAGGAAATGCAAACGTCACAAGCTCACATACAACATGCACACCCACCAGACACGACAGCACAACTCACTGTGGGAACCTGGGCCAGCCATGTACATGAGCCATCAACGGCATGGCACCTCGGACACACAATAGCAGAATGTTGGAAGAGGTGGGGATCAGGCATGTGCGAAGGAGGCAAGGGACCGATGAATGAGAATGTACGCAATGCCAAGTGTGGCGTGGATGTGCTGGCCAGACTGCAGTATGCAGACCACACACATATACATGTCGACACACACCGCTGGTGTTTGGAGTGTAGTGGACAGTGGACGCAACCATGTCACCCCAGCCAGTGGGGAAGTCGCGGAAATGTAGCTTGTGACGTCCCCCACCGTAAGCGTGAGCGGAGTGGGCTGGCCCGGCGTACGCCAGGCCAGCGTAGGGGTGTGAATAAAAGGCACGTAACCCTGGGCGTGGTCCTCTTCCGGAATGCCCAACGTCTCTGCCAGGGCGGCGCCTCTCACCCCACCACGAGGCCGACGCCGTGAGCGGTGTTGCCAGCGATCCTGTGCACCTGCTGCACCCCGGGATGCTGGTCCACGAACCAGTCCTGCCCACCCCTGCGCACCCAGGCCGCAATGCCCACCTTTTGACACCGGCGTGTGTCGAAGAGGGCCCACCACGTGCCGGTGCAATCTCCAAGCCCGAGGCCTGCGACCTTGGCAGCCTCCTCAGACCATCACGGCCTCCGCAACACAGGCCCGCAGTACTCCTTTCTCGTTGACGTACTCCACCGGCATGCACAGCGGACAAGTAGGTCACACATTTGGAACTGAGTCTTGATTACACCATGGCAGAGCACATAAATCATGGCTGAGTGTATGTCACTATACACCCTTCGATGTGGTGCCAACAGGTCTTAGTGTTACATCACAGCCACAAGATTCTGTGGGCCCACGCGGACTACTGCTCTCGGCCTACGCTGCGCTCGAGTAGGTCACAGTATTGGAACTGAACATCGATTATTCAAAGGCAGAGTACGAATCATTGCACGCAAGGAGAGGCATAAGAGGATGACGCGTTGCATTTGGGAGGAAAAAAGGATCATCATTACGGAGGTGATCGAACACTACCGACAACTGCCCTGATGTCACTAACTCTGTGCATCGCGAGCCTACGACACGTGGCTGTGGCCCACTGCTGACAACTGCCTCCGGCCTACACTGCGGGCCAGTAGGTCACAGAGTCTTGATTCGTCAATGCCGGAGTTCATATCAGTGTACCGGCATCATCGCAGACTGCATCCCGTCTCAGCCCCGGTGCCACTAAGTCTGTTCCCCGACATTCATGGACACTCTCTGGTCGTACATTGGTGGCGTCTGAGTCTATGGACTAGGGGGTAGTTTTCATCCTCATGCAGCTGATACCGAATTGGTGGTGGCAACGAGGCAGTCGCTTTCCACTCCTCCATTTGCTGCTTCCGGATAGCTTCTGCCCTCTGCATCATGCCCTGGAGGACACCTTCCACTGTCCCCCGCAACCCTCCGCAACATTCACCTTCGACATCGACGAGGACCCGCTCAGTCTGCGTGGCCCTACCTCAGTGGACCGCAAGTCACCGTCCCGTGGCGGTGTGCCTGTGCCTGCCGCTGTGCATCCGGGGCCACTAACTCTGTGCAGCTCAAGTCAGGGACCCTGTCTGAATGAATATTGGATGACCTCTGTGACGGTGGTCTTGGGGTCATCGACGCCATGTGCATGTGGCCCTGCGCTGTCCGCTGCCTCCGGCCTCAACTGCGGACCACCAGGGCTCACACATCAAATCGAGTCCTGACCGGCCAGGACGTTGCATCACCGCAGGAGGCACACGCCACCATCGCCAGGGCCAACTCCAACCACCATCTGCCAGAGTCGAAACAGTGGTACTGGCAGACTAACGGAGTTGCTCAGACCTGTCGTGGATGCCATCATCTGCCTGATCCCCTGCTCAGCACTCCAGGTGCCACTGACTCAGTGCACCGCAACCCATGGACCGTTTCAGATTGAGTTTTGTGCTGTGGAGAGGTTGCGCAGCAATGTCACCTCAGGCAGTGTGGGAGACCTGGGACGTTGATGAGGAAGTTGATGCAGGTCTAACACACCCCACTGCATCTGCATCAGGAATATCCCGAATGGACACAATCCTAGTCATTTTCATCACATGAGCGCGCTCAGCTCTAGTGCCCCAACCTCAGTGCACTGCAACTCACGGACACTTCTGTTTGTATGTTGGGTGACCTCTGTACTTGCTCCAGCTCCCTCCATGTTGCTCAGCAGTTGACTCTGTTATGCAGGTGGTTTCTGTTTCCATTGCACTGGTGTCCACTGTTCAAGTTGTTGCCAGCACCAAGCACTCCGTGCGGGCTGGCTTATTGTATTGTATTGTAATTGCATTTATATAGCGCTTACTACCCCTGACGAGGCATCAAAGCGCTTTTTCGGCGAGTAGCACGCTACTCCGGGACCCATAGAGGATTAGTGTTGAATTAGTATAGTGAAACATGCAAGTACATTTTACGTGGTGGATAGGTTAGTCAGTTATTTGGATTTGGAATGATAGCAGAAGGATAGAGGAGGAAAAAAGGTTTGTATTTATATAGCGCTTGTTACCCCTGATGGGGTGTTGAAACACGCTACTCCGGAAGCCCATAAAGGATTAGTGGTGAATTAATATGGTGAAATATGAAAGTAATTTCAGTGGTGGATATTAGTCAGTTATTTGGAGTGAGAAGGATAGCGGAGGGATAAAAAGGGAAGAAAGGTTTGCATTCATATAGCACTTGTTACCCCTGATGGGTGTTGAAGCGCTTTTCTGGCGAGTAGCACGCCACTCCGGAACCCATTAGGATTAGTGTTGAAAATTAGTATGGTAAAATATGAAGTAATTTGAGTAGTGGATATGTTATTCAGTTATTTGGGTAGAGAAAGGTAGGTGGCGGGATAGAAGAGGGAAAGAGGTTTGCATTTATATAGCGCTTGCTACCCCTGATGGGGTTTTGAAGCGCAAGTAGCATGCTACTCTGGAACCCATAAGTATTAGTGTAGTAGAGAGAGTAGAGTAGAGTAGTAGAGAGAAGTTTGAGATGAGTCAGAAGGTTGGGCTAGAAGATATATTGAGAGAAATATAGGCTGAGAAATAGGGTAGTGCCTTGGAAATGCAAAATTAGAAGAAAGTGATAAATATATAGATCCATAAGTACATTGAAAGTATATAGATACATAAAGGAGGTAAGTATATGTAGATTAAAGATATTGATAGAGGCACAGGATGAGAAATAGGGTAGTGCATTGGATATGCTTTTCAGGAGAAAAGTAACAGAGACACAGATCCAAGTACATGGAAGGTACATAGATGCACAATGGAAGTAAGTACATGTAGACCAAGGATGATTTTTATTTATTTATTTATTATTTATTTATTTATTATTATTATTTTTTTCCCCTCTCAACAACATAATTATTCTACATGTTTATACAAAGCAATACACAAAGATAGGTACATGTCTATAGTGAGAACAAATGCTTATATACAGAGGGATATGCTGTAAATTTCTGTTTGCGTATGGTGCTTATGTGGGGAAGAGCCAATTCTTGAGTAGTTTTCTGAAGATAAGGTGGTTGTCGGTGGATCTTATGTTGTGGGGTAAAGAGTTCCATAGTTTGGCTGCTTGAACAGAGAAGGATGTGCCACCCATGGTTTTTTCTTGTATCTTGGGATTTTGAGGCGAGATGCTCCTTTAGAGCGGAGGTTCCTCTGTTGAATGTGTTTGGTGATTTTATTCCTGATGAAGATCGGTCCCATTCCATGTATTGCTTTGTGGGTGATACAAAGCAGCTTGTACGTGGATCTTCTGGCAACCGGTAACCAATGCAGGGCTTTCAAGGCAGGGGAGATGTGGTCTCGCGGTTTGATATGCAAGAGTAGTCTGGCAGCCGAGTTCTGAATCCGTTGTAGTCTTTTCATGGTTGTTAAAGGTGATCCGTGGTAGAGGCTATTGGCGTAATCGAGTTTGGACAGAACAAGGGAGATGGTAGCTTGGACCTTGTGTGGAAATCCCAAATGAGGGAAAATTCGTTGCAGCGTTTTTATAGTGACAAAACTTGATCTTGCTAGTTTGTCCACTTGGGCATTCATCGACAGCTTGGAGTCCATGGTCATTCCGAGGTTTCTTACTTCCTTCGATACTTTAGGTGGTGATCCCAGTTCATTAGGCCATGCGGCAAGCGGGTTGTAATGTTTCCAATCGCCACACGTGAGTATTTCCGTTTTTGAAGTATTCAATTTGAGATGGCTCCAAGTCATCCACTGATCCACGGCTCTGAGACAGCTGAAAATTGGAGATTTTCCAATGTCTTTGGGGCATTCCAGTTGAAGGAGTATTTGCGTGTCATCTGCATAGTTATAGCACGTGAGGTAAAATTTATTGATCAGTACTGGTAATGACTTTATGTAAATGTTGAAAAGCATGGGCGAGATGATAGAACCTTGAGGGACCCCTGCTTTTGTGGAGTACGGTTTGGACGAGAAAGGTGGGGTATGGATGACATTAGTTCTGTTTCGAAGGTAGGACGTGATCCAGTCTAGAGCAGTTCCCTCTATGCCGGCTTCATAGAGTCTTTGTTTCAGAGTGTCATGGTCAACCGTGTCAAAGGCAGCCGAGAGGTCCAAGAGGAGTAGCGCAGCAACTCCGTTGCGGTCAACTGTATTTTTCAGGTCATCCCAGATGGCAAGGAGGGCAGATTCAGTGCCTCTTCCCGGACGGAATCCTGTTTGGAAGTCTGAGAGTACGTCATTTTCTTCAATGAATTGTGACATCTGGGCGAACGCTGCTCTTTCTATCAGTTTGCCCAGGAAAGGTCCATTTGTAATGGGTCTGTAGTTGTCAGGGTTCAGTGGGTCCGAGTTTGTTTTCTTCAGTAAAGGGCGTATGTGTGATTTTTTGAGTTCTTCTGGAAATATTCCGGTAGTTAAGGAATCGTTGATGATTCTTCTTACTGGAGTGGCAGCAGAGGTTGTTAAAAGAATTGTCTTGAAAGTTTGTGGTGGACAGGGGTCAGGGGGCTTATGCTCACCCCACACACATCCAGCACAGGCGTCACTGTACATGTGGCCGTGCCCGTAGCCAGTTCAACATAATATCTGCGTGTGTCTCTATGGCAGTGTGGATCTCCTTTGTGGGGTGTAGGTGATCCCTGAAGGGTAATTGACACCCACGTATGTGATCTAGTTCGCCTTCCATGGGTTCGGACCACACCCGCACCTGTTCGGCCACCTCCTTTTGGCGTTCTGACACCTGGCATTGGGGTGCCATGTGTGGGTCGGTGAAGTGTTGTGGGCCAGCCGTGCTTGCGGGTGCTTCATGCTGTGTGGTCTGTTGCAGGGGCTGAGTTCTCCTCTAAGTAGCTTGTCTGCCCTGGTCCTGGTGGTGGGTTGCGTGGGATGTCCATGGGCTGTTGTAGGGCGTCGGTGTCGAAGGTGTGGTGGTCGTCTCCGGCATCACTGATGGGTTGTCTGGTCTGACCTGCTGGAGGTGTTGTTTGTCCCTCTGCAATGTGAAGGGGAGATGCATGTTGACATTGTGTTGACATTTATGTTGGCGCATTGTTCTTGTAGACATGCAGACTGTGTGACAATGTACATTGTGACTGTTTGGGCGGTGCTGGCAATTTGAGGGGGGACAGTGGACATTTGGACTACATGACTGATGTGAGGTTGTACCCGTACATATGCATCTCACAGTTCCCTGCTCTGTCAAATGTGATTGGCCTGTTTCTGCGCATGGGCGGTCCCAGTTGTGTCCCCTGTTCTGCAGTGTCGGTGTTGCACTTTGTGCCACATTGTCATAGGATGTGCTGTGATTGCCATGTGTGTGTGCTGCAGTGTGCCACGGGGATGGGGACATGACCCTGGGTTATTGTGGGTGTGCTGTGTGCTACACATCGTTGTGCATGTGTGCCATTGTGCCCATCTCCCCCCGTCGCCCCAGGACCTGTTAGTTACTCACCCTGTTGTTGTTGTGTCAGGTCCTCTCGAGCTGTGTCCGTACTCCCACCTCCTTGCACCGTCTCCACACTGATGACTGGCCTCCATTTCCTCCAGCTCCTCCTGTGGCGCAGGACTCCCACCTCCTGTCGCCATTGCTGCCTTCCTGTTGGCAGCGGCTTTGGGCCTGGTTTAGGTTTTCACGTCATGCCAGCGCCTCTTGGCCTCCTCCATTGGCCTCCTCGGCACTCCGGCTGCATTCAAGGTACTCTGAATGTGGGTCAGTTGCTGGTAGTGTTCTGTCACATCCGTGACGCTGGTCTTGTTCTCCTACGGACTGCACCCAGTATTCCTCTCCCTCTTCTCCTTGGCCTTCCCCGACCCCGTTGGTCCTTGCTGGTGGTCTGTGGGGCTTGTGGGGTTCGCGTTGGCCTCTGCGCAGGGTCAGGGTGCATCCATGTTGCTATGCACTTTGGATTGTTTCTGGTGTGTTGTTTTTGTTGCTTCTATGGTGCATTTTCCCGCCAGATGCGTGGGATTTGCAAGCTTGCCGCTGGTTTTCGCTGCTTTTTGTATCGCAACTGGCCTCATCGCAGCTTTTTTTGCGTTCGTGTTTCGCATTTTTGCGGCGTGGCGTTGATTTTTACGCGGTCAGTTGATGCGTTATCTGGAGACTATCGCATGGTACCGCCGTGTTGTGAATACTTGGTTAACACGGCGTAAATTTCCCGCAATAGACTGCGATGTTGAAGGTTGCGTTAAGTAACTTTTGCGATGGTTATCACACATTCTTGAGAATATGCCCCTGGGTGCAGTAAAAAATGCGCAAAAGCACGCCTGGCACAAATAACATTTGAACTGATTTTTGGGTGTGTTTTGCATTGTGCATGCATGCAAAAAATAGGACGCTAGGTGCACAAATAGATTTTATGCCTGTTTTGAGCACATTTGTTCCTCAAGACCTGGGGCCGTATGATGATGCTGTTCTGGGACAATGCACAAACCAGAAGGTGGAGTGCACCCACAGCTAAAGTAGCTTTGCTTCCTTTCAGAGGAAGCAATCCCAAAACCGGGCATCACCGGCCACTGAAAAGATAAGGACATTAAAATCGAGCATCGAAGTTTACTACAAAAATGCATGGAATCGGATCACATATAGAATTATAGATGCGTAACAGTGAACGAAAGGGAAGTTTTTCACTGAGGGGGTGTGAGTGCCATCAAATAGACGAGAGCAAAGTTTGAGTTGTCTATGATGTCACCCAGAACCCCAAGGTGATAAATATCCCCTTTATTCACTTTTAACCATCTATAATTCTATGTTATTTATTTCCACCAAAATCATCTGCCTCTTCTTTCAACTACTACCCAAGGGCAGAGGAGTAATGGGGGAGCCATACACGACATGGCCTCTCCTCTATAAAAATGTCTGGTTGCCTGCCAGACACACCCATCACCCTCTGTGCCTTCTCTTACTGATTCCCTTCATTCCTGAAACTGTGCTCCCTGCTTTCCACTGGAGTAGAGAGCCAGTACTGCAGTGACAAGCTCTCGGATAGCCCTGCCAGAGCAGCTTGGAATTCATTTATGATGTAGAAACAGGGAGAAATAGCTTTTGTTTCCTATTGTTCCAACATCATAGCAGTGAATAACCAGAAATAGAATCTGGAGTTCCGAATAATGAGCCATAAATAAGGATAAAATTCTACGACTGGGTAGCAAGAGGATGTACAAAAGGGCAATTAGAGCGGTAAAGAAGATACACTATTCTGCACACATGTCCACAGCAGAATGACCATCAAAAGAATTGCACAGGATCCTTATAGAATTCCATAACCGAGAATGAAGCACTTCTGTCACACCAGCATCACAAGCCTTCTGCAACGCCATCTCCAACAAGCTTCTCTCCAAACTAGAGAAACATGAAGACCATCTCAAGAACTAAGGGGCATATTAACAACGAGGCGATAAACAATTATCGCCGCTTTAGCGTCCGTTTTCGGACGAAAAGCGGCGATAATCTTATCGCCTAATCAGCAAGGTCACGCTATCGCGTGAATCCTTGCACTATCGCCCTTTCCCCCAACGCCCATCTTTGCATCTCTAATGAGATGCAAAGTGGGCGTTACTGGGCGTACCCCGGATGGGCTACGTTGCAAATATGCGATATTTACAAGGCAGCCCACAGGATTATAGCAGACATAAATTTTGGCGAAAACGGCCGTTTTCGCCAAAATCTAACGTCTGCTATAATCCTGACTTACCTATGTTAGACATAGGAGGTGGATTCTGCTGATACGACCACAGGGTCGTATCAGCAAGGTTATCGCCGTTGGAACATCGCTGGAAACCAGCGATGTTCCTTGCAAAACGGCGATAACCTCGCTATCTCTGGAATTTTATCGCCTCGGCGATGCGCGTTGTTGATAACGCGCTAACCGGGCGATAAATTGCAGAGATAGCCGGCGATAAATATGCAAGCGCTAAGCGCGCTTTGCGATATTTATCGCCGAGCCTTGTTAATATGCCCCCAAGTAACAAAAACTCAAACTACAAAAAGCTAGCCCAGCCGAACAGAGGGGCATATTAGCAAGACCGGCGATAAAATTATCGCTGTTTTAGCGGCAGGAAACTGCCGCTAAAACGGCGATAATGGGCTTGCTAATATGCGTTATAGAATTCCAATAGAAGCCCAGGTTAGATGTCCTGCACATCTAACCTGGGCTTCTATTGGAATTCTATAACGCATATTAGTAAGCCCATTATCGCCGGTCTTGCTAATATGCCCCAGAGGGACTTAATATTCAACAGTTTTTACCTCCTTCAAATAGATATCCGTCACAGGATTTAATGACCGGATTAAAGCAAGTAACCCAACCGGATCCCCAACTGACTCCGGGCTAGTGAAAATCTTCAGAAGCATTCTTCTTACTATATGTGCTGAACCAATTACAGTGAATATTGTGAATTCTTATTTAATTACAGGTCTAGACACCTCCTTCACTAGACTACTCATCAAGAAAAAGAGCCTGGATCTATTGAACTATTTCTATTTGTGCAATTTGTAAAGTGCATGGCGACCCAAGGGCATCCCAACGTTGGATCAGAGGCGGCACCACCAAAGCAGAAAGAGCACCTGAGTACTGAATTATTTAAAAAGCCATGTTTTAATCGCTTTCTGAAAATGTAAGCCAATCTCTGTAGCCCAAATGGCCAGAGGGAGGGAATTCCAGAGCTTTGCTACATTAAAATTAAATGACCGACCACCTCTTCTAGCTCTTTTAATAGTTGAGGTGGCGGCAAGGTAAAGATTTGAGGATCGAAGTGATCTGATGGGGGAGTAATGAGTGACCAGGTGTCATAAAATGGACGGGCCTCGGCCTTGCTCAGCGAACTGTGGAATGATATCTACTACTTTTAAAAGTTAATTGAAAGAGGAGTCTTTTCTCAGCTCTGCACCTTCGTCGAAGAGAATAATCTACTTTCTGACCAGCAATCTGGGTTACGTTCACATTTACTGCACTAGTGCTCCTGCACCTTTCTGCCGCTTTCACACCATACATCATCAGATACTGCTACAAAGACTAGAAAAGGTCACCATACGAGGAAATACCATAAAAGGAATCTTTTCCTATCTCAAAGACCGACAAAGCCAGGTGATCAGACCTTCCTTCAGCTCTGCTCACTACTTTCTGCACTGCGATGTAGCACAAGGTTCTATTATTTCTCCACATCTGTTTCAACTCTAACTAGCTCCCTTCGTGGACGTGATTGGATCATTCAGTCTCACCTGCTATAATTGCTCAGGTGATACACATTTCATCCTAAAACTGAAAATCCTGTGGATATAATTACATCTAGACTTGACCAGTACCTCCTCATTGGTGAATCGATGCTGATTATCCTTGTTAAGCTCAACTCCACAAAATCCGAGATCAGTTGTGGACAATGGAATAGCCAACAGCCCAACCCGGTATGGCCTAAGAAATTAGAAGACCCTCCAGAAACATTGAGTAAAGTGAAAAATCTTGGGGTTTTAGTATTTATGGCTCATTTTTCATAGCTCGTAAACGGTGGGTGCCGTACTTCAAAATCACTTGTGCAGTTCGAAGAAGGAAACACTGGCAAATAGACACAGAAGTCAGCACCCCTTGGTAAAAGACTTCGGGGCAGATTTACAAGCCCCTTGCGCCACTTTTGCATCACTTTTCCCATGTTAAAAATGACGCAAAAGTGGCGCAAGGGCCTTGTAAATAAGCCCCTTCGTCCCTCTGGAGAATGCACTATGCAATGGCTCCAGATAGCAAAACTATGTGGCTTATTTACAAGCCCCTTGCGCCACTTTTGCGTCACTTTTAACATGGGAAAATTGACGCAAAAGTGGAGCCAAGGGGCTTGTAATTAAGCCCCTAAATTTTCCATAAAGTCTTGAACTCTTATGCTGTTTGGATTCTCTGTTGCGCCAGGCAGGACCTTGCATCTTGGATTTGTGAATCATTTGGATAACATTTGTTTTTTCATTGAGAGCTTGATAGAGAACAGTTTGGGAATAAAGAGAAATATTCTGAAAGTTAAGTAATGTTTGAGAAATAAGTTTTGAACTTTTTGAACGTTGAGTATCATATGACTGAATATGTTAGAAATTACTTTTGGTATGAACTTTGGGTCTTATACTCCAGAGGAAACGGGAAAGATCCTCATTTGAGATGTCATCAGTGATGTCTTCGAACATGTTATTAATAATGTAATATGTGAGGTCATAAGCAGAGCATGGCAGGTGCGCAAGTTAACTAACTTGTGAATTTCCGTGTTTTTTTTTGTTTTAAACAATATTTTTCATATTATTACAAGGCCTAAAAATAATGTCAGTTTAACCTTTGGATTTTTCTTACAGATTTTCTGGGTTTTTTGTAACAAAGTTCTGATATTATTCTGATACCTGACTGCCTAACTATAATGTCACTTTAACCTTTGTTTTTTAGGTGAATTTCTGTTTTTTTAATGTAAAGTAAGAAAGATCCTATTACCATACCAAACTAAAAAGTCCCTTTATCCTTTGTTTTTTCAAATGAATTTCTAAGGTTTTTTTTTTAACGTAAAGTAAGATGTTAAAGTAAGATCTTATTAACATATCTAGCACAGAGGACAGCCAAGCCCCTGTCACATGCGGCCTTCGGCTATGAGCGGCATGGGTTAACTGTAGCACTCATCAAAGAACAAAATATATCCACTCTTCGACGTTTCGGCTTCTGCCTCCCTCAGGTAGTACAAGATTGTTTGATCAGTGGCTACACAGCTGACACTGTTCGATTTTCAAAAAGCATCATGAATGAAGATTCCAATTGGATTGTGGAATCAATGCAATCGTGAGATCTCTTGAGATATGCAGTAATCAGGTGGTATTGTCAGCGATGTTCAGTCCATCTGGATTCAACGATTTTAAACGGTACATCCAAATGTTTTGTCTGCAGTCCAGCAGCTCTTCCTTTAAGACATGTTCCACAGGGAAAATCATCAGTGGATCAGCCGCACCAATCAAAAAAAAAGAAAAAACAACAGTTTCCTTCCTGCCTTTTTTTTTTTTACCCCCTCCCCCCCTCTCTGGGGCAGGCCTGGGGGCAGCCCAAAAACATTTTGTATATGTTGTTGGGAGCGGGAGTGCAGCAACACCCCACCAACATTAAACAAAAACTCAGTAAGTCCCCAGGGTCATCAAATCCCTGACTCCGGGAGACCTTACCCTATTTTGTTAAAGCACTCCATGCTGGAGCTGTATGTTCTTCAGCTGGATTGCACAGCCCCTTAGTCGTTGCTATGTTGTGTTTAGTTATTTTTATTTGAAAAGCACAACTTATCGCCTGAAAGGTATCCAGGCACTGGAGCAGGTTTGTAGGTTGTCTGCTGGATGTTAGTTGAAGAGCCAGGTCTTGGTTCTATAGCTCCACTTTGTAGCTTGAAAAAAGATTCAAACACTAGTGTAATGTGTTCGATTAAAAAAATAAAATGACACAATCGCCATTAATAAACATTGCTATATATGAATTTATGAAATATATATTTGATTACAGGTTAGTTCAGTTTGCTTTATTCAGCACTCAAGTAGCCATAAAAGATACATCAATAAAAACCATACATAAAATACTTTACAATTTCATAAAACAGATCAGCATTAGGAATTGAAGCAATACAGTGAAAATCATAACGCCCTCGATAGGCGACGCAAACCAGCTGTACATTTTATTAAACTTATTAGTGGCTTTTTGACAAAGCCAACAAGTCGACTATATGTACGTTGATGTGCTGACTCCTTGATAAAGTTGATAGGCTCATTGTTTTTTGTATTTTGACTATTTGGCAAAGCCAGTATGACTGCCTTACTTAAAATGACAACCTTCATATTGCTACATGACATAGTCAGCCGCATGCTGCAGCTGGGAGTTGGGTGCAAGCCCTGTAGCCAACCCCATGCCACGCACAACCAAAGGCCATGCAGTGAAGGTTTGGGTGCATGCTGAGTGGAAGGGCTCAGGGCCTGGCCAGAGTATCCCTAAAGAAACTATAACTCACACCTTCACCTTGCACTGCTAATTGCCTTACATATTACATCACTCATGACATGTTCAATGACAACATCACTGCAACATCTGAAATAGCATATATATATATACACATATATATATATATATATATATATATATATATATATATATATATGTAACCACTGTGTAGTTATAGTTAGGTCAAAGTTTCTATAGGAAGATTGTTTTTGTTTCGCTAATAGGGCTCCGTTTGTTGTACTTTCACAAACCTTTAAAAAAGTTAATCTACCTCAGGTCCTTTTGGAATGTTTCAGAGTCATCCACCAAGTGCAGGATGAATGTGACATCACTAGACTACCCATCATTCATCTGCACAGGAAGTGACATAACTGCATTTCACATCATCTATCTGCACAGATAATTACATCACTGGCTTTCCTCCAAAATCATCTTAAAAAGAGGAAGACAAACAGGAGGACTTATTTTCCCATCATCCATCTGCACTGGAAGTGACATCACTTCCTGCCTTCTCCACATTTCAATCAACTCTTCAGGGTGTCCGATTGCCTGGTGCCTTTTTGTGCCTGTTAGGTCCAGGCAGGGCCTTGAGCCAAAGCCCCTGTTCTACAGAGACTTAGAAGGTAAGCTATAGTCATGTAACTCACCCATCACTCCAAACACTCACACAGCAATCACACAACACATAGAACCAACCACCTACCAACCCACTAACTACCAATCACCCCCAAACTACAGAATAAATATTCCAATGCATTCTCATTCACACTCGTTCTTGCAGTGCTCCACGTCACAAGCTTCACAACCCCATCACAAGCTTCACAGCCTCTTCCTCATAGAAACATGGTTCACCCCACATTCTCGCACATCCTAGACGTCCTTCTTCTCACGGTGTAGAGCATTCATCATGTGGACCACACTCATAAAAAGTCCTCTTGGTCCTGAACCCTAGGCAAGCAAGGAACACTCAACCCCATGGAGCTTCTGACATCCCATTTTTCACTCTCTGCAACTCAGATTGCTACCTTCTGTCTCATCTAGAGGTGGCCCTGGCAGAACAAGGACTTCATTGATGAATTCTCAGATCTTCTCTCCAACTCATCTATCCGACATGCTCATACCACTGTTTTCATTCTCCCAGACTACGCAAGCTCAAAAAAAAAACAAGATACGTCCTCCATCAACACACTCAACATAGTACAGCATATCCCACAACTGTTAGATTTGGGGGTCTCTAGTTGGCACAGGTAGGTACTTGTGACAAATAGGGACCCTCGCCTCTAGTCAGGGTAGGGGGGTACACTCCTAAAATAACCCCTGCTCACCCCCTTTGTAGCTTGGCACGAGCAGACAGGCTTATCTCAGAGGCAGTGTGTTAAGCATTTGTGAACACATACAGTAATCCAGTGACAACACTACAGATGGACACCACACAAGTTTTATATAAAAAATAAGTATTCTTTATATAGAGTTAACACAAGACCATAAACGACAAAAATCCACAATACGGTACTTAAAATGGTAGGTTTAGCTTAGTTCTCTTCAGTTCTTAAAATGCGACACTTTGAGTCAATGTACCTTACGATGCGTCACGCTTCTACAACGAAAGTGTTGCAGAGATGGAGATGCGGCAAAGATCCGGTGCAAAGAAATAAAGACGTCAAGTTCTTCCTGCTGCGGCACGCTTCTCCGACGTTGCGAGACGCTTCCGCTCGATGCGACAACTGCAGCGGCGACACCCTTGTTCCGTGATGCGACGGCAGCAGCTCCGATGGCGGCACGCTTCTCCGTGGATGCGAGCCGCTTCTCTTGATGCGGTGCAATGCGACAGCTACAGCGGCGACATCTACGATGCGACGGCAGCGGCTGCGACGGCGACACGCTTCTTCCTCGTGGCGAGACGCTTCTCTTGATGCGGTGCAATGCGACAGCTCCAGCGGCATCTACGATGCGACGGCAGCGGCTGCGACATGCTTCTTCGGGGTTGCGGGACGTTTCTTGAGATGCGGTGCAATGCGACAGCTACAGCGGCGACATCCACGATGCGACGGCAGCGGCTGCGATGGCGACACGCTTCTCCCTCTTGAGTCGCGCTTCCAGCTCCTTGCGACACGCAGTCCCTCAGAAGGCCCAAAACAGCAGCAGGCACTTCCAAAGAACTCTTGGGGAGCTGGGGGTTGAAGTCTGTTGTCCCTGAGACTTCAGCAGGAGGCAAGCTCTTTTCTCAAGCCCTTGAAGATCCTTCACAAGTTGAATACAATGCACACCAAGTCCTTTCTCCTTTCTTTGGCAGTCAGGCAACCACTGCAGGCCAATCCCCCCAGGTTCAGGGATAGTCTCTCCTCAGTTTCTTCTTGGTTCCTCTCCTCAGCAAAGGTTTCTTCTTGTTTCCCAAAGTGATCTAATTTCCTAGGGGTCTGGGTCCCCTTTTTATACACAGTTTTTCTTTGTTCTCTGAAGGCAGAGAGGCCTTTGCCTAGTCCAAAACCAGTTCTGGTCAGTCCTGGAGCACTTTGTTTACCGGTCTCGTCCCTTCCTTTCAGAATGTGGGGCAGAGTGCTCAGCCGCCCGGCAGGAGGTGGAGCCAGCATTGTGGAAGGCAAGCACAGCCCTATTCAGACCCAGGTGCAACTCCTCCCTCCACTCTGGATGCAGATCTTTCTATTCAGCCCTGGCTGCCTCACCCTGTCTCCTGGAATTTCCCCAGCCCCTGTCACTCACAAACCCAGACAATGAATACACAACCTAGCAGAGGCAGGCTTGGAAGTTTAGGCAAGAAAATACCCACTTTCTAAAAGTGGTATTTTCAAACACAGAATGTTAAAACCAACTTCACTAAAAGATGTATTTTATCATTCTGAGTTCAGGCATACTAAATTCGTTTTTCTACCATGTTCCCTGGGTCAGTTAGGATTATAAGGTGTAATAATCAAACTGCCCATTCTGGCCTATGGAGAACAGGTAGCCTTGCAATAGTGAAAAACGAAAATGGCTGTAATTCACTATTAGGACATGCCACACACACCAGGGCATGTCCTACCTTATACCTACAATGCACCCTGCCCTTGGGCCTACCATAGGGGTGTCTGACATGAAGAAAAGGGAAGGTTTAGGGACTGGCAAGTGGGTGCACTTGCCCAGTCAGCATGGCAGCACCAGACTGCACACAGGCTCTGCAATGGCAGGCCTTAGACACACTTTTACAGGCTGCTTCTGTGGGTGGCACAACCAGTGCTGCAAGCCCACCAGCAGCATTGGATTTACAAGCCCTGGGCACACTCAGTGCACTGTACTAGGGACTGACAAGTAAACCAATCATCCAATCATGGAGTCACTAATCCATAACACAATTTACAATGGGGAGAGCATATGTACTTTAGCACTGATCAGCAGTGGTAAAGTGCCCAGAGTCATAAAACAGCCAACAACTGGTCAGAAAAAATATAGGAGGAAGGCAAAAAGTTTAGGGATGACCCTGCAACAAGGGCCAAGTCCAACAACAACCAACACACTTGAAAGCCAAATCTTTGACCTTGAGTTCTCAGCATCACAACAATGCAATGGAAACAACTGAAACCCGTGGACTGAATTGACCACTTTACCATCCCCGTCTTCCTGATGAGCGTCCTACCAGCAACCCAAGGTCAACCAAAAAGAGAAGATTAAACCTTCAGATCCGTCAAAGACTTCTTCATGGACAATCTAATGCTTGAACTCATCTCTCAGACAACTAACTCCACGAACAATGCCAAAACCCAGATAAACTACTTTTTGATTTGTAAAACTATGTGAATATGCATGCCACAAGTAAAACACACAAGTGCAAGCCATAGCCTTCACAATCCTGGTACTGTGAATGCCTTGCTGACAATAAACAATCCATGCATAGACAGGAAAGAAAATGAGAAAAAAACTCCTGAGTACCTCATGATGCTAAATTCCCTTCCAGCAACACACAGACAGCGCATCATCTAAAGCAAAGTACTATACCAACACCATCATTGAAGCCACCAACAGAAGCAGACCACTTTTCAAGACAGTCAAGCACTGAATCAATGCCCCGCCAGACCCACCTATTCCTCACTCCACAGAAAACTACAATGCCATCAACCTCTTCATCAGTTAAAAAAATAGAGAAGATCCAACAGCACATAGACGACACCAACCCTGCTTCATTTCTTATGCCCACCCATTCCTGTAGAATCCCACAATGATTATCCTTCAAAGCACTCTCCCTTGCAGATCTTGACAACATATTTAACTCCCTCAAAGCCATTTCTTATGAAGGTGATGTCTTACACGTGTTCTTCATCAAAGCACTCTTTAGGGATGCTCTCTCACCCCTAGTCACCATTGTCAATACTTCCCTCACTCAGAGAATCTCCCCAGAAGTTCTCAAGACAGGCCAGACGCTCCTACCTTTTAAGAAACCTACATTAGACTCTGATGACGTCGCCAAATACTGAGCCATCACTTACCTACCATTGATCAACCGGATCATTGAAAAAGAAGTCGATGTTCAATTCTTAGATCACATTAATGCTAACTATCTCTTGCATGACTACCAGTTTGACTTCAGATCACACTACAGCATGGAGACTGCTACCTTACACATTGCAGAGACTGCCCTCCTGACCACAGATGAAGATGACCCCTGCCTCCTATTATTGCTGGACCCCTTTCTGCATTCAACACTATCACACCCTCATATACATGCTGGAATATCAAATGGGATTCACTGGCAATGTTCTTCACTGGTCCTTCTCCTACCTTTCCAACCAGTATCAGTTTGTTCACATGGGCACCTCTAGGCCCCAAAAGATCCCTATTACCTGGAGAGTCCCCCAGAGTTCCATATAGTCTCCTGCCATCATCATCCTCTACATGGAGCTGCTTGATGCTCAGCTCACAGATAACAGCATCAAAATGTACCAATTTGTTGGTACTGGCTACTAGATTACCGGTTCTTTCCCATGTTTGGTACACCACGATCAGAGCAGGTTTATACTGGGCAGGATTGCTATGCTATTTTATGTTAAAATACTTGTAGAGCTCTACGTATACCCTAGGGTGTCTTGGCGCTAGCTCAGCAGAGAGCAGGGGGGAATCTGAGGGCTGTCTGCAGACTCTTTCAAATCATAAGTAGCATTCCCCAGATATGCAATGGACAGCGGTAGCCTGCATGGATAGCCTTCAACACCTTGAAATGGGACTACCTATGGGTGGTACTAAATCACACAGGCTTTGGGGCTATAATAAGGAAGTGGACACAGCATTTGTACCCTAATACTAATTGCTTGTGTTAAAACAGGGGTTTTGTTTATTTGGAGTAGGGGCACAAGGCAGGGTTGTCCACTTTCACACGTGGAGCGATTTGTGCAGCTAATGCGGACTGGTGAAGACCTATCCAAGATTTTCATCACAGGGCTTTCCCACATTATCATTATATGTGAATAATGTACTGATTTGTCACCTCTGATTAGACCCAACCATATACAAACCAGTTTCAATTCTACTAATTTAGGAAAAGTCCAGTCTGAATTGCCAAGCAAGGTCTTGGGTTGCTGATGGTCCATTTCAGGGAGGACCGGGCCTGGCAGTTTGGGCTGGATTACGCCTATGAAAACTGGATTGCATATGGCTGGCTCCAAACTAAGGTGGCTGGGTGGGCAAAAGAACAATGGGTTAGGATGCTACCCTTAGTGACTTCCAGCAGTTAGACATATGAAAGCATTCCTCCTTTAACTTTTTGTGTGTTAGATGTAACGCCGTAAGTGGCCAACGATATGCCAGTGCTGGGTCTCATGCTCATTGTGACACAGGAACCAAGCTACACTCGACTGAAGAGCCCCAATTGGGGCAGCCCAGTTTTTGAGTTGCTTGTGTTCAGAGTCAGGGAGGACCTGACCTGGCAGTGCTGGCTGGACTTCTCCTATTGGAGTAGGGTTGAGGCTTATTTGCATATGGCTAGATTCAAACAGGTGGTGTGGTGGGCAAAAGAACAATGGGTTACAATGCTGCTCCAAGTAATTTGCATTGGTTAGACTTATTGCAAGCATCCCTCCATCACATTTTGGGCCATATTTATGCAGGGGTTGCACTTCTTTTGCACCACGCAAAGTGGTGCATGCGCGACGCAACCCCAAAATGTGATTTATAAAGCCACACAAGGCATCTTTGTGTGACCCTGAGTGGCTTGATAAATCTAGAGTAACTTAAAGCAGCGCAAATCACTGAGTTGCGATACTCTGCCCCAGGAAGGCATTCCATGGGCATTGCCTGGGTGTTCCGATGCAACACCCCTGATTTTGACGCATTCCCAGATTTACCATTACTGGTAGACCTGGCAAGGCGCTAAAATGCTACGCCTTCCCAGGTGAGGTGTAACGAGGAGAAATATCTTTATTTCTCCTCGTTACTTCCTCTTTCTATGTGTGCTGCATTTTGCAGCACGCATAGAAAGACGAATATGCCTCAGGTGACTGGTTTTGAGCAGGAAGGTGCCCCTTCCTGCACAAAAACAATCCTGCTTGCAATGCGGGCACCCTTGCACCATGGTGCAAGGGTGCTGTGTCGGTGCTAGGCAGCCCATTGCTCACTAGCGCAGGGAAATGGCTGGAATGCACCGTATAATGATAAATATGGCACATTCCTTACCTTTCCCTGTAACGCAGCACAGCAAGGTAACTTGCTTCACTGCGACACGTTTTGATAAACCGATGACATCCGCATGCTACTCGACCAGGGCCACACTGCGGCCCTCATCCTACTAGACCTCTCCGCAGCTTTCAACACCGTCTCCCATCGGACTCTTGCAGCCAGACTCCACGACGCCGGTATACGGAAACCGCCCTCGACTGGATCAGCTCCTTTCTCTCCGGCAGAACTCAAAGGATCAGACTCCCTCCCTTCCTCTCCGAACCTACTGAGATCAACTGCAGAGTACCCAAAGGATCCTCGCTCAGCCCCACGCTCTTCAACATCTACATGGCCCCCCTCGCCGCCATCGTCAGACAGCATGGGCTCAGCATAGTATCCTAAGGCGACGACACTCAGCTCATCCTCTCCCTCACGAAGAACCCCGAAGACACTAGACTCAGCTTCCAAGAAGGAATGAAAGACGTCGCTGCCTGGATGAGCAACAGCTGCCTAAAGCTCAACTCGGAGAAGACAGAGGTCCTCATCCTTGGACCCTCCCCCACTGTGTGGGACAGCTCCTGATGGCCCCCTGCCCTCGGAAACCCACCCACCCCGACGGACCACGCCCGGAACCTCGGCATCATTCTAGACTCCTCCCTCACCTTGACCCGCCAGATCAACGCCGTCGCCTCCACCTGCTTCAACTCCCTCCTTGCATTGGTTAGACCCTCAAGTGGATCCCCCCAGAATGCAGAAAGACCGTCACCCACGCACTCATAACCAGCAGACTGGACTATGGCAACGCCCTCTACGCCGGAATCAACAAAAGCCTGCTACACAAGCTCCAAACCATCCAGAACACCGCAGCCAGACTCGTCCTCAGAACCCCACGACACGAGCACATGACCCAGCACCTACGAGACCTCCACTGGCTCCCCATCGAGAAGAGAGTGACCTTCAAGCTAGTCACCCACGCCTACAAATCCCTCCACAACATCGGACCCAAATACCTCAAGGAAAGAATCTCCCTCCATGTACCCAAAAGGAACCTCCGCTCCGCTGACCTCACCCTGGCAGAGACCCCACACAACCGCAGCACCAGAGCACGTTGAAGAGCCTTCTCCTACGTCGCAGCAAAGACCTGGAACGAGCTCCCAGTCAGCATCAGATGCTCCCCCACCCTGCACACCTTCAGGAAGTGCCTCAAGACCTGGCTCTTCGACTGATCCGGAGCTGCACCCCCCTCCCCCCCAGCACCTTGAGACCCTCACAGGTGAGTAGCGCGCTACAAACCCCTGATTGATTGATTGATA
Source organism: Calotriton arnoldi (assembly GCA_963921515.1). NCBI lineage: Eukaryota > Metazoa > Chordata > Amphibia > Caudata > Salamandridae > Calotriton > Calotriton arnoldi. The sequence goes on along the minus strand of CAWUFW010009744.1, from coordinate 512,769 downwards.
AATATGCAACTTTGTGTTTCTGATGTATCACCCTAAATGGTGAAGGGTATGACCAGTCATGGGTCCTGTGCTCGGTGCCACTGAAACCTAGCAACACACAATTCAAGAGCCCCAATGAGGGTGGAACCGTCTTGAGTTGCTAGTGTCCTGGTTCAGGAGGGTCAACCTGGTCCGGCAGTTCGGGCTAAACTGTTCAGATTGGAGCAGGTTCAGGACTGATTTACCATAAGTAGACTCTGAATTCAGGGCGGAGATCTCCACTTGGCAAAGAATAGGGAAAAATAAAAAAGTTGATTTAACTCAAAAATAAATATTAAAAATGTTTTTATACTAAATATTAGTGTGAATTCATTTTATTTATTTACTTTAAATGTAGGACAAAATAAAAAAATGCAACAGCAGTGTTAAATCTATTTTGAATTCAATCTTTAATTAATGGAAATATATTGAATTAAATTACATTTTGTTTTTAAAGTTTAAATTAAAAAACATTCTCACATAAATAAAAAAAATTTTAATGTGCATTATTAATTATTAATAGTGATGTATAGCAGCACTTCCCAAACTGAGTTGTGTAAAAGCTGTAACCAGCTCAAAGCTCTCCACATACTTAAACCACCAATGAGCACTATGTGCGCAATTGTGATCTGGAGCTCAGCCCAGAACGCTTTCACAATTGTGAACTCACTGACTGCAGACTTGTTTTCTGCCTCCCTCCAGGCCATTGTTATTACATTTTTCTCTACACCCTTATACAAGTTGGGCAAGGGTCACAGGAGTAGCAAGGGTGGGTGAGAGGGGCGGTCCGCCAGGGCGGCATGAGTTTTAGGGGCAGCGCAGCAAACGCAGGAATCATCGCCAGCACCCCCCTCCCCCACTCTTCCATGCGGCTGCTGCGGGCGGCAAAGACAGGGACCGCCACGGGCGGCAAAGTGTCTAGCTACGCCACTGGTAAGGGTTATACACTAACTACGCCCTTAGGTAAGACAGGATTATTGCAAAATGCACTCCTCCCACATTTGATCCAGTGACAGGAAATACCCCTATTCCCTTGTGGGCGGCAGGCGGGATGGAGGCACACACTTCCCCAATCTTTGGACAATTCAAGGGTAGTTCACTAAACACCCAGCTCCCACCCTTGGGAACGTTGTGTGGTGGGGGTACACACTATCCCTACCCTTAAGCAAAATAGGGGTAGTTAAAAAAATTCACCCCCCATCCTTTGAAACAGAAGGGCTTACAGCCCCTACTGCACCCACCATAGGGCAAGGCAGAGGTGTTAGAAAACGCCACGCCAGCTTTTTGCTGGTTTTAGGTCCATCAAGACACCTTTAGCTGTTGCCAGTGCTCCTATGTCAGTAACACAGAAAATATAATTTAGGTCTAGTGTGACAGCTTTCGCTGTCACTACAGCTCATATGAATGATACAAAAAAGCTACAAGAAGAATATGCAGAAAAAGACTTTGGTTCATCATTCTTTAGCCATTGGATTGCTTACTGTGTCCATCAAGTTTTGGGTCCGCCCACGGCATTCATCAGATGTTTAAATTTTTTACATTTATATTTTACCATGATGACCTATATCATTTCAAAGAAGCGGCCGCCATTGTCCCGGGCTGCTTGGAAAGTGAAAGCGCGCATGGCGTGCTGAATGTTGCAGGAAAGCATGTCCTGCCTGCAGTAGGAGAAACTCATTAAAGAAAATAGTGCTTACAGACTAAATAAGACATACTGTGTAACCACCAAAGTAAAAAGGCCAGTGCTCATGGGAGCTTACATATGAAGACAAGGCGGTACTAAAAAGGGACTAACAAGCCTATTAACGAGTCAGAAGCCAGCATTTACGAAGGACAATGACACAAGCCAATGACAAATATGGGCAGAAAGTGGGCGGGGCTTCAAGTCCATATTCCAATACAGCATGCCTCGCAGAGCAGCGCATGTGCTGCCAAGGCTCGACGTATATAAGGAGCCTGTTGCTTGAAAGCATCATGGAGAAGACTGCTGAACTTGCATCTGGTAGGACAGATATTTGCAGGCAAAGAGTCCCTGGTGCACTTCTCTGTTGCTGACACTCAATTGCAATTCATCATGCCCAGTGGCATCCCTGCTGCTTTTGTGGGACTCTAGTAATATTGTCATTTATGCTGTTTTATGGCTCACTCTTCTTTTTTATGGCACCGATGCATAGGAAAACCAGGGCCAGGATGTGAAACAATAGATACTTCTTGATGCCTTAACTTGCTCTGCATTGATGCAGTGGTTCTCCTGAGCGTTGAAAAAATTCTTGGACTGTGCTTTCATTTCCAAATGTAAGTTTGCTAAACTTTGTGGAGATAGCCTAGGAGTTCTTTCTGCTGACGGTATAGATCAAGGTGGAATAGGAGTCTGAATAAAACGAATTTAAAATAAAAATACACTTTTTAACTTTTGTTAATAAACTTAAAATAAATAAATGTAATTTTATACATAACATTTTAACAAAATGTAATACATTTTAGATAAAAAATGTTACTGTGGGTGATAAATTAAAAAAAACTTTTAAGACACATTATTAATAAATTAAACAAATATTAATTAATAAATATATTTGAATTAGTTAATGAATCCAAATTTAATTTAACAAGTTAATGTGCAGCAGCCAGCAGCATTTTATTTTAATTGCAGTAGGTTTATAATAAAAATTCTAAAACATTTTACATGTATATTTAATATTAAAATATTCTTAATTCTTTTTAAAAGAATGATAAACTTTGATAATTTCCCTATGCTTTCCAATAGGAAGATCCCTGCAGTGGTGGAGAGATCTCCACCTCCACCTAGTAGTAACTTCACAGTAATAAATGATGCTGTCGATGGCTCCACCAGAGGGTGGAGACGTGCAAGTCTACTTTTGGATGTACATCTACACTCAGAAACGCTGAACAGCAAAAAAGTATTAGCGTGCACCTAAATGTAGTAGTAGATTTGCACATGAGTAAATCTACACATGTATATTTACCTTTGTGAATTGGACCCTAGACAGAACAAAATAGAGGCTTCCTCCGGTGCCTGGAGGCCATTCTACATTCCCCCATGCTTGTGTCCGCCATGCCTTGCTATAACAACCTATATGGGGTTTGGCCCACCTCCATATCCTTACTGGGGCACGCACCATACACGCAACTGTGTAGTAAAGGTTCAGGGGCAATTTACATTGAAAAGTTTTTTTTTTAATTGCTTATAAATGTTTACTCCATGGACGGATCTGGACCAAATTTGTCAGTCATTTGGCATAGTCAAGAAAAGTCCGTCAATTTTCGTATAGCTCTGTGCTGGGGGAAAAACTGATTGAGAGGCGGAGGAAAATGATATTTTTCTAATTCTAGCTCCACTTCCATGAAAACAAATTTGCTTGCGCCTACAGCCAAAACCACTGAGGAGATTTATATCAAACTTGGCATGAAAGTAGAGCTTTGGTCAGAAAATTTGCTTTTCTTAGTTTGGTGCAAATCCATCCAGTAGTTTTGAGATATAAGCATTTATAAAAGATGTTTTGAATGGCTTTATAAGTTTTAAATGGTTAACACTTAGGGCCTGATTACGTTGCGGTAAGAAATGGCTCCAACCGTCGGTCTGAGCCATTCTTACCGCATCGTAATCTCCTGTTTACGTCCGCCATTCTGAAGGCCTTCAGTAATCCCTCAGCCGGCTCTTTCCGGCAGAGGGATTACGATGGCAGCTTCCCACTGTCTTTCTGTGCCGGCCTTTCCAACGCAGAAAGGCATTGGCAATTTGTCTTTAGGGGCCCCCAGCATGGCCCCCCTGGGTGCAAGGCTGCCAAATGGCCCCCTGTTGATCCCTGCACCCGGGTGCAGGCACCTTGAGGTGCCTGCCACGGGGCACAGGGATGAACTGCACCTCTGCTCTTTGCAATGAGAGCATGCATTCCGTTCGGAATACATGCCCCCATTGTAAAGTATAGGATTGCGACCGAACAGGGTTCGGTCGTATCCTACTTCATGGGCTGGAACCGACGACAGAAGGTTGTTCGGTTCCAGTTCCAAACCGATGTTGGACGGACTCCGGTCCGTCCGACATCGAAATTGGGCCCTTTGTATATGTTATCTGTTAATTGCAAAAGATGTATGTACCCAATCAATGGATTTCTGCAAATCCAAAATTTCCAAAACTAACAGAATCGGCTTGGACAAGGGAGCCTTTCCTCCCGTTATCCCCTTTTAGTTTGACAGACTGGATTTTCTATCACAAACATGACTGATTCTATGTTCAAAGGATATAACTAGGGTATTATAGCCTATGGCACTAGTAATACGACTGATGGGATATTTGTCACGTTTGTGACACATTATCCCATCTGCCAAGCTCACAATAAGGCCCCTAATTTTTAACTGTGGGTTTTTCAGTGAATATATATTCACGGATAAAAACAAGGGTTAAAATGAAGTTATATTTAGTTTTACTTATAACAGATTAACTTATTAAATAAAAACCAATCAAATTCACTAAAACATAGTTTAAGAGCAGTTATGGTTACAAAGCCAAACCTAAAATCTATGCCTGTCATACACTGCTTACAATCTCATATACTACATCCCTTAGGACATGTTAAATGACATCATTGATAACATCACTGATGACATCTCACTGTGGTTTATATCAGTGAATTTCATAGGTTTTTTAAAACATAAGTTGTGGTGTTTTAAGCAAATATATCCATAAATTCACTTTAATCTTTGTTTTTAGTGATTTTCAGTTTTTTTTTAATCTTATTCCCCATGAAACTGCTTTTTGGGGATGTAAACGTATGTTTAAAGCTAACCTTTACTGTGCATGGACTTCGGCTGTGCTCAGTAGGAACTGGCTAAGGCCCTGTACATATCCTTTTGTGGCATCTATCCCCTACAGCACCACATCGCCTTTAGCCATGTCAAGCAGCGGTTGGCTGCAAGCAGGACCAATGACAAGGCCCTGTAACCAACTTGCACCGTGTGGTTGGCCAGACCTTTTCCCTGACCGCTGCCATAGGCCCACACCCAACGCGCACAACCTTTTCTGAATCGCAAAATGGGGTTAGTACAGATGTAAAAAGGTTTTTGGGGTCGTATCCCCTGTATTTCACAGAATTTGAGATTTAACATCTGCAAAAAGCCTTTGCACATCTTGCTATATGTTTTGAGATCAAATGCATCTATTGCCAGAGAATGTGCCGCCTAACACTCCATCATTTCCCTTTTAATGCTGCATAATTTAGATAACTCTGATGTATATTTGGTCCTCTGTAGCTGCATAATCCTAGTTGTCCTGACAGCTGGCAATGGGAAAATTCCTTGGAGTGATTTGAGTGCTGTCATTATGTTAATGAAACCCATAGTTCACAAACCAGGAACTTTACATTGAATAGATTTTCATAAGGCCAAACAAGTTTTTGTAATGCTTCACAAACAAAAGGTTGTCCTCGTTATCCCAGAAACATGTTTGGCCTTATGAAATGCTATTCGATGTAAAGTTGCTGGTTTTGTTGCAGTCCTGAATGAAGGAGGTGAACCTGCCTGTTAGTGCTCTTCAATAGAGGACAGCCTTTTGTTTGTGAAGTATTACGGCCAGTCCAGTCGTGAGGAGCACCGCTGCGTAAATGAGAGGGCCCTGTGTAACGTTTATCGGTGGTCACAAGCAGGGCCGGACTGGGAACCGAAACCAGCCCTGGAAAACTGCTCGGCCAGCCCCCGGGAGAGGGGTGGGGGTTGCCGCCGAGCTGTTTTCTAGGGGCGGTTTCGGCCGATTTTGTTACAGGGGGCCGGCCCCCGGTAACAAAAACGGCCCCCAGGAGCCCAAAACCGGCCCCCACCCTAGCGGCCCACCGGGGAAAATGCCCGGTGCCCGCTATGGCCAGTCCGGCCCTGGTCACAAGTGGAACGGCAGGCTCTGGTTTATTCACAGCGTTTCGGCTGCGCAGCAGCCTTGCTCACCGATGGTGAGCAAGCCGAAACACGTTCAATGGTGGCTGATTAAAAGCTTTGACAAGCAACTACATGCGGCGTCGTCATCCTTGACAAAAGGAATACTGTGATATATATATATATATATGATCCAACAAATGCCCTGAAGCATTGAGAGGGCACACTACGGAGCTCCGACCATCCGGTCTCTATTTGCATATCAGCTCGTCTTTTGCTTCCCCACTGTTTCTCCTGCCGACGCGTTTCACGGCACTCTGCCGCTTCTTCTTGGGCTGTTGCTAATGAGGCAAGGACAGCTCACTTCCCTTAATTTATTCATTTTCTTAGATTACATCATCGCTCATAGTGGGCGCGGCTCGATTTTACCGCCGAATTGCCTGATGGGACATGTTGTTCTGAGGATTACATTGCCCTGGGGAATGAGATTAAAATTTTCCTTTTAGTAAGTTCGATGCATCATTATGGTTGCAACATTAATTATATTCCCTATAGTAGGGTGGGGAAGACACCGCAAGCTGCATTAAATGCTGGAAGTCCGTGCTGACCTGTAGGGAATCGTTCCCCAGCAGCCTTTCTAAATCTCGAAATGGTGCTCCTCTCCACGGCCAGGGTAGCCGTGCAACAAAATGATCCAACAAATGCCCTGAAGCATTGAGAGGGCACACTACGGAGCTCCGACCATCCGGTCTCTATTTGCATATCAGCTCGTCTTTTGCTTCCCCACTGTTTCTCCTGCCGACGCGTTTCACGGCACTCTGCCGCTTCTTCTTGGGCTGTTGCTAATGAGGCAAGGACAGCTCACTTCCCTTAATTTATTCATTTTCTTAGATTACATCATCGCTCATAGTGGGCGCGGCTCGATTTTACCGCTGGTTGCCTGATGGGACATGTTGTTCTGAGGATTACATTGCCCTGGGGAATGAGATTAAAATTTTCCTTTTAGTAAGTTCGATGCATCATTATGGTTGCAACATTAATTATATTCCCTATAGTAGGGTGGGGAAGACACCGTAAGCTGCATTAAATGCTGGAAGTCCGTGCTGACCTGTAGGGAATCGTTCCCCAGCAGCCTTTCTAAATCTCAAAATGGTGCTCCTCTCCACGGCCAGGGTAGCCGTGCAACAAAATGATCCAACAAATGCCCTGAAGCTTTGAGAGGGCACACTACGGAGCTCCGACCATCCGGTCTCTATTTGCATATCAGCTCGTCTTTTGCTTCCCCCACTGTTTCTCCTGCCGACGCGTTTCACGGCACTCTGCCGCTTCTTCTTGGGCTGTTGCTAATGAGGCAAGGACAGCTCACTTCCCTTAATTTATTCATTTTCTTAGATTACATCATCGCTCATAGTGGGCGCGGCTCGATTTTACCGCCGAATTGCCTGATGGGACATGTTGTTCTGAGGATTACATTGCCCTGGGGAATGAGATTAAAATTTTCCTTTTAGTAAGTTCGATGCATCATTATGGTTGCAACATTAATTATATTCCCTATAGTAGGGTGGGGAAGACACCGCAAGCTGCATTAAATGCTGGAAGTCCGTGCTGACCTGTAGGGAATCGTTCCCCAGCAGCCTTTCTAAATCTCGAAATGGTGCTCCTCTCCACGGCCAGGGTAGCCGTGCAACAAAATGATCCAACAAATGCCCTGAAGCATTGAGAGGGCACACTACGGAGGCTCCGACCATCCGGTCTCTATCTGCATATCAGCTCGTCTTTTGCTTCCCCACTGTTTCTCCTGCCGACGCGTTTCACGGCACTCTGCCGCTTCTTCTTGGGCTGTTGCTAATGAGGCAAGGACAGCTCACTTCCCTTAATTTATTCATTTCTTAGATTACATCATCGCTCATAGTGGGCGCGGCTCGATTTTACCGCTGAATTGCTTGATGGGACATGTTGTTCTGAGGATTACATTGCCCTGGGGAATGAGATTAAAATTTTCCTTTTAGTAAGTTCGACACCGCAAGCTGCATTAAATGCTGGAAGTCCGTGCTGACCTGTAGGGAATCGTTCCCCAGCAGTCGGAGCTCCGTAGTGTGCCCTCTCAATGCTTCAGGGCATTTGTTGGATCATTTTGTTGCACGGCTACCCTGGCCGTGGAGAGGAGCACCATTTCGAGATTTAGAAAGGCTGCTGGGGAACGATTCCCTACAGGTCAGCACGGACTTCCAGCATTTAATGCAGCTTGCGGTGTCTTCCCCACCCTACTATAGGGAATATAATTAATGTTGCAACCATAATGATGCATCGAACTTACTAAAAGGAAAATTTTAATCTCATTCCCCAGGGCAATGTAATCCTCAGAACAACATGTCCCATCAGGCAATTCGGCGGTAAAATTGAGAACCGCGCCCACTATGAGCGATGATGTAATCTAAGAAAATGAATAAATTAGGGAAGTGAGCTGTCCTTGCCTCATTAGCAACAGCCCAAGAAGAAGCGGCAGAGTGCCGTGAAACGCGTCAGCAGAAAGCAGTGGAGAAGCAAAGGCGAGCTGATATGCAAATAGAGACAGGATGGTCGGAGCTCCGTAGTGTGCCCTCTCAATGCTTCAGGGCATTTGTTGGATCATTTGTTGCACGGCTACCCTGGCCGTGGAGAGGAGCACCATTTCGAGATTTAGAAAGGCTGCTGAGGAACGATTCCCTACAGGTCAGCACGGACTTCCAGCATTTAATGCAGCTTGCGGTGTCTTACCCACCCTACTATAGGGATATAATTAATGTTGCAACCATAATGATGCATCGAGACTTACTAAAAGGAAAATTTTAATCTCATTCCCCAGGGCAATGTAATCCTCAGAACAACATGTCCCATCAGGCAATTCGGCGGTAAAATCGAGCCGTGCCACTATGAGCGATGATGTAATCTAAGAAATGAATAAATTAAGGGAAGTGAGCTGTCCTTGCCTCATTAGCAACAGCCCAAGAAGAAGCAGAGTGCCGTGAAAACGCGTCGGCAGGAGAAACAGTGGGGAAGCAAAAGACGAGCTGATATGCAAATAGAGACCGGATGGTCGGAGCTCCGTGGTGTGCCCTCTCAATGCTTCAGGGCATGTTATTGGATCATATTATATATATATATATATATATATATATATATATATATATATCGAAAACTCCCACTTCTCACATGAAGAATGGCCAGCATGTTTGGAAGGGGCAAGTGGAAATGTGAATTAATGACTGCATTTTCTCATACGTTTCCAAGGTGACCTTTGTAGCAAGCACAGAGCTTTAAACAAGATAAAAACAGTGATTTCATTACTGCTGGAATTGAAGAAAAAAGACATTTTTGTAAATAAAGACCACAGGAGTTTGAATGAATTTGAACTTTATTGAGAGACAAAAACACAAAATAAACTTGAAAGAAAGACGAGCAAGAAAGTAACTCTTTTATGTTTCTGTAATCAGTAACACCTGTGGAGGAGGTATAAATTAAATGAACTTTATGAGGCAAAGGCTGACAGAACAGCCGAAATGTGTTCTATGTCCTAACGAATGCTGCCTTTGAATTAAATTGGATAATTCCAGAGACTTGAGTGCTGGTCCATTCTTCATGTGAGGAATGGGAGTTTTCGATTGTTAAGAGGCGTGATGTGGCATCGCCTCTAAACCAGCACCACTGGCGATAAGGTGCACTCCGGTATCCACAAAACCCAGTTTGCAGCATATATATATATATATATATATATATATATATATATATATATATATATATATACACACATAGACACAAAGAAGAGGTTGCCCCCGGTTGGAGAAGCACACACAGGTGGGTTTGCAAGAACGAGACATCACAATCCTTTCAACAACAGCCTTACGCGTTTCGGGCTATGCGCCCTTGTTCACAGGCATAATTTGGAGCATGCAAAATCTTTTGCAGTCAACTTATATTTATTCATATACCCGCCCCCAGTGGGCGTTCCGCAAGTGCAGGGCATCTTGGTACACATAGTCCCGCAAAAGTTTCCCTCACGTGAGTTTCATCAATGTTCCAAACATAGTAAAATAGCGATTAAAAATCCCAGTGGGTGATGGAATGTCCCGCTACTAAGGCTGCTACACTTATCTACCAACCATTAGGATCCACCGTCCAGACTGATGAGTGCCGAATGGTATCACCACAGGTCCGCTGCGTGCGGCGGTGCTCCTCCGCGGCTGGACCGGCCGCCATCATGCATACAAAGAAGAGGTTGCCCCCGGTTGGAGAAGCACACACAGGTGGGTTTGCAATCCTTTTAATGGAGGCTGTAGCCCAGTGTGCTTGTCCAACCGGGGGCAACCTCTTCTTTGTGTATATATATATATATATCTATATATATATATATATATATGGCTAGACTTGAAAAAGAGGAGGAAATTATAAAAAAACGGAAAACGTACAAATTCCAGAGAGACAAACAGGACTATGAGCAGGGACAAGTATTCACGTTTGCGAAAAAATATGAAGCGTTGAAAATCTCAAAACAGGTTAATCAACGAGGCTCTACGCAAGCCAGCGGAGGAATGACGGCGATATCATCTACTTCGGCATCGGACCTAAGTTCTACCGTTGAGAGTGAGGCAGAGACGGATCAAGCGGAGCTGTCATCAAGATTGGGGTTTCACAAATTTTCACTAGCCGAGGAGGTCAACTGTCTCAGACAAGACAGGAAACAGACTTTAAGACCCCGCAAACAGAATACACAAACAAACAAAGGCACAATGCAAAACGCAGAGAAAGGCGCAAATGCAGAAGGAGGTGTCATGAACAAAAAGACACAATACAAAAAGAGATGGCAGAACAAGTGAATGTAAAAACCAATACAGTGGTAAATCTGTCACCAATAACACTAACTAAAGCAGAAACACAATTGTTACAATTAGGATTGTCTTTTTGTCCTCTGAGTGACTTTAATTACACAAGAACACGCGTTGATGTACATCAATTCATCCGCAAATTAAAACTGAAAAAATACTATATGTTGAATCAAAAAACCTCCAACAACATCTTGCCAACTGAGGCTAAGATAAATGACAACCAACAGGGGTGCCCGCTGACTGCAGCAGATGCAGAATTGCTGGCTAATCTACAAGAGTTGGCACAAGAGAGCATGCCCAATACCAATGGAGGGGGAAGCCCAAATGGAAGCAACCGTACAACAGCACTAACAAATTTCAAACCCAAATCAACATTCCAACCAGTAACTTTGAGGGATTCTCTTGATATTTTTGGAGAATTGGTGACAACTGAAATTAAAAATTTGAAATACAAAACTGCAAGGTCAAAAAATAAGTACAGATATCAACAACATGCATATATGAAATTGATGCAAAAACTACAAAATAATGAACAAATCATTGTGCGTAATTCCGATAAAGGTGGTAACATCGTCATCTCGCAAAGAGTATATGAAAGAGGCATTGGCACAATTGGATGACTTGAATTGTTATAAAAAGTGAAACATGCAAACAGTTCGAACAGCATGGAATCATTTTTATTCCAAACTTAATGCATGGCGTAGTACTGGCTTATTAAGTATGGATGAACTGAAATATCTAAAAAACGAATATCCAGTGATGCCGGTGCTATATTTGATTCCTAAACTTCACAAAAACATAACAACCCCACCTGGAAGACCGATAATTTCAGCAAGAGGGGGGTTATTGGAGAATACGTCAAAATATATAGATTTTTTTCTACAGGACATTGTGAAAAAGCTACTGTTAAAAGCAAAACGACAATCGTGAACATTACCTGCGCCATCTTGTCTGGTGGAATTCTATGTGCACATAAGTTGCAGTCATTTTAATCTATCACAGCCATTTTGTACTCTGTTGGTCACCTTTGTTTCACCCTGCCCTTACTAGCATCCCTCTGACCCTCTGACCGACCTGGTACGTGTGCTGGGGACTATAAACTCTATTTGCCGCAACAAACCTCAGTGCCACTTGCTGCCACAAACTCGTTTTTCCTCTCATCTCTGTTTTCAGGCAAACCTTTGGACACTCTACCCCTCACTGCACCTAGTTACACAAACAGGTTCCAAACACCAAAAAGACTCTTGCAACATGATTTATTGCACTGCAAACAGCAAGACTTGTTGTTACCAACAATGGGACCTGTTTTTATCAACAGAACGGACTCTTAGATCTGGCCGGTCTCACATGTTTTAGACCCTGAAGCAAGGTCCAGCTGCAAGATAAGATTGTCTGTTTGACCTGGGTGGGAAGAGAATTACTGTTGGGCTTGAGTGACAACCTGCCCGGGGCGGGGACCCCAAGCTTTTGTAACCATGTTGATCAAACAAATGCATTGTGTCAAACCTGTATAAAAGGAAGAGCCAAGGGAGTTGTCAGCAGAACACCTCCCTGAGACATCCCGGTGTCTCAGTTGACGTGATCTCCTCATGAGAAATAAACCTTTTTCTTGTCTTCCAGTTTCCAGCGCTTGCCTCATTATTTTGATAGCGAACCCAAAGTGAATTAGAGGTGGAACCCTGCACCAGGCAGCATTGAGGGTCTTAGAAGACTCGCTGCCTTTCACAAATTGGCGCCCACACGTGGGGGCCCATCAGCGACGCGTGGGTCCGGTAGAGAGGTCCTAACGACGGAGTGAACGACTAAACGATTGGGGTATACCTGCCTGAGAAGACCCTTGTCTGGCTGCCGATCAACTGAACTTCACCGGTTCCGAACGGACCTCTCTCGAGTGACCTGCGGTCCTGACTGGGACCTTAGAGGAACGCCGCATTGATTGTTGGAGTGAGAGGACAACCAGGCGCTGGAAGGGGAAGACGAAGAACCGTCCATACGGTCCGGGTAAGGTCGTGAAAAAACGACTTAAATTGATTGATTGATTGAATAGTTTGATTGAAATACTAGTATTCCTTTTTTGATATTGAGTTATTTGCGACATTTCCCTGCTTGCAAACAACGAAGAATAGGAATATTCTCTCTCTTGCAGGCAGCGAAGGACAGGTAGTGCAGACTTTTTGTCTAAATTGATTGATTGAGATATTCATTTTTGACCGATAAATACGTCATGCCTGTTTTCTCTAGATTGTTTGATTGTAATTGTTTTGGACCAGACCGTTTGTTAGAGGTCAGTCAGCCGGCACCGCCGGAAGGCACCCCTAACAAGGATATGTACATAAAGTATGGATTAGCCACCGTAGCTTATAGCAAACTATGGCATAAATACACTAGGAAGGACCGGGTAAATCAGTGGCCACTGACGGGATCTTTCGATCCCGCTAAAATAGAAACGTTAGAATTAGCTCTCCACAAAAAGAAAACTAGACCAGCCATGTTTGACAGTTTTGGTTTATGGCGAAAAGAGGCAGCTCAAAGAAAGAAAAGGGACAAAGCTAGACAAGATAAAGAAACGCGAAAATCAGCTTACCAAGCCTGTAAAAGATTAGAAGAAAAACTAAAAGAAAAGGAAATCGATAAAAGGAACAGGAATCAAAAATATCAGGTCAATGCCCTGTTAGAACGCCCTCGACTCTTTACCCCAAGTTACCAGCAAAACAAAGGGTAGATGATGATTTATTGTTAGGTCCCCCAATCATATACATGCCACCCCCTTACGCCCCTACTCATCCCGTAGTACAACGCCAGGACCACCAAAGTATAGCCGGAGATGGCACGATCGCCTCAGTCTCCACCGCCTCTGCTCCCACCGAGTCACCCACACCAAATGCCTCATCAAAGGATACAGTAGTAGAGGTAGGATCAAAAGAAAAAGGAGCGCCCAGGGTCCCGCGATTAAGTAAAAATGAGCGAGCAGGCATTGATAAAATAGTTAAATCCCTCATAGATAGGAAGGAGACAGAAGAGTATGTAACTGACATATGCAACTCCTATGTTGAAAACCGCAAACGATACTTTATTGTACGTCTCTGTTACCACACTCTTACTGCATATGAAGAGAAGTACCAAGATGTAGGGCCCGAGCGGCTAGTGGCTCTCTATAGGAAGGTAGACACCGGAGATGAAGGCGACAACGATGTTACAGAACTCTTTTCATCCACACTGGAGGTATTCCGTCACCTCGTGGAACAAGGACGGATAGATAAGGACAGGACATCTAAGATAGCAGGACCCCCGGTGGAAAAACAAGATAGCATGATGCCGATAAAAGAAGCTGCCCCTTATTGGGTACCTCCTAGAGGACAAGGGACTCATGACGATAAGAACCATCAAGACGCTCGAGGAAGGGTGGTCTACAATTGGGTGTATCAACCATGGGACAGACAGGACATTTTGACGTTCCGTAAATCTTTACCGGATTTACGAAAGAACCCCACCGCCTTTTACACCGAGCTAGGTACCGCTCTGGGATCAACAATAATGACACTTGCCGACATAGACTTGTTCTTCGGGTTATGTTTGCCAGCAGATGTGTGGAAACAGATTAGGAAAATAGACCATACCGAACTGCTTGGTCATACCTGGGAACAACTCAACACACTAGATAAACAGCGGAACCCTGGTCAAAAACCGGTTAAAGCAATATTGGACCTCCCTGACAAAATAGTGCAGAAAGTGAAAACGCTGATCCCAGAGAAAAAGATAGACTGGTCCATAGTAACCGCGTGCCGCCAGAAACCACAAGAGGATGTCAGAGTATTTCTCCAGATTTGAAACGGTGTTCTCCGATTACAGTGGACAAGACATGTCCACCGCAACCGGACACCACTTATTTGTGCAGAACTATGTCAAAGGACTACTGCCAGATGTATCCCAGAAATTACAAGCCAGCGAAAGTAGTTGGGCAGCATCTAAACCGGCGGCCATTCTCCAAATGGCCCAGTACTATGAGCATCAGAGAAACGAAAATGAAAGGGCTACAGAAAGGAAAAAGGACTTGAAGGAAAGGGTAATGGTAGCACAACTCCAGGGGGCGAATACAGGAAGGGAGCAATGTAGGGGAGGATACCAGCAGAATACCCCTAGAGTACAGCCACCTAGAAACAATTCATCGACATCATATGTAGGACGCCAAGACCTAGGACAGGATCAATGTGCATTTTGCAAAGAATATGGACACTGGAAAACCCAATGCCCGGCTTTGTTAGGAGCTGGTAGGGGCAGAGGGGCGAGGGAAATAGCAAGTGGACAGAGAGGAAGAGACGTGGGAGAGGGTACGCGAGTGAAGCAAGCGAGGAAAGGCCAGGAAGAGTGAACACATTCGACCATCCCAAACAGAATCAGTACCAACAGACAGATTATGACAATACGTACGACTTTGCATAGGACAGCCAGGGGCAAGGGAGGGATCCAGTCGAGCTCTATGTTGATCAGCAAGGCCCTTATGTTACCGCTGAGGTCCTGGGCACAAAGTCGCCATTTCTGGTAGACACGGGAGCAACACGTAGTGCACTATCCAAACGACTGATTCCAAGGGCACCCTTGTCAGGCTCACATGTGACCTCAATAGGATTTGACGGTACGCCCTCCACCAACCCTTTGTCCCGACCGATCCCTTTTAACCTTGACAACAATAGCGTTGAAACGACATTCCTCCTCTCTTCCAACACCCCAGACGCCATTATGGGTCTCGACCTTTTGAAACACTTCCATGCGACTATCAGATGCTCACCAGACGGAGTGCGTGTCGTCCTGTATGACAACCCCCAGCGCCATAGAGAGAACCCTTCTCAGCACATGCTTCCCATCTCCGAGACTGACGCATCCCTACTGGACACTTTGCCATCACACTTATGGGCTAGGGCTGATTCAGACGTAGGACGAATGATGATTGACCCAGTACACGTAACAATACGACAGGACGCAACCCTACCGAAAGTACCGCAGTACAAAATAGCGCCAGAGGGTGAGAAGGCACTGACAGAGATCATACACTCTTTGGTAGAGGCAGGGGTGGTAGAGGAAGTAGTGAGCAACGTTTGTAACAGTCCCATAGTACCGATTGTAAAGAGACAGCGAGAGGGAGACGGAAAAGCCTACCGCTTCATCATTGACCTGCGGGAGATAAACAAAATCGTAGTGCCACAATACCCAGTAGTTTCCGACATCACGACAATTTTGACTTTAATCCTCTCCACTGCCACCACCTTCACTGTAATTGACCTCAAAAACGCATTCTTTTCCATACCTATACACAAGGACAGCCGCTATCTATTTGGATTCACCCTAAACTCCCGTTCGTACAGATTTTGCAGAGCACCTCAGGGGTACACTGAGAGCCCAAGCATCTATAGCCAGGCGCTTAAAAGACAGTTGGACGCCATACAATTGCCAGATGGAGTGGCACTAATACAATATGTAGACGACATCCTTCTAGCAGCGGACACCATACCAATAGCCGTCACAGCCACCATCAAACTACTCCAAACGAAAGAAATTGCAGTTCTGTAAATCACAAGTGACCTATTTGGGTCACCTTTTATCCAAAGAAGGGAGGAAACTCACGCCTGACAGGATCCAGACAATTCTAGACACCCCTGTCCCCAAAGATCAGAAACAAGTCCGCTCTTTGATAGGTCTCACTTCATTTTGCCGACAGTGGTTACCAAACTTTAGCCTCATTGTCAAACCCCTTCTCTCCCTCCTAGCTAAAGACATCCCCTCACCTCTCCCCTGGACCCCCAAATGCCAGTCAGCCTTTAAAGAACTACGCAATGCCCTTTGTTCAGCGCCTGTCCTAGGAACCCCGGATTACTCCAAACCATTCTTCCTCTACACGCACGAGAGGGAAGGATGTGCATTGTCTGTCCTAACACAATCAATTGGTCACAAACAACGCCCTTGTGCAAATTTCTCTGCCACCCTCGATCTAGTAGCCAGAGCGCTGCCAGCGTGCCTGCGCGCTGTGGCAGCTGCTGCAGTATCGATACGCCAGAGCGAAGGAATAGTACTCTCCAATCCAGTCACTGTTTTAGTACCCCATGCAGTCGACACACTACTAAACCAGACCAAAACCCAACACTTGACTAGCGCCCGACTGACAGGATATGAGTTGACCCTGCTAGCACCGCACATTACCCTAAAGCGATGCACCACCCTCAATCCAGCCACACTGTTACCCCTACCCGAAAATGATCCTAGCGTGACGCCACTACACGACTGTGTGACACTAACCGATGAACAAACAAAGAGTAGAATAGATCTCAGAGACACCGCCTTTCTAGAACCAAATGGAGAACTATGGGTGGATGGTTCGTGCATCAAACTCCCCGACGGCACCACCTCAGCTGCATACGCTGTCACCACAGCCCGAACCGTTCTGGAAACAGCCCGTATTCCCCAACGTTCAGCCCAGGCTGCAGAACTCATTGCCCTCACACGAGCATGTATCTTAGCGACTGACACGACAGTTAACATATACACCGACAGCCAATATGCCTTCGGGGTGGTTCACCATTTTGGGATCTTATGGAAAGAAAGAGGGTTCCTGACTTCACACGGTACACCCATCCTGCATGGAGATTTAGTCTCCGCCTTGACGCAAGCAGTCCTCCTCCCCAAGAAGTTAGCAGTGATAAAATGCCAAGCACATAGGAAAGTGACTGATCTCATTGGACAGGGAAATGCACTAGCAGACGTTACTGCCCGAGCCACGGCAGGAGACAGAACTACGACACGAATGTATGTGACCAGGTCACAAGCTGAACGATGGACTGACGCTAGGACCACTGTGAGGGACATACAGACTACAGGCACACAAGACAAATTGACCGAGTGGGAAAAGGTGGGACTAAAAGACGAGGAAGATTGCTGGAGAACTAAAGACGGAAATAAATGGCTGTTACCCAATGCCTACTTCATCCCCATATTGACCATGGAACATTTACCAGCACACATAGGCTCTACCCCCATGATTGAACTAATCACCAGAGTATGGCATAACGTCAAGATAGCAGAATCTGCAAAACGCCTAGTACAACAATGTATAGTCTGCCTACAACACAACCGAGGGAAGGGGACAGTAGTACCACGGGGAGGGTTTGGAGTCCCTGACCACCCCTTTGAAATCCTTCAAATGGATTACATTCAACTAGAGAGATGCCTTGGTCTAAAATATGTCCTGGTGGTTGTGTGCGCTTTTAGCAAATGGGTGGAGGCATATCCCACCCTCGACAATACCGCCTTAGCCACTGCAAAAGTATTGCTGAAAGAATTCTTCCCCCGATACGGCCTTTGCAGAATTTTATGGAGCGACAACGGCCCCCACTTCATAGCCGAGGTGATACAGAACATACTGAGAGGGTTGGGGGTAAAACAAAAGTTCCATGCCGTCTTCCACCCCCAATCAGCGGGCCTGGTAGAGAGACACAATGCAACGTTGAAACTAAAACTAGCCAAAATAGTTGCCACGACCGGGTTGAAATGTCCCGACGCCCTCCCATTGGCATTGTTATCGATGCGCTCCACCCCAACCAAACACCGACTGACCCCGTATGAGGTGGTCTTCGGCAGGCCTATGAGCATTTGGGCGGCACCAAGACCCACCTCCATTAACGATGTCCCGAACATATTAATGTCGGATTACTTGCATAAATTGACAAACGAGCTAACAATTATCCACCAACAGGTGCAGCAAGCCTTGCCTGACGTATCCAGGGGCCCGGGACATGAAATAAAGCCAGGCGACCATGTATTGATTCGCAACTTCCAAAGAACGAAGAATCTGGAGCCTAGGTGGACGGGCCCCTGGCAAGTCCTGATCACCACCCGAACTGCCCTCCGAGTGGAAGGAAAACGAAACTGGCTGCACGCTCATCATTGCAAACGAGTCCCTCCAACCCTGGCAACCTGTGAAGGGGTGGAGGTGCAAGAGGAAGTACTCGCGAGAGACCGACCAGCTCTGAGTTGCTACCCACAAGAAGACACCCTCGAACTATCAGAATTTCCCGACCCCACGGTGCCATCCAGGAAAGGGTACAACCTAAGATCGACGAAAGGAGGGAGCTCCAACGACCAGGCCACTAACCAAGTCAGGGTCTCAGATCAGTAGCACAGTCAAACAACGCTACCAGGAAAGCGCCAGACAAAAGTCTGTGGTCCTAACAGTTGTTGAGCTCCTTGAAGATGATGGAAGAAACTGAACACCTGCAAAACCACCGCAAAGACACCAAGACTGCTAACCTGCACAGCACAAAGACAATTGCACTTGTAGCCGCATTTCTCACCTGTCTCCTGCTAATGGTCTGGATCATTGAAGAGAATGCACCTGCATACAGAACATTGTCACCCACCATGCAACCAACCACCAAGAAAGAAAGAACACTACCTGGTATCACTACCGCCACATCTCCGAGAACGACGCAAAGAATTCTGGAATAATTCTTTCATGCAGATGTTGCACCAGCACAATCTTGCCACCAATGCTACCAACTGTTGGGTCTGTGGGCTGTTACCACATGCCACTGAACATTCCATCCCTTTCATCCCTTCGCCCTTTTCTATTCACGGATCTTGCCTTGCCTGGATGATGCTCCTACAAGAAAGTTACAAAGACAATGCCACTTCCGACGGAACAATCGCCCAGTTCTACAACGAGTTCTGGCGAAACAAAACAGGAAGGACAGCCGCCCCTTCTGCCCTCACACCTTCAATGCGACATTCCAGATTAATGTCCCCTCCAAAGAACGAGTGGAAATGCAAGTGTTCAATAATCCTAACAGAGCCACATTTTCCTACCTGAAGAAAAGAACTGCTGCAACACTGACTGTGGCCCTATCTGTGGTGAACGTCTCTGGCCTTGTATGCATTGAAGGCCGTGGGACTAAGAATGTGGGTCACAGCACCTGTAGCATTGTAAGGACTTTGAACACTGCCAACCCCCCAGCGCTTGTTGCATCACCCAATATGTACTTTGTTTGTGGAACCAAAGCCTACACCTGGCTCCCAAGAAACTGGGGGGCACGTGCTACATCCCCTTTGTTTTGCCACCAACCTACACAGCCCCTGCAGAGCATCATCGAGAAAAGCGTTCTAAAGACATTGATCAAGCAGACTCTGCCTCATCACAGTTCCTCGACGCAGCAAAGGGGCTCGTCCCGCTATGGGGTCCGATGGCAAACAGCCGAGCCATCAGACATCTGTCCCAAGCGGTAGAGACCGCCCTGAACGTCACTGCTGGCATCCTCACCAACAACACTGCTGAGCTCCAAGCGATCCGTCTGGTTACCCTGCAAAATCGCATGGTCCTGGACGTGGTACTAGCGGACCGTGGAGGAGCATGCCGCATCATCGGTGCCAGCTGCGGTGTATACATTCCTGATAATTCACCTTCTGTCTATGAAGCAATCGAACATCTCCATAGACTATCTTCAGAAATTCATCAAGGATCAGAGACTTGGACAATTGGAAGTTGGCTTTGGGGCATCTTGAAGGAGTGGGGTTGGAAAATATCAATGATTCTCTTGGTCCCAGGATTGACAATATGTGGTTGTTGTTTGGGTATACACTGTATACCACCTTTGTGTTCTCTTTGCATAACTACCTTGCACCCTAAGACTATGGACACTCAGCTAACAAAAACGAGAGTAATGTATGATCAAGAGATACAGGACATTATGGAGATCGAAATAGACTGACAAGCTGGCTAGTTATGTTCAAAGGGGCCACTGTTAAAAGCAAAACGACAATCGTGAACATTACCTGCGCCATCTTGTCTGGTGGAATTCTATGTGCACATAAGTTGCAGTCATTTTAATCTATCACAGCCATTTTGTACTCTGTTGGTCACCTTTGTTTCACCCTGCCCTTACTAGCATCCCTCTGACCCTCTGACCGACCTGGTACGTGTGCTGGGGGCTATAAACTCTATTTGCCGCAACAAACCTCAGCGCCACTTGCTGCCACAAACTC
Source organism: Calotriton arnoldi (assembly GCA_963921515.1). NCBI lineage: Eukaryota > Metazoa > Chordata > Amphibia > Caudata > Salamandridae > Calotriton > Calotriton arnoldi. Next base: position 491,986 of record CAWUFW010009744.1, on the reverse strand, counting down.
GTTTTCCTCTCATCTCTGTTTTCAGGCAAACCTTTGGACACTCTACCCCTCACTGCACCTAGTTACACAAACAGGTTCCAAACACCAAAAAGACTCTTGCAACCTGATTTATTGCACTGCAAACAGCAAGACTTGTTGTTACCAACAATGGGACCTGTTTTTATCAACAGAACGGACTCTTAGATCTGGCCGGTCTCACATGTTTTAGACCCTGAAGCAAGGTCCAGCTGCAAGATAAGATTGTCTGTTTGACCTGGGTGGGAAGAGAATTACTGTTGGGCTTGTGTGACAACCTGCCCGGGGCGGGGACCCCAAGCTTGTGTAACCATGTTGATGAAACCAATGCATTGTGTCAAACCTGTATAAAAGGAAGAGCCAAAGGAGTTATCAGCAGAACACCTCCCTCAGACATCCCGGTGTCTGCAGTTGACGTGGTCTCCTCATGAGAAATAAACCTTTTTCTTGTCTTCCAGTTTCCAGCGCTTGCCTCATTATTTTGATAGCGAACCCAAAGTGAATTAGAGGTGGAACTTTGCACCAGGCAGCATTGAGGGTCTTAGAAGACTCGCTGCCTTTCACACTACCATCCTTTGTGCAAAACTCTAGTGATTTTTTGAGGCGTTTGAGTAGCTTCAAATGGGACCCAAACTATTTGTTAATATGCCTAGATGTAACGTCGTTTTATACTAGCATTCATCACAATGACGGAATTCGAGCGATACAGCATTATCTGAATCGCAGACCAATACACCTGGCCCACCACAACAAAATGTTGATTGCTATGATTACATATTGCCTGAACAATAACTATTTTTTATTTTCAAATCAGGTATATCAACAAACAAGAGGAGTAGCTATGGGGGCATGTTTTCCCCCTAGCTACTCCTGTCTCCACATGGGGTGGTGGGAGGAAATGGTGTTGAACAGAGATCACAAGGACATAGTAGACAATCATGTGCAGCTATGGCTGCGTTATATTGATGACTTATTTATAATCTGGTCAGGCACTGAAGAGGCAGCCCTTGATTTCGTACAGAGTATTCATCAGAATAATATAAACCTTCACTTTACAGCTACCAACAGCAATACACAGGTATATTTTCTTGATGTGGAGGTTTTTATCAAAGATCAGAAAATAGAAACTAAACTTTACAGAAAACCAACCTCAGGTAATAGTCTATTACATGCTACACGTCACCATCCTCAACATCTCATCCAAAGTATACCATTTGGAGAGATGTTGAGGATACGTCGAGCATGCAGCACAGAGACTGATCTTATTGAGGCACAGCAATCTAGCAGAGGTAGATTTTTGGAACGTGGCTATGATGTCAAGACAATAGACAAAGTCATTCAAAAAGCCAACAGACTAGATAGAGAGACATTGTTGATGCCCAAAAACCCTAGTTTAGGCAGGGCAGCAGATACTCAAACGAGACTCATACTTACATACAGCAGACAACAAAAATCATTAAGAAAGATCATCAATGATAATTGGCCAGTAGTAAAAGTGACCCGGTGATTGGAAAATTATTACCAAAAAATCCCAGTGTAACATTCAGAAAATCTAAGTCCATGAAGGATTCAATAGTTAGCAGTAGCCCTGAGATCTCAAAATCAACTAATTGGCTAACGGCCCGCAGTGGCTTTGTTAAATGCAACAACTGCAGGGCATGTAAATATGCAACCAACAGAACAACATACACTACCCCTTTTTCTGAGGATACTAACAAAATCACAAAATTTCTGACCTGTCGGACTGAGTTTGTGGTGTACGTATTGAGTTGCTCTTGTGGGTTGCAGTATGTGAGCAGTACTAAGTTACAAGCCCACAAACGTATACTGCAGCACATGAGAGCAATTACTAACTGTGACGCCACTTATCCCATTGCACGCCATTTCAAGGAAAAACACAGCAGCGATTTAAGACATTTTTCCAACTTTTTGATTGATTCCATTCCAATATCTAGGAGAGGGGGCAATAGGGAGGCGAAATTAAGACGTCTAGAGACACAATACATCATAGAACTAGACACCAAGACCCCCAATGGCCATAACTCAAGTGAGGATTTTTTACGTGGCTTTAGTAATAATACAGAACAACATCTCCTAGATATTGTGTTTGCATTGTAGACATATATGCATAGTATATTAGGTATTTCTCCTTAACTGTCCTGATCGATTTTATCATCTTCAGTTTGCTGCTACATAGCATTTATGCTATAAAAGTTTTTTGAAAGTCTTTTAGAGAATTTATAGATGTTTGTATGATTATGGTGTTTTAAGATACGTTTTAAGGAACAAGGTTTGTTCCGTGGTAGCACATATTTTTATTTACATTTTCACTTAGCACTTTAGATCGGTATAGAGTTGAATAGCATGTATATGTATATATATACAATTTTGCTACTTTACAACAAGTTAAAACATAACCTAGACTTACCATGGGAACAGACATGAGTGTTTCATAGACGACAACAAGTAGACCATTGTACTGTATAAATTATTGTATTTTATATGTATTGTTTTATTTACAGTCTGTGGCCATGTAGGTGGGGGGGAAAAGTTTTTTATGAAAAGACATCATATGCTTTTTAATACTGTTTTTAAATGCTTTTTTAACAGAATTGTATGTATTTTACATGAATTTATTCTTAAGGCATTTTTACCATATTTACAGTATTTTAATTCCCCTGATATTTATGGCGGTTTTTGCACAGGTATGAGATGGAACATCAATTGTAAAGCAATGTGTAGTATTTTGTTTATGTCTATACCCAACGTATCACGTGTACAGCATTTTTTGCACTTTAAAAATAGGAGGTGGCTCACAAAGCGCGTCATGTGATCAAGGCCGTGTCAGGCCGAAACGCGTCAGGCGGTTGTGGTGGTTGAGCATCAATAAAACAATTGCAGCACACTAATGTGGTTCGACTCCGTCTTTTTCCCAGGAGAAGGAAGTTACAGAAAACGGGAAAGAAGAATATATATATATATATATATACATACACACACATTATTTATTTATATACACACACTACATAGTCACACTCTGTAGTTCACTCACACTTTCCATTAAAAAGATTTTTTTTTATTTGCCTGTAACTTTTACGCTTGTGGAACTGAGTTGCACCAACTTTGGCAATCAGTTGGTGGTGTCCGCTACTGCCAAGCCTACTAATTTTCATACTGATCCACACAGTGAAAAAATGTTTAGGAAGGTGAAAAAAATGTGTTTTACCATTTTTGGTCTCATAGGAAATTGCGCTCTTGCCTACAGCCAAACCACTCAACGGATTTACAGACAACTTGTCATGAATGTAGAACTTTGCTCAATAATTGTGCTTTTGTTGGTGTAAATCTGTTCAGTAGTTGTTGAGGTATAAGCATTTATAGCATTTGCTGAGAGGGCTTTAACGGTTTAACACCTTTGCATGTCCGTGCCATTTGGGATTTGTGAATTCACAAATCTAGAAATGATAAAAAAAGGAATCGAGTATGGCAAAGAAGTCATTTCTCCTGTTGTCCCTTTTGGAACCATGATTTTCTATGGTGGCCATTTGAAGATGCGGGGCACAGCCCCCGTGTCTGGAATGAAAAGATTCAAATGGCAGATAAAGGAGTAGGGTAGACACACACAGACTCCCAGACTACAGTGAGTGTCCTGAAATCCCACCTCAGGGAGTAAATATATAGAATAGTGGAATGGGTTGCAGGATCCATGTAGCCTTTTCGGGATTCTCAGAACACCTAAAATAGAGGCCAGAGTCTGCAATACAGAGACACATACTGCAGGCCCTAGCTGGTGTTTTAAGTGTCGGAATCCAGAGTTCCCATAAAAGGTACTTCAAATCCAGGGCAAGATGCATGCCGGGGTAATGCAAACCCAGGGCAAACTTCTCCAATCTATGCATTGCTTAGCAAGGATTTGTGAGCATGGATTCAGAACCAAGAAACCTTAAACAGGGCAGAATGGGTCAGATAAGCATACCTAGGGTTCTTGGCACCTGGGCTTGATGCTTGCCATAGATATGTGGGTCCAAACCAGGATCCGTGAATCCAAAACAAAAACTGAAAATAAATAAATGAATAAAGCAAGGTAGAGAGTAGCTCAATGGGCAAATCCTTCTGTGCTGTGGGGCTGACCACCCACAGAGGGTTGGGGAGCAGGGCAAGGTTGAAGGCTCTGTGCAGTGGATGTTAGCTGCCTGCATTGGGTTGGGCACAGGGCTTGGTCGTAGGCCAACCCCTGCTACACAAGGCTGAATACAAAAAATGGAAAAAGAACTCTATGCAGTACACTATGAGGATATACCAAATCCTCAAATAGGTCATTGACCATATAGATGAGTGAGGCTGCAGGCCGAGTTCCTTTATAAGGTTATGGAAATCCGAGGTGACTTGCAATATCCTTTTAATGTGTGGCAGAGGGTATTTTATTCCTTTTAAATACATGGTCACACCATCACTTTTCGTACCAACCTCCTATATCCTTGGGATTTCACCCTTTAGTTATGTTACCTTTTATTGCACAAAATGCAGCAAATCTTGAAACCTGAAAAATATTCATGATTCCCTGTGAAATATGAGTTTCATCATCATAATGACAGCCCCTAAACCCGTCTGCAGATCTTTACCACTGTCAGAGCTAAAAGGATTATGCAACATGAAGGCCCAAATAATGCAGCAAAGTTATCTAAATAATTCTTTTTAAAAAAAACAAATAATGCAGCATATTCAGCGGGATGTTTGTTAAATCTGCAAATCATATGCCTTATAATGTGATAAATGTTGTAATTTCAAAGTTATGCACTAAATGCTGCAACCAAACTATCACATCAGTCGAGTGGCTCTCTGCCTTATCCATTGTTTTATCAACAATTTATTCACAATTTTTCAACAAAGCATAACATATTCTGGTTTTAATCAGTGCTAATTGTTGGCTGGGCTGTCACGAAAACAGCTATTTCAAACTAATAACCCCAAAATAAATATGTAATATAAAAAATACATAACAGATACCATCTTGAAGTTCCTGCCTAAACGGTGTTGAACCCTGTAGGTCCTCAGAGTAACGCAACTAAGCAGGCACCTTAGACAAGAGTGGTTCAACTATTTGAATTAAGGTGTCTCCTCCCACCCTCTATCTTTCATTTTCTAATTCACACAACTTCAGCATTGACTTCAGTCTGTCCTTCAAGGACAATGTAAAGACAAATAGACAAACAGGATGGTTCCAGCCTAGATTACTACCTGATGTCAAGCCTTACTCCCTCCGCTGTACTTCTGGTCCATGGTCCAGGCCCTCGTATGATCACACATCACTGCGGCAATACTGCACTCGCTGGCCTCCCAGAGTCCTTGTGGACATCAATGTAAGTCATTATACCCACAATGCCTTGATTCATCACTAACTAATGAATTTCAAGCACGCTCCGCTTCCTTTGAAACAAGTGGAATGGCTCCCTCTTTCAGCCTGAATCCACTTCAAAGCCTGTTTAGTTATTCGTTCTGTGCCTAATTTACTAACGCTCTGAGCCGGGTTTACGTCACTTTTGTGATGCAAACCCGATACAGAGTATTAGGGTGGGATTTACTAGGGACTCCTTCTAGTACAAAAACTATGCCTCAGAGAACACACTAAAGGGTTTGTGCTTTGGTGCACGGCTGCCTAAAGTGTGCCAGTGCTGGGGGAGAGAAAAAATACACAATATCTTAGTAGATATGGTGCATATTTCCTCTCCCCGTTGATTCAAGGCTGCGCAGCAACTTGGGCGCAGCATTGCCTTGCATCAAAGAATAGTCCATCTGGGCCCAAATCTCTTCTTGAATAAATTTGGCTAGCTTACCTCTAAACTCAGGGGCATATTTATGAGCCCCTTGCACTGCCGTGGGGTCACTTTTTGTGACGCTCCAATGGCGCAAACTACAAAATCATATTTATGACGTCACGCAAAGCCACTTTGAATGGCCTCATAGATATGGAGTATGTCAAGCAGCACAAATCTCTGCGTTGCCTTACTCTGCACTAAGGAGGCGTCCCATGGGCGCTGCAGTGGGTGTTCCCATGCAACACCCAGGTATTTTGATGCTTCCCCAGATTTACAAACCACGTAAACCTGGGGATGCACCAAGACCTTACGCCTCCCCAGGGGAGGCACAACGTTTTTTCCTCTTTCCATGTGTGCTGCATTCTAATTCCCAGGATTGTTTTTGTGTAGGAATGTGCCCCTTCCTGCACAAAAACAACCCTGCCGACAACACAGGCACCATTGCACCATGGTGCAAGGGTGCGTGCATTGGTGCTAGGCTGCCGAAACGGTGCCAGCGCAGAGAGAAAGGACAGGAATGCGCTGTATTGAAAAATAAGGTGCATTCCTGCCCTTTCACTTTGATGTAGGGCACTGCAGCAAGGTGACTTGCTGAGCTGCCCTGCGCCAAATCCCCATAAATGAGGCACTCAGTGTGTTCAGTGGACACCACCCTACCAGCACCACCTCTTTGCTAGTCTCATCAAAAGCACGCATGTCAATTGACTATCTCTGCATATGGACCAAGCCATGAAAAACCCCTCTTGCACCTGAGACTTGCTTCTTTTGAAATCCAATTCAGAAACTGCAGTTCAGAAAAAGTTAAAAACCCACCTCTTCACAATATTCCTGCCATCATAAGCTCTGTCCTCTCTGATCCACCCAACTCAGTGATTTCATAATTCTAATTCCTCTGTGTTCACACCACGAGCCCCAGATTTCCTTAGATTGTGCGTCAGGGTTGCGTCTCAGCCCCAGCAGAAAACCCACTTTGAGATTTACTAAGCAACACAAAGTCGATGTGCATGGCCTTCCGTAGCTTAGTAAACGCAAAGTAATTCAATGCAGCACGTAAAGCTGCCTTGCGTTACTGTGGGTCAGAGAGGCGTTCCATGGATGGTGCGTGGGCGTTACCGTATACCCACCCATGGATTTTGAAATAAACCCATATTTAGAATAAATTGTAAACTTAGGGTTGCACCAAAATTCTTTGCCTCCCTGAGGCTGGTGTAACATATTTACAAAGACATGGCGCTGTTCAGCTCTCTCCCTATGCTGGCATACTTATAGATGTCTAGCGCCAATGCAGGCATCATTGCACCGTGGTGCAAGGGTGCCTTCGTAATGGGCAGGATAGTTTTTGTGCCCGGAGGGGCATCTTCCTGCACAAAAACTATCCTTTGAGTCTATTTCTTCATTGTATGTGTGCTGTAGAATGCAGCACACATGCATAGCGGAAGTAACGAGGATTGTAAACATGACGCAGTTCATCTCTCTCCCATTCACACAACACAGCGCAGCCACTTGCCTCGCTGTGCTGCATAAACTGTTAATAAATTTGAGTTTTACTGCTATCAATTTACGTCGCAAATGCCCTGCATGTCTCTGAATCCTCACATGTTGGCTATTTATGCTGTTGGTAAACACAGAGCCAGCAGGGGCTAGGTTCCTACTTCAGCTGTGGCCCGTGCAGGTAAGAGCGGTGGGATGGTGGTGGAGCCGGGTGAAGGGGGGATTTCGACAGACGAAGAGGGAAAATTAAATAAATAATACATTTTCCCTCGTTGTCTGTGGAAAACCCCCTCCCCTTGTCCCCAATACCCACCCCCCGCTCGTACCTGCACGGGCCGCGGCTGTCCTACTTTATAAATGCCCCAATAAAATAAATACATTTAGCTGCGGCACAAGGTGGTGCAGTGTCGCCCTCCATAACACACAACATTTGGAGCAATTAAACTTTCAGATCTAATGCACGTCCTTTCATTACAATGTTTTGAAGGGCAGATTGGCTCTTGCTCATCTACTGCCAACTTATCTGGCCTTGCCTTTTGCAAAGTAAATACAAAATATTAGCGTTACATACAGTGGTATATTTTGTTTGTTTCTGAGAACACATAACAATAACTTTTTGTTGCCGTTGACAAACTACAGATAGTTGGCATCAGAGTGGAATAGAACACTTGCTGCACGAGGCACAGACAGAGTCTGGCAGTCCACGAGGGCAAACTGAGTGATGTTCCTTCTTCTAGAGCTCCTGCCAGCGCTAACCATACAATTCCATCCTTGGGCAGACTCGCTTTCTATCCTTGCGAAGGGGCAGATTATGTTTTTGGACATTCTGGGGCACATTTATCAAGCGTTCACCCAGCGCAGCAAGCCACCATGCTGCGCTGCGTGAAAGGGCAGGAATGCGCTGCATTTAACATTAATCGGTGCATTCGTGTATTTTCCTTGCGCTGGCTCCCTTTTGGCTGCTTAACTTCATCGCAGGCACCCATGGGCCATGGTGCAAGGGTGCCTGCATTGTAGGCAGGATTGCTTTTGCGCAGGAAGGGGCCCCTTCCTGCATGAAAACAATCCTCAAGGGCATTTTCCTCTTTCTATGCGTACTGCAGAATGCAGCACACTTAGAAAGAGGAAGTAACAGGGAGAAATAGAGAGATTTCTCCTCGTTGCACCTCCTCTGGGGAGGTGTAGCATTGGTACACATTCCCAGGTTTACCAATGTTGGGAATTCTGGGAATGCGCAAAAATCCATGGGTGGATGCGTGAGAACACCCACGCTCCACCCATGGAACGACTCCCTGGGGCAGAGTAACACAACGCAGCGCTTTGCATAACTCCAGATTGATCAAGCCATGCAGGGCCACGCATGGTGGCCTTGCGTGGCTTGATAAATCTTACTTTAGTGTTGCGTCGCCTTTTCACCCCCCCCTTGCGTGGCGCATTGGCAACGCAACACATTGATAAATATGCCCCTCAAACTACTATAATAAAAGGGGTAGAACCACATGCTATTTCTTGGGAGAAAACATAAAAATGCTAGCATTTTTAGAAGTGCCAGCAATAACCTTAAAGGTCTTCCCCCTACCTTGGGTTATTGTAAAGGCATCATGGTTAGCAAAAAGTGAAGCCCGGAAGTAGCACGTGAAAATGCCAATAGTGATCTGCTGGCACCCTGGCAAAGCTAGGAAGGATTCACGCTGCAAAAATGCCTCTTTTTGCCGGCCGGATATACATTCTTACATGTTTTTGTGGCAAAGGTCTGAATAGAGCCCGGATGGAATTGTCTGATGCACGGCGAATGAAGGGCAAATTGTGGAAAGCAGCATGTTGCTAAAACCTGATTTATGGATAGTTTAAAATTTCTCCTTTGTCCACTTAGGTGGCCTCTTGGCACTAGAAGTCCACATGTTGTTTTGTATTGTGCAGTGACTGCTAATTACTTGGCCTCTCGGTGCCACTAGTGTGGCATTGGTACAAGCTGTCCTCTGCGGCTGTAAGCTTGTCAGGGGTAGGAAGCACTATGTGAATTGCATTACGATACATTCACATTGAGAGATGCACACATTTGTTTCAAGTGGCCAGCAGGTAGGCAGTTCTTCTGAGAAAAGGGATCCCATAGAAGGGATTCCATAGAAGATGGATGGGGAGGGATCTTGTGACCTTCTGCTGAAACCAGGTGCACGTATAGTTGCCAGTGGATGTGGGAAGGTTTGTGCGCTGCTGTCTGACCCCAATGTGGTCCCACAGGCGGTTGGCAGATGTCAGCCTGCTGAGATTATCTGCCATTGGAGTATTCACAGTACAATGGTTATTTTGGAATATTCAATACAACAAAAAAATGTAATCATAGGGAATCACTTGGGGGCAGATTTACTAGTTTCTCAAGCAGCGCAGTGCAGTAGTCACAAATGATGCACTGCGTAGGAAGGAGAGAGCAGGAGAGCGCCATATTTACAGACATATGGCACTCTCCTCCCCTCTCCCTAGCGCCGGTGCAGAAATATGACACATCTTTGCACAATAGTGCAAGGGTGTCTCTGTGAGTCTAGCATAGGTTTTGTACTGGAAGGAAAACCTTCCAGTACAAAACACCGTGCTTAGACTAACTGGAACCCTTTTCCCACTTTGTGTGCTGTATAATGCAGCATACATACAAAGTCAGGGAAAAAAGGACAAATGAGCACATTTCTCCTTCATTGCGCCTATTTGAATTGGGCACTATTTTCTCACGCTAAACCCCGTCTACATATTTAAGTAAAAAAGGTTTTAGCGCCAGAAACCTTGGGTGGTTGCATGGGTACGCCCATGCACCAGACATGGTACTCCCCCTTGGCGTAAGTAATGCAAAGCAGCACAAAGCGCTGCTTTGCGTTGCTTTCCAGTTATTTTCCAGCCTAAAACAGATTTTATGCTGGAAAGTAAATAGGTGAACAAAGATCGTTTTGCATCATTTTTGTGATGAAACACAGAATTAAATCTTAGTAAATAGACCCCTTAGTGTATCAATCAAGAGCACCAATACTATCAAGAGGCAGAACAATTTAGGTAATATCCATAACTCGTCCCAACCACACTTCATTCAAGAATATTTTTGTATGAATGATTCTGAAGGAACCATTGCGTTTATACAGCTATCAATGTCCAGGTGGCAGGGAATGTGGCAAGGAATACTGGGTTGCTCACTGTCTGTTTGCATTTAAGAGTGTTCACACCCACCTGATGATTGTCTGACACAGAGGTGATTGTGTTTATGACCCTCAACCACAGGTCTGTCACTTCACCATAGTCTTGGTACCTAAACCTTTTTTCCCTTGTTAATACTTTGTCGTATAGTCCTTCAAGATTCAAACTTTGCACGTGAAGGTAGAAAGGTCTCCGAACCAGTCAATTCAAGAATGTTTATTTGCAGAAGAGAATCCTGCACACTACATTTTAACACCTTGGCTGCGGCGCGAATTCCGCCGTGGTGCTGGACATTCCATTCTTGGGCGTGGTTCGGACAGCCCCCGGCCGTCGTGCGCACACGCCGGGGGCCGTCATGAGCACCAAAGGGGTTAAAAGGAGCCCCCAAATGAGCCCCGGAGGGGAGCATCCTTCACAATTGATATTCCATGCAAGTATGCATGAAAAGGATGTCCCGCTAGCGCAGTCTGAAGATTGATAAGACTGTATTTCTTGGAATTCTTTCATAGAATCCATTGCATTCTGGGACTCCACTTTACAGGGAACATGCACAATCCAGATAGGTAAGGACATGAGGCCTAGCAGATTTAGGGTTGTGATTGCTTACAATTGGAGTCTTGGTGGAAGAAAGTTACAATTGTAGGGATTCTGTGCACTCTCCTGTGAGAAAGGTGGACCTCCCCTATCACTGCTCCAACAAGACAATCTCCGACACGTGAACACTGAGATGTTTTTTGTATTCACAAAGAAGCTGAGGTTTTTAAAATATCTTGGCAATCTGGCCAGCATTTACAAAAAGAGAGAAGCGCGCCAAATGAGAGGCTCGAATAAGCCTTCTCTAGCAGAAGAATAGGCTTGGAGGATAAACTGAAAGGTTCATGACATGACCAGTAAGAATTGTTGTCACTCTAATACTGACTTAAAAGTTCAGTTAGAGGCTGGTGGATGCCTGCTAGTCCAACAGTTCAAATGAAGTTACACCGGCAGAGACAGCCGTGGCTACACCAATGTCAACACAGAGCTTATCCCAAGTCAAAATGGAGAAGGAGATTTGTCAATTTACTGTAGCACTCCGGCTCCACCAAGCTCTACATGAGCCCTTTAGCTTATGCTGAGACAAGGAGGAGCTTTGAACACTCTTGTGCCGTTTATGCTCTCTACTTATTTTATTATGAGAGGAGACCTTTACTGGAGAGCATCTCAAGATGATGTTCACCAGCTACACAATATGGCTCTCAATTTAATCCCTTCTCCTGTAGGTCAAGGGATACAACCATAAAGGATGGCCTTTTTTGCCCTGGGGACTTTGGGATGCACCAGGTCGAAAACATCACAGGAACCCGAGTGATGCTCAGCTCCCAAACATCACACGCATGAGGTATGTGGGTCACGCAAAGACAGTTGCCTCTTCTTTGGGGAATATTAGTTACAACCAGATTACTTTGGTGACAACATATTTTAGAGTAAACGCAGTTAAAAAAAATGACCAAAATTTTTAGCACTGTGGTCCTTCCACAGAGTATTATTTCTTTGGCGTGCATAAAGGTTAATCAGCATAAACTGCATAGCGGTAATAGCAGCTTTGCTTCCATCAGTGATGCTGCCCATTCACTTAAGGTGCTGCAGTGGCGCCCCTCAGTGGTGAGCAAGCGAATTGATGAAAGGTGTCTGGATTCTGAGATATTTCTATCTAAGTAATGTGTGGGAAGTATCAACAAGAATGTCTAGTTATCTTTTTCTCCATTATTTAATTTAATTGCTGTAGTGTTGTTTTACTGGCCGTGGGTGGTGTCTTATAGAAACCATATGTAAAAAAAGACAGTAACAAACAGCAGGAACATCATGTGGTTCAGACAGCACATCCACAGCAATATTCTCTCCTGCTGTTGACCCACAACAGCCGCATCACACTCGTCCTATCAGGCTCCTTCTCCAGAATTGACTATTACAACAGTCTCCAGCAAGCCTACTAGTTAAAAATATGGGGATCCTTTCATTGATTCTGGGCATGAAAAGGGTCCCAGTATTTGAACATCTCTCCATTGCTTTAGCTGCCCTTTCACAAGAGAGCTCAGCTCAAGGTGCTATGTACAGGCCCCATACTTTTCTACAAAAGTGGTCCTTTTTTATCAGAACAGTGTACAAGCAAAAAAAACACTAGTCACTTGAAATAATCACGGTCTGAAGGTGCTAATGAACATACTACCTGCAGCCTTGACACTGTGGTGAAAACTTTAGAGATAGCCAATCCTCTGAAGCACTGCTTTACCAACCTAGGTGATGGCCCTATCCTTCTGCTGTCTCTTTTTATTGGTGGTTCCCTCCTTTCATCGGGCTAGGATGATTGAAAGTCATATTTCAGACTATGTGGTCCTCTGGAACTTCTGGCCCTTTTGACCTTCACAAACAGTAACACGTGCACTTCTACAAATTGCTTAAACATTTGAACATTAAATCATTGAAAAAATGAGCTGCTCTATCCAGTTGTTTGCTTTGTTTGTCCCATCCTCTACACAAAGAGTCCATGTGAATGGTGGGCATACACTAAATCTATTTCTAATGAGACATCACTCATGCATTAGTTGTTGGATTACATGTGCTTTTGGGTAGGTTGTTGGCTTGTAATGGGTGCCCTTGTTGACTTAGTTACCAACTACCATGAGAAGATGTTACACTTTTAGTGCCTCATCTACAAGAAAATTACGCAGCGCCGCAAGCCATTTAGCTGCGCCATGCTGCGTCATTTTCAAAGCACAGAGAGGCGCTGTATTAACAATAATACAACGCATCCCTGTGGTTTCCCCTGCGCTGTCGCACAATTGGCTGCCATGCGCCAACACATGCACCCTTGCATCATGTTACAATGGTGCCTGCATTGCGGGGAGGATTGTTTTTGTCCAGGAAAGGACACCTTCCTGCACAAAAACAACCATTAATGGCATTTTCCTATTTCTATGCATGCTGCAGAATGCAGCCCGCATAGAAAGAGGAAAAATAAGGAGAAATAAAAGCATTCTCCTCGTTGCGCCATTCCTACGCCTCCCCGGGGAAGGCGTAAGATTCTGACGCATTTTTAGTTTCACAAAATGTTGTAAATCTGGGAATGCGTCAAGTTCCATGGATATTCCACAGTAGCACCCATGGAACGCCCCTTTGACACAGAGTAATGCGTGAAAGGGGCCCATATTAGGAAAGCCATGGAAAGTCATGCAGGGTGTCTTTACGTGGCCTTGTAAATATGGGTACGTCCATTGCTCCGCCGGTGCATCAAAAAAAGTGATGCTCTGGCGGCACAATGGGCTTGTAAATAAGCTTGTCAGGGTGGCCATAAATACAAAAAGAAACATTTGAATTAAAACTAGGAGTAAAGGACCGGAATAATTTCGGATTTATGTTAAATCACGGATGCCAAGCATGAGTACAGGAGAACCGGGTTCACACCAGAATTATATGATCACCCCTGACTACATTTATCTTTTCCATTTAGTGTCATTGTATGTAAATAGGTTGTATGTGGATATCAGAGGCAGGCCTCCTGGTCCATCCCCGGTTCAAAAGCACATCTAAAGGCGGTAGAGCCTTTTCTGTTTTAATTCCCCAACTATGGAATCGCCTGCCTGAAAATCTCCGCAAGGAACCCGCACTCCTCCCTTTCAGGAAACAACTCAAGACTCTGCTGTTTAGGGAGCCTCTGGACACAGCATAAAATCCCTCCAAGCGTTGCGTCTGTAACTGCTGGTGGGTTTGGCTACCTTCTCAAAGCGCTAAGAGACCTGCCGGTGATTATGCGCTATACAAATCCAAGTTAACATAACATAACATTCTGAGAATCTGACCTGGGTATAACGCTAGAGAGGCCTGTGTTAAGTAACACCACCAGGGTAGGTAACACAGCTTGCTTAATTCACAAAGGTTAGTATGAGCAGAAGGAAATTCCTGGTGGAGAAATAAACCAGACAGAAGGCACAAGTGTTCTATAAAAACTTGCTGTATTGCACTAGTGAGTCAATTGTCCAAAAATAAAACAGTCAGCCAGATTCATGGTAATCATATTGCTCGAGTGACATATTGAGATGGATCTCTTGTGAAGGACCAAAAAATAATAATTAAAGAAAGTGTCCAACTTGTAATTGTCCAGCTAGTTTTATTGGTTCAGCAAGAAATCAAAATGACGGTGGTTCTCTTAACCGATCCCAGGCACCAAACAGCAAGGCGTCCATCGCAAGTCATTAAGGGTAGAGAAGCACAAGAGATAGTTGTCTTTTCAGACCTGCGTGGCCTGAAACACTGCTGAAGCTACCACAGCCACATGCCTACATTAGAGGACAGACATGGAGGCAACAATAACATCTGCATGGTTTCCATTCTGGAACGGGTCATAGGGAGGAAGAATCCTTTGGGTTGATGTGTACGTGGTGCATGTTGGGTTCAGTCTTCTCTCCCCAGTTAAACATTCTAGTACCATTCAAACATTAGTCTCTCTTTCCATCCGCCTGCTCTTGTGAAATGTCATGGTGGCTGCGTGTGTGAGGTATGAACAGAGCTGTGGAGCAGCTGCCAATACCCTCGACTGGCGCAATGAAGCATTTGCTGGTACCCAAGGCTGAGGGCTTCCATTCTCTGCTTTTGTCCTTATTTTGTTTTCTAAATACCGATGGTGGCTAGAAGGTTACATAGTAACCGCACAGATGGAAGAAAACTCAAGCTCTTGTTTTTCGTGATGGAAGAACAGACCATGAAGGGCATCTTCTGGAAAGTCCATGCAATGCTTTGTTAGTGCAGTGCGGTCTTTCCAGAGATAGACGAATATGTCTCCGGTGGGAAGACAGGAGTCCTCCTAACAATCTTGGAGCAGTTCACGGCATCAGAAAAAAAGCATTGATCCTTGAGGAAAGTTTCAGCCAAACTAAAGAAACTTACTTAGCTACAGTTCATAAACAGGCAGTCTAAGCTGGAGAAAGGTACAGAATTTAAGAAAGTCAGCAATAAATAAATAAATATTACCCTGGGTTACTTGAGATTCTAAATAAAACATATCCACCATTTACAAAAAGATAAGGCACTCCACACACATTTCTGTACACAATTAGATAGTTGACGTACTGAAACATTTTTCGCCAATCCAGGACATGACCGTACGCCAACTCAGTCAAGAAGGCCCAGCATCAACTAGCATAAAACACATAAGATGCATCACAACTAGAGAACAAGGGGACTGCTTTGAATATCTTTCCACGACAACACATTCCCTAATAATCGGGGCTGCAATACCAAATTATTTCTAAGGAGTTTTCTGCTGGGCAAAGCAAGTCATTAAGTACCAATGCATTTACAATATTCCATTTTTGTTGCTTGTTTAAGGGAGAAATTTAACAAACAGATACCAATGGGTGGGATGCTCAGCATATATCATTTTGTCTCCTTAATGAAGATGGTTGTCTATGTGCCTCTGAATGCGTTCTTGGCTGCTTCAAGGCACCTGTGTATGTCCATAGGCAACACAGAGACAGCACTAGAGATGGAAGGAAGGAAGGCCTTTGGCACAGGACACACTGGGGCAGCTGACGCTTCCTCACAGTACCTTTACGCTGCTCTAAAGTTTGAGACTGCACTTCCGCCACAGTGCGTCTGACCAACCCCCATCACTTCCATCCATGGTCCATTTTCTACTTGTTGCTATATTTTAGTGATGTCCACATTGGCCCGTTGGGTAATACATCGAAACAACCAATCCATTTTTATCAAGCCGTCCACCAATACTTTGTCCATTGTTACATCCCATTGGGTAAAAACTCATTACGGTAAGTCTTTGACAGCAACCGTCTGCTGACATATAGGAAGCAATATCAAAGACTACTGCAGAACAGCTGAGTTCATACAGTAATTCTAATAATAACTTTGCACAGCAAGATATGAAAAATGCAACACTTTCTTGCATAATGCACCAGTCCACTGGTTCTCTCAAGATGGCCGCCAAAACGTTTACTGCAGAAGATGCTATTAAATGACCTTTCACGGTAAGCCTTCTATGACTTCTACAAATTCTAATTACCATTACTCGAACCACGGTTCACACTATGACCTCTGATTTGCAAAAAATCCAAATCTGGACTGAAAATCCCTCTGCAACATACCTCTGAACCATACAGGTAGTTTTAATTTCGAGATGGTGGGGGTTACTAGACATAAAGTTGCCTTGCTGCACAGCCTCCAGCCATTGGTCCCATCACCAGCTGCACACAACACATACAAACCCAGGGCAGGAGTTCTCCCTCAGAAAATAAAATTATCCAGGGGAAAAAGAGGCCACTTTTCTTTTGTAATAACGGACATTGCTGCAAGGCAGTAAATGCCCCATACATCTCTAGGCATTTGTATAGTGCCTCATACTCTCGACAAGGACCTAAATCTGTTTTCAGTAGCCAGGTAAGAGGCTATTTCATTCTTTGTGCTCAGCTGGAAGTGTGACAGTGCAGTTTTGCCTATGTGGGAAGAGTTTTTGTGTCTAGAGTGTAGCAGAGCCGAAAATAACTGCTCTCTGCACATTGCAAGCGCCTGGAGACCCTATCGGGTGATTAGCCTCGCTTTATAAATCCGGATTGATTGATTGCATCAAAATCAATGCCTCATTCAGGAAAGACTTTGTCAGTGTCCAGCTGAAACAAACATTGGCAAAGCCAATAAGTGTGGTTTGCATTGTGAGCACAGATCAAAACAAAATAACAGCCTGCAGTGAAAAAAAAATAGTTGGTTTATGTATACAATACATCTATGAGTTAAAGAATGTGTGTGATTATTCAGTATACTTTTGTGAAATAAAATAGCCCCTGATGCATTGCAACATAGGCACTCCACAGGAGGCAGAATAATACACCAAACAGTCAAAGGCATAAGGCGAGAGAGTTGTTTCTCTGGGTGGAGCTAAAGAATTCTATTTGTATATGTTCAAGAATTGGTAACAGGGGGTAGAGCAGACAGTTGTGCTGTCAAATCAGTCCTAAAAAATAATTAGGCACTTTCTGCCGGCCCTCTGTTGAAAAAGCAGTTGCTTAACCACAAACTTCAAGCCACCTACAGAAAATCTTTGATGCAAAGGTGGGTCCAGAAGCAGCTGGTTCTTGTGCCAACTCATATTATTTTACCTCTGTATTGCAGCACTTTGGGACCTGAATCATTCATAACTTTTACAGTCTCCATTCATGTAGATATGGTTTACTGCATTGGCTAAACATGGCTTCTCTCTAACCCTGCTCTATACCATATGAGAAGCCACCACAATCAGCTACTTCCAGGGTTAACTTCTGGATTCCATGGACCTAGGTTCCCCCATACTGTGTCTATTAGGTGCATTTGCAATTACAACTTTGGAAACTACAATACTGCTAATACAGACAAAATTGGGTAAAATCCTTGCACAAGCTTAAGATGGTTTTACCTCTTATTTTCAAGGAAGCCTGAGGCAATGGTGGTGAGATCCTTCCTATCACTGACAGCCAGTACTGCCACATTTCGTACAGAGTAGACCTACTCCTGTATAGCTCAAACGCTGCTTTCATATGTAACCTTTCTAGCTGCATCCGGGTTCACCCAGAGTGAACTGGATGACAGGACTGGAATTGCTCAGCTACTATAGAAAGATTGTTTCCTGCCTGAAATAGATCTGCTCATGTGAAAGGGTAACAAAATGGTGGTTCCTGCGAAGAGCTGAACTGCAAGCGAGGTCTGGCCATTCGGCCACTCTGGCACTTTATCGGTAGGCTGCTTACAGAGCAGGACGGGCAACTATGCATCGATAATCCTATTCTGCTCATGGTCTCCTGTGTCGTGGGGCTGATTTGAACATTTTTGCCAGGGCAGATTTGGGATTCCATTCTGTCTCTGTAGGTCAAGTCTATTTAACTGTGCCTATAAGCTTCTTCGAAAGACAAGGACATGCCTCCATTTCCTGAAGTTGCATCTGGCCTGCGTTAGTGGGCGTGTTATTAAAAACGTGTCTTGGTGATGCTACCAGATGTGAGCCCTAAAAAACCCTAGAGACTTACCTTTCCTAATCAGACTACTATAACTCCCCAAAAAACTGTTGAGCCATGAAATGCATGTGATGATAGCCACAAACGTGGTCTGCTATGTTGCTTCTTATGCCTTCTAACCGTTTTATCAGACGAATAGCTAAAGATTTCAATATCCGAGCTATATTTATCTATCAAAAAGCTTTCCTGGGAAAGCAAAAGTGATGTCACTTTCGTACCTTACTTGGTTGAAAAATGAAACATGGTGAAGGGCTGGAGAAAAGATAACATACAGGGCCAAGACATTCGAGAATGATGATATTTCAACCAATGACCTTGATTTTAACATCTTGATCATTTTTTTGCATACTTTATCCATCCAGAGAGGAGATAGGCTTCTAAAGTAGAGATATAAGTGCAAATAAAGGAAAAAATAAAATCATATACACAGATACATTTTCAAGTCCACTCCTGTACCAATCTGTATGTCTGCATAGTGAGATGCTGCTTTGGTTGCATACGTACATCCATGGAACTTGGTGCATTCCCAGATTTACAACATTTTGTAAAACACTGGGAATGCGTCAGAATCCTACGTCTCCCCAAGGGAGGCGTAGGAATGGTGCAACAAGGAGAAATAGTTGTATTTCTCCTAGTTTTTTCCTCTTTCTATGCATGCTGCATTCTGCAGCAAATATAGAAAGAGGAAATTTATTGTTTTTTGTGCAGGAAGGTGTTCCTTCCTGCTCAAAAACAATCATCCCCACAGTGCTGGCACCCCTGAAAAATGACTCAAGGGTGCCTGCGCTGGCGCATGGCAGCCAATTGTGTGCCAGTGCAGCGGAAAGCACAGGGATATGTCATATTGTTGTTAATGTGACGCATCCCTGTGCTTTGAAAATGACGCAGCGGTGCACAGCTAAATGGCTTGTGGTGCTGCGCGCCATAATTTTCTTGTAGACGAGGCCCCTAGCCTTGCAATGGAAGATCTACATGCCCTAATAGGGGCTAAATAGTGTCTTCACCCATGTCATGCAGAGGAATCTACTGTTTCATTATGCAACATCATGATGTCGCTGAGCAACTATTCCAAACTTCTCAACACGTTCAGTATTTGCTCAAATGTTTGCACCCCCGCTGACTGTTGACTTTGCAGCGCTATGCTCAAACGATAACATCACACAGTGGTACCATCGTTCATTGTTGTGGGAAATGGAAGAGAGACTCTAACCAGCCAGCGGGTTGCATGGAAACACAGTTCAAACAAAGACTGTCCTCCTCTACTTAAAACCCATCTCATCGTATATGTATGTAGGAAGGCTTAGAGTAGTTGAACAACAAGTAATCCATCTTGTATAAATTAAAAACTCTCCTTTGGTAAAAGAGGCTGACATTTTGGAAGTATTCTGCTGTCATGTCATCTGTAGTCCTGGTTGTTATTGAAGAAGAAGGGAACTTTACAATGTCCTGGGTTCC
This sequence comes from Calotriton arnoldi, assembly GCA_963921515.1. NCBI lineage: Eukaryota > Metazoa > Chordata > Amphibia > Caudata > Salamandridae > Calotriton > Calotriton arnoldi. Next base: position 472,002 of record CAWUFW010009744.1, on the reverse strand, counting down.
TGTAAGATGAAGAACATAGTTGGCGTCTTGCGCCAGCGTCTCATATTTGCCAATCACATCATAGTGAATGATGCAAGGGTGGCACAGTGAATGGACCCGCTCCCAGTGCTCATTGAATGGCTCTTCATGCTGTGTTCGGGGGTCCACCAAGTAATAGAGAAACTCCTCAAACCGGACATCGTCCCCGTTCTCCAAGGCTTCATCGGTTGGGTCTCTCCTGTGGCGCTGGATGATTTTGGTTCCGTATCGCTTATGGAAGGCAGTGTTATAGCTCCTGGTAAATTTATTCCTGTAGGCTGAGACAAGGCGCTCAAATGGCTCACGCACAAAGATAAACTTGAGGTAGTTCCTTAAGCGATAGTTGATCTCTGGAGTGCTGAATTCGGAAAGTGTCCGTAGGTTTGAGGGGATGTGAGCCTCATTGGCAGGGATTTTTAGAGGGTCCCTGTATTTCCCTGGATTGGTAAGGACCATCATGACACGCTTCCAGTTTGTGCAGGCCACCTTGGGTACGTAACAATAAAGCAACCCATGGTGGTCATCCACAACAAGGTGCTTCAAGTCGTCCGGTGTCAGGACACGGCGTTTACGTGTATATATCTTGCAGACACTGTCCAGCAGGTCTCGCCGCTTTTGGTGAGTTGCCTGAATGGTCGATTGTTCGAACTAAAGAAAAAAGAAGAAACATACAGAGAATAAATCATTATTGCTAGAAAAATACATTTAAGAGAAACTTTTACTTGTGATATTTTATGTGATTGTACCCCGGAATATCGAGCACTGGAATATCATGATACGATATCATATACAAAATATCGAAGGACAAAATATGGAAAGATATGTGCATATAGAGTACGTGTAGATTTAACTCCACATTTACGTACCTTGAAGATATACATATATACCATCAAGGTACATATATGTGGAGTTAGGTATAGAAAATCTATACATTTTGATATTTTGTCCCTCGATAGTCTGTCGATGATATTAAGGTCCCACAATACTCCCTACTTGATCTCCAGGAGGCACACCATTTTATGTACATTTGTTAGAGGTAATGGCAGCATTGTATAAAAGTATTTGGTATGGGCACAAACATTTCCTATGCAATGGTTTTAGGTTAATCAATGCCTGTTAATATTTCTCCATAGGCTTGCAGTTTATACAAATGAACGCCTGCTGGTCATGCTTTCTGTTGACAAGACCAGTATCAATGTTCCCAAGTGTCTAATCAGAGACTGCGGCACACAGATTTCTAATTGAGGTTATGATTAACTTCATTATTAATACACGTATTTTGTAAAGCGCATGGCTACCTAGGAGAAGGTTTCCCGGCGCTGAGCTCAATACAGAGCATGGGACTTCATGGTCCGCCTTTCAAAATACAGAGCAAGTACATGGACGTTAGTTATGGTGGTCTGGAGAGGGGCTTTGGTATCCGTTGGTAGCACACGTCCTAGGGGTCTTAAAGGAGGTGCAAGAGCAGAAAGTAAGTGCCATGTGTACTTTCTATTGTTTAACTCCTTTGCCCTTGCATAGTCTCTTAGCTGCATATATGAACCTATTCTTTGGCCAACGATGGAAAAAGGGGGTCTAATCCAGTGGGCGTCAAAGAGTGGGCAATGTCACTGGCATTTTGCTCAGGGCCAATGATGGATTCATCATCAGTACATGTCCTCTACTGGGAGTCCAAATGAACTAACTTCAACTAGGGTAGTAGAGGTAAAAAGGGGACAGGGAATACATGGGGGGGAATGAACATGCATAAAAGAACCATGTCAGTGCAGTTTCAATAGACTGGATGAAACCTGTGAGTTAAAACAGGTATAACACTACAACAAATCTAGCATGTTCATGCAATACAGAGCTATTGAGATCCAGTAGTCCACACACGCATGATCACAAACATTGCCCAACACTAACGTCCATTTAAGAGAAGGTCAATATGAGCTGATACTGGAGAAATAAAGAGGGTTGAAAAGAATCAGGTGCAAGAACAAGTGGAGACACAATTAAAGTCAGCATATTAAATGTATAATTAAGATATCCTAGTAAACTTATACAGGAGAGGTAAGAGATGGAGAAGACATCACCATCACAATGAACAACATTTGGAAGTGAGTGATGTCAAAGAGAAGCAAAGATAATGGAAAATACAGCCACAAAAAGCACTGTTGTCCAGAGCGACCAGTCCTAATGAGATTTTCAGAATAATCATTCAAGATAAAAAATCTACTTAAAATGAATTTGAGTGGAATTTATTTGCATAGACAGTGGTTATACTGAAAATCTGGCATGAATCCAGACGTCCAGGACCTACATTGGACACTCTCAACTTACACCAACCTGTAACAAGAGAAGGCTCCCAGCAGATGTTTGATTAGACTGACATTGCCATTTTGAGTGACATTGACTATATTTCATAGGCACTCATTGACAGTCCTTGCTACACAAACTGAGGTTCTCACTATAACCAAGGAATATGAACATTAAACTTCCATTTAGAACTGGTCTATATGCATTATGGACTGCCCACCTTGATTTAGCCCTGTGAAGATCATTAACAACTACCTGTGTTTTTGGTTAATATTCTCATCGTTTGCTCAGATGCTAAACACTGACCACTACTCAGTCTGAATTCAGACTCCCAGGGGCATATGTACAAGGGAAGTGGCAGAGGGAGGTGTTAGCCTTCCTGGCTTAACGCCTCTCTCCGCCACTTCAGAAAACGCAGGGCTGCCCCATATTTACAAGAATATGGTGCAGCCCTGCGTTTCCCCCTGCGCTGGCGCTACACTTACCAACCTAGCGCCTACTCAGGCACCCTTGCACCATAGTGCAAGAGTGTCTGCGTGCAGGGGAAGATTGTTTATGTGCAGGAAGGTCCCCCTTCCTGCACATGAACAATCTTTAAATGCCGTTTTGTAACTTCTATGTGTGCTGCTTAATGCAGCACACACAGAAGTTGCAAAACTGCATTTTTTTAAAATGATTGTTTATGTGCAGGAAGGGGGATCTTCCTGTACATAAATAATCATTAGCCTTTTGCTGTTTTCATGTGTGCTGCACAAGGCAGCACACATGAAAACAGCAAAAACGAGGAGAAATAAAACATTTCTCGTCGTTGCGCCAGGGTAAGACCAGGTTTTCCCTGGTATTAATTCTAGCTCCTATTTACGCCACCCTTGTGAATAGGAGGCAGCGTCAGAATCAATGGGTGTTGCAGTGGAACGCCCACAGCAACACCCATTGCCCTCCCTTTCATGCTAAGCATAGCGTGAAAGGGGGCCTTATTTACAAGGCAGCTTATCGTGGCTTAACGCTGCCTTGTAAATAAGGCGAAGCCCCTATCGCCAGGGAAACCGGCATTTACAATCTTATGTAACTTGTGACCTGACGCGTTTCGGAGCCCCTAGCTCCTTAATCACACTACAAATCCTAGCATGTTGCAAAAGGAAAACTCACCTGTGAGGCGCTGAGGAGGACATGATGTCACCCGAATAATTAAATAAAGGTGTGCTTGGGACTGCCTGCAAAATCACAGTGGACCTATGATTAAGGAGCTAGGGGCTCCGAAACGCGTCAGGTCCCAAGTTACATCAGATTTAAATGCCAGTTTCCCTGCCAATAAAGATTCTGCCGAATTAACTGCTGTGGAGTGTGTCCTCAAAGTGAGGACAAAACTGGGAACATATATATATATATGTATATACTCCCACAGGATCCAGTGCTCACCCATGTGTGGTCCAGCAAGAGTACCGCGGGGACCCTAAAAAAATTAAAAAGAGAAAAAAATTCAAAATGGGGGCTAAGGATCCGTGAGGGGTTGGCTGCTCGAAGGGAGGTGTCTGACCCTTGGGTTGGTTGTGCAACCCTATGTCCCGCTCGACCATACATCGTGTGCGGGAGTGGGTGGTTTCCTGCTCATGGGGTATTGAGTGCAGGTTCAACCCTTTACTGCACACAGTCAACAGGTATGCACAGTGAAGGAGTTGGGAAAATATGAACAACAAACCCCAGAATTTCACTGAAAAACCCAAAGGTTAAAATTACGTTGTAGCTAGGTAAGGAACAATATCTTACTTTACGTTAGAAAACCCGCTCAGAAATTCCACTGAAAATACACAAAGGTTAAAGTGATGTTATAGTTAGGTCTGGAAATAATGTCTTACTTTACATTTTTTTTTTAAACCTCAGAAATGTACTAAAAAAACAAAAAGGTTCAAGTGATGCTACAGTTAGGTAAGGTACAGAGATGTTAGCTTACATTAAAAAACCTAGAAATTCACTAAAAAGACAAAGATTGATGTGATGTTACAGTTAGGCCTTGCAATAATATAACAACTGTTGTTTAAAAACAAAAAAACACCGAAATTCACCAGTTATAGTTTACTGGGCTAACTATAACTTGCGTCCATACCATAGACTACTTATGACCTCAGATGCTACATCAGTCATGACCTGTACTATGACATCATTGATGACATCGCCAATGAGATCAAGTGGCTTCCAGGGTAGAGAGAATCAAATTAAAGGCAATCTGCACCAATGCAAAAAGAAAACTGGATACTGAAATGAACCACATAATATGTACAGACACTGTCTCTCTTACGCCCTGCTTAGATATCTACATTCAGTCAACCAGATCAAATTTGATGAGTGATCATCAGGGAAAAAAAGAGATGGGTAGCTCCCTAAGGGTTCAGTGTACCAAACTCAGTAATGATTCCTATTGAATCGCAATTAGGAAATCGCAATTCCTAATGAAAGAAAATGTACAACAGTTAAATAGCGATTCCTAATGGGTGGCAAAAGACCTACCTCATGAATATTAATGAGGTAGATCGCTATTTGCGACCAATTAGGAATGATGGCCCTCAGAGCGATGAAGGAGTGCTGGGGTCAGCAGACTACCATCTCTGTGCTGTGACTGCTTTTCAATAAAGCAAACTTTTTTTTTGTTTTTTTAAGAGATGCAGCCCGTTTTCCTTAATGGAAAGTTTCATTTTTTAAGAGAAGCAAGTGGTCCGTTGGACCACTGCCTGCTCTTAAAAAATATTTATTTTAATATTTTCAAAGGGAAAGGGGTCCCACCTACTTCGAGGTGTCAGTAAAATATTGATTAATACATCCCATTAAGATTCAGTATTTGGAAGAGATGCCCTAAACACACCCCTTCCAAATACCGAATGGGTATGCATTCACAATTTCAAATTGCGATTCGGTAGCATGTTACCAAATCCCAATTTGGGATTCATGCATACCAAAAGGCTTTTTTGCGTTCGCAAATGGGCCGACCCCAAAGTAGTTTCATATACATGGACCATGGTGTGCATAGGGCTCACATGCCACATCCTGTCGGATTCCTACAAACCTCAAACAATGTTCACAGATGTTCTAAGGCAAACCACAACACTCCAAAGTGACCATAAGTCCATTGAGATGATCCTTCTAGCTACCTTTATGTTTGTAATTTGGACACAACTAAAACACTCGAGGCATAGATTGCTTTTAACACAGAAGCTCTATGTAGTGCAGATAGAGCCTGACGTTTTTCAGGGTAAGGGTACAAGAATGTTTATGGAGCTAGGATGTAACCCGGGTTCCTGGTAAATTTTGGAATGTAATGTGGACAAGTAAAACAAACTATGCTGTGAGCCTCCCAAGCAATTCCAGCTTTGTGTATGTTTGTAATATTCTAATACTAAAACGCCCTCGTCGTATAAGGTTCTCAAGCATTGTCCAACAAAGCCTAGGTATGGTATCTCCAAAGCCTTGACGGAGCATTTCCGAAAAACTTGAATTATATGCTTTTTGGGGAGACAGTCAGCCAAGGGTGCTCTTTAGCTGGCAGTGATATGGTTAAACTCCTCCCTCTCAAACTACTCTAGCAGCTGCACCGGTAACATACTAAGATTGCATCAACAGCTACCTAAATCCAGCAGAATGCAGAGAGTGGTTCAAACCAATACAGACTCTGTAATCAAGGTCTTGAGATTACTGAAGGAAAGTAAGTGTGATATCTTCCCAAGTAATCAAAAGTGATATATTGCTGACCTAACTGTAGATGCCACCTGGGGCCTGTTGATATAACGCTGTTGATAACATCCTGCAGACCCTTTCATCTCATTACATTGGACTCTCATAAGGAATGGATTTGATTTCCTGGATGACAACAGTATGAATCACTGGCGAAAACTGATGGGTCCCTCTGACTGCAGATGGCGGATGAGCAATGGAACAAATTGGCTGCTACGATGGAACGAAGCATAGTCTGGAGAAATGCTGAATATATCAGACAAACCACGATATAGCGGGATTGATTTCCAACATATGCTGAAACACAAATGAACACAGCAGCACACAACTTCAAATGTCAGAGTGGCTTAACTGCACTGTGAATAGGTCTGGTGTTGGCTGCCGACCTTTTGTCTTTGCCAATGCTTATTATTTTTTTATGAAGAAACACCAGCTGTCCACTGGCAGTATTGAGGGAGTTGCTGGTCTCTGGTCTAAGGGAAATAAGCATTGTCAAATGTGAATATATAACCAAAGGCTCAAGTGATGTTATAATTGAGTATCTTAACACAAGTTAAAAAACACCCCAGAAACTTTCTGACAAAGAAAAACGTAAGTTAAACTGAGATGCAGTTAGGAGTTGAAATAAGAACTAACATTTAGAAAACAAAATCACACTTGTGTTCTTCCACCACCCCCTTTTCTTGGCCCCCACTTGGCAGATCAACACGAAACTTTACATGAAGGAGCCAAAGTGTATGGCCTTTTTTTAGAATGTTTCAAGCACATTTGTCAAACAGATGCAAAGTTAAGAAAACAAAAAATACTTTCCTATGGCAAGTTAGCAACATTTGAATAATGCTACAGCAGACCAATAGATGAAAAGAGCTGACCGAAAGCCCTTATACATAAGTATTTATAGTATGTATATTTTTATTAAAAACCATTGGCTAACGCCCGACCTAAAAACTGTTCTCTTTGCAACATAGTGCTGTGTGTTCATATCTGTGCTCTAATCGTCAGATACTCAATATCCTTGTTAGTTTCCCTTCTCTGTTCAACAGATGGACATTGCATCTGTGAACTGCCTCGTGTAATGCACTTTTACAGGAATTCTGTATTTTTGTGATGCTTTGAACATTTTAATTGTCAGCATTCAATAGTAATACAGAAACATTTCGAAATATATTCTAAATTCAATGTGACCGACCTGCAGATCAAAAAATCACCACAAAAGAGTTTTACTTCAGAAAATGTATAATTACATGAATTAACTAATGTATCAAACTGAGTGAAAAGGGCAATTCAACTTCCACCATTCATGTGCGGATATACTGGCATAGCCACGCCTCTTACTTTGTTATTGTTTATTGCAGGAGATGATTTTGTGAGGGAACCCTCATATGCCATCCAACAGTGATGAGTAAGCTGACCCAGTTTTACAAATATTACCAATCATACATTTGGACTTAAAGGGAAACTCATGGAAAAGAAAAATAATACCTCCACACATAGGTATGAAGTCGCGGTGGCCAGGACTGGTAAGCCTGGCCTGTATTATCCATGAAACCCCTGCAAAGCCTGACTTTTGCTATCCCTTAATCTCCTGAAAGCCTTATCAAAGTCCTTTAATCCTATAAATATAGTCCCAGTATACCAGACTCATCCTCTTCAGTGTTTCCCAAAACAGCACACAACTTATTTTTCTCGTCTCTTATCCCTCCCACTCTTGTCTGCCCGGACTGCATTACCTGCCCTCTGTCCCCCCCTCCCCCCCACACACACACACTCCGCCCTACCATTGCCTCTTCCAACCAGCATGACCTGATCTGCTGATTATCGCTCCCACATCTGTATTGACAAACCTTTCTTCATTCTCCCAACCCTACATTCCCCAATTTTACTTTTTTCAATCTCGTCCATCCTGAATGTCTGCATGTATTCTTCCACCCTTGCATACCCCTCGTTTGGCTTTTTACTGTCCCTGTGCCCCAGCTTCACTAGTTTCCTATCCCTTAGCTTCTGTCACAGCACAGCCCCCTCTGCCTCTATCATCACTCCCTCACTTTCAGTCTTCAGGCTCCTCTCTTTTCTGTGCCTTCCAGTGACTCATTACCTGCTCCCATTCCAGAACACAGGGACTGTCTCTGTTATCCATGTACTGCTTTCCAAGTCACTACCTCTTCAATATCCCTCACACTCCAGTACACACTGACATTTCCTGATTATTATACCTGCCACTCCTGCAAGTACCAACACTTCCTTTTTATTACGCCTCACTCCCCGGCATGCCCCGTTACCTTTATATAATACATCGGAGCCTGCAATCGCAGTATAAAAGCCTGCCTCGAATTCCCTTATTACAGGTAATTTGTGACATCTTTACTTGCTTGTGACATAGCTGCTCAAGTGTAATAAGTTATTACAGTTGAGGCAGGGCCAGCTTTAGCGCTGGTGGCGCCTGGTGCGACAATCACTTTTGGCGCCCCCACCCCCATGACCTCCTCCTCGGATTCTCTCACTACCACCGTGCAAAAGTGCCCCATATCTCTCCAATCATAAGTTATTGCTAAACACAGCGCCCCCCCTGAGGTCAGTGCCCCCCTCCACAGGTCAGCGCCCAGTGCGGCCGCACCTATCGCACTGCCCTAAAGCCGGCCCTGAGTTGAGGTCTGATGACGCAATGCATGCCGTCAGAGCCAGCAGCCAAGGAAAAAGGCAGACCTAGGAGCATAATTAAGGCTGTAGTTTAAACAACGAAAACGAAAAGAGACTTTTCCTTTTTCTGTGTTTTTCCAAATGAAAAGTGGTGAGCAGAAAACAGATATTTCTACCAACATTGTTTTGCACACTTTAGGTATTTTAATAGAAGCTAGAACCACTCTGTATGTTTCTTCACGTTCTGAACGATAGCGTTTTTTAAATCTGGCTTTCATTACACAGATACTCATTTCATATCAGTAAATGTCTAACTGCTTTTTGGTGTGTTCACTTTTTCACTGCAGAATCTACCTTTATTCTTCATCTCTGCAAGCATACCATGCCTCTCAAATGACAAAGTAACACAGCAAGATTTTAAGTCATAAGGGTGATGGCGTGATCATGTATCATTCCCCGGCCCACTGCAAGCACCACTGCAAGCACTGACATTAACTCTTCAGTATTCCTTCCATTGCTGTATGCAGCAACATTACATCTTTACCATATTTCCCCCACTGCAAGCACTGACATTAACTCTTCAGTATTCCTTCCATTGCTGTATGCAGCAACATTACATCTTTACCATATTTCCCCCACTGCAAGCACTGACATTAACTCTTCAGTATTCCTTCCATTGCTGTATGCAGCAACATTACATCTTTACTATATTGCCCGGACCACTGCAAGCACTGACATTAACTCTTCAGTATTCCTTCCATTGCTGTATGCTGCAACATTACATCTTTACTATATTTCCCCCACTGCAGGCACTGACATTAACTCTTCAGTATTCCTTCCATTGCTGTATGCAGCAACATTACATCTTTACCATATTTCCCCCACTGCAAGCACTGACATTAACTCTTCAGTATTCCTTCCATTGCTGTATGCAGCAACATTACATCTTTACCATATTTCCCCACTGCATGCACTGACATTAACTCTTCAGTATTCCTTCCATTGCTGTATGCAGCAACATTACATCTTTACTATATTTCCCCCACTGCAGGCACTGACATTAACTCTTCAGTATTCCTTCCATTGCTGTATGCAGCAACATTACATCTTTACTATATTTCCCCCACTGCAAGCACTGACATTAACTCTTCAGTATTCCTTCCATTGCTGTATGCAGCAACATTACATCTTTACTATATTTCCCCCACTGCAGGCACTGACATTAACTCTTCAGTATTCCTTCCATTGCTGTATGCAGCAACATTACATCTTTACTATATTTCCCCCACTGCAGGCACTGACATTAACTCTTCAGTATTCCTTCCATTGCTGTATGCAGCAACATTACATCTTTACTATATTTCCCCCACTGCAAGCACTGACATTAACTCTTCAGTATTCCTTCCATTGCTGTATGCAGCAACATTACATCTTTACTATATTTCCCCCACTGCAAGCACTGACATTAACTCTTCAGTATTCCTTCCATTGCTGTATGCAGCAACATTACATCTTTACTATATTTCCCCCACTGCAAGCACTGACATTAACTCTTCAGTATTCCTTCCATTGCTGTATGCAGCAACATTACATCTTTACTATATTGCCCGGACCACTGCAAGCACTGACATTAACTCTTCAGTATTCCTTCCATTGCTGTGTGCAGCAACATTACATCTTTACTATATTTCCCCCACTGCAAGCACTGACATTAACTCTTCAGTATTCCTTCCATTGCTGTATGCAGCAACGTTACATCTTTACTATATTACCCCCACTGCAAGCACTGACATTAACTCTTCAGTATTCCTTCCATTGCTGTATGCAGCAACGTTACATCTTTACTATATTTCCCCACTGCAAGCACTGACAATAACTCTTCAGTATTCCTTCCATTGCTGAATGCAGCAACATTACATCTTTACTATATTTCCCCCACTGCATGCACTGACATTAACTCTTCAGTATTCCTTCCATTGCTGTATGCAGCAACATTACATCTTTACTATATTTCCCCACTGCAGGCACTGACATTAACTCTTCAGTATTCCTTCCATTGCTGTATGCAGCAACATTACATCTTTACTATATTTCCCCCACTGCAGGCACTGACATTAACTCTTCAGTATTCCTTCCATTGCTGTATGCAGCAACATTACATCTTTACTATATTTCCCCCACTGCAAGCACTGACATTAACTCTTCAGTATTCCTTCCATTGCTGTATGCAGCAACATTACATCTTTACTATATTACCCCCACTGCAAGCACTGACATTAACTCTTCAGTATTCCTTCCATTGCTGTATGCAGCAACGTTACATCTTTACTATATTTCCCCCACTGCAAGCACTGACATTAACTCTTCAGTATTCCTTCCATTGCTGTATGCAGCAACATTACATCTTTACTATATTTCCCCCACTGCAAGCACTGACATTAACTCTTCAGTATTCCTTCCATTGCTGTATGCAGCAACATTACATCTTTACTATATTTCCCCCACTGCAAGCACTGACATTAACTCTTCAGTATTCCTTCCATTGCTGTATGCAGCAACATTACATCTTTACTATATTGCCCGGACCACTGCAAGCACTGACATTAACTCTTCAGTATTCCTTCCATTGCTGTATGCAGCAACATTACATCTTTACTATATTTCCCCCACTGCAAGCACTGACATTAACTCTTCAGTATTCCTTCCATTGCTGTATGCAGCAACATTACATCTTTACCATATTTCCCCACTGCAAGCACTGACATTAACTCTTCAGTATTCCTTCCATTGCTGTATGCAGCAACATTACATCTTTACCATATTTCCCCCACTGCAAGCACTGACATTAACTCTTCAGTATTCCTTCCATTGCTGTATGCAGCAACATTACATCTTTACCATATTTCCCCCACTGCAAGCACTGACATTAACTCTTCAGTATTCCTTCCATTGCTGTATGCAGCAACGTTACATCTTTACCATATTTCCCCCACTGCAAGCACTGACATTAACTCTTCAGTATTCCTTCCATTGCTGTATGCAGCAACGTTACATCTTTACTATATTTCCCCCACTGCAAGCACTGACATTAACTCTTCAGTATTCCTTCCATTGCTGTATGCAGCAACATTACATCTTTACTATATTTCCCCCACTGCAGGCACTGACATTAACTCTTCAGTATTCCTTCCATTGCTGTATGCAGCAACATTACATCTTTACCATATTTCCCCCACTGCAAGCACTGACATTAACTCTTCAGTATTCCTTCCATTGCTGTATGCAGCAACGTTACATCTTTACCATATTTCCCCCACTGCAAGCACTGACATTTACTCTTCAGTATTCCTTCCATTGCTGTATGCAGCAACGTTACATCTTTACCATATTTCCCCCACTGCAAGCACTGACATTAACTCTTCAGTATTCCTTCCATTGCTGTATGCAGCAACATTACATCTTTACTATATTTCCCCCACTGCAAGCACTGACATTAACTCTTCAGTATTCCTTCCATTGCTGTATGCAGCAACATTACATCTTTACTATATTTCCCCCACTGCAAGCACTGACATTAACTCTTCAGTATTCCTTCCATTGCTGTATGCAGCAACATTACATCTTTACTATATTGCCCGGACCACTGCAAGCACTGACATTAACTCTTCAGTATTCCTTCCATTGCTGTATGCAGCAACATTACATCTTTACTATATTTCCCCCACTGCAAGCACTGACATTAACTCTTCAGTATTCCTTCCATTGCTGTATGCAGCAACATTACATCTTTACCATATTTCCCCCACTGCAAGCACTGACATTAACTCTTCAGTATTCCTTCCATTGCTGTATGCAGCAACATTACATCTTTACCATATTTCCCCCACTGCAAGCACTGACATTAACTCTTCAGTATTCCTTCCATTGCTGTATGCAGCAACATTACATCTTTACTATATTTCCCCCACTGCAAGCACTGACATTAACTCTTCAGTATTCCTTCCATTGCTGTATGCAGCAACATTACATCTTTACTATATTTCCCCACTGCAAGCACTGACATTAACTCTTCAGTATTCCTTCCATTGCTGTATGCAGCAACATTACATCTTTACTATATTTCCCCCACTGCAAGCACTGACATTAACTCTTCAGTATTCCTTCCATTGCTGTATGCAGCAACATTACATCTTTACTATATTTCCCCCACTGCAAGCACTGACATTAACTCTTCAGTATTCCTTCCATTGCTGTATGCAGCAACATTACATCTTTACCATATTTCCCCCACTGCAAGCACTGACATTAACTCTTCAGTATTCCTTCCATTGCTGTATGCAGCAACATTACATCTTTACTATATTTCCCCCACTGCAAGCACTGACATTAACTCTTCAGTATTCCTTCCATTGCTGTATGCAGCAACATTACATCTTTACTATATTGCCCGGACCACTGCAAGCACTGACATTAACTCTTCAGTATTCCTTCCATTGCTGTATGCAGCAACATTACATCTTTACTATATTGCCCGGACCACTGCAAGCACTGACATTAACTCTTCAGTATTCCTTCCATTGCTGTATGCAGCAACATTACATCTTTACCATATTCCCCCACTGCAAGCACTGACATTAACTCTTCAGTATTCCTTCCATTGCTGTATGCAGCAACATTACATCTTTACTATATTTCCCCCACTGCAAGCACTGACATTAACTCTTCAGTATTCCTTCCATTGCTGTATGCAGCAACATTACATCTTTACCATATTCCCCCACTGCAAGCACTGACATTAACTCTTCAGTATTCCTTCCATTGCTGTATGCAGCAACATTACATCTTTACTATATTGCCCGGACCACTGCAAGCACTGACATTAACTCTTCAGTATTCCTTCCATTGCTGTATGCAGCAACATTACATCTTTACTATATTTCCCCCACTGCAAGCACTGACATTAACTCTTCAGTATTCCTTCCATTGCTGTATGCAGCAACATTACATCTTTACTATATTTCCCCCACTGCAGGCACTGACATTAACTCTTCAGTATTCCTTCCATTGCTGTATGCAGCAACATTACATCTTTACCATATTTCCCCCACTGCAAGCACTGACATTAACTCTTCAGTATTCCTTCCATTGCTGTATGCAGCAACATTACATCTTTACTATATTGCCCCCACTGCAAGCACTGACATTAACTCTTCAGTATTCCTTCCATTGCTGTATGCAGCAACATTACATCTTTACTATATTGCCCGGACCACTGCAAGCACTGACATTAACTCTTCAGTATTCCTTCCATTGCTGTATGCAGCAACATTACATCTTTACTATATTGCCCGGACCACTGCAGGCACTGACATTAACTCTTCAGTATTCCTTCCATTGCTGTATGCAGCAACATTACATCTTTACCATATTCCCCCACTGCAAGCACTGACATTAACTCTTCAGTATTCCTTCCATTGCTGTATGCAGCAACATTACATCTTTACCATATTTCCCCCACTGCAGGCACTGACATTAACTCTTCAGTATTCCTTCCATTGCTGTGTGCAGCAACATTACATCTTTACTATATTTCCCCCACTGCATGCACTGACATTAACTCTTCAGTATTCCTTCCATTGCTGTATGCAGCAACGTTACATCTTTACTATATTTCCCCACTGCAAGCACTGACATTAACTCTTCAGTATTCCTTCCATTGCTGTATGCAGCAACATTACATCTTTACTATATTGCCCGGACCACTGCAAGCACTGACATTAACTCTTCAGTATTCCTTCCATTGCTGTATGCAGCAACATTACATCTTTACTATATTGCCCGGACCACTGCAAGCACTGACATTAACTCTTCAGTATTCCTTCCATTGCTGTATGCAGCAACATTACATCTTTACTATATTGCCCGGACCACTGCAAGCACTGACATTAACTCTTCAGTATTCCTTCCATTGCTGTATGCAGCAACGTTACATCTTTACTATATTTCCCCCACTGCAAGCACTGACATTAACTCTTCAGTATTCCTTCCATTGCTGTATGCAGCAACATTACATCTTTACTATATTGCCCGGACCACTGCAAGCACTGACATTAACTCTTCAGTATTCCTTCCATTGCTGTATGCAGCAACATTACATCTTTACTATATTTCCCCCACTGCATGCACTGACATTAACTCTTCAGTATTCCTTCCATTGCTGTATGCAGCAACATTACATCTTTACTATATTGCCCGGACCACTGCAAGCACTGACATTAACTCTTCAGTATTCCTTCCATTGCTGTATGCAGCAACGTTACATCTTTACTATATTCCCCGGCCCACTGCAAGCACTGACATTAACTCTTCAGTATTCCTTCCATTGCTGTATGCAGCAACATTACATCTTTACTATATTTCCCCCACTGCAGGCACTGACATTAACTCTTCAGTATTCCTTCCATTGCTGTATGCAGCAACATTACATCTTTACTATATTCCCCGGCCCACTGCAAGCACTGACATTAACTCTTCAGTATTCCTTCCATTGCTGTATGCAGCAACATTACATCTTTACTATATTACCCCCACTGCAAGCACTGACATTAACTCTTCAGTATTCCTTCCATTGCTGTATGCAGCAACATTACATCTTTACCATATTTCCCCACTGCAAGCACTGACATTAACTCTTCAGTATTCCTTCCATTGCTGTATGCAGCAACATTACATCTTTACTATATTTCCCCACTGCAAGCACTGACATTAACTCTTCAGTATTCCTTCCATTGCTGTATGCAGCAACATTACATCTTTACTATATTTCCCCACTGCAAGCACTGACATTAACTCTTCAGTATTCCTTCCATTGCTGTATGCAGCAACATTACATCTTTACTATATTACCCCCACTGCAAGCACTGACATTAACTCTTCAGTATTCCTTCCATTGCTGTATGCAGTGCAGCAACATTACATCTTTACTATATTACCCCCACTGCATGCACTGACATTAACTCGTCAGTATTCCTTCCATTGCTGTATGCAGCAACATTACATCTTTACTATATTTCCCCCACTGCAAGCACTGACAATATATCCTCATCATTCCTTAGCCCCCACCCATGCACCCACTTTACCTCTTTATTATTCCTCACACCGCTACATGACCCAAAATTACAGCTTTAATACCTTCACCCGCTGCATGCATCATCATCACCTCTTCATTATTCCTCCTGCCCTTCCATGCACCAATAATACCTGTCTATTTCCCTAAACCGCTGCGTACACCGATGCCACCTTTTTATTATTTCTAACTCCCCTGCATGCATTAACATTAGCTCTCTATTACTCCTCCCATCTCTGCACACCCAATATTTTTTATTATATCTCACGCCCCTTCACATACCAACATTGTTTTTTTATTATTTCATACATGAACAAGCCTGTGGCATTCTTATCACCAGTGCATAATTTGAGCCAGTGGTTTCCAGTGCTCGGCACCGGCACTTAATTATCAAGATCGGCACTTATGGCAGTCTGCCACATGTCGGCTGTGCTTGTCTCATTTAGAGGAAAGCATAACAACAATTGTTTATTAGTTCAGTATACTTTAAACATGACTAATACCTGCAGCTAAAGCCATTCTCATAGCTTTGGAGGCCTGGAATAGTCAGAATTGTCACACTTGTAGGAGTGTGATGGTTAGTAGCTGTGTTGTTACTGCAGTTTGCAGCGCTGGCAGGGGCAATGAGCGGTGGAAGCGAAGCGGCCTCCTGAAGAGGGCCCTGGCACTTATGTTTTTTTTTTACAAATTAAGCACTCTTTATCACTACTACAAGCAGCTTATTCGATCCTCACTTTTGACAGAAATTATGCGGCAAACCAATAACACAGACATGATGCACATTGAGTCAAAGTGGAAAGAGTAGCCTCATCTGCAAAATTATGTAGCCAATCATATCCAAGGAAGCAGAAATGTTTTTAAAACAGCAATTGCATGCCCTCATTTGAACTGTGATTGAATAGCACACCTCTGACTGTCATTCATCACCTAATTTTGATGGATAATCAGTCCTACAAAAGGACTTACCTGGCCTGATGTAGAGTTTAGAGGGAGCTGAAAATCCTCCAGTTTCAGGGGGAAGCTGTAAATATAGACGATAATTTATTGGCTGAATTTCCTTCAACCTACTACTCAAGTGATAGAGGAATTAAACTGCTGGACTCTCCGCAGTATTTTGAATTTTCTCTAGAAACTGGAGGATTTTTGGTCATCATCCAGATCTAAATCAGTCCTGTGTCCCCTCTGTTGACTGATTTGGCACTTGGACCTGCATGAGGCCATCTAATTCCCCACAAACAATAATTATTTTAATCAGCTTGTGCATTAACCTGCCTTACCTGGCTGGTCAAGAGCCTACACTGATGAAACACGTCTTCGTGTCCACCCATCCAGCATTGGATATTGTATACCACATTATGTGACCTATTGCCAGGTTGGGAACAGGCCAATGCTGCTAAAGGTTCATCCTAAATGGTCCCAGAGACCCTTGTATGTTTATTCTCAAGCCTGGCATTTAATAGCTGGCACAGGCTGCGACTGTGTTTCTAATCTAAGCTTTCATTGTCATTCTCTATAGCCGACGTTGACGGGTTACATCAGTAACAAGTGTTGGCAAAGGTAATTGATATGGCACTGGCTGCAGGCCCTTTGGCTTTGTCAACACTTGTTTTCTTTTGTCATGGTTTTGTAAAACATTGTTGTTGTAGGAGCTGCCGGGCTCTTGCCAGTATATAAAAAAAAACATTGGTAAAAGCAACAATATATTTTTGGCTCAAAAACATGCATTACCATAGTAGTCCTTTGCACTGAAGGGAGATGCTTTGTGTGGGTGAATGTGGTCCTTGTGAAAGAGCTGAATGCCATCACTCACAGTGGAGTTAGCCTGTGGCTGAAGTGGGCCGACTCTTTGTGCCATGACGTATGCTGTAGAGAGTGGTAGAAAGAGCATATAATAGGAAATCAAAAGGCCTTGGCTAACGCCAGACCTAAAGCCCTATGCTTTTTTTTTTTTGTTACATTTAGAACCATTTTTTTTTTTTAACACCATACAGTGCATTGTTGTGATGTTTTAATTGGCCATAGCATGCACTAACAGTTGTGTCCGTAATTGGCTGCCATCCAGATGGATAAATGCTAATTCCATATTTGTAAATCGTGAACTTATCACCCCTAAGGGTATCCAGGTGCTGGGGTCCGTCGGGGAGATTAAGTGGGCTATTGCCCAGAGTCAAATGATGCTGAGCTGGGCTGCTGCTGGGGATCGAACTGTGAGCCCCGCACTCCGGAGTCAGCCACTCTGGCTGCTGCGCCACACCTCTCCCACGTTAGCATGATGCATGCTATTGCTCCGCCTGAGCTCTAGCAATGAGTAGCAAGTCCTTTCAGTCATTTTTCACTCACCTGCAGCCTCTGCTCATTGCAAAACGAGCAGACCTGGGGCAAGTACCAACCTGCTCATAAGTGCAGTCCCAGCATGAGGGAGGAACCTAGACGAGAAACAGAGAAGAGAGAGGTCCTACATAATGCACCGGTACACATACACATTCCACCTCACACGACACAAGGGAGGACACTCGGGGACCCCTGATACTGACCCACAGCAACACTTTACTTACTGGGAAAAACTATAATATAGATGCGGGGGAGTGGGGGGCGCTGGGAGATAAACCACCAACACTTTTAATTAAACAAGTTGACACGACTGAGTTAGGATATACCCTTACCTAGGGTTTTGGGTAACTCCCTTGAGTTCACAAAGATCAAGGGTACATGTAACATATGTGAGATCAGCAATGCTTAATGAACAGATTACTATCCACTGATGTAAAATGTGACGTGCTGTGAATAATATTGGCTAAGATATACAAGCCAACTTCTCCGTGGAGGATATGTGAATGTCTGTACAAAACTCACTGGAAGATTGTATCAATGAAAAACCAATAAAGATATATCTTTTTTTTAAATGCAGTCCCAACATTTGGATACAATGCTTTTCTTCAAATGCATCCATCTTGGCGCCAGAGCATCTGCCCCTTGTGTGCCCAAAAAAAGTCATATTACAGAGAAGATGGCAGTTACTGTAGCTTTGGCTTTCATATAAGCAAAATATAGCAACATAATCTCACTAAGACATGGCAGGCTGGGTACCACATAAACTGGATGTGGAAACAGGAACACCTGTTGTGGGCATCTTCATAATGGATGCCATGACAGCATCTCAATCAATCAAACAGCATTTTTAAGCGCAACACTGTCACCCCCAGGTGTATCTGGGCGCAGTGTCTCCATCGAAGAGCCAGGTCTCTTTCTGAAATCTTCCAGCGAAGGGGCTGTACGGAGCTGGAGGGGAAGGTCCTTCCAGGTCTTGGCAGAGATGTAGGAGAAGGAGCGGCCACGGCTGCGATGGATGCAGGGGGTGCGAGAGAAGAGGAGCGCAGGTGTTTAGAGGGTAAGTGGAATTTCAGTTGATGGTTGATGTAGGCAGGTCCTAGGTCATGGAGGGCTTTGTAGGCGTGTGTAAGTATCTTGAGCTGTCCTCTCTTCTGGATGGGGAGCCAGTGGAGGTCTCTCAGGTGGGGGGCGATGTGGGTTCGTTTGTGGAGGTTCAAGATGAGTCTGGCTTCGGCGTTCTGAATGGTCTGCAGCCTTCTGAGGAGCGGGGTGGAGATGCTGGCGTAGAGAACACAAAATATAAGGAATATTAGGAAAATGGGCTCCTCCATGAGGCTCGAGTGATGGAAAACAACAGAAAGCAGACCTGTTGTGTTTCAGTTCATGGATTTTGCTAAAAACATTCTGAAAATGCATGTTGGCAAAATAGGGTGCCACGACCAGGACACATACAAGCATTCTTGAAATAAGAAAATGTAATTGAAAAATTACACCTCTTCCAACAATAACCAAAGGCAGCAAACCTAATTGACACATTTGTCTCTAGGGTTATCTGGCAGAATATGAAGGCGGGCATACTGAAGGAGAGAGGTCCAGTGTGATCCTAGGTTCAGTGCTTACTCTATAAAAGAATAAATGTAGGGCTCAAAGCCTTTCCTGGGAGCCCGCTACCTGGCTGCCGAATGCTGGGGTGGATGAACACCAAGGAGGCCCAGTCTTGATTCCACCTTGTGCCCCTCTCTTTCTTCCATCAACCTACACTTTCAGGTCCTTTTATATTCTTCCTTTGTTACTGTTTACATATCTTTGATTTCCTCCTTACTTCTCACTTGTTTGCCTTTCTCTCTCTTGCTCTGGGCCAAAGTCCGATGATTAAAAATAAGTCCCGGGCCCAAACATCTGTCGGGCTCACCACCTGCAGGGACTGGCACAAATTCACAGACGCCGGTGGAGAAGGGACAGAAGATGTTCCTAAACATTCCAGCGGTGAGCGAATGAAAGGATGAAGGGTTTTTAGCATCAGATTATCTTGTTTTATAAACAACCACATGTATACGCGCGTGCGCATGTTAGCATCTTCCTTGATTAAAGTTAATGAGCACCTTTTGATCATGACGCACACGTATGTTTATATTTGCCTACAACCGCATGCACATGGAATTGCGCTGTACATGGCATCACTTTTCTTATACTACTTTTTATCTCTTGTTCACCTACTGTTTAAACCAAAGTGTACTTATTTGGTTCTTTACATATGCATGATTTTATCCGCCGCAAAAACACTAGAAACACACACACCAACAACCTTACACCTTCACCACGATTTCGTTTCGGCTTTTATTTGATAACACACGTGAGATTACATTCACACGTTTTCTCACCCTTCAGGAGATTACTAAATCAGACTATGGTATTTACCATGATTTTTTTTAGGAGGGACTCTAAGCAGTGCTTAATTTGAGCTGGTGGTTTCAACACCGGCGCTCGTGACAGTCTGCCACAAGGTGGCGCTGTCTGACTAATTTAGAGATGACCACAACAGTTAATTATTTATTCAATATACATTAAAAACTACTATTACCTGCCGCCCAAGCCATTCTTATAGATTTGGGGGCCTGAAATAGTCCACATTGTCACACTTGGAGAAGTGTGACGGTCAGTAGTTGTGTTGTTACTATCATTGGCAGCATAGCAGGGGCATGTGTGGTGCAAGCTGCAGTGGCCTCCTGACGAGAGCCCTGGCACTTATTCTTTTACAAATTAAGCACTGACTCTAAGTATGCTGTGTATACACCTATGGGACTAGTCTTTAACCTGTGACCTCTGCTTGAAGTTTTCATTTTCATTTCTGTCATTTTCGTCACTTCACAGGGTTATACATCCCCTGAAGAAGGACCAACCCCGAAATGCATCGGGATATTTAAAGTTTTGGAATCAAGAATTTTCTTGTATATACATTTGGAAATATATGGAATGTTTCAAGGGTATACAGCTTTTGAACTACATTACTTTGCTATTCAAATGAATTCAATTTGAAGAACCAGCGCTTGACTTATGAAGTGTTTAATTTCTTGAAGGAACTTTTGACCAATTGGATTACTTCCCGATTCAGGGACCAGAGTAGTGCATAAAGGGGACGCGTCCCCCAGTGTGAGGGTTGCGCAATGTATTCATTTATACAAATACAGCACTGCCCGGAGTTGAAAGGCCAAAGGAGGAAGACGAGGAAGTCAAAGAAAGGATGGCCAGAGTTAACCCGTCCCTATTTTCGGATTCATATGTATCACACTTGACAATTGTATCACGCTCTTATACTTTTGCAGCTTGTATTCGGCTTTGTTTTCATTGGCCTTTGTGAATTCAATAAAATAACTTGAACAACACAAAAAAGACAGTGAATACAAGTTACAGTCATTCTGAATTTCACGTCGGAGTCACATTTATGCTTTGTATTTTTTTGTTTGGTTGCAGTTTATTTGAGCATGCACCAATGGGCATCATGCCATTGTGCCAGCAGGATGGGCGACATTGGAGGAAATTAAATACAACACATAAGTGTTAATCGACCCTCCCTATTCGTCTCATAACCATGTAGTTTAAGCTTCTTTGGTGACTGTATAAGTATATGTATATCTGTCACCAAGTAAATGTACATTACTCCGAATTACACAGACGTAAAGGTGGCAGAGGTTTATATGTAAGGCAGTAGAACCCTCAGTATGGGTGGGTGTAGTTGCAAAGTACTTTCCTTGCAAATGTCACATAAGTCTATAGTAACTACATAAAATATGAGAAGGTGACGAAGATCTATGTGGTTTTTGAGTGATAGTCTGGACTTGTGCAATGCTTTTATTGTAGTATTGCACCCATTTACACCGTTTTGTATGCAAGTGTAATTTGGTGTACCTTTCCCTCACAATAAAAATATACGCAAGCGATGCACTTGCAGACATATTGCTCAGGAGTTCACACAGTTATGGTAAGTGCCGGTAAAAACTATGCACTGGCGTAGATGGAGGGAACGCAGGAAACTCCACCAAATACGTGCAGGTCCAACAATCAAGAACTTCTTAAATCTTTGTGTTATAAAAACTTCGCAAACCCCTAGTCCACATACGGATAGGTGGCTGTGCCAGGGCGGGGTGCTTCCTTACTAGCCATGCAGTGCTGAGGGAGGTCAGGGAAATGCAGGAAGGGCTGCATTCATTGGCCAATCCTGCACTACTAGGAGGAAGTGGATTCTGCCAGGATATCCAGATAAACATCGCAGTAATCAAATCTAAATTCTGAATTTGGGTAACCAGAAATGCAAATGTTATTAGCATCTCCTGCACTTTTGCATGTGCTGTCCTGGTCGACACAGAATTCTCCAAGAATGCAGGTTTGATTTATTCCATCGAGTTGTAAAGAAGGGTAACATTCCAGGCAGGTTTTCCTCCTGCTGGAAATTAATGTTCGAGTCACATGGGCTTTGAACTCGCCAAGAATACATTAATGCTTGGGCTTTGATCTAGCTGCTCTGCAGTTCTCTTTGAACCTTGACTTACACCGGATTAAAAAAGAGGCCTCTCTGCACACTACACATGATAGACTGAAAGCACCCCCCACTCGCTCCTGCCTGGCAGCTTCCGCCTGGAGTTTTTTTCATATATGTATTTATTTACTATGAAACGTTGGTCTCTATGAGGGTATTTAGGAGCATCCTGAAAGACTCTAAAAGAAACACATGGGGAATAAACACACTTCCTCTCCCAATCATATCACATCTCCAAAATTATGTTTGGAATTTGGATCCCTTTATGACTTCTTGCTGAACCGGAACTCACGTGCTCTTCTGCTAAACCACACCAGGCAGGCTATTGGTCAGCTCCTTTCGCTTCCACTGTTGCAAGCAGCAGGAGTGAGGGTGTGGCTCCCCATTCACCAACCTCTGGTCTAGGTCAGCGATACTCAGAGAAGGGCCTTGGCCAGTGAACTAAGAGGCAAATCAGTTGTCATGTGGACCACTTTGCGTGGCCTGGGCTGTTATTGCACATAGACAGCACTATAGTTTATTAAATCAAACACACAACAAGGTTCTGTACAGCGCACATCCTGAAGTCATATATTTTGAGGTCCTCTTATATGAGATAATGAAAGATAAAGGAGGGAAAGTGAAATAAAACAATTTGGCCAAGTGGGCAAGTCAGGTTGGATCTCAGGTTTTCTGGTTTCGCATTGTGCAATCTAGCCACTAGCTATGCATGCCTTGCTTCCGCTACACCCACCTTACACCCTATGCTCATCCCCCCCGCCAACATGATGCCATCAATGTGGCCCTCCATCACACCCCAGACCAAACTTATTGGCTCCTGGTAAAATGTTTGTGAGTACTCATGGTCTAGGTTGTGTCTTTTGTGTTGCATGTTCAATGAATATTCACTGTGATGGTGCTTCCTGCTCTACTAGTGTCTGGTGTGTTTTGTCCCTGCGTGGTCAAAGCAAGAGTGTACTACTTCGATATGTCCTCATTATAAGTAAAGACAAAAAATGAGGAGATAATGATTTGATCATTTCCCATTATTCCACCATCTTCTTTCTCATCTTAGCCTTTAAGCCTATTCTCCTGCTGGACTCCTATTTAGACTTGGACCAGCCGTGAGCTCTGGTATCATCAAGGGACACATTGTGGATAAGACAGTCCTTTAGGGTTGTACCCGAGGGACATAAATTACCTATTTTCATGTTGTTTTGAAGCAAGGGGATACCTGCAGTGCCAAGTCAAATCCTCATGAGTAAGGACCAGTGCGGAGAAGACAGCATTTGAGTAATGGGATTACAGGAAGGGATCAAAACATTTCAATACATATCCAAGTTTAAGTTTAACCAAGCTCACAGAAATGCAATATCTGTGATATTCTAAGCATGGAGTTACATTGCCTAAAGTACAACAGATTTATCAGGCAACTGCATTGACACATAACAAACGTAATACAGATTTCAGTGGGTCATACAAGGAAGTGAAATAAGTTACAACTCTGGAACATTTTAGCCTGATTAGATTGCTGCAGGAAAGACTAATAGGCTCACAAAACATAACAAACCATTTGTCAGCTGTGCTGCCATGAACTTGAAATCAATAGATGTGACATTCCAATATAACTCACCTGCCAATATTTGTGGCAGGGTTTTTTTTCTTAGAGAAACTTGTATTCTGCATCCCTATTCCTTTAACAGGTCATCATTTTGGACAGGGCAGGGCGATTAGGTTTTCCAGAAAGGCATATCAAGAATGCAAGTACCTTGACTGGATGGGGTGCTAAGGCTCCGTTGAATTCCTATAGGGGCCCTAAGTGACTTGTATTAGGGTCCTCCTGGCCCAATGCACATTAGTGTTCAGATTTATGGGCGCGTTCATGTGTTGCGTCAAGCGCTAGCACACTTAGAGAGGGACATCCACATAGAGGTTTATCCCTGTAGGGTGGGGTAAATTTAAATGAGGTCCTGAAGATACGCCATTTGACCCAGCGGAGCAATTTTTGGCGTGAAACATGTAGACCAGAATAGAGGGGCCACTGAACGACTAATTGTCAATTGGACCTCTGTGTTTTTTAACCTTGGCATGAATCCCCATGGAATAAAACAGTTGAATGTGGGAATGAATTCTTAGTCAGTTTTAATATTCACAATATCTTCACTTATCACACTGAAACAAGACTACTGACGCATGATCACCAAGCACAGGCAGTTAAAAGATCTCCCAATAAAAGAGCTTCCCTCTTTTGGGGTCAGGGGCCCACTAGGCACTGCACTGCCCGCCTACCGTTGAGCTGAACCCAATGACGAAGCATGCCACCCAGGTGGGTGAAGGTTCATATTCCTGAACAGAGGACGTCCTGACTAGGACCTGCTAAACGATTACAGAACATGAATACGAGTTTCTCTAACAAAACAAACCCTGCCATAAATATTGGCCAGTGGGTTACATTGAAACGTAACAAGAACAAAGAGTATGATGTTCCAACAACAAAGGTATATCAAAAAAATACCTAAATGTTTTTTTTCCCCACTAATAAGCGATCTTTAGGCATTTGTTGACATACCTTTGTTCTCAGAACAGCGTACTCTTTAGTTCTTGTTATATATTGCTTGACGGATGTGTGCTGGACCGGTTTACTCCCTCAGCGCCCCCCCAAGTTCTAGTCGGATACATTTGGACGTCACATCTATTGATGTCTTGATTAATATAAGGATGTTATGTGACAGACCACTCCCAATCTCCTGGCCCCATTCTGTTTGTGTATTGTGCCATGAACCTGCTCAATGAGTCCCATTACTCTGTCGCGACTCATACGCTGGAGGTTTTATTTATTCTAAAAGTTTTTATAGAGCGTGGACCAGACTCCATAGGGTGGCCTAAAGACGCACAGGTAATATGGATGGATTAAGAACCCAACAATACAATAAATAATAGAAAGAGACATTGTTGAGAATAATTGGGCAGGCCATGAGGAAGTAGGGCATTTTGGGAAAGATTTGCCTTTAAAGTCAATTAGCTAAATATCTAGTGGCCTGAAGGTTCCTACTGGAACTGACAGCTCATGAGCAGGACAAGACGACATTGAAATTGAGTTTCCATCTCTAGCATCTGAGGTAGTAGCTAGTGGTTGGCAGAGGCCTGTAAAGACGGCATGGTCAACTTGTATCCTCGTTCCACCGTGCTACCCAGAGACAGGTTAGAACTGCTATCAGAGAAGCGAGAGGGTGAAGAGATTATGGAGAGAGGAGCAGGTTACATCTCAAGAACCTCTAACCCGGAGGTGTTCATCATGGAATGCTTAAAATGAACCATATGGCTGGCAGGCAGATGCAGATGACTGTGGAAAGACATAGTGCGGCTGCTGGGCAGAGTATCTCAGTCGGCGGTCTTCATTGAAAACTTGAATCAATTTAGAATGATGTTTCATTTCAGGGCGGGACATAGAAATCTTAAACCACAAAGGGAATGTCAATTTTCCGTATGTTTGTCAAACTAGGTGTCAAAAGACTTTTCATAACTCATCTTCTTTTAAGATGGATGAGGTAAATACTTTCCTTCGGAGCCCCGAAGAGAAATACATTCTAAATGTGTAAAAATTGAACTTGAAGAATCACTGTCTCCTGGTCGAACACCAGATGTCTCCTCAAAGCAACTGTGCAACTCTATCCTGGTGCTGGGCAGGTGCGGAGCGGCTAGGAAGAGTGAAGCTGGAATTTTTAACGCCGATCTTTAGGGGATGGTGGCCAAATGTGATGTTGAAATAAATCATTGTGTTAATGCAAGACCTACACAGATTGTCTTGCTGTACTCAAGGTTGATTCCAGGAATTGTAAACTGAAGAGAAAGGAAAATGCTACTTACCCAGTATGCATCTGTTCTTGGCATATAGAGCTGTAGAGTCATATGCTTTAGCATAGATTGCCATCTGGTGTTGGGCCCAGATGTTTGCACTTTGTTTTTCTTCGAAGAAGTCTTTGTAGTCACGAGGTAGGTGACTCCTCCTTTCGGTGATAGTGCGCATGGGCATCGACTCCATCCCAGATAGTTTTGCGGTAAGGGTGATGATGGAGTTAGTAAGAGTAGAAAGAGATGTCCATGTATAGTGTATCTAAGTAAGATAATACTGCAACAGATAGAGGTACCCGGGGAGGCAGGTGGGCGCATATGACTCTACAGCTCTATATGCCAAGAACAGATGCATACTGGGTAAGTAGCATTTTCCGTTCGAGGCATATGAGCTGTAGATCATATGCTTTAGCATAGACTATACAGCAGTTATCTCCCAAGCGGTGGCTAACCTGTATCTGTTGCAGTGGTCTGAAATAGTGTTCTTAAAACTGCCTGGCCCACACTAGCTTGTTGTCTTGCTAACACATGTACACAATAGTGCTTTGTGAATGTGTGTGGTGTAGAACATGTTGCAGCCTTGCAGATGTCATCTAAGGGTATGTTCCCTAAGAATGCCATAGAAGCCCCTAGTTTGCGTGTTAGAGTGCGCTCTAGGGGGAATCGTTAAGGTGCGTTTAGCTTTAAGGTAGCATATTTGGATGCACTTAACTATCCACCATGCAATACCTGCTTTTGAAATGGGATTGCCTTTATGTGGTGGTGAAAAAGCAACAAAGAGTTGTTTAGTTTTCCAAAAAGATTTGGTTCTTTCAATGTAATAAAGTATTGCTCTTTTCACATCTAATGTGTGAAGAGCATGTTCTGCCATGGAGTCTGGTTGAGGAAAAAACACAGGTAACTCAACAGACTGGTTGAGATGAAAAGCAGAAGCGACTTTGGGTAAAAATTTTGGGTTTGTCCTAAGAACCACTTTATTTTGGTGAATTTGTAAAAATGGTTCTTGTATGGTTAGTGCCTGGAGCTCACCAACTCTTCTAAGAGATGTGATGGCTATGAGGAAGGCTACCTTCCAAGTCAGAAACTGTAGTTCGCATTTGTGCAAAGGCTCAAATGGTGGGCCCATGAGTCTTGTAAGGACTATATTAAGATTCCACATGGGAGAAGGTGGAAGTCTAGGAGGAATGATTCTCTTGAGTCCTTCCATAAAGGCTTTGATAGCGGGTACACGAAACAAAGACAAGTGTTGTCTGTTTTGTAGGTAAGCCGCTATTGCGGCAAGATGTAATCGTATAGAAGCATATGCTAAGTTAGCATGCTGTAGGTGTAACAGATAGCAAATGATGTTTTGAGTTGAAACATCTAGCGGATTGATTTGATTATTAGTACAATGAATTACAAATAGTTTCCACTTTGCTGCATAGCATGCTCTTGTGGTAGGGCGTCTAGCCTCTTTAATGACGTTCATGCAGTCTGGCGGGAGATTAAGATAGCCATACTCTATGATTTCAGGTGCAAGAACGCAAGGTTGAGTTGACTGGGATCTGGATGCCTTATCTCTCCATGGTTCTGAGTGAGAAGCTTGGGGGAGAAGTGTAACTTTTGATGAGGAACTACTGATAGTTCCAACAGGGTTGTGAACCATGGTTGTCGAGCCCATGTGGGAGCAATTAGGATCATTGTGAGGGAATGTTGCTTGAGCTTCCGAACCACTAATGGAATGAGCGGGAGAGGTGGAAAAGCGTAAGCAAATTTCCCTGACCAATTCATCCATAGCGCATTGCCTTTGGACAATGGGTGTGGATACCTGGACGTGAAGTTTGGGCATTTTGCGTTGAGGTGTGTGGCGAACAGATCTATTTCTGGGTAGCCCCACATCTGGAAGAATGGGAGGAGAACTTGAAGATGTAGTTCCCATTCGTGGATCTGTTGTCTTTGACGACTGAGCAGATCTGCAATCTGATTGTTTACTCCTGGGAGATGTTCTGCAAGGAGATATATTTTTTGAGGTATGGCCCATCTCCATATGCATTGAGCTAGGTGTGAAAGCTGTAGAGTGTGTGTCCCCCCCCTGTTTTTGCATGTAGTACATTGCTGTCATGTTGTCTTTACGAACTAGGACAGCTTTGCCTACTAGATGTAGTTGAAAAGCTTTCAATGCCAGAAAAAGTGCTAGCAGCTCCAGATGGTTTATGTGGAGTTGTTTTTGTTGTAGTGTCCACATGCCTTGAATGGTATGTTTTTGAAGATGAGCTCCGAACCAGTGAGGAATGTGTCTGCTGTTAGCACTATCTGTGGAACAGGGTCGACGAATGGCCGCCCTTTGGAAAGGTTTTGTGTATTCCACCACTGCAGAGAGCGATGGGTGCGGCCGTCTACCAACACCAGATGGGTTAACTGACCTTGAGCCTGGTTCCACTGACGTGCTAAGCATTCCTGTAGGGGACGCATTTGGAGTCTTGCGTAAGGAACAATTATAATGCAAGAAGCCATTATTCCGATCAATTGCATGAACACTCGGGCTGGTAATGAGTGTTGAGGCTGAAATTGTGATATCAGGGTTTGCATGTTGCGTATCCTGACTGAGTTGGGGTATGCTAGAGCTTTGCAAGTGTCTATTGTGGCTCCTAGGTACGCTTGCGTGTTGGAGGTTTGGAGATGAGACTTGGTGAGGTTCACAGTGAATCCCAAGTCGTGAAGCAGCTGAACTGTTTTGTGAGTGTGGTGTATGCAGCTGTGTTGTGACTTGGCTTTTATTAGCCAGTCGTCCAAGTAAGGGAAGACGTGAATGTGTTGTCTTCTTAAATGAGCTGCGACTACTGCCAGACACTTGGTGAAGACTCTTGGTGCTGTAGTTACTTCGAATGGGAGGACCTTGAATTGGTAATGTTGTCCGTCCACCACGAACCTGAGATATTTCCTGTGAGCTGGGTGAATGGGAATATGGAAGTAGGCGTCCTTTAAATCCAGAGTGGAAAGAAAGTCGCCTTGCTGAAGCAATGGGAGCACCTGTTGTAGGGTGACCATGTGGAAGTGGTCTGATTGAATATTGTATTGTATTGTATTGTAATTGCATTTGTATAGCGCTTACTACCCCTGACGAGGCGTCGAAGCGCTTTTTCGGCGAGTAGCACGCTACTCCGGGACCCATAGAGGATTAGTGTTGAATTAGTATAGTGAAACATGCAAGTAAATTTTAAGTGGTGGATATGTTAGTCAGTTATTTGGATTCAGAAGGATAGCGGAGGGATAGAAGAGGGAAAAAAGGTTTGCATATATATAGCGCTTCTAACCCCTGATGGGGTGTTGAATTGCTTTTTTTTTTGGAAGTAGTAGCACGCTACTCCGGAAACCCATAAAGGATTAGTGGTGAATTAGTATGGTGAAATATGAAAGTAATTTGAGTGGTGGATATTAGTCAGTTATTTGGAGTGAGAAGGATAGTGGAGGGATAGAAGGGAAAGAAAGGTTTGCATTCATATAGCGCCTGTTACCCCTGGTGGGTGTTGAAGCGCTTTGTTGGCGAGTAGCACGCTACTCTGGAACCCATAAAGGATTAGTGGTGAATTAGTATAGTGGAATATGGAATTAGTGAAGTGAACATGCTAGTCTGTTATTTTGATTGAAAAGGATAGTTGTGGGATAGAAGAGTGAAGGATTTCTTTTTGTAGGTCATAGCAGTAGGAGGAGGCTTTTGATGAGTAAAAGGGTTTTGGAGGGAAGAGTCAGAGGGAAGAGTTTAGAAAGGTTTGTCTTGGGCATTGGTACAGTAAAGGAGGTGTCAGAAGATACAAGGAGGGGTAGAGTAGGAGAGAGTCAAGAAAGGGTTATTTTGGGGAACATAGTAGTGGTATGGCGTTTGCGATAAATGAGAGAGTGGGTGTAGAGGATATAGTGATAGATGTATAGGGTGAGATAGGGTAGTGAATTGGAAAAAGTAGTAGAAAGAAGTTTGAGATGAGTCAAAAAGTTGGGCTAGAAGATATATTGAGGGAAGTATAGGCTGAGAAATAGGGTAGTACATTGGAAATGCTAAATTAGAAGAAAGTGATAAATATATAGATCCATAAGTACATTGAGAGTATATAGATGCATAAAGGAGGTAAGTATATGCAGATTAAAAATATTGATAGAGGTAGCGGATGTGAAATAGGGTAGTGCATTAGATATGCTTTTTCAGGAGAAAAGTAATAGACACATTAATTAATGGGAAGATGGGCAGCATTCCTGGCCCTGGCCCGTCTCGAACAGGCTCAAACAGGCACTCACCCTTGTCCTCTCTGCCCTTAGCCTAGAGGTTTAGCTGTCTGAGGTCCAGTATGGGCCTGAGAGAGCCGTCCTTTTTTGGAATCAAAACGTATAGGGAGTACACTCCTGTCCCTTGATGATATAATGGGACTGGTTCTATCGCATGTTTTTGTAACAGAGAGAGAACCTCTTGTTTTAAGAGGGTGAGATGTTCTGGTGACATTGCACGTTCTCTTGGAAGGATAGTTGGGGGAGTGCAGGTAAGTTCCAGGCAATAACCATACTGGATAATTTGTATTACCCACTTGTCTGAGGTGATTGAATTCCAGACAGGTAGGAACTGTGAGAGAGGTCCCCCGACAGGTGTGGGATGATCGGGGGGTAGTGGAGGGAAGTCACTGTTTATTGGCAGGGGAAGTGTGGGTGGAGTTACCGCTGCCTCTTCCCTTATTATTTCCTCTGTAGCCTCCTCGAAAATAACCTCTGGAGGAGGTAGATTGGTTGTTATAAGAGGAGGAGGGATTCTCTGAGGACACTGTTTTTGAGCCACCCCTGTAAAAGGAGCGGCGAAAGGAACCCCTGTTAGAAGGCAATTGTAAGGCCCCCATGGACTTTGCAGTTTCGGTGTCTTTCTTCAATTTTTTCTAGTGAAGTATCGACTGTTGGCCCGAAAAGATGCTCCTTATCAAAGGTTAAGTATCGAGGATTGGACCTCCTGCTTGAATCCAGAGATTCGAAGCCAAGCGTGCCTGCGCAGCAGTATGCTAGTGTTGATGGCACGAGATGCTGTGTCTGCTGCATCTAGTGCACATTTTATGGAAGTGTTGGTGATAAGCTTACCTTCCTGAATGAGGTCGTTAGCTTTGGTCTTATACTCATCAGGCAAGTGTTGCATGAGTTTTTCCAACTCATCATAGTGAGCCCTATCGTATTGTGCTAACAGGGCCTGAGCATTGGCAATACCCCAATGGTTAGCAGCCTGCGAAGCCATCCGTTTGACTGAGGCATCAATGAGTTTAGACTCCTTGTCAGGAGGAGGGGCGTCGCCTGTAGTTTGAGAGTTAGCTCTCTTGCGGGCATTAGATACAACAAGAGAGTCTAAGGGCAACTGGTCTTTTATATATGCAGGGTCTGTAGGAGCGGGCTTGTATTTTTTATACACTCTAGGTGTGAGTATTCTGGCTCTAACTGGGTCTTTGAATACCTCGTCTGAGTGTTTCAACATGCCTTTGAGCATTGGCAAAGTATTAGTAGACCTTTGTGAGTGCGTAAATGTCTCCACAAGGAAATCCTCTTCTAGAGGGTCTGTATGTAGCTCCACCCCGTGATATTGAGCAGCCCTGTTAAGCTGCGCAAAGCCAATGTTGTCATCAGGTGGGGAGGGTCTGGAGGGATACAGGTCAGGGTCATTATTTTGATCTGGATCCTTATTATAATCTTCCCAGGGATCAGTGTCCTGTGGTATGTCCTGGCCTTGTGGTATATCCTGATCTTCATCCCCATAATCTTCATCCTGTGGGTCAGGTGAAAGTGGAGATGGTGGTGAATTTGATGGTGTAATCAGTAAATTGGGATTAAGAGGAGGAGAGGGAGGTATGTAAGGGGGAGAAGGGTTAGTACCCATGTCCTTCTTCTTCAGAGGTATAGGAGAATCCTCTGAGAGATCCAGCTTTCGTTTTTTAGGAAGAGAGGCCAGAAGGTGTCCAGTTGCAGGGTCAATACTAAGTCTCTTTTGTTTTGGATCCAAAACTGTGTCTTCAGATGGAGGCTCCTTGGAAGGAGTATCTTTCTCTTTAGGAGTGGATTTCGGCGTGGAAGATTTGGGCTGAGAGTCTTTGTGCGCCGAATGTTTCGAATCCGAGTGCTTAGTTTTAGCCTGTTTAGGGTCTGAAGGTTTCGGAGTGGCATGTTTCGGCGCCGAACTTTTCGGCGCCGAGGGTGTCGGCTCCGAGCTTTTAGGTATCGAGGATTTCGGCACGAGGATTTTTGTTTGGAGGATTTCGGCTCCGAAGCTTTTGGTTTGGAAGATTTCGGATCCGAGGCCTTCGGTGTCAAAGGTGTCTTTGGTGCCGACGGTGTAGGGAGTGGCACATGTTTTGTCTTATGTTTCGGTGCCGAAGGTGTTGTTTCGGCACCGGAATGGGGCCGGCTCGAGCCCGAGCCGGAAGGCTTGTCTTTATGTTTCATAGCCGGGCTGGAGGGCGGGGCATCTGAAATTTTTTCTCAGTGTCGACCCGAGGGCGATACTGGAGCCTTAGATTTTGGTTGCGTGGGCACATGGGAATCTGTACTCACGGTACGTTGACCCGGAGTGATGTTCAGGTCTTACTCCATGTCGGAGTCGGCTTCGGACACGGAGACCAGTTCTTCTTCCTCGGCTTCTGCGGCTGGACAGTGGGATTCTAAATCTTCGCCAAAGATGTCCGGTACGGAGCCGCTGCTGCGTTGCATCTCATGGCGTCGAGCCCGATGATCACGAATGGCCTTCTTCGATCGGAATGATCGACCCGCTTCACAGTCCTTCTCGTTGTGTTTCGGTGACAAGCAGAGGTTGCAGACCTCGTGCAAGTCTGTGCGTGGAAACTTA
The DNA here is from genome assembly GCA_963921515.1 of Calotriton arnoldi. Lineage (NCBI taxonomy): Eukaryota > Metazoa > Chordata > Amphibia > Caudata > Salamandridae > Calotriton > Calotriton arnoldi. The sequence continues at coordinate 438,669 of CAWUFW010009744.1, read as the reverse complement.
GCACGACACCCGGGACATAGCTTGAATGGAGTCCGTTCCATCGACTGCTGGCGTGGTCGGCACGGGAAGGCCCGACGGCCCGCCTCGAAGTTCCCGATCGAAGGTTTTCACATTTACACGATGCGGGTTGAATGGGAAACCGCGATCGATAGACAATACCGTCTAGGGTAGAGGATTGCGCGTCGAAGGGGTTCGAAAACGATACTGAACCGCAGCAATACACATCCGAACCCGATGGCGGAAAAAAACAATCTGGGGATGGAGTCGATGCCCATGCACACTATCACCGAAAGGAGGAGTCACCTACCTCGTGACTACAAAGACTTCTTCGAAGAAAAACAAAGTGCAAACATCCGGGCCCAACACCAGATGGCGATCTATGCTTAAACATATGATCTACAGCTCATATGCCTCGAATATTCTATTTTCCCAGTTAGTCATTCAAGGACTATAAGACACAAACTCTTATAGCAACTTATAACTAAAGATACTCTGTGTGGGTTAGGATACTGAGGTAAACAGAGCTACAGAAACAATATAAAACCAGGCAAAGCACTGTGGACAGAAACTGATTAATGAAGTGGAAAAACACACCACCCCAAAGCTGCAGTTATCCTTGTAGAAGCTTTTCAGATACCCGGACAAGGACAATTCCTCAAAATATTGTTGGCGGGGCTTCTAAACCTAATGTTGACAATAGGTGACTGCCTTGACCCTAATTAATATGGGAGACTACTGGGTGTCGGATAGAAGTTGACAGCTGTGGGAAGAGCTTAGCTGGATGAAGGAAAATGCCAGCAAAGGTATAGAGAGGACAGATGAAGTGAGGAACAGAAGAGAACTAAAGCTGACCAGAGGTGGGGAGGGGGACGTGACGGTCAAGCTCTCTCCAATGCAACATCAGCTAGTTCATAACCATGGCACCCACTTTGCTGGTGGCTATGATTTCTTGTTAATCTTTCATGTGACCATTTCAAAGGCTTGGCTGAGTCAAAGACGGCCATGCGCATTGCCTTTCCAAAGTTATTCAATCAGTACTTCATTCACAGGATTTCCCATCAGCTTTCTTTCCAACAAAGTCATCTTTCTTGTTGAAGCTGGCGGCTCTGAGATGATCTCGCTGTTGTTTAGTGAGGTTACATCTCCTCTTCTCATATGCCTTCACTCTCGTCTCCGATAGGGGATGAATCCAGAGGGCTGGTGATGGTCCAGTACATTTGCTCTCCGTAAGCACTGTAAGGGTCCCAGAGTGCATCACTTCTGTCCTTTCTGTGTGCCAGAAGACTCTCTCCATTCTACACACATCCTTAGAACAACACAGGTGGAAATGTTTTCACATCTTTCAAACTTAAGAGATTTCCCTTGTGAAATGAAATGTAATGATTAAAAGGAATGGGTCCTCATCCTCAAACTGTACCTCAGCAAAACAATCCAATCTGCACCTATTAGAAGCAAACTGTGAGCACCAAGTAACTGCTTCTCGGAGGTCACCCAAGCAAACCACTGCTCAACCAACTTTTACAAAGCAAGCAAATCATCATATGAACACCAAAGTACAAAGCGGAATAAACAAAGAAAACAAAACCATCATAATCAGCATTACCCACTCTGCACCACTGCAAACCAATGCATACCAGATCAAAAATGTGTACATAGAACACATATGTGTGAAACGAAAACAATTACAGATCTTGCATGTACAAAGCAAAGCGCCGCATGTCCACGTTTTTTATATCCACAAAAACTATGCATGTCTAACATCTAGAATGCAAACCAGTAGATTTGCAGCCATCGTAGAGAAAGGTGACTGGAATATTTGAAACCCTAAGGTACTGAGCCAGGGAAGGTGAATGTCTATATTTGGGGGTAAGTGATTGACGTTGAAGGCGGATTTTTTGGCAATAGACGTTTTTGGGTTTATGTTTCTTTGGTCTACGCTTTCACATCCCACCACCTGTCCAGCCTAAATGAAATGAATATCTATTAATCTGGCCTCTGAAAAGAGGCTAGTAAATTTACTAATAAGGAAAGCAAACTGAAGAACACTTGGCTTGATTGCATTATGCTCCTGGAAGACACAGTTTCACATACCAAATCCTTACTTTGCAGAATCTATACACAACTTGTTCATTGTAAACTACATTACTCACCTCTGCGTGGCATAGTAGTTCGTACCATGGGTGGTGCCTCTAGCGGGGTTAATCCGTCTCCTTCTATGGTTGAGTATATATAATTGTCGCTGTTGGCTTAAAAGTGCCTTCAGTAGAGTTTGTCTCTTATTGGCTCTTTGGTGGCTTAACAATGCCATCAGCTAGATCATCTGTCCCTCTTGGCCTGACCCATATAATTCATGCCTTTGTATTAACAGCGCCTTCAGAAGAGTTTGTCCTCTTCTGTTCCTGGGTGGACTCCATGTAATAATCCCTGAGGGTTTAACAATGCCTGCAGCAGTATTAGTCCTCTCACTGGCTCCTTGGTGGCTAAACAACACCTCCAGCGAGATAATCTGCCCCTCTTGGCCTGACCCCATATAATACTTGCTTTTGTATTAACAGCGCCTGCAGGTGGGTTGGACCTCTTGTGTGCTCTTGGGTGGGTTCTGTACAATATCCCCCAGGTGGTTTCACAGTGCCTCTAAGGCAGTGCTTGAAATGGAAAAATAGAAGTGGAGGTACCTGCTTGTTTCTGAGAAGTGCCCGTACTCTCCAATTAAAAGTATTACGTCACTCTTGAGAAGTGCCGGTACTCTCCCTCTCAAAATAAAAAAGTGCTGGTACTCCGTACCGGACAGTACCGGCCCATTTAAAGCACTGCTCTAAGGGGTTGGCCCTTTTGGGTGAGCTCATATACCCTGGAGCAGTGATATTCAAAGTGCCCTTTTGACCTTTACATGCGCCTCCCCCTCCCCCCCATGGTGAACAGCAGCATGAGCTGCTGTTTAGTTGCTGAGCACTAATATTCAGGAATTTTTTTTAAATAAACGGGCAGCATTTATTAACCTGCAAATAAATGCTTGCCCGTTTATTTGTCATTTTTTAGACCTCCTTACACAATCCCTGACCACACAGACCCCCTACCGCCTCCCTGCTGGCATCAGTGCGGCCTTCAGTTACACCACAGACCGTACTTTGTGGCCCCTGGGCAAATGTTTACGAGTACCCTGGCCTAGAGGAACCACTGATGCACATCAATGCCAGTTTCTATATATGACACCATCCACACTAAAGCTGGAAGGTGCCTGTATCCATGACTGAATTATTCTCTCACACTCTGCAACACCCCAAGCTTATGCATCATCACTTCACAAAACCTCACGCATCTCACCCAACATGTCCCATGTCGGCCAAACTACAAACAACTCCGGTTCAACAATGCTCTCCAAAGCGTGCACAAGAGCCTTGCTAGGGGTATGAAGCGCTACATAAATAACACTGTCGCCCAACCACAATGCGCTTTAAGACTCACAGGGGGGGGGGGGGTAAGAAAGCGCTATACCACTTCCAATACAATACAGTACGAGTACGACGCAAATTGGACAGCCTATGTTTGAGAACCGGCGTATGACCCCTGCGTAACCTTCTTCTCCCCCAGAAAGGTGACATGTGACGCGTCCTTGGGTCTGTTGACTTTGGTGTTGTTTTTAGTCGTCATAAATCCACCTCACAAGTATTCCGAATGGATCGCCCTGCTGTCGGTACGTCAGCTGCAGAAGCGTGTGCAGTGCCCTCGACACCCCGGAATCGCTGGCATTCCGCTGAGTTTCCAATGGTGTCGCTTTACACACAGGGGTCTTTCATCCAGCCCGCTCGGCATGCATTGATGTCTTCTGTAGTGATTAATAGGGCTGGCGTCATCAGCCTGTCCCAATCCGCGCTACCTGTCTGGGAAGGGATGACTCCTCGTGCAACTCTCGCGCATTCTTGGCATTCCAGACGTTACTCCAAGGCTTAAGGCCTATAGGCTGGGAGGGGCTTTACATCTGGTCCAGTAAAGCTGCTTCCCAGACAGACCGAGGGAATTATGTGTCACAGGCCAGACGCAATCCATCCGTCCGATGCCTGACTAAGCATGAGGCATCTGGTCGCGCAGAGGCCAGGCTCGGACCTCTTCCGGGTCATGATTCAGAAGTGAGGCTTGGTAAGTGCTTTCCATTGACACGTCACACACGTTGGAACGTGTGTCTCCTGTAGCAGGCCGTACTTTCCATATTGTCCATCTACGCAACTGCTGACGACGAGAGAACTTACAGGAAACAAAGAGGGGTGGGCGTGGGAATTAATTCAATTAATGTACATTAAAAATCACTAATACCAACCCATTCTTATAACTTTGGAATAGTCTGAAATGTCAGACTTGAAGGAGTGATGGTTGGTAGTGCCATTGGCACCGCTGGCAGGGGCAATAGATGGTGTACACTGTAATGGCTTCCTGACGAGGGCCCTGGCACTTATTTTATTTTTTTACAAATTAAGCACTGAGTAGGTTAGGATTGCAGGCTATGTACGGGCTAAAAGTCTCAGCTTGGAGTTTGAGCCCCAGCACTGACAAGGAGTGCTGTGTGTAGTTGGAAAAGCGTTTGGCTCAGGAGAGAGAGCTCTGCTCATCCCACCCACACTGCATACCCTCACAAGATCTGTGCCCTCTTACCTACTGTGTGCCTGGGTCACTGTTTGTCCAACACATTCTGTGCTACACAGTTTACACAACCCACTCAGAGCCATAGCAGCGCTGAGCCGTCACCCACTCTGTGTCCTTACAATCTTTCACACCCTCAACGACTCTGCGCCCTTTGTGGCAGTGTGGTACTCGCCCACTCTTCCTACCCCTCCGACTGTAAATTGCAATGAGGACTCTGCCCTATGAGTTGTTCGATGAACTCCGAGGAGCCTAGTCACAAACTGTTCTATGTAGTATGTTTATAAGTACTAAAACAGTATTACATTTAATACAAAATGCTAGTCACAAAAGTGCACGCAGAAACCCCCATCTATCTGTTCTTTTCTATGTGGCTCTGACACTGTTGCAGAGACTTCTGAACATGTGCACACCTACGTTCTTGTAATAAATGTGAGAAGGATGGGGAGTGTCAGGAAAATGGGGAATAGTTACTACAAAATAGGAGGAGTCTAGGGAGGGTTAAGGAAGAGTTAAGAAAGGTTTTAGGTAGAGACAAACACTCATCCACAAAACTGCTGCTGCACATGGCCATTCACTGGAACTGCAAAGCAATTTCACTTAAAATGATGGAGGCAGAGACATAAAATAAAACCCTGTAGGAAATGATGGTAAAATAAAATAACTTTTAAACTATAGATACATTGTATGTACTGATAAAAAAGTATAATTAAAAATAAATAATATTGTATTATACATTTGTAATAAACATTTCCAAATTACAAATAATTGTAACTTAATTTTTCGAAAAAATAATTAATTAAAATGTTTTCTATAGATAACTTCCAGTAATTTTAGATACAAATTAAACTAAAACAATATTAAATATATTTAAATTAATTAACTTTTTAATAACAGTGCTGTAGCCTTTATTTTATTTGCTCTCAGTTTTAAAATATATACAATTATTTTAAATTGACATTTAACATTAAAATATGTTTACTAAACTATCTTAAAGTTCAATAAACTTTTTTACTTTTTCCTAAGCTTTACAATAGTGCGGGCTCTGCCCCAAGGTAGAGACTTGTGCCTAAGTGTGAATAGTTACTATTAGTAAATTTACACTTGTAAATTTGCCCCACCCCCTGTTTTTGGGGGTGTGGACATTTAAGTCTACACTTTGGAGTAACATCAAACTCTGAAATGGTGAATACCCGAAAGTAGTAAAGTTACTGCAAAGTGTAAGAGTACATTTTATGTGTAAATTCACCTTTGTGAATAGGGCCTACACTTTCTATTGAAATGCATTGCACTGAATGACTATAGAGATGGCAACAGGAGAAACCTGGCTATTAAAAGTCTAAAGTTAAGCTTGGCATCTCCAAACTTTAAACTATGCACCCTATACCCTAATATCGTGTTTAAAAGGTGTCCTTTGAAGGACTTCGCAGAAAGTGAGTGTTCTATCCAGTTTTCTACATATTGCACTTTTTAAGTGCTCCCAATATTGAGCGAACCAGGAACTGAGATACTGGGGGCAAAGCGGTAGCATGTGATTTTTCAATATGTCATTATAAGCCAATATGTCGAAGGGTTTGCCCAGGATCACACAATGTGGACAAGTTTGGAAGATTAGATCGAAAATCGAGTTGTCTCTAGCTGAAAACCTAACTTCAGGAGCGCACATACTCCTTCCGACTGATCTAATGTTTTCATCTTATAAGGTTAATCTTCACAAACTCCAGAGACGTTGCAGTGCGCAGTACTCACGTGAAAGCTTCTCTATAAACTCCCATGGCAGAATCAGAGCTTACATTTGTATGTGAGGTTTCACGTCTGAACCGCGGTTTCAAAGCTTGGAATGTAAGTTGTCAGTTTTCAAGGAGTTCTCCTTTTCTAATGCACGTTCTAATTTTGGAATGACGTTCTTGCTTTGGAATGCCCATTCTAAGTTTGGGATAGTTCTAATTTTAAAGGGGGCAGACAGAAACTTAGTTAACGGGGGTTGGTGTGGGAAACAACCACTTGGACTCACATAAACAGGGTCCATTCGTGGTAGACTTTGGTGCCATTATATGTCAAAGAGGAAGTGAGAGTAAAAGAGAAAAGCTGATGAGTAAACCCCGCCCTGGGAGACAGGACAGCTCTGCAACCAGGGAAGTGAAGTTTGTAACAAGGGTTCCCAGAAACCAGGAGAAGGAAAGACTGGCCATTCAAGCACTTGCCAGGGGCAGAAAGCTTTGGGACAGATTTTAGGACTGGGTAGGTTGCATGATCCAACTGGGGGTGGGCAAACCAGGGAATTTAATCAAAGATGCACACCAGAGTCGAACCGTGGGTCCAGCGTGGATTGGACTGGCCCATAAGTAGACATGGACATGCTGCGACACTTCAGTGCCTCTGACAGACAAGTAGTGCATGCAGTCACATGCCACGCTTCTGGCTCTGTCCCAGCCCTGCAGGCTTTTAACACCAGCCTTTCACTTTTCACATTTTTCAGGTTTTAGATCAGAGAAACGACTACCCTTCAGACACAAAACACATCCCACATAGGCAACACTTGCAGCCCATAAACTTTCAGCCATACACAAAAATAGCTCACAAGCTTCTGGAACTCTCTCACTTCTCTTTGCCACACAACACTCCCAAGTGCAGCAATATATGACCCAATAGGAGCAGAAATCTATAGTCGCCACACTCAATACCAACGCACTTCCTGCAAAGGCCACAAAACAAGCTCACACCCTTCCCAACCGAGCACAACATTTGGAGAATCGCACTGCCTATCTGCAAAAGCACTTTAGCACCTCATCAGGGGCTCTAAGCACTACATGAGTGAACCTGCAATACTGAAATACAATCACAATACACACGACATAACATAATAACAAAACCCCCTGGCTAAAATTTGACAACATGACCTCCAGCTGACACACAGCATTAAATGAGTAATTAGTGCGCTGCAGTGATCAGTGCCTTTGATGCAAACGTAGGATTTTTGTAAGTTATAATATGATTTGCAAGATGCTCAGAAGCTGAGAAATGCTGCATAGAAGACACGGAACGCTCAGTGAACCAGGTGGGCGCACTGGGACTGCTGCCAGCTGTGTGCCCACCCAAAGCCCTCGAGGCAAGGGGCCTGCCTCGTCTCTCATCAGTAGGGCATCCTTTTCAGAATATATCTGCTTCCCTGTGCCTCGCCCTAGGAAGTGGACGTTGGCACCAGCCACACTGCAAACACAGAAGCCTCGCCTGGCGCCGCAGACGGGCAGGAGCTGCATAATGTGCCCCGAGCGCACAAAGGTGTTCATTGAGCTGATGTGTGCATGGACTCTTCAGGTGATGGCACCAGCCTCGGAGGAGAGACGGGAATGCCTCGGGCATTCCTGGCACTGCATGTGTCGGTGCCTGTCCTAATAAACTTGCTTGTAGAGAGGAGAGCGCCCTCTGGCGGCGTTATGGAACTATGTCAGGTCGAAATGTTACTTTGAAGAGAACGGTCGATCACTGTTTTCTGTATGGAATGGGCAAGGACTGTAGCTTTGGAACATTTCATTGGCCATCATTGCAATGCAGCCAAGCTTGCTTCTCGTAGATGCTGCCTGGCAGTCCTTGCTGGTGCCACCCTAGGATGCTACCTAGAACTACCTGTCCTGAACAGATGTCACACTCTGGGTCCTGTCCCATCCGAGAACCCACACTGTGGAGCGGAACAAAAACGAACCATTTAAACGAAATCTTGCTCTAGCTGCAGCTTGATAGAGAAGCTGTGGCAAATCCTGTGAGAGTGAAATCAATAGTTTAATGGCGCCGAGTGCAGGGACCATTTCTACCCTGGTGGAAAACGTGCACCTTGGGACTTTCTGAACTGAAGCTGGCTTTGCTCTCGTCCGAAGTGTAAAGGCAGGGGGTGTTATAATGTATGAGCTAGGAGGGAAGACAAAGCCAGACGCGTAGCTACCAGTAGTGCAGCAGGAGCGGTGGCACCGGGTCCCAGGGTTGCGACTGCACCACAGTCAGTGGCTGTTTCTTTTTTACCAACAAACCATGGAATGAGGGCCCAATTCCTTTCTAGCATTGGGGCCCATGACACCCTTGGTGCACCACTGGACGAAGCCAATAAAGCATTTTGGCTTTTGTCAAATGAAATGATGTTGGCAAACCTCTGGAATGTACCCACAATCAGTCTTTGCACATCATATGCAGCTGCTTTTGGTGCGTCTCCAACAGATACAACAGGTAAAGCGTAGGTAACAGTAGCCGTGCAAGCTTTACTCACATACACAGAAGCGGTAGAAGTTGTGCAGCCAGGGGAAAGACTTCCATACAATGAGTAAAACCAGATATTTAGGTTATTGCCTGTTATGGTTTATGGGGAGCGCTCCAGGAAGCAAAATCCTATTTTGCCTGGACAGTCCCTATGTTAAGCAGCACTTCCTAAAATATACAAAGCATGATCAGCAGCTGTTGAAGCTTTCCTCCTAAAACCAGACTCATAATAGTCCTGGTAACATCACACGCTCCTGTTCTCAGACATATTCAAGTTATCATATCAGTCCGGGCCCCTCAATCAGCATGGGGTGGGGGGTCCACTGGTGGTTGTGGAAGGCGCCTATGGCTAAAGAGGAGCCACTTGGCTGTGGCTGCAGAGTTCGATGCAAGGAATCACAGCACAAGGCAACACACATGCAACACTTTTGTCTCTGCAGCAAGTGGGTCAAAGAAGACAAGTTAAAACGCAAACCTCACACACACGTTATGCTGTCCTGTCTGTCATGTAACTGATACAGATTTTTGTAGGATTTCCCCATTATCTAATTCCCCTGTACTTGGTTTCTGACTGAATATCACCCAGATTTTACTCACGGCTTAGATTGTTGTCTCCCCATGCAAGGTTTTTGTGATTAGCGATACATTTCTGATCTCTTGTCCCTTTACACAACGCTGGTGCGCATTCATAGTATCTGGCTTTTGCTGGCTGTTTCGAGACGTTGTCATCAGTACAAGGGCACACATACCACAGATGGTTACACACTGCACAAGCAGATCCCACAGCAATGTTCTATTTCACATGCGTGGAACAATGGTGCCACCTTGCACACGCTTGTGTTTGTTATAGGTATACATTACAGTGCAAGCCAGACACGCTGGCAGTGCCAATGTTTACTTCCACTAAAGATATTAAATAACATCTCTTACTGTAACTCAGGATTGACAGATCATGTTCTGTGTCGGCTGAACATAGTTACAGCTAAAGTCAGGAGCACACCAGTGCACGTCTGCTCCAAAACGTCTTAGATAGCTCTAGAACTAATAATAAATGTTCACAATATAAAATACAGACTATAGATAGCCCTGCTTGGAGTTTCAAAGTATACAGACCGGTCATAGTCACGTGAATGCACATGATGGGATGGATGCGGGTAGGGTTGAGCAACCAAAGCAAAAGCAAGCAATCACTTTTTGTGGCGTTATAGCTTGTCACAGTTTGTGGAGTTTCCAGCTCTCCTTTCGCCTATGCCTTCCTGTCGTTAGAGCGTGTTAATATTCGGCACTCTAAACGGCTGAAACGGCTTCTTGTTGACCCCAGATGGGCAACCGTTTCCCAGGGTGGGCTTTTTCACAAAGACCTGTGAATGCATAAGATTTTCTTGCCAGTCTTAGTTGCTATACCAACCAGATGTCCGAGAAAAATGTTTTGTGAGTTTATTGTAAGGGAAAAGCACAACAAAGTTCAGGCTCATAAAAAATGGCGAAAATGAGGATTATTAAAAACATTGCAAAAGTCATGAGTTTCAAGATTTTTCATGCAAAAGCCCAGTCGCATCGAATTTTCCATTAATTTTAAATGGTATTTTAGTTTCTGAAAGAAATATGCAAAGGTGGTGAGGAAACAAGTTTTCAATTTCACATCCTCCAAGTGGAAGGAAGAAGAACTGAGCTTGGTGGTTGTAGGAGGATGTGAGACTCTGAGCCACCTCTCCACATCCTGGACTCTATAAGTAAACAGTGACCTGGCACTTAGAGGCACCATGGATTAACATAGGGAGTAATGTTAACAGCCTATTATGTTTGCACACTAAACATTTAGGGCCTGATTATGACATCAGCGGTCCGTCCACTGGACTGCCGATGCCGTGGTCTAGTGAAAACCGCATTGCCAGTGGTCTTTAGACCGCCGCATTACCACTGGACCGCTGAGCCGGCGGTCTGAGGTCGGCCGTCCCACTGAGATGGCATGGCTCAGCCATTAACTAAAACTGCAGCAGATGCCACCACGGTGCAGCACCGTCTGCACACCAGTGCAATGTGTGTCGTGCGCCATGTCGTGCATGGCACACATTGCACGAAGGTGCATGGAAAGGGGGGCACAACATGTGCCCCCATGCACAACCCCGCCTGGGCTAAATCACCCAGGGCCCTGTGTGGGGCTTCTTACTTCCCTTTCTGCCTTCCCTTTCATGCTGTGGTTCCCGTCCGGAAAAGGATGGCGGTTAAGGGAAGTGGTAACTACGGCGGCGGTGCCTACCTCAGCACCACCTCCACCTTCGGCTCCGCCGCACTGTCGGGATCCGAGATCCTGGCAGTGTCATCGGTGTTGTGTCGTGCTGGTGGCGGTCTGACCGCCAAACTTGTACTCAGGTCGTCAGATCGCCTAGGTTACGGTGGTGGGACCGCCACCACGGGTACAGCAGTCTCAAGACCGCCGTACTCGTAATGAGGCCCATAGAGAGTGAACATTTGTTAACTTGCACACTGCCAAGGGTTCCAGTAGCAACTGTAACCCCTTTAACTAGTCCTGGCTATTCAGTCAACATCACATTCAATGCTGGGATTTTTGAGCCATTACTTATAATAGGAAAAGATACCGGTTGTAGTCCTAAAACATCAAATAGCATGTCAGTGTAGGGACCCATTGCGCATCCTATAACAAACATGTGGATTAACAAGTACAAAAAAAATCTTAGATGTTGATGAACTGGTTCGACGATGATCTTCTTCCTCAAAGGGAGAGATGCTTCATTGGAGCCATTTCATTAAAGATTTGCCAATACACTTTAGCGTGGATAATTGCTGACAGGTTGGACCCCCTTGCGCCACAGGCTACAGGGCATTGCGTAAAGCAATAGTCACCTTCGAGTCAGGTTGAAAACACATTCACTCAGACAGAGCACTGTCCGCACAAAGGCCAAGCATCATTTACTTCTCAAATGTCTCAGCAGCAAACAGTATCCTCATGAAGCCTCCAGTACACTGACCTATGACAACGCCTGTTCAGTCCATGCCTAGAATTCCCTGTCTCCCTCTCCCTCTTTTTGGATAAACCCGTCCCATCACTTCCCAGCATCTTACTATCCTTCTCCTCCCTTTCCCTTTTGACGTCCCTCTTGCTTTCCTATCACATTTCCCCATCCCACTTCTTCCTGGACACCTTGCCCTGAGAGCCTGCCTTTTTTCCTCCTGTATACTTTCTCATGCCATACACAGTGCTTTAATTTAGCCTTTAAGTGCATACTCTTCTGTGGGCACGTGCAGTAGTTCTCCTCTTCCCAAGAAGACTGTGCTCCCAGGCGTGGACCCCTGCTTCTTGTCCATGCTGATTACTTTCAAAATGCTACATGTCAATTCTTTTCATCTATGGACAATTGTTGATACAGTCTTCAACAACCAAATTGTCAAACGATTTGCTCTGCTGGACCGTTGCCAAGTTCTCTGATGTTCTTCTCAGGACCTGAAAAAGGGCGGATAATTTGCAAGGTGCAAACAACTGGTGGCTGAAGGCCGGGGCCGCTTGAAGGTGCGATGCATGAAACCGGGCCATTTGGCATATCCATACAGTGCCACTAGAAACATTAGGAGGACAACAAAACACACTGGAATGCAGCCATTCAACATAACCGACCAAGAACGACAAGTATTTTTGTGAGGCCAAACTCTATGAAGTGCGTTCCGAATGTGCTCTTGACTTCTGTCATCGCTCAAGATGCCCACTTCAGTCCTTGCTCGTCAGGGTCTTATTTTTAACCATGCTGTAACCTCTGCCAAACTCCCTTTGTTCTATTCTTATTGGTGTCACACCCTTTTGTATTTCTCTGTATTTCTTGCACTCGCATTTATGGCATGCTAGTCCAACCCCATAGATTGCAAGATCTCTTTGGGGCAACTTTCCACGGCAGGCCCTCACACAGCCTGTGTCTGCTTTTTAGGTCTCGCCTGAGCCAGCGCATGCGTTGCTCTGGCGAGATATTTATTGAGTGGGCTTTAGAAATCCGACCACAAGCTTTTGCTTGTGGCCTAAAGCTTGCGGTTACGCGCGCGGGCACGCGCACAACCGCCATCTGCCTTTCCTATCTCTTCCTCATTAAGCGTCATGCGCCATCTGGCTTTCCTCGTCATGGCTCATTAAACTTTCAGCGCGCCACTCGATCACTTTCACTTTCGCGGCCGCGTCACTTTCACGGCCGCGCGGCTCTCTCACTGTCTGTGTTATCGAGGATTTACCCGAGGCTTGCAGTGCTTTATTCTACGACACACCCAAGTACTTGACCAGCTCTTCTGCTTACTGTGACAATGTTTTCATTGCCTTGTGCAGTGCTATTGTTCTCTGTGCTGATGCTGTTCTGTATGCCCTTGTTCCCTAGTTAGAACAATTCAAGTAATATGCTCGCACTGCACGGTGTTGCTTTGTTACCACTTCTTCACTCGATTTGCCCTTTGCCGCCAAGTTTTTATATGCCCTCTATGCCTTCTTTCTTGTCTGTGGAAGCCCCACTCGTTCGCCATGGCTGTCCCTGTGCTTTTTTCTCCTTTGTTTGCCTGTACTTCCTCTGCTCACCATAGTGCTTATTTCAGTGCGTTTCTTTGTGTTTGTTTTGACTCAGTATATCCAGAAGCTTGAATTACATTGGTCACTCCTATGTTGTAATGATATGTATATCTGTGTCATCTCTGCCCATATAGAGCCCGGCACCCCTGGCCTGCCGCCTCCGGCCCCACTCCTGCCCAGCCCCGGCCATCTCTCCCCGCTCTCAGAATAGATGGCGTGGGCCTCACATCCCGGGCAGGTGAGGCCCTGCGCCTCCCGGTGCCTCCAGCAGCCGTGTCCACCAGTGCTGCTGCCAGCAGAAGCACCTTCCACCGCCCCGTCGCAGCAGCCCCTTCCAGCAGCAGCGCGCTGCAGGCAGCAGCCCCTTCCAGCCGTGCCCCCAGCTCCCGTCCAGCAGCCCCTTCCACCCTGGGATCCGTCAGCTCCTGAGCAGCAATCCAAGGAACCGTCTCTGTGCAGCAAGAGATAGCACTGGGGCGTGTGCGCTCCCCTTCGCCCTCTTTGTTTCTCGCTCTATATATTTCTCTCTCTATTCCCCCTCACTGCCCTCCCTTCCTCTATCTCTCGTTCATCCACCCTCGTTCTATTTCTCGCTCCTTATTTTTGTTGTTTTTCTTTCGTTATTCATTTAATTTTCTATATCCCTATCTCTTTCTTCACTCAGCTTCTTTTTATTTTTCTCAATTTATATTTGACAAAAAAAATCTGTTTCTATTTCATCAGCTCTGTCTATTTCTAACTCTCTCCCTTTCTATATTCTTCTAAACCAAAGAACAGACTCACCGTCTTTCTCATTCCATTATTCATCTCCAATCACCGTCTTTCCTTTTTTATTCTTCAGTCTGTCTCTTTTCCTTGCTCCCTTTCTTGACCCCTATGTTTTTGTACTACCTCTCAGTATGCATCTCTTTGTATTTCTTTCATTTCTTCATTTTTCTTGTTCTATATTCTCCCACCTTGTTATTCACATTTCAGATTGGTGCAGAGCAGCACTTATAAGTAAGGTATCCTAAAACTGTAAAGTAGCAAATACCATCAGGTTCCCAGCACCTTGCTACCAATTGCACCAAGTTGCATGTTGATGCTAGTTCATGTGTTGTGCCTCCAACATGGCTGACTCGGACTTTCATTCTTCTAGCCCCATATTTGTCTGTTGGCATGTTTTTATTTGAACTACTAACATCCAATATTTAGCAGTGAACACTACGGAAGTACAATTTATTACTGTTCAATGAAAGTGGTTAATCAGGGTATTCACACTAATATCATCACACTTGCTTAGTAATATCCGAAAAGTGTGATACCTGTCAGGTGGGATATTTTGGTAGGTGAGTAGTATGTTTTGGGGTCTGGCTCGATAGCAGAGCTGTCTGCAGAACATATTGTTGGCATGATTAATATTAATTATGGTAACAATGGGTTTTGCAGACCGGGTTGCCTAGGTCTTGCACACAGGTATGCCTATTGGTACCGGTTATTTGATATATGCACAGAGAGGACTTTGACTTCAAACTGTGTAAACTGTGCACAAAAGTACACTCAAAGGTCCTTTGTTCATAATAACCCACACACAGGATGCATTTTGCACGCTGTATCATTAGGCCCTTGTTTACATAACAATACAGACAAGGTACATTTAACTCACCAGTATATCACAATCACCTTTGTACGAAATATACCACAATCCAGGTGCATTGTGCTCACTAGTGCATCGCAGTACCCTTATTTTATACCCCAATTTGGGTGAATTGTGTTTACTGGTACATCACAATGCCTTTTGTTTATATTACGACACAACCAGGCTACATTGTGCACACTAGTACACCACAATGTACTTTTTTTACACCAGCCACTGTCAGTGGCACAAGGTCTCTCTCTCTCTAAATCTCTCTCTCTCCGCTCTCTCTCTCTCTAAATCTCTCTCTCTCTCTAAATCTCTCTCTCTCTCTAAATCCCTCTCTCTCTAAATCCCTCTCTCTCTCTCTAAATCTCTCTCTCTATATAAATCTCTCTCTAATTCTCTCTCTCTACATCTCTCTCTAAATCTCTCTCTCTAAATCTCGCTCTAAATCTCGCTCTCTAAATCTCTCTAAATCTCTCTCTCTCTCTCAATCTCTCTCTCTAAATCTCTGAATCTCTCTCTATATCTCCCTCTATATCTCTCTCTCTCTCTCTAAATCTCT
Source organism: Calotriton arnoldi (assembly GCA_963921515.1). Taxonomy (NCBI): domain Eukaryota; kingdom Metazoa; phylum Chordata; class Amphibia; order Caudata; family Salamandridae; genus Calotriton; species Calotriton arnoldi. The sequence continues at coordinate 423,045 of CAWUFW010009744.1, read as the reverse complement.
CTCTAAATCTCTCTCTATATCTCTCTCTCTCTCTCTAAATCTCTCTCTAAATCTCTCTCTCTAAATCTCTAAATCTCTATCTCTCTCTAAATCTCTCTCTCTCTCTAAATCTCTCTCGCTAAATCACACTCTTTAAATCTCTCTCTAAATATCTCTCTCTCTCTCTCTAAATCTCACTCTTTAAATCTCTCTAAATATCTCTCTCTCTCTAAATCTCTAAATCTCTCCAAACCTCTCCCTCTCTAAATCTCTCTAAATCTCTCTATAAATCTCCCTCTCTCTCTCGCTCTCCCTCTCTCTCTCTAAATCTCTCTCTAAATCTCTCTCTCTCTCTAAATCTCTCTCTCTCTCTCTCTAAATCTCTCTCTCTCTCACTCTGGTCGGTTGACATGCTAGCTGTCTATTTGGGAGTAGGACGTAGCTGATACTCCACAGTTACTATGTAAACAAGCATTGGCATAGCCAATAGGTCTCGCTTTTGGGACCTTATAAGTGTTTAGCCATGCAACAGTTGATGTTGTTGCACCAAGGATATTGTGCTGCATAACTAAATACTTATAAGGTCCCAAAAGCGAGACCTATTGGCTATGCCAATGCTTGTTGGACTTTGGCACTGAGCCAGCTTCTGCCTCCATAGCTTCAAGATGATTGGCTGCCCTGGAAGGAAGCATCACCAATGGATGTAGACACGTTTGAGGCGGTGCCCCAGGAAACCCTGCACGTCACTTTGCAATGTCAAAGACATTCTGTAGATCCGTAGGATCTGGGAATGAGCGCATTCACCTGGACATTAAGGGCTCTCCACCTCATGCATATAGCAAGAACAATAAGACAGTGCTGGGTGACTTATTCAGACTTAGTGTGAAGTCTGCAGTATTAAGGAGCCACATCTGCGTGGAAAGGACAACAAAGTTACCGGGTCACCTTGGAGGAGAACTGTGTATAGCTAGTTCCATCACTAGGGTCCACTTCCAAATAAAGGCTGTTTTGTGGCTGAGTCGTAGCCCCTTCTCAACTACGACCTTAACTGCGGCCTCCCATCCCCCAAGTACCGGTCATCTGAAGGGGCCAAAGCCCATAGGTCTTGAGACTTACTTGAGTGCAACCTGAGTAAAACCCCTCAAGTCCAGACCCTGCTTCAGCCCCCAAAAGCAAAAAGGGAAGGGCCAGCAAGAACATAAGGCACAGCGTAGGCCATAAGCTGTTTTTGATCAACCTCGGCCAAGCAGTCTAAGAAACAGTCTGATGACATAGTCTCTTTTAAGTCTGAGGTTATCAGTATCCCCGGTACTGGGTCCTTTAGAAGTCACTGATATAAACAATGTCACACTGGAATAAGAGCTCAGTGGGAAGTATGTGAGGTTACTTCTTATCCAGGACACCCTCGTCTCACTTATATCCTGTGATCTGGATCCCAAAGGTCCCTCGATCTGAGATAATACTACACCAGTGGATATGATGCTTATCGTCCTCGTACTATTTTCTAACCAAAGAGTATGGCTTTTCCCTTGCACCCCAGGATGCTGCTCTTATGGTTACCGCTCAGACTCCACCAGTCAGAGCCCACATTCAGCTACCCCAAAGACTCTACTTTTGAGCCCCATTCTAAGGTTTTAATCCCCCAAAGATAGCTGTCTGGGTCTAAACACAGCTGCTACATGACAAGCATAGGTCTACTTGGTATAGCGTTCATTAACAGCAAAGAGGTTTCTTGCTGTTAAGAAATGATGTTTATCATTATCAATTTGGTCAAGACCAGCCAAGCCCTTCATCTTGCTAGAGAATATCCAACTTTTCATTGTTGACCGACGAGCATCTTTACAAGCACTTTCTGTTTGCGGAGATCATCAAATGAGGAGTATATGCCAGACAGATGTGGACCAACCTGTTCCCTCCTGCCAGGTATCGCCAAAGGTTTCCATGCTTTATGATCCTTGTGGATCAGGTGGTCTGTACTTTTACCAAGTCTCTGGCTCCAGCACAGATCGTGAACTTGATTTAGATTGGTTCATGGGAGGCACAGCATTGGGGTGTAGTAAGGATGAGAGTTGACAAGTGGCGGCGACGTTCCGGATAGCTCACATAGTTCACTCAACTCGGATTTGTAGAGCGAGGCTAATCACCCGCAAGGGTATCCAGGCGCTAGGTTCCTGCTAGAGTTGAGTGCCTGCTGCAGAGATCTGTGTTTAAAATGCAAGTCACGGGTTTGAAGGCCAGTAGGGCCAACTCCTTCCATTATCCCAAGGGTGATAAAATAAGAACCATTTTTTTAGGTCATGACAACACTTGCTATTCCAGTGCTACAAGCGATTAAATCTTTTGGAGACTACAGGTATAAATTGCAGATTAGAATACATGTTTAATAAATTAACCTTGGTGAAGTAAAAGGCAACCTTGCACACCAAAGACGGACTCCTTCTATACCCCGCAATTGAACACTATTATTTTAAGTGGGGCTAGATAAAGTAACTCTCCATCACGATTGAAGCTGCAGACCTGTTGTGGCTCCTACAGATGTAACAACACGCTTTACTTAGAAAATAGGAAAACATTTATTAAATACAAAATATTGAAAACTCTTAGAGCCTAATTTACAAATGTATTTGGGCAACGAAGTTGAAACTAAGATAGCATACCCCTTTCTATAACAGATTAAATTAATTGTTGCTATTTACAAAACGCGAATTTAAACTCCGAAACAGATTTGCACATGCACACAAACAGGATCAATTACACCAAGTGTAGTTTTGCATGTCAATAAATCTATGCACAGGGACAGATTGGCGGTGGTGTAAACGAAGGGATGTATCCACGTGGAAAAACATATTTCCATGGAGGAAAATTTAAAAAAATCAAATTGTAGATACCCTTTGTGCAGGACATTTAGGATCCTAAAATGTATGGTTAATACATTTGGTAATGCATGGGGTGCATAAAAGTGACAAAAAAAATCACAAAGATTGTTAGAACTGCTGCTGTCTTTGATTCCAGTGAGAAGTCCCAAACCCCTTTGTGAATTCCTTAATAGTCGGAAATGTAAGCTTAATCCGACAAGAGTAAATTTCCGACTACTTTTTGTGAGTCAGTAGCTGGATTGGGCCTCACAAGGCATGTGAAATATTACATCTCTGCCTTATATGAGGACTATTGAATAATAAGCTGCCATCTTATTTCCCCAAGAAATGCACTGCAATTTGTAACATTTTAGGAAGAAAACTTTTGGAAACGTGTTGTTAAAAGGGAAAATCTTAAAAATACTCTCCATGAAAAACAAAATTGTCAGCTGATGAAGAGATTCAGAAGTGACTCCCTTTAAATAACTCAAAAGGCAGGAAAAGTTAATTTTATACAATGGAAAAAATAGACCAAGTCAACATATTTTAAATAGCCTCGTTCCAAAAAATGATATCACCTGCCACCAGTCAGAGGCACGGATCTGCGTACCAGGACTTACTACACTGCCCTTCCTGTGGCTGGCTAACCACAGGTTTTATTGGTTTTACTTAAGCAGAACGGGATTTTAAAAAGTACCGTTATGTTTTCTTAGTTGATAATATCATGCATTCCTGGTGGAGTTTCTTAGAAGCAGGTTTGTTTGCCAAAAGCCGCTTTTGTTTAACAACAGGAGCAGATGTTTTTATTGAATTTACCACAGCACTGTAACACACATCAGTTGTTCTGCTTCTGTATTTAACGAGAAAAATTGCACAGTTTTGCCCAGTAAAAAAGCCAGACCTGTACTGCCTCAAGCACCACCTCACTTAAGCACTGTGGAACCGATTTGCATCATTTACACCCGGAAAAAGTAATGATGCATGTATTAAAAAGTACATGTGATTCACAAACATACTTCGCATATGCTGGTGTGTCGCCTACGCATGGAGTGTATGAACAAGTAGTTTTAAACCTACATTTGAATAGCAGATTTTCCCCAGGAGAACATCAAAGGAGGGGTCAAGGAAATGCAACATAAATGAGGCATAAAAACACCCAATTGTAACTTTGGGGGCATTTGCAATATTTTTAAATGTTTATTCCACATGGATGTACATGCCTAGCCGTTAATGGTGTAGGTACATTTGCACAGAAAGTGCAAAATAGTGCATCAAAATGTCCATTTTTAAAGCTTGCTTGGATTATTTGTTTCGCCTCAAGAAAAAATTCTTCTTGTACTGGTAGAAGAGCAAATTTTATTTTAAGGATCTGCTGCCGCATGTGTATTGTGCTGGTGGGTACTTTATGGCTCTTTCTGCTTGCGTGTTAATCATGAGCACAAAGATGTAATAGTTTCTCACTATTATTTAATATCATCAATTACAATATATCAATTGCATCCAAAGTGCCACCCTTCTTGGCAGACAAAATCAAGACCTTAAGGGAGCAACGCGCAACACCCTGCCTTGGCATTGCCATCACTGATGCCAAGAAGCAGAAGGAAAGCCTTCTCCAGCAAAACACCAAGGATCCGGTATAGCGCGGTCTATGAAGACCCAACTAGCACAATCTTTAGGAAGAAACAAGAGTGCCCTCTCTTTAAAGAGCACCTTTTCCGCAATAAGCAAGCCTTAACCAGCACTAGGCACAGGCTGAAAAGAAGCCCTTCTATTTGTACCCTCATAAAGGTTTGCACCCCACTGTACCCTGTACATCACTCCCTTGATTGTCAGTTTGGTTCACACAATGTAAGAACCCTAAATACATCTAAAGAGATGAGAGAATGGGTTACACTGATGGAGTAAAGGAGACCAGTTACAAAAACACTACAATATTGAAATGTCCCCAAATCTACGTGTATCCACATGCGTAGACTGAGCACACATAGGGGTAGGAAAACTCCAATCTACATGAACTCCACACCTACTTGAAGGTATTTCGTGCAGCGAGTATGAAGTGAATGTTACCACACACCACAAACAGTCATAAGTTACAACAACCATTTGTAAAAACACATCATAATGTTTACTCTGACCACAGAAATAGGCCTTTGTGTCATTTGGACTATACCCACATCGTAAAGGGATTGAGGAGAGCTAAATGGCAACAGGACAAGCAGTCATGGAGAATTCTTTTGAATAAAGTGATGATGGGGCAAGAAGGCCATAGCATGGTCCTCTGGTGTTGAGGGGGAAGGTCTGCCATTGAAGCTCTAATGTAGAGCTAACAGCTCTTGTACGCACTTAGACTCGGATTATAAGTGAGTCGGTGTTTTCTGACCGTCCTGTGTAAGTCATTGTGATGTGGAGCTGCTAATGCCGACTAAGTCGAACAGGTAACAGAGAAGCGCGGGTGGTAAAACGGTTCAGTGACAGGCCTGCATATCCATTACACTACATTGTTTGTTAGATGTGGATTCAGGTTGTGGGGAGGAGGAAGGGCTCTGGCTGTATGTCAAGCTAGTGATCTCTATTTCTGAAGACCACGGATGACACATCCGACTCTCATCCGACTCTTCTTTCCGTCGGCGTGGTCTTCTTTAGGTCTCGGCCTGCACCAGCGCTTGCGCTGGTCTGGCCGAGAGTTTTATTAAGTGGGTTTTGGAAGTGCAAACACTGGCTTTCGGCTGGTGACCAGCTTGCGTTCACGATGGGCGTGCACGCGCGCAGCTGCCATCTGGGTTTCCTATCTCTTCCTCATTTCCTCGTCATGGCTCATTAACTCTCTGGACTCTGATGTTTCAATTGCAGCAGCAGCTCACATTACCAACTGACGGCCCTGGACTACAGTCACATGAAAAACAACAGCGATTAGCATTGAAATGCAAGCTTTTTTTTGTCTAGTTAGAAATATTGCTTCGGTGGGTTGATTTCACCTTATATCGCTATTTGTTTTATATTGGGAGTCACAGCCTAATTACCAGTATTTTTGTCTCACTCTGTTTTTTTAAAATATATTTATTCGCGCAAAGCACAAAGCTATATTTAAGGTTACTTTTTCCGCGTCACTTCTTCACTCTATTTAAACTCCACACCCCCCACTCTTATTGTCTCTCTCCTTCTCTCTCTCTCCCCTCTCTAATTCTCTCTCTACTTAATTAACTCTCCCCTCTCTATCTTTTTTAGCCTTTCATTCTCTCTCACCCCTTTATCTGTTTCTCTTTCAAACTCCTTCATTCACTCTCTCTCCCCTTCTTTCTCTCTATCCCGCTCCACTCTTTATTCTATGTACACCCTTTCTCTCTCTTTCTCTCTCACCACCCTCTCTAATTGGGCATTATATCTTCACTCGATCTCTCACTCGGCAACACCACAGCATCACTCAGCATCACCACAGCATCAATCAGAGCCAGCACAGCATCAATCAGAGCCAGCACAGCATCACTCAGCACCAACACATCTCTCAACGCCATCACAGCAACACTCAACGCCATCACAGCATCACTCAACGCCATCACAGCATCACTCAGCGCCACCACAGCATCACTCAGCGCCACCACAGCATCACTCAGCGCCACAACAGCATCACTCAGCGCCACAACAGCATCACTCAGCGCCACCACAGCATCACTCAGCGCCACCACAGCATCACTCAGCGCCACCACAGCATCACTCAGCGCCACCACAGCATCACTCAGCGCCACCACAGCATCACTCAGCACCACCACAGCATCACTCAGCATCACTCAGGGCCAACACAGGATCACTCAGGGCCAACACAGGATCACTCAGCGCCACCACAGGATGACTCAGCACCACCACAGGATGACTCAGCACCACCACAGGATGACTCGGCACCACCACAGGATGACTCAGCACCACCACAGGATGACTCAGCACCACCACAGGATGACTCAGCACCACCACAGGATGACTCAGCACCACCACAGCATCGCTCAGCACCACCACAGCATCGCTCAGCACCACCACAGCATCGCTCAGCACCACCACAGCATCGCTCAGCGCACCACCACAGCATCGCTCAGCGCACCACCACAGCATCGCTCAGCGCACCACCACAGCATCGCTCAGAGCGCAACCACAGCATCGCTCAGCGTTACCACAGCATCGCTCAGCGCCACCACAGCATCGCTCAGGGCCACCACAGCATCACTCAGGGCCACCACAGCATCACTCAGGGCCACCACAGCATCACTCAGGGCCACCACAGCATCACTCAGGGCCACCACAGCATCACTCAGGGCCACCACAGCATCACTCAGGGCCACCACAGCATCACTCAGGGCCACCACAGCATCACTCAGCCCCACCACAATATCACTCAGCGCCAAGACAATATCACTCAGCACCACCACAGCATCACTCAGCACCACAGCAGTATCACTCAGCAAGACCCGAGTATCATTCAGCATCACCTCAGCATCGTCTCCGCAACAGTCACCACCACCACCACTACCACCTCAGCATCACTCAGCACCACCTCAGCCTGCTCTCGGAATCTGGCATCTGTTGATTCTCCCCTAGCGTCTGGCCGCTGCTAGTGTTATAATACAGGTATTAGTTCCCAACCTTCACCCTCCGATTGTTTATGCCCCCTCAAAAAAAAAAGCTTTAACAAACAACCATTGCAATAGGCAGAAACAAGTTGCCAGCATTGCAAGAACAAAAGAAAACGGAGGACATTTTTTATTGTAAATACTTTTTTTAATATGGTCGTTCAGTTTTACATAATGCCTTCTTGGTCCTATATAAAGTAACAAAAATGCTTCTGACACTTTTTTATTATAACTTTTCAGCATGCTGCACAGCAGCCACACTTCTCTACAGCACAGCTTGAAGACATTGGCAAAGTCAATAGCTCTGGCTAAACACTTATAAGGCCCCAAAGGCGAGACCTATTGGCTATGCCAATGCTTGTTTTACATAGATACAGGGGCCCTGAATATGAGTGTGTCGGAGGAGGAGGTGACCTGCACTTTATGAATGTTACTTCTATTGGACTGGAGGTCAGGTTTACCACAGATATCTCATGTCTGTGGTTCTGGACTCAAGCAAGGCTTGCATCCTGGACCCAGAGCAAGAGATGTCTGCAATGAGCATAAAGCCTGGACCCAGAGCAAGAGGTGGGTGCAAAGAAGTAGCAGCTTAGACGCAGAGCACGAGGTGGGTGCAAAGAATTTGCTGCCTAGGGTCACTAGATGCTCTGCTGCAGGGAAGGTGCATGCTGGCTCTTTTTATGCTCTGAGAACAGGTAGATGAGCCCTTTTGTAGTTCCGGGGCCTATCATTTACACTGTGAAATTTAAGCCCCAGGCCATCTGTCAACCTGTGCTAGTAAAGACAACACATTGAGGTTGAAATTCCACAGCTTAGGACCCCAGGCGGACAGTGACCCATTCTGCTATTCTGTTAACACTTTCCTGCCCTACAAACATCAATAATGCAGTGTCTGCCAGGAAAAGACATTAGGGACATATCAGCAGTCAGGTTGGCTCAATTTCCACTTAAGGGGTGCAGGGAGGATCCCTCAAACCCTCCCGCCAAGAGCTTTTGATGAGTTCTCTGCAGCTGAGAGAGGTGGTGGTGGCTGCAGCGCTCTGCACACCCTCCATCTGTTTCAGAGCACAAGTCATGCAGCTCAGTCGATGGATGTAAATACTGCATAACATCACTTTCTGAGAACTGAGCATCCACTGACAATGGACTAGTCTACTTTTCACCTCCTATACAGGTGTGTTTACCCCTCTGAATGTCAGATAGGTGTCAAAAAAGGTTTTGTTTATTACTTATGACCCTCGCTTCTACTTTGCGTTGTTGCCAGGCGTCATGCAGTGAACAGGTGTGGGACTCTACATGTGCTTGTGAAACATCATTTGTATTTTAAAACAGAAACCTTGCATTTAGATATAGATCAACCTTCTTGACACCTATGGGACAGATTTTGAAACATTGACCGATAACTGCAGTGGAGAGGAATACATTTGGAACCGAACATTAAAATCTTGAACAATAACAACATTTTGTCAAAAGCCAGGGAGTGGATCCGGCGGTCCCTGCACCCCCACATCAGTACATGGTGCACTTTTTACTATTATTAATAAGAAAAGCAGCAGGGCGTCATTAGAGGTGGGTCGTCATTTCTATGGCTTTGCATCTGCATGCACTGCACATGGACACTGTTGCAGGACACTGCAATGGTGCAAGTCCTTGAGTAGCCTTAATGAAGGTGGATTAGTGTTTCTTGCCAGTGCACTAGTGTAAAGTTACAAAGTGAGCGTCCCCTCTTCTGTGCCTCCACATTCAGTGGGAGTGGTGTAGGTAGAAGGTCTGAATATCACATCTCTAGGCATTACTGGTCCAGTGCACCATGATTGCTTGATACCTCTTCTCCTGCATTTCTCACTTCGCGTGATGTCATTTTCAAGCGGTCACTTTTTTTGTCTGAGGCCTTATCTGGCTCCATTGTCACTCTAGAGCTAACAGACCTGGCCGGCGTGAATACTGGTCTTACAAAGTCAAATGCAACTAAGTAACGTTACGTGGTATTATTGACTGTGCAGCTGGTCAATAATGCTAGTTACTGGGCATCATTTAGACTCCTACTGCACAGGAGAGAACATGAAGATAAGGCAATAACCAACATTATTAGCATGCTGTAAGACCAATATTGCTCTCAACATATTGATGCATCAGGACCCTCGCCTTATCTTCCATCCCCTAGACACTGGTCTGTTGTTAGCATCAGCTGATGTCCTCTACTGGGGTTTATGGACCGCATCCTGAGCAAGCGGAATGGTTCCACTGTGGTCAGCGTTCCAGTGAATACACTCATCTCAGTTATCACACGAAGCCATATTTGATTGGTGAAATCCTGAAACGTATCTCAGCTTTTAATTCATTGGAGGTCTACAAAACGAGTGCAACCAGATGGGTAATAACTTATCGTTTCTGGCACAAGCAGGCAGCAAGTCTGTGGTAGATAGTGTTCTATAAGAAGGGCCAGTTACTGACTGTGACGTCACTTGCACTGGTAGTCTTGAACCCGCGTCCACTATGCTCACGAGAGGTCCCTATCACAGTCAGGAAAGCAGAGAACATTTTCTTCCATCTTAAAAAGAGTTAATATTTGAAGCCTGAGCCTAGGAGTCGCCATGACACATGGAAGCCGCTCCTCTAAGTGTCATATCTATCTTCACCAGGGATGGAGTGATTGAGGGCGGATTGAGCTCCCCAGGTATTTCTGTATCTCAGTTTTGACTGTGGGTTATGCACATTCTCAGTGAAGGGATTGATACACCCACATTATCAAATGCTCTGAAATGCCATACTAATTACTGCCTGTGCGCTATAAAACTGCCAAGAAACTATAATAGAGTTGTGACATCACTTCCAGTGACATTACTTCCTGTGACGTCAGTCCATGTGATGTCATTGTGCATTACCAAAACTAGACTTCCACTGTTCTTTAGGTGGTGTGCCCTGATCAGATACGTTTAGTGAGAACCTTGGATACATCCTTGTATACATCCCAGGCACAATAGACCTCAGAGAAATCCCTGCACAAGGACAAACATAGTACTGCTACTGGGGTGGTGGTCCTGGAAGGGCGCCTACCTTAGGAACCCATGTAAGTCTGTATGAGCGCCTAAGATCTTAGCCAGACTTCAATCAGTGCACATTCACATAGATACCTAGGGGATCACCAAATAACTGTCTACAGTTCCTGCAGGTGAATAAACTCTTGTACCTTTTCCAGGTGCACCATCTGACCAGTGCACATTCACACAGATACCTAGGGGTGCACCGAATAACCATCTACAGTTCCTGCAGGTGAATAAACTCCTGTACCTTTTCCAGGTGCACCACCTGGTCAGTGTGCATTCGCAGATACCTAGGGGTGCACCGAATATCTGTCTACAGTCCCTGCAGGTGAATAAACCCTTGTACCTTTCCCAGGTGCACCACCTGATCAGTGTGCATTCACAAAGATACCTAGGGGTGCACCGAATATCCGTTCACAGTCGCTGCAGGTGAATAAACTCTTGTACCTTTCCCAGGTGCATCACCTGATCCGTGTGCATTCGCAGATACCTAGCGGTGCACCGAATATCTGTCTACAGCCGCAGCAGGTGAATAAACCCTTGTACCTTTCCCATGTGCACCACCTGATCAGTGTGCATTCACAAAGATACCTAGGGGTGCACCGAATATCTGTCTACAGTCCCTGCTGGTGAATAAACTCTTGTACCATTCCTAGGTGCACCACCTGGTCAGTGTGCATTCACAAAGATACCTAGGGGTGCACCGAATATCCGTCTACAGTCCCTGCCGGTGAATAAACTCTTGTACCATTCCTAGGTGCACCACCTGGTCAGTGTGCATTCACAAAGATACCTAGGGGTGCACCGAATATCCGTCTACAGTCCCTGCAGGTGAATAAACCCTTGTACCTTTCCGAGGTGCACCACCTGATCAGTGTGCATTCACAGATACCTAGGGGTGCACCGAATATCCGTCTACATTCCCTGTCGGTGAATAAACCCTGGTACCTTTCCCAGGTGCACCACCTGGTCAGTGTGCATTCACAAAGATGCCTAGGGGTACACTGAAAATCTGTCTACAGTCCCTGCCGGTGAATTAACCCTTGTACCTTTCCCAGGTGCACCACCTGATCAGTGTGCATTCACAGATACCTAAGGGTGCACCGAATATCCGTCTACAGTCCCTGCAGGTGAATAAACTCTTGTACCTTTCCGAGGTGCACCATCTGACCAGTGTGCATTCACACAGACACCTAGGGGTGCACCGAATATCCGTCTATGATCCCTGCAGGTGAATAAACCCTTATACCTTTCTGAGGTGCTCCACGTGATCAGTGTGCATTCACAGATACCTAGGGGTGCACCGAATATCCGTCTACAGCCTCAGCAGGTGAATAAACCCTTGTACCTTTCATAGGTGCACCACGTGATCAGTGTGCATTCACAGATACCTAGGGGTGCACCGAATATCCGTCTACAGTCCCTGCAGGTGAATAAACCCTTGTACCTTTCCGAGGTGCACCACGTGATCAGTGTGCATTCACAGATACCTAGGGGTGCACCGAATATCCGTCTACAGCCTCAGCGGGTGAATAAACCTGTGTACCTTTCCCAGGTGCACTGCCTGATCGGTGTGCATTCACAGATACCTAGGGGTACACTGAAAATCTGTCTACAGTCCCTGCCGGTGAATAAACCCTTGTACCTTTCTGAGGTGCACCACGTGATCAGTGTGCATTCACAGATACCTAGGGGTGCACCGAATATCCGTCTACAGCCTCAGCGGGTGAATAAACCCGTGTGTACCTTTCCCAGGTGCACCACCTGATCACTGTGCATTCACAGATACCTAAGGGTGCACCGAATATCCGTCTACGGTCCCTGCAGGTGAATAAACTCTTGTACCTTAACTCTTGTACCTTTCCCAGGTGCAGCAACTGACCAGTGTGCATATCAGTCTGCAGGACCCTTCAACTGAATAAATCCTTGAACCTCCCCTAGGTGCACCACTTGTGGTGCTTAGGAACAAATAACACCCTGGTTTTCTTTGAGACCATTAGGGTATTCTGGGCACTAAGGCATCTTGGGAGGGACAATCCCAGATGCAAGTCCACAGTGGCACCTTGGCAAAGGCCTGGTGAAAGGTCCAGAACACTGCATGTGTCAGCGGTGACTGTTCAGCTCTTTGAGCAATCCCGCCAGCCTTGCGAAACAAATCAGTTCAAGTGTAATCTAACTAGAGCCTTCCCAATGATGATGAAATAGCTGGGGAAAAACTCACCACACAGTGATAACACTTTCTTCCTCAAACTGGGAGATTAGGTTTGTCACCAATCTGAGAAAAAACATGTCTGGAGTGCATTCATGTTTGAGATTCTGGAACAGCCAGAAGCTAGGATTTGAATTCCTACTTTCTGTAAAGTCTTGTTTTCCTTTTCAAAGTGTGTCATTGATAATTAATCACAATGCTTAGAGAGGGTACAGTTTCAACGAGTGAGGGAAAAGGGCCTAAAGAGGAAAAAAGGGCCAGAGGAGAAAAGAGCTGGGTTTTCAGCTCTTTACAAAAATGGAGGTCTTCTTTGTGGACTTTCCTTTTCAGGTAGGGCTCTAAGAGGGGCGGGTCCTGCGGAGTGTCAGACCTGGCAGCAACTAAAAACCGACTTTGAAAAGGGTCTTGAAACGGGTCCCTATGAAGTTCCACATTAATGTCCTTAACTTTACGAATAAAAACACTGATACATTTTTCAACAATGACTGTAAAAATCATCCATGTCAGATATACAATTCCCATTTATTTTTCACACGTTTTACATCATCTTGCATTACCTGTTTTTTTTATTTTTTAAACGTGTTTCTGCAGCTTTTTTCATGTAACATTTGACTCTTCTGTAGTGGAAATGGCCTTTACAACATGGGCTGAGCTACGCGGGCCGTTTTCCCGCAAACATAACAACGCTTGCCTGATCACGCATCTGCCTTAGCCTTGCATGTGCGTGGTTAAGGCAGAGAGCGGTCTAGTGTCCAGATGGGTGGGTAGAAGAACAGGAAGCGCCGGAGCAGGAAGCTCCAGACGCGGACAGGTAAGTGAGGCTGGGGCCGGGTTTGGAGGGGTAGTTTTTAGGGGTGGTGGTCGGTTTTAGGGTTCAAGATGTGGAGGGGTCGGGGTAGTTTTAAGGGCTGGGTTTGGGCAGGGGGGAGATTTTAGCGATGGGGGGCAGTTTTAGGGCTCAGGGTGGGGGTAGTTCTTTTAAAGGGGGGCAGTGTTTTAGGCCTCACGGCAAGGGAAGGGGTAGGGGTAGTTTTAAGGGCAAGGTGGGGGTACGGTTTAGTGCTCAGGGTGGGGGGGCTGGGGTCGGGGTCGTTTTGGTAGGGGGCAGGGTTATAGGTCTTAGGGCGAAGTAGGGGAAGGCGTAGGTTTAAGGGCAGGGCGGAGTCGGTTGTAGGGCTCATGGTAGGGGGGGCGAGGTAGTGATAATTTACCATGCATATCCTTTTAGCAAACATGCCTTTACAGTGAAATTTGTTGTAAAGGCATGCGTGGTAAAGGAATGCATGGTTAAAATGCACTCGTTGTTGGGACTGCGTTGTAGTGGCACACATGGTTCAGCCATGCGTGCTTCTGTCACACAACCCTTCTGTAGTCCATTCTTCTAAGTGATTCGTCTCCATGTATCTCAGTGAGTTCAGGTTGTGGGTGGGTGTTTATAATGGTGCACGATTGAGAGCCCTGAAGTTGAGGCAGAAGGCAGCGAGAGTTTCTCACAGTCAGTGGGTCATAAAGGTGTGCAGTCCACAAGAACATACAATCCTTGGCCTCTATGCAGAGATTGCAAAGGGACGGTGTTAGAACCGGGATTCCCTAGTTGGCTGAGGTAGGTACCTTAGGCCAAGTAGGGACCCTCGCTTCCACATCAGGGAAAGGAAGGACGCCTCATGAGATAGCCCCTGCTCACCCCCTTGGTAGCTTGGCATGAGCAGCCAGGCTCATCTTCAAGGCTAATGTGTAAAGTATTTGCAACCACGCTCTCAGTGACCCAATGATGACACCACAAAAGGACTCCACACGAGTTTCATAGAAAAACAAGTATATGTTTATATAAAAAGATATACGATGAGACCACACAATAAGAATCCAACATATGCGTATTTGTAATATTTCTCCTGGCTGGTTATTAGGCCAGCCAGACCTTGTAGGGTCTAGCGGTATTACTGAGCAACTCTAGGTGATCCAATGCAATTCTATTGCAATGCAAGAATCAGGCACTTTGCAATGTAAAAATAATGCAGTTCGTTATGCAACAATCCAGCAGTTCGTAATGCCAAAATACTGCAATGCGTAATGCAACAATCAGGCAGTTCGTTATGCAAACTAATGCGATGCGTAATGTAACAATCAGGCAGTTCGTTATGCAAACACAATGCAATGTAACAATCTGGTAAGTCGTAATGCAAACTAATGCGATGCGTATTGCAACAAGCAGGCAGTTCGTTATGCAAACACAATGCAATGCGCAATGTAACGACCAGGCAGTTCATAATGCAAACTAATGCGATGCATAATGCAACAATCAGGCAGTTCGTTATGCAAACACAATGCAATGCGCAATGTAACAATCAGGTAGTTCGTAATGCAGAAACAATGCAATGCGCAAGGCACTTCGGCACCGATCACGGTGCTTCAGACGGTCTCTCTGCCTCTCGTACTGACTCGCTCTCAGCTTCCGCCAACATATGCCCCCAACACGGGTATGGTGTAAACCAAAGTACAGCTCAACACTCCGGCCCCGGTACTGCCACTCCTTAGCACGTACAGGCCGCGATACGAGCTTGAGCAGAGGCTTGTGCTGCAAGAAGGGGAGAGGCCGAGAGCGTCCCTCTCCGAGCCCGCACCCCGCCCCAGGCGGCGACACACGTTACTTGGGGGGTGCGACCTCGCGCTCCTCTCCTCCTCTCGTGACTTGGTCCTCCGATGCAACTTGGTTGATTCCGGGCCGATGGCGATATCAAAGATCTCAGCTGCAACAGGGCACACAGCGTCGCTGAGACTCCCTTGAGCTTCGGGTGTGCACGGTCACAGGGCAATCCTCACGAAGGTCTCAGGCTGCACGAAGCGCATGCACACAGCATCGCTGAGACTCCCTCGAGCTCCTGGTGCCCACGATCACAGGGCACTTCTTACGAGGGTCTCAAGCTGTAAAAAGCACACGCACACAGCGTCGCTGAGACTCGCTTGGACTCCAGGTGCCCACGAGCACAGGGCAATTCTTACGAAGGGCTCAGGCTGCAAAAAGCACACGCACACAGCATCGCTGAGACTTCTGGAAACTTTTGTGTTCCTGAGTTTCCACAACAGGGAGCCAGCTCTCCTCGGGCCCTTGGGGTTAAGTTACTTCAGGACACAGCACAGCAAAGTCCTTTCAAGCAGGGGGACACAGCACACAGCAATGTCCCTTTAGCCTCTCCTTGGTTAAAGCAGCAAACTGCAGGCCAGCCCCAGAACACACAGCAAGGGTCAGTCCTTTCCTTCAGTCTATTCAGCTGTTTCTTCCTTGGCAGAGGTTCCTCTTGACCACGAAGTAGGTTCAATCCTTTACAGTCTTGAACAGTTCCATTCCAAAGTCCAGGGGTTTCAGCTCTCATAGTTGATACCCCTAAATGTCTTTGAAGTCTTTGTGTTCAGGGGGGCTCTGACCCCTGTCTAAACCAGTTCTGGGTGTCTCCCTGCCAGTGACACCTTCTGCCTTTGATAGTGGGGGTCTGGCTCCTTAATCACTCAGCAGGAGATGGAGCCATTGTTTTATGGCAGCAACTCAGGCCTCTTCACCTCCAGGGGCTACTCCTCCCCCTACACTCCAGATGCAGGTCAGCCTGTTGCTGTCTCACCTCCTCCCCTGGGTCAAGACATTCCCCAGAGCCTATCACATTTAAATCCAGACAGTCAATCCACAGCCAGGCAGAGACACACAGAAACGTTAGAGCACAAAAACCCAGCCACTTCTAAAAGAGTGGTTTCTAAACACGCAATTCAAAACCACCTTCACAAAAAGATGTGTTATTAAATTGTGAGTTCAGGCACACTAAACTTCACCTCTCCATCTTAAGCCTTTGGGAAGATAGGCTGGAAACATATTACACAGCCTTCCCCATTCCGTCCTATGGGCAAGATGGCCTTTCAACAGTAAAAAACGAAATGGAGAGTATTTCACTGTTAGGACATGGTACACACCTCAGTACATGTCCTACCTTTCACGTACACTGCACCCTGCCCAGGGGGGTACCCTGGGCCTACCATAGGGGTGTCTGATGTGCATAGAAAGGGAAGGGTAAGACCTGGCAAGTGGGTGCACTTGTCAGGACAACAAGGCAGCTTAACAAGCTGCGCGCAGGCACTGCAGTGGCAGGCCTGAGTTCTCTCTTTAAGGCTACTTGTGTTGGTGGCACAATTAGTGCTGCAGGCCCACTAGTAGCATTTGCATTACTAGCCCTGGCACACATAGTGCACTTTACTAGGGAATTTACTAGTAAGGCAAACATACCAATCATGGACAACCAATTACCATTACACTTTACACAGGGAGCACATGCACTTTGACACTGATCAGCAGTGGCAAAGTGCCCAAAGCATCTAAGTTGGCAACACCATGTCAGAAACAAGCATTGGCATAGCCAATAGGTCTCGCCTTTGGGACCTTATAAGTGTTTAGCTATGCAACAGTTGATGTTGTTGCACCAAGGATATTGTGCTGGATAACTAAACACTTATAAGGTCCCAAAGGCGAGACCTATTGGCTATGTCAATGCTTGTTTTTTTACGAGAACGCAACAAATTCAGTCTTTTTTCAACTGGGGAAGGACGAGGTAGAGTTGTGCCGCCCCCTGTCACGGAGCTGCCGAAGATCAACGAATTGATGGTCAGGTCACAGGACGCAAGAGCTTCAACTTGTCGAAGTGAAATAGTAAAAAAAAAGTGGCGGGTACATCGCTCGGTGTGTGGTGGTTTAAGATTCACTCCGATACCAGCAACACAGTCAAAGAAGAAATGGACTACACAAACAAATGCACATATAAGTACAGGGTTAATACATAAAACACAGCTTTCTTTTTGTCTCTATCATTTTATCTATCTATTATTTTGAATGTTTGCAAATAGATAGATGGTGACACCGTAGCGTAGAGCTATAGCGGCACAATAAAATATTACATGAGAGAAATGGGACAGGTGCGTGGACAGCGAACAGGCAGATGAAGCGATATCGGACTCATGCAGAAATATTGGGTTACACTACAATGCAGATAAACGGACTGTCACACAGATCAATGGACTTTAGACAAGCAGATACACGTGTAGACAGTCAAACAATTCACTGGAAAGACGGACAAGTATACATGGTAGACAAACATAACTGGGTAGAGGAACGGATAGACCCACGGACAGTTGGATAGACGGGCAAGCAAACAATTAGACGGATAACATAGTAAACAGTCAGACAAGTAAACACCCATACAGATAAACATGCAAACGGTGAGATACCCGGCAGATAAACAGACACTTGAGAGGAGAAAGAAAAACAACAAACAAATAAACGACAGACAGGTACATGAAAAGACCGGTAGTTAAAAGACTGAACAAACCGACAGGCAGGATAAACAACAGGAAGATAAAGGGATATACACAAAAGGAGCAGACAGACAGAAAAACAAAATAGGCAAACGTCAGTCAGAAAAACACACATCAGTGAGACGGTAACAGATAAAACGGGTAGACAGGAAGCAGAAGTGATGGACAGATTGACAGATACGTGTATAGAAAGACCCTTCCGTTCCCTCCAGGGGCTGCTGAGGGGTGCAGCGTCACGTGTCTTGGAACTTACAGCTCAGGGCACAGTGCTGCCGCACACGGGGCAATCCGGTCTCTTTAACAAGTCTGGGTAACTGGTTATCTCCGCACTAGAGAGGTGGAGAAAACTGAAAACACTCTCAAACATACTCAAGACAACAGAAACAGGCCTGCACTGTTCGAATTAACATAGGAAGGAAGTCAGTCACTGCAGACACACATCAGTACCCTTTCTCTGTAGTCTGTGAACGTGTCAGTGAACGTATGAACACACTTGAACATGGGCCTCGTTAGGATTAACCGACAAAACCAGGACAAGGAAGGCGCTAAAAGACTAAAGATAGCCCAGACGATTGCAGGCGAAAGAAACAGTAAAACGCACAAGAAAAGATATCAATTAAAGGAGTAGGAAAGCATGTAAAAAGAGTGGAGGCATTGTGCAAAGAAAAAAGAAAGGAAACAAATTAAAAAGGCTGGGTTAAAATCAATAGAGAAAAGACGTCAGGCTGTAAAAATATGAACAACATAATGAAGAGAAGAAAACAAGAAATGAATTGCAGATGGGAGAAAGGAAACAATCATGGGAAGAATAGCATACTGGAAGAAAATGGAAAGAAGGACGTGGTGATTGGAGGGAAATAAAGGAAGGAAAGGCTGTAGAAAGAAATGAAGCACTCGAGAAATTAATAACGGAAGGTGGTCAGGAAAGAGAAATGGTCTGGAGGTGGAAAGGAGTACGGAGAGAAAAGAATGGGGGAAGGCAAATGAGGAATGAAAGAAAGCAGAAAAGGAAGAAGGAAGGGGCAGACACAAAAAAAGGATTCAGAAAAGATGAGAGAAATAGCAAAAGGCATGTAGCTAAAGATTATGAAAAAGGAATATAAAAGACTCAATGGAAGAAAGGTAAACATAAGATGTAAGATAATGAAACGGAATAACCGAAATACCAAGAACTTCAATCGAACGACGGACGCAAATCAATGAATGGAGAAAATCTAAGAGAAAAACAAACCAAGAAAGGAGAAGCAAAGAAGAAAGAAAGAGTACAATTAAGGCAAAGAGAAACAAGTAGCTAACTAAGTAAAGAGGGGGATAATACAATTTAAAAGACGGGATAATCCCGGGAGTGGTGCGTGCGTGCGCGCGCAGTCTGCTCTTTTTGGAAGCACTGCACTCGTGCTTGTGGCGCGCCCCTGCTCGCTCCCGCAAGCTGGATGCCGCCACAAGCACGAGTGTGTGCTTCCAAAAAGAGCAGAGCGACAGCTAAAGGTCCTCCTATGCAGCGCATGCGCGCTGAGACCTAAAAAGGTCTAGGGGGAAAGCAAAACGTTTAAGGAACTTTAGCAAACAAGCATTGGCATAGCCAATAGGTCTCGCCTTTGGGACCTTATAAGTGTTTAGCCATGCAACAGTTGATGTTGTTGCACCAAGGATATTAGGATATTGTGCTGCATAACTAAATACTTATAAGGTCCCAAAAGCGAGACCTATTAGCTATGCCAATGCTTGTTTTTTGCTTTCGTTTGAGCTACGATGTGTTTGTTGTGTAATCTGAGATTATGCAGTAGGTTGTGGATTCTGTGTCATGTTTGTGAAATACATAGTCCTGTTTAAAATCTTGTGGCTTCAGAAGCATATAATTGCATTGTTGTTACTTTTTCCCCAACCAGCATATGATATTACTCTTGTCTCCCTCCTCATAACCTATTTCCCATTTTCTGGTTCTCCAGCACCACAAGGTGATACGAATGGCAATAGCACTTTGCAAATATCATCACTCCACTACATACAAAAACCAAAAGTAAAAAACATTGTCATTTCTAACACCAAGAGCTCTAGCTTTCAAATATGCGAGACTTATTGCATTGCAAATGCTTGTTATTTTACTTCACAGGTTTATAGAGCGCCGAGCAACGACATGTATGAGACTGCTTTACAAAGCACAGCAGTGACACAAAGGTCGCAGAGATAAAACAATAACACAAACTAGATTTTTAGTGCAGCAATCACAGAATTGGTAATAGTTACAACATAGTGAACTAAGGGAGAAGTGCAAACAGAGACAAAGAGAAGAACTTCCGAATGAGAGGTATCAGGCAGTGCCTGGGCTTAAAGCATCCTTCCCAGACAGCAAGAGATGTGCCTCTTGTCCTGTGGGCTGCAGTACTTACAGATCAGATTAAGAGTGCTTAATTTGAAGCACCGCCACCAATTTCTCAAATCTTTGCTTCTTGTAAACTTTAGTTTTGTTAAGTCCTGTTCGGTTCAGTCCAACACAACCGAACCATCGGGTTTTGAAGGCCCCATGTGTTCCAGTGAAAAGAAACCAGAATCCCACATCCTGTCGAGTCTGCTGGGGCAGCGTGTATTAAAATGCAAGATTAGTTATTCATTTGAATAAAACTTCTTAAGGGATAGTCCTCTGGTGTCGCAAAATGTTACTGGCCCGGTGCTTTAAATTGTGCAGTTCCCCGCCTATTGGTCAGAAAAATGGCTCCTCACCACCAGTGCTTAATTTGAGCCGGTGACTGCCTGTGCCCACCAGCACTTATTTTTGGGGACCCGCACTTATGTTTCCTCGTCAGACATTGACCGGGAGCAAGAGAGGGAAAAAAACACAAACGGGAAAGGAGGTAGAGAAAGAAAAACAAACACAAAAGGAGAAAGCAGGGACCGCAAGAGTGAAATAAAAGAGTGCAGGAAGTGTCTTCTGGTGGATTAAAGAGGCAAGGGGTGGAATCAACACTACACAGCCACACATTTAAGATCGAGGTGCCATGTACAGATTCCTTGTGAAAAACATGTCGACAGTGCGTAAATACACGGAAGGACCTCGTGCTGTGCACTGTTGACCAAGAGGAATGTTCTTTAACCGCTCAACGCAGCGCTTGCCTCCACTCCCTCGCAGATTGAGGTTTGCAAACTCAAGATAAGAGTGAAATTGATAGATCACGATATCTAGATGCCAAAGTTTGGGTTTCAATATTTTACCCTGCTGCAGCTTCAGCTGTATGAAGGGATCAAGAGGGGTGCGTTAGGCAGATCTGGCTTGCCCGAAAGAGGCTGTTACACCTGTGACTCACAAAGCAGGAAGAGGAAATCCAAGACCCGGCCGGTGAAACAACGTCTTTCCCGAGAAAGCTTTACCTAAACTCCCCATGTGTCAAGTTTACGGTAATTCTAAACCTCTGCGGCCGGCGCGGGGCTCAAAGCTCGGCAGGAATCTGGGCTCAGAGGGCCTTGGCTTCTATTTATTTTGTGCGGTACCTGGCGTGCTCGCGCATATAAAATAATGGCGCGGCTGCCATTTTTGAAACAAAACCATAAACAAAGATAAAGCGCTGCTGCGCTGCTTAAAAAACAAACCAAAATACAATTGTTCACTACTCACCCCAAACATTTTTTGTGCTTCCTTAAATGTTGCAGCCCCTTGAAGTCTGCTGCCTGCTTGCAGCAGAGAAAAGACGGAGGAGGGAGGCAGCGTCAGCACAAGTGAAGCGCTGGACAGCAGAGACGTCGGCAGCGTGAGAGAGGAGCGGGGGCGAGCGAGCACGGCAGCCTGCTGAGCTGACCACACGCTCGTGCACAATGGCCATGTGTTTTCAATTATCGCGCCCGCGTCTGGGCACGATAATTGCAAACAGATGGCGGCCCTGCGGGTAACCGCAGGGAAAAGGCCATTGTGCACGAGCGTGTGGTCAGCTTTCAAAAGCCCCTTACATAAAGTCTCGCAGAGCAGCGTTTGCGCGCTACTCGAGGCTCGACCTAAAAAGGACCAAGTCCAACACAACCCCCTCCCAGCCGAAAGCCAGGGTAGACCAATCACTACTTTGATGGACTTCCCTGCTTGGGGCGATAGAACACGGATGCAGGCCCGCTACTGCAGGGACACCCTCCTGTTCTATGCCTTCCTGACCCCAGGGGGTTCTCTTGGTCACCTCTCCCCGGGCCAACTATTCTGCTCCATGGGTACTTCCTGGCAGTCGGGGCCTCTCTAGGGGTGCTGGTCCCTTGCCAACCTCCACCTAGAGCGGTACCCCTGGAAGACCCATCGGTCAGGATACTGTCCCCAGCTAGCCTTCCCTCCAGGTTAGAAGTGGGTTTACCCCGGTCACTTCTAGGGGACCTAGCCCAACTGGCTGGGCATTGTCCCACAGGTTTTCCCACAGAGGGACACCTCCCTCTCTTAACCTTCCATTTAGATTTCTGTGCCTGCCATTTAGGAATGGCACCCACAAACTTCAGGACCGCGGGAGCTCCGGGTACAAACGCCCCCCGCCCTCCTGACGCTAGGTGTTCTTCCTCACACAGCTGGCAAGTAGGTACTAGGCCTCCAACCTGGTGCTCCTCTAAGGAACACCCCAGTCTCTGGGGTGGGGTGGTGAACTCCTGGGGACGCTGCTCACACTCCCTCCCTCTCCTTTGAGACAGAGCGCTAGCCCGCATGCCCCCCACTACTCTGGGACCTAACTACTCTACTCCGCTCCTCTTCCCTCTCTAATGCCTTTTCAGACCCCTGGACCCATGACCAGGGGTCGGGCTCTTGTGCCAGCTCCCGGGAATCAAAGAGCTCGCACCCTAACACGGGTTGGCGCAATCCTGGAAAACAATTACTGAGCCTAAGCTCCCTGGGGGCCAAATTGAGCAACCCCTTCAAATCATTTGCCATGCTAACCAACACCCAATCATCCAGTGCACGCTTGTACTCGTCCACACTTGGCACTGGCTGTGCGCTTCCACCATTCAAACTGGACTCCACCTGTTTAACCTTAATGTCCAGTTCCCTCATGCTTAACTCATGAGCTAAGAGAATCTTTTTCTCTTCCAAGGCGAGAGCGTTCCTGCTCTCCTCTGCTCGCTTTTCACTTTCAATGAGCAGCCTCTTCTCCTGTGCTTGAGTTTTAAGTTTTAAAACCTCCAACTCATGCTCTCTGACCCTTTGGTTTTCCTCCAGCTCCTCTGGGGAAAAACTCCTCCCTGAATGGTTACTACCAGCCCCTGAGGCTGGTCCTTCCACTGGCAAATCCTGTGGACCACATCCATTCCCTGCGTCATCCTCATCCACCTCAACATCACCCGTCTCCTGAGCCCCTTTGGCTTCCCACCAGGCCCTCAAGGCCATTTGCAGCTCCTCCTTCTTGGCGCTACTTTTCATGGGACATCCCAAAGCTCTGCAGAATTGCCTCAATTGATCAACTTTGTAGGTAAGCAATGCCTCAATGTTGAACTCTAATTCTGCAGCCTCACTGGCTACTTGACTCCTCTGAGACATGATGTGTGGCTTAAAGGTCGCTCAAAAATAGAACCAAAAAAAATCAAAACACACAATATGTGGTTACGTCGTGGTCTGCGCTAACCTTGTGATGAACACCAATCACTGTGAGTGAATTTGCAAATACACGTTCAAATTCCAAAACCGCTGACCATCAACGGTAGGTCCCAACCGCTGCCTCCAATGTTAGAACCGGGATTCCCTAGTTGGCTGAGGTAGGTACCTTAGGCCAAGTAGGGACCTTCGCTTCCACGTCAGGGAAAGGAAGGACGCCTTCTGAGATAGCCCCTGCTCACCCCTTGGTAGCTTGGCACGAGCAGCCAGGCTCATCTTCAAGGCTAATGTGTAAAGTATTTGCAACCACGCTCTCAGTGACCCAATGATGACACCACAAAAGGACTCCACACGAGTTTCATAGAAAAACAAGTATATGTTTATATAAAAAGATATACGATGAGACCACACGATAAAAATCCAACATATGCGTATTTGTAATATTCCTCCTGGCCGGTTATTAGGCCAGCCAGTCCTTGTAGGGTCTGGCGGTATTAATGAGCAATTCTAGGTGATCCAATGCAATTCTAGTGCAATGCTATGCAGTTCGTAAAGCAAGAATCAGGCACTTTGCAATGTAAAAATAATGCAGTTCGTTATGCAACAATCCAGCAGTTCGTAATGCCAACTAATGCGATGCGTAATGCAACAATTAGGCAGTTCGTTATGCAAAACTAATGCAATGCGTAATACAACAATCAGGCAGTTCGTTATGCAAACACAATGCAATGCGCAATGTAACAATCCGGTAAGT
The DNA here is from genome assembly GCA_963921515.1 of Calotriton arnoldi. Lineage (NCBI taxonomy): Eukaryota > Metazoa > Chordata > Amphibia > Caudata > Salamandridae > Calotriton > Calotriton arnoldi. Next base: position 398,694 of record CAWUFW010009744.1, on the reverse strand, counting down.
CGTAATCCAAACTAATGCAATGCGTAATGCAACAAGCAGGCAGTTCGTTATGCAAACACAATGCAATGCGCAATGTAACGATCAGGCAGTTCGTAATGCAAACTAATGCGATGCGTAATGCAACAATCAGGCAGTTCGTTATGCAAACACAATGCAATGCGCAATGTAACAATCAGGTAGTTCGTAATGCAGAAACAGTGCAATGCGCAAGGCACTTCGGCACCGAACACGGTGCTTCAGACGGTCTCTCTGCCTCTCGTACTGACTCGCGGTCAGCTTCCGCCAACATATGCCCCCAACACGGGTATGGTGTAAACCAAAGTACAGCTCAACACTCCGGCCCCGGTACTGCCACTCCTTGGCACGTACAGGCCGCGATACGAGCTTGAGCAGGTTCTTGTGCTGCAAGAAGGGGAGAGGCCGAGAGCGTCCCTCTCCGAGCCCGCACCCCGTCCCAGGCGGTGACACACGTTACCCGAGGGGTGCGACCTCGCTCTCCTCTCCTCCTCTCGTGACTTGGGCCTCCGATGCGACTTGGTTGATTCTGGGCCGATGGCGATATCGAAGATCTCAGCTGCAACAGGGCACACACAAACAGCGTCGCTGAGACTCCCTTGAGCTTCGGGTGTGCACGGTCACAGGGCAATCCTCACGAAGGTCTCAGGCTGCACGAAGCACACGCACACAGCGTAGCCAGTTGCGGCTGATCCATAGGGGCGCCCCACAAAAGAAACTGCTCACTGCAGTTCGGGCAACAGGAATGTAAGCAGACGAATTGCCAGCTTTCACAATTCGTCTGTTTACATTTCCAGGCCGGCCTGTGCTTCACGGGTGAAAGACTAAAGTGCGCATGTCAACGCACAGCGCACGCAGGCGAGAGCAGGAGTCCAGAAGATGGTCTGACTGCGCATGTGAGTGAGGAGCGTTGCTCCTCACTCACATTCACAAACCATTAGGTATGCTGCGCATGCCTAGTGTAGCGCAGGCGTCTGAAGATCGGCTCCTGCTCGGGCGGTGATGCGTTTTCGCCAAGTCGCCCCATGCCCTATCAAATGCCCGATGCAGAGTAAACAAGGGTCAGCCGCCCGGCCCCCGTCGCATCCAGTCAGTATTTCCTGTTGAGCGGCAAAAGAAAAGAGCGGGGAGAAGTTAGTTCCATGCGACGATGGAGGAGATGCCTGGTAAGTTTTATGTTTTATTCATTAAATTAACCCCCCCCCCCAGTCATGCCGGCCGCGCGTGTGGCCCGCAATCACTGCATCTCCCACTATGAGTGTGGGTCGGGAACATTTTAAGTCCTGTTTTCAAACACTTGGTGGTTACAGTACAGCTATGCCTTTTCAAAACCTGACATTTATATGGAAAGGCTAACAGCTTTTCCACTTGCATCCCGAGTGTGAGTCCTCAATCATGCTGCACTGTGTGAAGCACACCGCCAGTACAATGCGAGTGGTAACTGTGTTTTTCACTCTATTTTTCAATGCAGAATGTGGTTCACGTACGTATTACTGTAGGGTAGGCCCTGGCATCCTGGCCTGCAGGGAAGGCTGCGCACTGCAATTCGTCGACGGGGGGTGGGGGACGAGGGGGCTGAGTGAGCATAAGAGAGTGAGACCTCACCCGAGTCGAGTCGACTGAAAGCAGACCGTCGTCATCATGGCCCGCCGCCTTAAGTAATGTATTAAAAATGGCCATGGCAGAACTGAGTGCGTCACGTTACTTTACTGGTAGCCGCCGGGGTGGGCCCTGGACTCCTGGCACAGCATAGATAATTCGTTGACGGAGAGGCTGAGCATGGGAGTGAGACGGGGGGGGCTGAGCATAATGTGAGTGAGAGACCCGTCACCTGAGTCTCGTGGATGAAAAGTGGAACTGAAAGTCGGTAGCAGTCTCCGAGACTGTGACGCAGTTGCAAACTGTGCTCGTGTTCCAAGCTGCTGATGAAGTTCCCCTGGTGTGCGAATCAGTATATCGACATGTTTGACCATCACATGAGTCTATATCGCATTAAATAACCTGTAAACATTGCTGTGTGGAAACTCTTCCCTTTCCCCCTCCCCCTCCCTCTCTCCCCCTCGGGCTCTGCCGCCTCGCCCGGTCTATTCGGCTTTACACCCGCGGGCGCAGCTTCCTGCCCTACACCCACGTGTAGGGCATTCATTCAACTACTCAAGCTTCTGATGTGGGGACCTCGGTGGTCGTCATGCACGACATTGAATAGCTTCCCACATAGGCTCGAAACAAAAACACCTTCCCGCTCTCAACTACACACCCTTCGGGGTGTATTTGGCGATCTCGGTGGGTAAGCGATTCCAACCCCATCACACAGGTGTAGTAAGTGCTATAAATGCTCCAATACACCACCTCGTTCAATGTGGAAATTATAGCTGTCACGGAAGACTACCTTTCCCAGAATGCATCCTGTGCAAAATTGCTAGGCATATACTGTGTTACACATCCCACAGGAAACTTAAATGAAACTAAAATACTAAATAAACTTTGAAGAAAAACAAATGTTGTGGAAAAAGAAAAACATTTACCAAGGACAATTAAACTATTTTAGGAATGAGGGTATCAAACCCGTTCTGTAACCAACGTGCTATTCGGATTTCAAGCCCCTGCCTCCATCGCACTTACTCAGCCCAATTTAATGCCCGCCGGCATGTGCACGTGCGCAGAGGGCTCGCTCCTTGCTCGAAGTCTCCTAATCGTCAGTCATGCCAAGCCAGCTGTAACTACAAGGTGTGAGACTCGGACGTAATCGATGGACGTTTGGCAGTGCTTCAATGTGTGGGTCTTATGTAACGTTTGATGAGTTGTCACTGTCAGCGCTTCAATGTGTGTGAGACTCGATCCAATGTATGTGTCTGTGCACCAGTGTGTGAGACTCGCATGATCGCATCTGATGAGCGTGTCTGACTGTCTGTGTCACAAGGTGTGTGTGAGACTCGGACCTGATGTGACTGTTCTCTGGTGCTTGAGACGTGACAGAGCCTGCGCTAGTGCGCTCCCGTGTTCGAGACTGCCTCAAGCTATCAGAGTGACTTTCAAATATTTCGGAGTGAGGCAAGCTGTGCATTTATCACAACCACACACCACCCAGTCCGGCCACTGTGTAGGGGTTCACTCAGTGTGTTCAGAGTCCTTCTCAGTGAGTGGGATTGAACCTTATGGCGCGAGACCCACTCAGTGAGTGAAACCCGAAGTGTGCCCTGCGCCCTCGTGTTGTCTGTTATTAGCATACGCAGTGTCCTCCTAGTATGGTGTAAGCACGGGTACTGTAGTCCAGGGGTGGTGTGAAGCGGATGTACTGCAGAGCATGGATTGCACCGTACAATGTTTCACTTTCACTTTGGTAGCTTAGATTACATGACTGCATGGACATCTGTTAAAATTAACGTTTTTTAAAGATCATGCATTTCTTCAGTGTGCCCCATTTTCCACGGGGGACGATGCTCCGTTTTCAGTAATATATTTAATCAGTGGAGTGTATTTTTGTAAGTGCTTGTTTGGGCTCTGTGTGTCCTCTCCAGACAGCATGGTCCGTTCACCTCACACAGAAGTGAGCTCTGAATCATGTTAATTGCTGGGGGCTTTGTTCTTCAAGTCTGTTATGAAGCTCTGTGGTTATACTGAATGAGCAGCTACCATGTTGTTATAGGACATCCCTTTATTAATGTAATAACTGCACTTTCACAATTGCTTTATTAGCCTTCTTGCTTCTCAAATTTGCTTGAAAATGCACCATTTGCCCGCTCATTTTTCAAAACCCCACTTTAATTGTTCGGGCTCGCTCGCTACGCTCGCTCGCCGCGGTGCTCTCCCACGGAAAGTTTCGCCCAACCACTTTCAAATCTCACCAGCCACCACTGAGCGTAGCTGAGACTCCCTCGAGCTCCGGCCGCACACGATCACAGGGCAATCCTCACGAAGGTCTCAGGCTGCACGAAGCACACGCACACAGCATCGCTGAGACTCTCTTGGACTCCTGGTGCCCACGATCACAGGGCACTTCTTACGAGGGTCTCAGGCTTCAAAAAGCACACGCACACAGCGTCGCTGAGACACACTGGACTTTCGGGTGTGCACGATCACAGGGCAATCCTCACGAAGGTCTCAGGCTGCACAAAGCACACGCACACAGCGTCACAGACTCACTTGGACTCCAGGTGCACACGATCACAGGACAATCCTCACGAAGGGCTCAGACTGCAAAAAGCGCACGCACACAGCGTCGCTGAGACTCGCTTGGACTCCAGGTGCCCACGATCACAGGGCAATCCTCACGAAGGTCTCAGGCTGCACAAAGCACACGCACACAGCGTCACTGAGACTCACTTGGACTCCAGGTGCACACGATCACAGGACAATCCTCACGAAGGGCTCAGACTGCAAAAAGCGCACGCACACAGCGTCGCTGAGACTCGTTTGGACTCCAGGTGCCCACGATCACAGGGCAATTCTTACGAAGGGCTCAGGCTGCAAAAAGCACTCACACACAGCGTCGCTGAGACACTTCTGGAACTTTTGTGTTCCTGAATTTCCACAACAGGGAGCCAGCTCTCCTCGGGCCCTTGGGGTTAAGTTACTTCAGGACACAGCACAGCAAAGTCCTTTCAAGCAGGGGGACACAGCACACAGCAAAGTCCCTTTAGCCTCTCCTTGGTTAAAGCAGCAAACTGCAGGCCAGCCCCAGAACACACAGCAAGGGTCAGTCCTTTCCTTCAGTCTATTCAGCTGTTTCTTCCTTGGCAGAGGTTCCTCTTGACCACGAAGTAGGTTCAATCCTTTACAGTCTTGAACAGTTCCATTCCCCAGTCCAGGGGTTTCAGCTCTCATAGTTATACCCCTAAATGTCTTTGAAGTCTTTGTGTTCAGGGGGGCACTGACCCCTGTCTAAACCAGTTCTGGGTGTCTCCCTGCCAGTGACACCTTCTGCCTTTGATAGTGGGGGTCTGGCTCCTTAATCACTCAGCAGGAGATGGAGCCATTGTTTTATGGCAGCAACTCAGGCCTCTTCACCTCCAGGGGCTACTCCTCCCCCCTACACTCCAGATGCAGGTCAGCCTGTTGCTGTCTCACCTCCTCCCCTGGGTCAAGACATAACCCAGAGCCTATCACATTTAAATCCAGACAGTCAATCCACAACCAGGCAGAGACACACAGAAATGTTAGAGCACAAAAACCCAGCCACTTCTAAAAGAGTGGTTTCTAAACACGCAATTCAAAAACAACCTTCACAAAAAGATGCGTTATTAAATTGTGAGTTCAGGCACACTAAACTTCACCTCTCCATCTTAAGCCTTTGGGAAGATAGGCTGGAAACATATTACACAGCCTTCCCCATTCTGTCCTATGGGCAAGATGGCCTTTCAACAGTGAAAAACGAAATGGAGAGTATTTCACTGTTAGGACATGGTACACAACTCAGTACATGTCCTACCTTTCACATACACTGCACCCTGCCCAGGGGGCTACCCTGGGCCTACCATAGGGGTGTCTGATGTGCATAGAAAGGGAAGGGTAAGGCCTGTCGAGTGGGTGCACTTGTCAGGACAACAAGGTAGCTTAACAAGCTGCGCACAGGCACTGCAGTGGCAGGCCTGAATTCTCTCTTTAAGGCTACTTGTGTGGGTGGCACAATTAGTGCTGCAGGCCCACTAGTAGCATTTGCATTACTAGCCCTGGCACACATAGTGCACTTTACTAGGGACTTTACTAGTAAGGCAAACATACCAATCATGGACAACCAATTACCATTACACTTTACACAGGGAGCACTTGCACTTTGACACTAATCAGCAGTGGCAAAGTGCCCAAAGCATCTAAGTTGGCAACACCATGTCAGAACAAGCATTGGCATAGCCAATAGGTCTCGCTTTTGGGACCTTATAAGTATTTAGGTATGCAGCACAATATCCTTAGTGCAACAACACCAACTGTTGCATGGCTAAACACTTATAAGGTCCCAAAGGCGAGACCTATTGGCTATGCCAATGCTTGTTATAAAAATACAATATCCTCATATCCCTACTGCCACAAATCAATCTAGGTTGGATTTCAATGCATCACCACATGGTGCAGTTAGTTAAGGCATTATTTCAACTACATTATTTATATTCAATGTTTAAATACATTTCGGTTGATCAGGGCATAAATTGGATTTCCAGTGTTTATTATATTGCACCAAAGCCCAACCGTCTTCTACTACGTGTAATACATATTTAATCTAATGAATGGCAGCACAAACACACGTCACTATTCACCAGTGCAACAACCAGGATTCAAATCGGTGACCCTCCGGTTAGACACATAAACATCTGAAGTGACAGTGAGCGCATTAACCAACTCAGCTTTCCTACCAGAACAACGCATTCTCCCAAGGTTAGATTAATTGCCCCTTTTCTTATTTAAGGGGTATGCGTTATATTTTAGATGCAATCACCTGTAGGTGAAAGGTGAACAAAATAATAACAGAAAATGTTGTGCTTTGTATAGTCCCCGCCCCCTCTGTACTCTGGCTCACAGCTGCCAATACTTTTTATGCACTTCGACCGCTGTATAAACGTGATATTACTGCTTTCTTGTAATAATAAAGAGACAATATAGTGCACAGTGCAGACTGTCTCTTGACTCGTTAAATAAAAGGCATTACGACAACGCAACTCCAAGGATGAAAGGTGGAGTTATTCTGGCACGGATTTCAAACCCACAAACCTGACCACCTTTTATCTCTGCAGCAGGTACCGAACCCACTCCGGGTCAAGTGTCACGCGTTTTGCTTGCAGCCCCCTTGAATACTTCATCGCCCCTACTGCACGCAGATTTCACGCCCACTTGCTACACGCACGCGGCAGCGGCTTCTATTTGCTCCCACCAGCTAGTATTTAAATGACAGTTTTCAATAAAGGTTTATGCAGCGCCGTAAAGATTACGACTCGCGTGCTGCTGGGAAATTACACAGCGATGAAAGGTGTAGTGAAAGCAGGCAGGGAGTCTGCTGTGAACAGGAACCAGTTAAATCTAACAGCAGCCTTCAAAGGCCTCGCTGGTATAACGCCGCCTGCCCGGGTTATTAAAACCGCACAGCACACGGGACTTGGGAGGGCAACAGAGACATGTGGGGGGGATTTAACGCAATGTTGGCTATTACACAGTCTTGGAACTGGCTAACCCCCTCTGCCGTGGGGGCGCCACATTCCTCCAAACCTCCCCCTCAACCAACAGTTGGGAGACCTAAGCGTTCATTGGGCTGGCCCCTCCCGCCCATATCTGGGCTGATCGCTAACACCTCCCGACCCTGCCCCCCTGTCCACTGAAAAGTGCTTAATGAGTAAAACAGGGTGCATGGGGGTGCTTTACTCAAGGGACAGGCAGCACCTCCTTTGCAAGGCGCAGAGCCTAGGGCTTACTAAAAGTAGATGGGAAACTGCGCCCATGGGCGGCTGTATGGGGCAACGGCACAGTTCAAATAGGCTTCCGAAAACCGGCATGGACTGACTTTAGAACAGGATACAGCACAGTGATCAATTCCTACAGGGCAGCAGGCTACTGTCGTTTGAGGATGCCCGCGTCTCCTACATCCTTCCGGTACAACACTCTTGGAGATACCAACAATTGTACACGCCTTACATTGTGGGGCGGTAAAGCTTGAGTAAGTGCATTCTGGGGCGGTAAAGCAGGGTGCTGAAACCACCGAGTGTCAGACTGAACGTCAGGCTGCTTCCAAGTGTTGACGTCCCTGAACACCGAGCCTCGTTGTACCACTCGGAGCAGGGGCTGCAGCTGCGCATCCCACCTGCAGCCGCTAGAGGGCAGACGCTTGCAGGATGATTGGATTTCTGGATAGTTACACACTTGTCGTGGTCTATCTCAAGGGATTAATACCGCAGTTTTGTATAGCGCTACGATGCCACCTTGGCTATAAACACAATCTGGAGTTAACCTCTGCCTACAGAAAGGTGACGCGTCTCTTTCACCCCTGTCCTCTTTTTAACAAAAGTAGGGGCGTACACACAGACTTCTCCGTGTGATTTTAATGACCAGTAGCACTGCTAGTAGAAGTTACCATTGCCCGGGTCAGCAGCGTCGCTGTGAGTGGCAGCTTTCATAACAAGCATTTGAAGGCACGAGCGGGGAGGAGGGGGGGGCAACGCTAGTGGTGCGCGCGCGCCACAGCGAGCAATCTGTTTCCAATTATCGCGCCCGTCTGGGCACGATAATGGGAAACAGATGTTGGCCCTGCGCGCGTAACCGCAGGAAAAAGGCCATGACGCACGAGCGTCTGGTCAGCTTTCCAAACCCCCTTACTAAAAGTCTCGCAAGCAGCGCATGCGCTGCTCTAGGCTCGACCTAAAAATGGTCTAGGGGGAAAGCAAGAAGTTTAAGGAACTTTAGCCAAAAAGGGCCAAGTCCAACAGACGGTTTCATATTTGCCAATTGTAATTGTGGGAAAGTGTGAGATAAGCGTTTTCCGCATAATTATGTACTTACCACTTTTGTCACATAATCCATTATCAACTACATATTCATTTAGATTATCAAAAACTATTGTTCCCAACTTAAACTGCTAAAAAGTTACTAAAAGCATGGCAACAAGTGTTCCTGTGCAGTGGAAGGCCCTTCGCAAAGGTTGACTGGTCACCTTTCATTTGCTTATTGCTGAATTTGGATATTAAACAGGTCCCAATAATATGAACTATGGCACAGTGTTACCATGTGTAAAAATGTCAAAATAATGAAGTAATACTATTACCTTTTTTTGCAGCATAATGTATTCAACCCTGCTGAATAATTTGGTCCTCCCCTGCTAAATAATTTCAGTGGCGCTGACAGAGAAGCACCGAAATACTGGACAAGTCGCACACGAGAAGAACAGGATTTTAGTTTACATATTTTAAGCCATGCCCTTTATTATGTAGGCCGCGTTGCTGGAAGGATTCCTAGTTACACTTCTTTTGCATGCATGTTAATTCACCAATATGTCAGGGGTAGCGGAAATTGCATCTCATGCCATTTAACCTTTACTTTCACTCACACATATGCTTACACACACACAGGGCCAGTGGAATTATGCAGCAGGGGAGGGCCAAAATATGCGGCAGGGTTTGGTAAATTATGTGGCAAGAAAATGCTAATTATGCGCCATTAAGCAGCACATTTTGGGATCCTATTACTTCATTGTTTTGTCATTTCTAAACTTGTTAACAATGTTTGGGCATTAGTTGCAACTCATTAGCAGCAGTTTAACAAACACAGCAATGAGCTACAGAAAGGTGACCAGTCAATCTTTGCAAAGGGCCTTCCACAGCGCAGCAACATGTGGCACTGCGTTTTTAGTAACTTTTGAACTGTTTGAGCTAGAAACTAATTGTTTTTGTTAAAATCTGCAGGTTATACTGCAGATGATGGATTATGTGGCAAATGCGTCAAAACTATATTTGTGTGTAAATTGCCAGACGCACAATCGCATAATTCCAGTGGCCCTGCATATACACACACATTCACACACACAGTCTCATTTGTAAACACACTCTCACCCACAAGCATGCACACAATAAACATTTCAAAGCACTTTTTACCTACCTCAGCTGCCAGTGAGGGTTATATTCCAGCTAATTGTACTCCTATTCCTTTTTACACCAATAGTGAATAATGTAGCAGTATTTACTATTAGTGTAATAACAAACTGGCAAACAACAAGGAAAGTCAATGAGTTGCCCCTGTGTTTCTGGCACTGATTTTGCCACCTCTGAGGCCAGGGGTCACAAACGCAGTGCCAGGGGTCACAAGGGGCAAACAAGGGGTCGCACCTGCGCACCCTAAATGACATCTATGTTCCTACCTGCAGCACAGTGCCTAGATATCCCACAGGGTGATTAGCCACTCTATACAAATACCCAGGGCTTTAAGTGGGATGAAAAAACTGGGGGGTCTCTCAAAGGGGCATGGCCAATGTAATTAAGGGCATGGCTTAAAAACACGTAAGCTAAAAATCTGTGCTTAGCATAGTGTGCCGCCAGACTTGTATTTTGCTGTTTCAGTCATTGCATCCAGATATATGATACAGCAAATAACATCATATCTACAACAAGTCAGGACTATTGGCTTTGTCAATGGTTGTTAGTTGCATAAGATAAATAAGCAGCAAGTATGGCTTGTATATATTATTGAAAAAGCTTCCACTTAAAGCCCTGGTGACACCACGACAATGTTGCTGCTCCTGAGTTTCAAAAAGAGAAGGGAAATCCAGAGAGAAAATGACTCTTTAAAGGATTTCCCTTCCCCTACAACGCTCACCTGGCATGACGTCATGCTCTAACTTCTCTACTAGTGAGAAGTGAGCAGTGCAAGCACGCGCACATCAATGTGCCTGCTGTCACTGCAGTCCGGAAAAAAACGGATCACCTGTGCCAGGGCACAAAACAGAGCCCTATAGAGACCCGTTTCGAGGCCCCTTTTAAAAAACTGCCGGTGCTCACCACCGGTGAGACCCGGCCCACTTAAAGCCCTGCAAATACCGATAGATTGATTGATTGATTGATAGGCCACACCCCTTTCAGAGACCATCCCCATTGCGCTCCCCACTGTTTTCATCTCACTTAAAGCTCTGCCTTCAGGAGTAGTTTAAACAACTGGTACTGTTCGAAAATACTTTTGCAATAATTTCTTCCTGTGTTTCTGCCTGTTGGTTTACATTTCGCTGATTTCCCAGTTGTTTTACCCGGGCCGGCCTTAAGGTAATGCGACTGGTTACGTGGAAGGGAAGTCCATATGTTGTTGGGTTAAAATCAGATACTCAGTGAAGGCGTCACTTGTGGGGGGAGGCAGCTGGCAGCACTGGTGGCGATAACTGACCACCTGTCTGAAGACGGGCGCTCCACTACTCAACGTCAAGCTTGTATTTCAGTTCGTCTCGTGAAAGTTGAAGGTTTGTCCACAGAGGGCAGGATGTGAGCTATTGTGGAAAAAAGACGTCAAAAGTTTGGCACGTGACCCTACTGGCCAGGAGCCTTCATATTTCGAGGTGTCTGACCCAACGGCCAGAGCTGTCCCCCTTGGAACTGAGAAACCAGATTCGAGTCCCGGCGACTGCTCAACATTCTGTGATTGTGGGCAAACCACTTAATCTCCGCATGCATTAAAGCAATGTAAAAAATAAAATATAACCTTGTGTAATATAACGTAGTGCTCAAGTAAAGCGCCCTAAGGCCCTTGGGCCAAGTTCGCGCTATATAAAACTGCAAAAAATAAAAATAAAATCTGCTAAAATGAGCCTCTTTCACACGCTGGGTTTGTTGGGGAGGATGAATTTAGCAGCTGTGCCGAGACCTTTCCACGACAGATTAACACGAGCCCCCTTGCTCCTGCCCACTTCGCAGACTTCAATCGGTTGCCTCACGGCCGGCCTGCTTCCGGTAACGTGAGACACCCTCTGCCTGTCCCCGACCTCGCAGCATCACAGACATAGCCTGTCTCGGCTCGGGTAGGGTTTCCAGATATGTGCCTCACCCGGACAATTAGAGGCTACGGTTACACGCCTGTAACACGACAGGGTGGGGGAAATGCGAGAGGGTCGGAGGCTGCAGAGAGGATTTATTCATCGCACATCTCCAAAGGGCCGCCCGCTGAGCTCTGGGACACAGACCGCAGAGTTCATGTCGGCATGGAGAATCTTCACTCCTCTCTAGATGACGTATCCTTAGCTCTACAGCCATAAAGACCCGCTGTGACATGTCCTCTCCCTACTTTTTCTCCACCGTCCTTCATCTCATATTTTTCACTTTCTTTTGTTATCTTTCTTTGGGCCTTTTCCCGCTCTTTCTTGCATTTTTTTCATTTATTTTTTTCCCGTTGACAATCCATTTACATATCCCAGCCACCCATCCATCCATAAACCCATATCTATCCATCCATCCGTCCGTCCATCCACCCATCCAAACACATGTCCATCCATCCACCCAAACCCATATCCATCCATCCATACCCATATTCATCCATCCACCCACCCATCCAAACCCACCCCATTCATTCCTCCCTCCATCCATCCATCCATTCATCCACCCATCCATCCATCCATCCATTCATCCACTCACCCATCCATCCATCCAAACCCACCCCACCCATTCCTCCCTCCATCCATCCATCCATCATTCCTCCCTCCATCCATTCCTCCCTCCATCCATCCACTCACCCATCCACCCAAACGCAACCCATCTGAAGCTCGGGTGGCCGTCAGTGGATCCCAGACTGCACTTGGCTCGCCTCCGTCTTACTCCGCGGACAGTGGGGGCTCTGTCGCCTCTCTGGAGTGGGTGAACTTGGAGGCTTCTGGCCCTGTTAACCTTCGGTCCATTTCGTACCCAGGGACGGGTCTCGTCCAGGCACCACGTGACGGCCACTCTTCTCTGTCATCAATGTCAATTTGTATTGCATTTATATTTTAATTCGTTTATTGACTTGGCCCACCTGTCACAAGAGCTGTACATGGTATTATACCAGTACACCTGGTACTGTAAGGCTAAATGTGCACATCAGGTAGGTTTGCACTGCACAGACTGAAAAGGAGGTGGGAAAAGAGACAAGACAATCTCATATTAACAACATAACAAAACAAATGTCCATAATATGTACTAGAACAATGGTACTGCCTGATTTAGATGTTGGCAGATGGGTTACTCCGTCACCACGGTGACGATATCCCGTCCGCCAAAATATAAATCCCATAGGACATAATAGGATGCATATTTCGGGGGACGGGATATCCGTCACCATTGTGACGGAGTTATCCGTCCACCAACATCTAAGTCGGGCCCAAAGTTGGGGAGTGAATTATCTTCGCAGCAGGGCTTAGGTGTGAGAGGTTAGAGGGTGGGAGCAGAGCTGAAGGCTGTCAGCCCCGCCCCACCCCCCCCAAAAGACACATTCAACCTCAATCAAATTTAGCAGGAGGCGACGGGGCTCTGAAAGAGATACACTTCCTGAATCAATCTGAAAAGACAAAGCATTTTCAAAGTAATTGTGAGCCAAATACACACAGGACAACAATGCACATCAAATGAAGGTCTTTTTAGAGGGTGCTGCACTCACTGAGCTATCTTACCAGGGCTTGAAAGAGTGGCCGACGGGTCACATCTGGCTCTCTCATCAACTTTCATATCAATTCATTGAGCTCACTTGGAGGGATTCAAACCCGGTACCTGCAAACTGCACGCAGAGCTCTGCAGCAGGCGCATGAACCACCAGAGCTATTTTACCAGGATGTGGAGACTAACTTGTTAGACACAGATCTCCGCAGCAGATGCATTGACCCACAAATTTATCTTACCGACCAGTACAGGTAGCTACTAGAGATCTCTCTCTTAAGATACACGAGTAGGTTAATGTACCGGTTGTTGGCGACTTAAAAGACAGGGGTTCACATCTCGTACCGTATGTAAAAGTGATGCAAAACTGCAATTATGCCGTATCGGGCAACATGGAAACAAACGTACAAAGGTGTGCATGTGAACATATGAATATATTGTGTTTGAAAAATGGTGCAACAAATGTATTACTTTCCCACTGAGATGGAGCTTAAAGTTTTAATTTTGTTTTAAACAGAGGAAATGAACGTACTTTACATCTATGGGCAGCTTAACCCTTAGCTGAGGCCCTTGGGGAAGCCGGAAGGTTCGAGATTGGTGAATACGATGCATTGCGGGAGAAGGTTCGGTGTGAACCTGGACCACTGAGCCACTTCATCACACTTCTTCCTACTCCTCCTTTTATCCATTTGAGAAAGACCCAACCGGTGGCAGACTGAGAAACGACAAATGTGTCCTTGTGGAATAAAAATAGGTGTAAAATGCTGGTGACACCTCTTTTGGTGGGTGTGACAAACACTTTACTCACTTATTTGGAGTACGTGACCAGCATGTTACTGGCTGACTGCCATTATGCTCACCTAATACCCTGACTGGAACCCTTACTAACGGGGGTGAATTACGCCCTGTGGCACCATGTAGAAGTGGGTGAAATGTGTAGAATTTGCTTTAACGTAATTTGCAACATTTCAGAAAAACCATGTGAAATGAGGTGCAGTTCCTCAAAAAGGGAAACCAGCATTTGGCACTATATTTGAGCACGAAATGAGTTCTCGTGTCCATTTTGGAAGTGAGGATGCATTTAGCACTACAAAAAGTAGTGAAAAAAACACTTGTGTCATAAACAGCAGCTATTTGCGTTCTGGTCATTTGCGTTGCTCTAATGCACTAAATGTTTGCCATGAACAGTGCGGATTTATGCGCAGTAGCATAGATATTGTGATTTCACAAATTCCATGTAACAAGCATAAGACAAAATGACTGAAATGAAGTGAGATTACACCCAATGGAAATTTTGCTATGGCCTAGTATATTAAATCCCCAGGCGCGACTGAAATGGACCTAGAACACTATATGTTATGTGTTCTGAATTTGTGCAGCACAAATGTAGTCTCACAGACAGTTTCCAGTGTGATTCATCCTTATATGTGACTAAGGACTGATGGGAGGAGAGAGGGTGTAGATTCGGATATGACCCCAGTAGACTTGGGCATCTCTGCTATTGTTAGTTACGTTTGACCTTCACAAAGTCCATCGAAGAATGAAACACATGTTGGCGTGGATTAATTTACTGCATCCTTATACTGCGGAGCTTTAAAACTGGAGAAAGGAGTGGAAAACATAGACTTAATCGTACTGAATCACTGCACAGTGTTTTAATTACATTTGTACTTTGAATGTGGATGTGCACGCAAACCCAAAATAGATAAATAGCATTTTACAGTCATCGAAATGCATTTTACTCAAAATATAATTTGGAGTCACCGCTAGAAAACTGTAATTTTTTTAATATAAAACGGAGGATCTGGCCAGCATTTTATATGCATTTTAATTTAAAGAGTTTTATTTTACTGCTATGACGTTCCAAATTCTCCCTTCAGTCCATCAAATTTCAGTGGAAAATTCAAGTAGGACTAGCACTTTTGCGTCAAAATTGCAAATTTACGGGGGATGGTTGATCGTTTTCTTATTCAATTACTAGAATATGGAATTCTTTGCCTCTTCAATTGTTTATCAACCCTATTAACCGGGTATTTAGGAAATCTTTGAAAACGTGGTTGTTCTCCAGTTAATTACTGTTCTTAGAGACCTTTATTGCTTAGTGGTGATTAGCTCCAAAATGCCTGGGAGGGTAATTGTGTGCGCTATAAAACTCATAAATACATAAATGTACTCTTGGAATTGTCAGGTTGGGTCACAAAGCTTCTTTCCTACCTATCAGCCTCTGGTTTTGGTCCACCATTGCTCTTGTTTATCCCTGGGAGTCTCTCCTCATCCTGAGGCCTATCATCTATCAGGAATGTGGTCACTTCCTGGCTGAGGTTCAGGATGTCCCCTTAGTTGAGACATGTTGTGCTGCCATCTGGGCTTCCTCTTACACCCTCGTTCACCATTACCATGTCCAGGACATTGGGTCTGGGTGTTCTCCTGTGGATGAGATGTGCTCTGCTTAACCTTGACATCATACAATTACTCATGTTGCGGTATTGGTGGCTTCCTGAGTGTTCTGTTTGTGCCAAAGGCCATGAAATTGCTTCGGTATTCCTCAAACAGTAGTGACTGGGATAAGGGATATTGGGCCCCATGCATCAACCTAAAAACGGGTCGCAAATGGGCAGATTCACAGAATCTGCCCCTTTGCGACCGGTATTTTTGCATTTGGGATGCATCATCCCAAATGCAAATTCGCTATTTAAGGAATCGCTAAATTTACGATTACTTAAATTGCGATTGCAAATAAGGAATCAAAAACTTCTATTCCTTAAATGCAATGCATTAAACAAAAAAAAATTGCGATTTTGCTAATATGAATCGCAAATTACCATCAATCTAAAGTTGATGGTAATTTTCGATTTCTTTGAAAAATGCACTAATGTGCATTTTTCAAAGTCACATGTTACACACACACATGCCCTTGGGGCATGTGTGTGCGCAACATGTGGTTAAATTGTAATTTCAGGGGTGCAACAGGGTATCCTTTTGGAACCCTTGCACCCTTGAAATTGCATGCGCAATTTGCGAGTACCCAGGTACTCGCAAATTGAGCATGCAATTCCCATTCATTCCTATGGGTCTCTGGGCCCATAAGAATGAATGGGAATCAATTTCTAAATTGCGACTCGCAATTTGCGAGTCGCAATTAAAGAATTTGTAGGAATTACAAAATTGTATACGATTCCTACATGCATAGGCAATAGCGATTCTTTAAATGCGATTCCTTAATAATCGCAATTAAACAATCTCTATTGTCTATGTTGATGCATGTGCCCCATTGTCCCGATTAACTGTATTCTTCATTACTTCTGGGCCTACTCGTACTCGTCACAGTCATTATGACCTGTCTTCCCTCCCATGAGCCTCTGGGCGGTTTGGATGTAATATGGAGAATGCTGGAATGCGAGCCTGGTTATACTGACCAGCAGGGGCTCGCAGGGCTTGCATTCCAACATACATCAAAGGGTTCGTCCTGCCTCGAGGCACACACACTTCATAAGATAATGACTGTGACAATAACAAGTAGGGCTAAGAGTAATGAAGATTACCAGAAAGTCATCAGGGCACTACATAGGCTGCTCTGGATTTAGGGGTCGTATTCTATAAAGGCACACTGAGTGGTTGAGCCAGGTATCTGACACTCCCCCACTCACTTACCTGTGATCTGAGAGGATCTTGGAGTAAGTGTTCTCTGCCTGAACCACTGTACACATCACCGTGAATCTATGAACTAAAACACATAGGCCCTGATTCACGAAGGGCCTCCGCACTCGTGGCAGAGACCCCGCAGTCGGGAGTCTCTGCACTCGGGGTGAAATCTTTGCAATGACAATTCTCATTCCGGAGATTCCGCCCGAGTGCGGAGACTCCCCCCATGACTACGAGGCCTCCGCCCCGAGTGCGGAGACTTCCCCACGACTGTGAGGCCCCCGCCCTGAGTGCGGAGACTCCCGCAGAGACTCCCCCACAGCTGCGGGGCCCCCGCTCCGAGTGCGGAGACTCCCTCACAACTGCGAGGCCTTTGCCCAAGTGTAGATTCTCCCGCGGAGGCTCCCCCACGACTGTGAGGCCCTCGTTCCGAGTGCAGAGACTCCCCCATGACTGTGAGGCCCCTGCCTCAAGTGCGGAGACTCCCCCACGACTGTGAGGCCCCCGCCCGAGTGCGGAGACTCCCCCACGACTGTGAGGCCCCCGCCCCGAGTGCGGAGACTCCCCCACAACTGCAAGGCCTTCGCCCAAGTGTGGATTCTCCTGCGGAGACTCCCCCACGACTGTGAGGCCCCCGCCCCGAGTGCGGAGACTCCCCCACGACTGTGAGGCCCTCGCTCTGAGTGAGACTCCCCCATGTCTGTGAGGCACCCGCCCTGAGTGCGGAGACTCCCTCACAACTGCGGGGCCTCCGCCCCGAGTGCTGAGATTCCCCCATGACTGTGAGGCCTTCGCCCCGAGTGCAAAGACACCCCCACGGCTGCGGGGCCACCTCTCCCAGTGCGGCGGCCCTTTGTGAATCAGGCCCTGTGTTTGATTGCAGAGAAACATGGTACACACAGTGAACACATCATGGCCTGGAGAGGGGAGCTGAAAAGATTGCTTAGGACAAGTTCCCCCTCTAACTATGACCCATTTCATGGCGTGTAGGAAAGTCAGTGCCTTATTGAGAGTGGTTTACGTTTGACCTCGCTGCTGGCGGAGCAGAGCACGAGTGAGAGCCCCAGGGCAGGCATTCTGTGGCCGGCAAGCAGCAGGCACCGCCCGGTAATCCCTTCCACCTGCCGCGGCCCTGCTAATGAGAGGAGTCGGACCATCAAAAGGGCCGCTGCTGGGAGGGATCCATCAGCAGAGGGGGGGTGATATGACCCCTCACCGCAGAGCCCAGAATGGAGCCGACCAAATATAAATACAGGGCAAAAGAAAGCAGCCACTCCGGAGTAATGCGGCTCAGGCCTCGGTATTTATTTTGTACAGCGCCCAGAAGCCACTACGCAGGGCTCCAGAGCGTTTAGTCCACCCTTTTAGTTTGTGTTCGATGCTTGGCTTAAATCACCACAGCTGGATAAAATCGGACAGGCAGTAAGACGAAGTCCAGCAGTAGCGTCAGGTAGTGTCAGTGCTTAATTTGTTTACAAAAAAAGTGCAGGGACACAAAGTTTTTCTTGAGAGCCTGCTCCTGTTGCTGCTGAATGCCAAAGTTGTGCATACCACACTGGTCTTAATTCCACATTATTTTATGCCTGTCTATTCCACCCCCATACATTTGTTGACTCTTTATCACACTGGCGTGGGCCCTTTTCACCCCTGCTTTCTCTCCCACTGGTAAAATATCTCTATTCCTTATTTCTCCCATTTCTACCTAGCGCTAGTTCGAAGCCAAAGTCTGCTGATAAAAAATAAGTTTTGGTCCCCATAAATGAGGATCAAAACACAAAGTGATGGATGGAAAGCTTGAATTAATCTCAGCTGCTGGCGATAGCTCGGGCCGCAGGTCAATCCATCGATTTTCACCCACCATGCCTCCCCAGTTTGGACCCGCCATATGTAAATCAGCTTTGACCCCGCTCCAATGGGAACAGTCCAGCCCGAACTGCCAGGCCCTCCCTGAACGGAAAACAAGCATCCTGGGACCGGGTGTGCCCTTATTGTGGGCTCATCAGCCAGGTAAAGCTTGATTCCAGTGACACAGTGAGCACAGGATCCCAAAAATGAGCGTCAGTGCCCACCGCCTGCAACCAGCAGCATAAAAGAAGGATTCGGCTTTGGCAAAGCAGAAGTACCATGGGTTACAGTGCAAGCAAGGAAAATGGGTCCCCTGGCTACTCTGTGGCGAGTAAAACAAAGCAATAACCAGCGTTCAATGGGTCCCTCAGGCATCTGGGCACTGCTGTTGCACCTTCTGCACCCTTAATAGCTCCACCTCTGGCACCAAGTAGTGGTTCAGAAGCCATAAGGTGGTGAATCCAGAAGTTTGAAACAGCTGTTTAAGAGCTATGGCGAAGCGGTCAGCAGGGCCGGACTGGGAACCTAAATCTGCCCTGGCAAACTGCTCGGTCGGCCCCCGGGTGAGGGGAGTGTGCGGGGGGGGGGGAGGGCAGGGTTTACAGCCGAGCTGTGTGCTAGAGCCTGTTTAGGCTGATTTTGTTACAGGGGGACAATATTGCCGGCCCCCCGTAACAAAAACAGCCCCTTGGGGGCCCAAAACCAGCCCCCACCCTGGCAGCCTACGGGGGAAACGCCCGGTGCCCGCTATGGCCAGTCCGGCCCTGGCTGTCAGGACCTGAAGGGTAGTGGCTCAGCAGCTGACTGTTCCAGGCTAGAGTTGGGTGGAACTCGCGGAATTCTGTAGAGTTACATGAAAACTCTACAAAATTCTGCGGAGTTCTGTGAGAAGGCAGAATCGGCATGTTGCACTGATGTTTAGCGCCGGGAGCTTGTTCCATGCTGAAAAAACAGCGCGAATGGCACCATGTGGTGCGGCAGAGGACGCAGCTTCTTTGCTGCCGCTCAAGTAGATTTTCTACTCGAACAGCAGCTTTCTCATTGCAAACAGTTGCAACTGCCCATGTTGAAAAAATCCCAGCGGGTGCTGTTCTAGTGCCCGAAAATCGCGCTAGGTGACGCCAATTCTCGCTCGCCAATATACTGTTGGCGAGCCGCGTGTGAGAAAAAACACTGCCACGTGGTGGTTGGCGGAGTTTTGCGCAACTCCGCATTACAAGTGTAACACGGAGTGAGCAAAACTCTGCAAAACCTGCTTGCGGAGCAGAATTTATCGCCCACTCCTATTCAAGACACTTTGCAAGTAGGCTGTAAGGCAGTGGTTACCTACCTACATTTATCTATGTGCACCTAGCAACTCTCAATAGAAAATACAGACATGCTACTTCAGTTGGTTAATCCAGTGACTGCAGATATGTTTGTAAACACCTGGTCTCACTGCTGAATCTTCATGAAATATTTTAACAAGTTAATGCGTTTGGTACATAGCACTGCATGTAGGGTTTGAATCCTAATAACATAGGGCAGGGGTTTTAGTGAATTTTGCAGAGGTCCTTGGTAAACAGTAGGCTGCATGTCACTATCATGGTAGAGGTTTCAGTGTGTTATACACATGCTGCAAACATCTGCATTTAACCAGTAAAGCATAATTTCAGTCCTTGCAGGTCTAACTCAAACATTCAGTCTTCTAAGGGTGACAAAAACAGTGTTACATCTATTGAATAGGTAATGATTTATACCTATTATCAAGTGCCACCAATAATTACCTTTGCATTTTGTCCTGTTAAAATGCTCAGTATCAATATAAATATGCAGAAACAGTTGCATACAAACGATACATTAGGATGATCTGAGTAGGCATTTAACATTAACCAAAGGCAAGACACTTTCTTGGCCGCATCTAAGACATTATGCAACTTATCTTGCATTACGCAACTGCTGTTTCCGCTTCATGTTCTTCTTTTATGATCACACACATTCTTTTGAAATCCTTTGCATTTGTTTACAGAGTTTGAACAACTAGAACCCTTTCTAAGTGTTTATTTTTGTGGAATATGTAAAAATGCATTAGCAAAACCATACCCTGTTTCAGCCATGTTGCTCACACTGACATGGCCCACAGGAAATGCCTGTGTCTGATGGGGACCTGTTGCCACCTGTAAGTTCTTGAAAGGTATTTCGCTTGTTCTCATGAAGACACCTGCTTGTATTTTTTTAAATAAGCAATCACATGACCTTATTTGAAACCTGGAAGCATTAGTATACACTCTTGTGCTTCACCATCCCTTAGTGAGCTCGCTCTATTCAGATGATGCCGTCGACTGCTCTCCCATCCTCTACAGGTTGATACAGTGCATGCACATCCCTCTGAGAGGCTAGCCCTGGTGCAGTGCATGCACATCCATCTGAGAGGCTAGCCCTGGTGCAGTGTATGCACATCGCTCTGAGAGGCTAACCCCGTCACCACATGCGCCTCTGATGAAACCTGGAGCAGTGCATGCACCTCCCTCCGAGAGGCTAGCCCTGGTGCAGTGCATTCACATCCATCTGAGAGGCTAGCTCTGGTGCAGTGCATGCACATCCCTCTGAGAGGCTAACCCCATCACCACATGCGCCTCTGATGAAACCTGGAGCAGTGCATGCACATCCCTCTGAGAGGCTAGCCCTGGTGCAGTGCATGCACATCCCTCTGAGAGGCTAGCCCTGGTGCAGTGCATGCACATCCCTCTGAGAGGCTAACCCCATCACCACATGCGCCTCTGATGAAACCAGGTGCAGTGCATGCACATCCCTCTGAGAGGCTAGCCCTGGTGCAGTGCATGCACATCCCTCTGAGAGGCTAGCCCTGGTGCAGTGCATGCACATCCCTCTGAGAGACTAGCCCCTCACCACATGCGCCTCTCATGAAACCTGGTACAGTGCATGCACATCCCTCTGAGAGGCTAGCCCTGCCACCTCATGTGCCTCTCATGAAACCTGGTACAGTGCATGCACATCCCTCTGAGAGGCTAGCCCTGGTGCAGTGCATGCATATCCCTTTGAGAGGCTAGCCTCGCCACCTCATGTGCCTACCATGAAACCAGGTGCAGTGCATGCACATCCCTCTGAGAGGCTAGCCCTGGTGCTGTGCATGCACATCCCTCTGAGAGGCTAGCCCTGGTGCAGTGCATGCACATCCCTCTGAGAGGCTAGCCCTGGTGCAGTGCATGCACATCCATATGAGAGGCTAGCCCTGGTGCAGTGCATGCACATCCATCGGAGAGGCTAGCCCTGGTGCAGTGCATGCACATCCATATGAGAGGCTAGCCCTTGTGCAGTGCATGCACATCCATATGAGAGGCTAGCCCTGGTGCAGTGCATGCACATCCCTCTGAGAGGCTAGCTCTGCCACCTCTAGCATTGCACCTCATGTCTGTCTCATGAAACCTGGTGCAGTGCATGCACATCCATCTGAGACGCTAGCCCTGCACCTCTAGCCTTGCACCTCATGTCTGTCTCATGAAACCTGGTGCAGTGCACGCACATCCCCCTGAGAGGCTAGCCCTGCCACCTCAAGTCTGTCTCAAGAAACCTGGTGCAGTGCATGATCATCCCTCTGAGAAGCTAGCCCTGCCACCTCATGTCCGTCTCATGAAACCTGGTGCAGTGCATGCTCATCCCTCTGAGAGGCTAGCCCCGTCACCACATGTGCCTCTCATGAAACCTGGTGCAGTGCATACACATCCCTCTGAGGGGCTAGCCCTGGTGCCGTGCATGCACATCCCTCTGAGAGGCTAGCCCTGGTGCAGTGCATGCACATCCATCGGAGAGGCTAGCCCTGGTGCAGTGCAAAGTACATCCCTCTTGAGGCAAGCCCTGGTGCAGTGCATGCACATCCCTCTGAGAGGCTAGCTCTGCCACCTCATGTGCATCTCATGAAACCTGGTGCAGTGCATGCACATCCATCTGAGACGCTAGCCCTGCACCTCTAGCCTTGCACCTCATGTCTGTCTCATGAAACCTGGTGCAGTGCACGCACATCCTTCTGAAAGGCTAGCCCTGCCACGTCATGTCCAACTCAAGAAACCGATGCAGTGCATGCTCATCCCTCTGAGAGGCTAGCCCTACCACCTCAAGTCTGTCTCAAGAAACCTGGTGCAGTGCATGCTCATCCCTCTGAGAGGCTAGCCCTGGTGCAGTGCATGCACATCGCTCTGAGAGGCTAGCCCTGCCACCTCCAGTCTGTCTCAAGAATCCTGGTGCAGAGCATGCTCATCCCTCTGAGAAGCCAGCCCTGCCACCTCAGGTCTGTCTCATGAAACCTGGTGCAGTGCTTGCTCATCCCTCTGAGAGGCTAGCCCTGGTGCAGTGCATGGACATCCATCTGAGAGGCTAGATCTGCAACCTCAAGTCTGTCTCAAGAAACTTGGTGCACTGCATGCTCATCCCTCGGATAGGCTAGCCCTGCCACCTCATGTCCGTCTCATGAAACCTGGTGCAGTGCATGCTCATCCCTCTGAGAGGCTAACCCCGTCACCACATGCGCCTCTCATGAAACCTGGAGAAGTGCATGCACATCCCTCTGAGACTAGCCCTGCCATGTCATGTGCCTACCATGAAACCAGGTGCAGTGCTTGCACATCCCTCCGAGAGGCTAGCCCGGGTGCAGTACATGCACATCCCTTTGAGAGGCTAGCCCTGGTGCAGTGCATGCACATCCCTCTGGAAGGCTAGCCCTGGTGCAGTGCATGTTCATCCCTCTGAGAGGCTAGCCCCGTCACCACATGTGCCTCTCATGAAACCTGGTGCAATGCATGCACATCCCTCTGAGAGGCTAGCCCTGCCACCTTGTGTGCCTTTCATGAAACCTGGTGCAGTGCATGCACATCCCTCTGAGAGGCTATCGCTGGTGCAGTGCAGGCATATTCCTCTGAGAGACTAGCCCCTCACCACATGCGCCTCTCATGAAACCTGGTGCAGTGCATCCACATCCCTCCGAGACTAGCCCTGCCATCTCATGTGCCTCTCATTAAACCTGGTGCAGTGCTTGCACATCCCTCTGAGAGGCTAGCCCTGGTGCAGTGCATGCACATCCCTCTGAGATGCTAGCCTGGTGCGGTGCATGCACATCCCTCTGAGAGGCTAGCCCTGGTGCAGTGCATGCACATCCCTCTGAGAGGCTAGCCCTGGTGCAGTGCATGTACATCCCTCTGAGAGGCTAGCCCCATCACCACATGTGCCTCTCATGAAACCTGGTGCAGTGCATGCACATCCCCCCGAGAGGCTAGCCCTGGTGCAGTGCATGCACATCCCTCGGAGAGGCTAGCCCTGGTGCAGTGCATGTTCATCCCTCTGAGAGGCTAGCCCCGTCACCACATGTGCCTCTCATGAAACCTGGTGCAGTGCATGCACATCCCTCCGAGACTAGCCCTACCACCTCATGTGCCTCTCATGAAACCTGGTGCAGTGCATGCCCATCCCTCTGAGAGGCAAGACCTGGTGCAGTGCATGCACATCCCTCTGAGATGCTAGCCTGGTGCGGTGCATGCACATCCCTCTGAGAGGCTAGCCCTGGTGCAGTGCATGCACATCCCTCTGAGAGGCTAGCCCTGTTGCAGTGCATGCACATCCCTCTGAGAGGCTAGCCTTGCCACCTCATGTCCATCTCATGAAAGTGGGTGCAGTGCATGCTCATCCCTTTGAGAGGCTAGCCCTGCACCTCATGTCCATCTCATGAAAGTGGGTGCAGTGCATGCTCATCCCTTTGAGAGGCTAGCCCTGCACCTCATGTCCATCTCATGAAACCTGGTGCAGTGCATGCACATCCCTCTGAGAGGCTAGCCCCGTCACCACATGTGCCTCTCATGAAACCCGGTGCAATGCATGCACATCTCTCGGAGAGGCTAGCCCTGCACCTCATGTCCGTCTCATGAAACCAGGTGCAGTGCATGGTCATCCCTTTGAGAGGCTAGCCCTGCACCTCATGTCCATCTCATGAAACCTGGTGCAGTGCATGCACATCCCTCTGAGAGGCTAGCCCCGTCACCACATGTGCCTCTCATGAAACCCGGTGCAATGCATGCACATCTCTCTGAGAGGCTAGCCCTGCACCTCATGTCCGTCTCATGAAACCTGGTGCAGAGCATGCACATCCCTCTGAGAGGCTAGCCCTGACACTTCATGTGCCCCTCATGAAACCTGGTGCAATGCATAGGCATATCTCTAATGGCTTGAATCTGCTTCTCACATGCACCTGTTTCAAAACGGTACAGTACAAATGCAAACCTCAGAGCATGGTTCTGCCTACTCACCCAAAGCAGACTGGTACAGTGCATCACCATCCTTTTGAGATGCGGTCAAGAGCCCTCTCTCATCTCCTGCAGGCTGATACAATGCATGCACACACGTCTGAGGGTGGCCCTGTTCATTCATATGCGTCCACTGCAGACTAGCAGCTATGTCACATGCTTTGTAGCTGGCTGGAATGGTGCATACCCATACCTCCAAGTGGGTGGCTCTATCTGTTCCGCATATATCCTGGTACACTGTATCTCCATCCCTCTGAAGGGCTGGTCCTCTCTCTCACGTTAGTCCCAAGCAGGCTGTGAAGGTGCATTCACATACGTCTTAGGGGTTGGCTCTGACCCTCCGGTGTGTCCACTACTGGCTGGTAGCATGCATACACATCCCTTCCATCCATGGACTTACTCTCTCCAATAAGTCCACAGGAGGCTGGGACACAGCATGTGCATACTTCCAATTGGCTGGCTCTTCCTCTACACATGGGTACCCTGTTGCCTTGGTAGCATGCATGGACTTCCCTCCAGGGCTGGTGCTGGTCCCACACATGCATTTATTGCTTGCAAGGAAGCTGCATGTGCATAACCAAAGGGGTTGGCACTGCCCTTTCATGCGTCTCCACTGTCGGTTGGTAGCATGCATGTACAGCCCTTTATGAACAGGCTGTACCCCGCACATGCATTTATTGCAGGCTAGAGTCATGCTTGCTCACACATTTGAGGGGATAGCTGTGACCCTTAAGTAGTGTTCCATGCAGGCCAGTAGCATGCATGCTCATCCCTTCCACGGCTGGTCCTGCTCCTTTTCTTATGTTCATTGCAGGTATGGACCATTCTTTTACATTCTGCAAAGGGGGTGGCTATACCCAGTACAACATGCACACCTGCACACTTGCCTCATCTATGTAATATCCACCACGGGGTGGGAATCTGTAGCGGGCGCAACTTTTCCAATTTTTCTTCCCTGGCTGTAGGCTTTTTTTGGCTCATTATTGACAAACCTCTCATCAGGGCAAAAAAAGCTTGACAATTCCAAATTAATTTTTCTTGTTTTCAGACAGCCTAAAGTGGCGCCTGCCTCTGCTAGCTGATTTCACGCCGCGCATCATAAGCAACGTGCTTGTGCTTAGTACAGTCTATTGGACCGATAATTTAATAGGATGGGGACAAGTAGGACAAAAGCACCATATGTTTTTCATGTGATCTGTATTGCTAACACGTTAGATTTTTGCTAGGATCCACGTGATCAAAACAATGGATCAAGTGTGCTTGCAAGAAGGCTATGTGGACCTGCACTGAACTTTGCAAGCACAAATGCTTCAGAAACTGAACTCACAAAATTATTTTTTAGGAAAGTTTATTAAACACAGAATATATCTGCATGTTTCAAAGTGCTGTTTTCACTTTTGATTTTTTTAAAACAAAAAAGTTCTTTTAACCCCTTCGGTGCTCATGACGGCCCCAGGCCGTCATGAGTCACGGTGGGCGTGTGCGCACGACGGCCGGGGGCTGTCCGAACCACGCCCAAGAATGGAATGTCCAACACCGCAGCGGAATTCGCGCCGCAGCCAAGGTGTTAACACAGTAGAAATCTGCAATTAAATGAGTTCTATATATAAGAGGTCTTGTTTTACTTTTCCCTTATGTTGTCTTCTGAAGTCAATAACAGAAGTATTAAAGCTTATCCTGTTCCCCAGCGCTTGTTGTGCAGCCCGAGCTGACATGTCACGTGACAGGATCCACGAGCATTGATTGCATGGATCCTACCAAAAACGATTGGCATACGAACAAACAAAATTTCACACTTGGTTTGGGGCTTTTGTCCAACGAGTCCCTTTGATCTTGCTAAGGGACCTCACTAGCTCTGTAGCTGACCTGCTCAGCGCCTACATCACCTGACTTGGTAACAGGTATCCAATTAGTGACCTGGCCTCTCAGGAAGTCTTTAATGGGTTTAGGAAAAATAATGAAAACACTGGAAAATGGAAATGTCTGCTCTTCTCCATTTTTTTAAATAATGGGTGTCTGCTGGTTTGTGTGCTCCGCGATCTTTGCTTGTTCAAGTGGGAAATCTGGCCAGAGAGGTTTTAAAGCATGGGCAAAGTGGACAATTGCCTAAGACCCCCACCCTCCAAGGGCGACCCTGGGAAAATTAACCATCTATCTATTAGACCCCTTTAAATCCCATTTCTCTAAAGCTCTCGCCCTACCTCTACCTCCGATTCAGTCTCTCTACCCAGTATCATCTTGAAGATTTTTTGGCGCCTGGGCAATACATATTTCATCTGTTTTTGTGTGACTCTGTTAAAGTTTCACATATAATTTAGTATTGTTGGGCATCATGCAACCCTGAATTATTAGAGAATGGGTAATATAATTCAAATTTGTTCTGTACTGGCGCCCCCAAAATATGTTATGCCGGGGCCCCCAAAATCCTCTGGTTTATACAGTAGGAAACCTGTAGTACTTAATTTGTGCCAATGTTTACATGTGGTGGGCTCTGCCACTAATTTTCGAAGACCAGCACTTATTTCTTATCAGAGACTTCACCCAGAGTAAGACACAGAAAGGCAGACAAGGGAGAAAGAAGGAGGAAGAGAAAGAGAAAAATAGCAAAACAGTGATGAAGGGAGAAAGCAGGGAGGAAAAAAGAACCCACAACAGTGAAATAAAAAGAATCAAGGTGTAGGGTGTTGGAATAAAGAGGCAGTAGTTGCATGTGGAGCCCACCAGCATCCATTTTAGGGCACCAGTACTTTTTCCTTTTCATATTTTGACCCAGCAAATGAGAGAGAGAGAGAAACACAGAAGGTGGAAAGACGGATGAAGAGAAAGTGGAAAAACAACAACAAAGGGAGTGAGTGGCAAGGCATGTCTGGTGGTGGATTAAAGAGGCATGAGGTGTAATCAAGACTAGCATCCTTGGTATTCAGCATCCCGACCTTCGATAGCATCGGCACAGGGCACCTGAGCAAAGCCCAGGCAGTCCTCCTGTTACAAATTTAGCAATCAGCACTGAACCTAGCCGATAGTTGAACTTTTCTGGGCCGGTAAATCCCCCATATCACAGCTGCATGCCCCCATCTGAAACAAGAACACATGGTCAGGTGGAAACCAGCAGTCATCTTAAGACCTGCATCTATATATTTCCAGATGTTCCTACAGGCGAGCTGCTCTTGTGACCACATCAGAAACAGAAGATTTCCTGCCACCAAATGACTCAGCCATGTTACGGTGCACCCACCTGGTCGCTGTCGTAGAGGGCCTGCAGGGGGCTTCGCCTGGATTTTCCATGCCAGCTGTTACCCAGAAATCTGTCTTCATCAGCTGATGGGAGAGAACAAAAGATGGCATTATTACCAATAATAGTTTATACCATTTCGGAAATATTGGTCATAGAATTACATTTCTGGTAACCACAGGACAGATTGATTCAAACTCCATAATAGTAAAGTGTATAATAATTTAATATGGCAGCGTGCCCGATAATCAGAGCAATTAGCAAATAGCGCCGGGACACTCTTCTGAGTAGCTGTGCGTTCTACAAGTACCAATTTAACATAACATAACAATTGCCTCGATAGCAGACTTATGGCCTGATTTTGATCTTGACGGATGGGTTACAACGTTGACGGATATCCCGTTCGCCAAAATATAAATCCCATTGGATATAATGGGATCTAAATCAAGCCCTTAATTTGACAGTAGAGATTGTGCACAATTTTCTGCTGATAAACTGGGCACACAATAATTATAAAAACATTAATGTTCCCATTAGAACCTTTAGTTTAACGGAGTCTAAGGTTATGGACCAAGCCCTAACAATCCCTGACATTCATCACCAGTTATGGCTAGTACCACAACCATAACTTCCCTCTTGCATTGCTCATGACATCAAGCACAATGCCACAGATATTGCATCAATAACATCATTAATATTAATTAAACTGCTCTGGTAGCTAGTGCCCTGAGCTCATGGACGAAAGAGTTAAATTCTTCACCAAGAATGTACTCCTCTTCCCCTGCCCTCTCCTTCTCCACTTACTCTTCTGCAAGTCAAGCCTCAGGGACAATACTTACTGCCCTACACAGTAACGCACTCCATTGCAGGCCACCTACACTTCAAGGATACATTACTGTACGCAATACTTGCAGAAATATCCATTCAATGTGTTTTTTATTCAGCCAGAAACCGACTAATAGAGCTTTCTTTCTCAAGCTCCACAAACAATTGACATGTCTGTTCCACTGGTTTTCTCTGTAACAGCTGAACTTTGTGAAACTAAATAATTAAGTCGAGGTTTTTTTTCTGTGCCAAATTGTAACTGTCCTGATATGTACAGTAGAGAACTCAACAAATAATTCAGAAAGCTTTATTGCATTATAATTGCGGCTCCCGGTTTTATGGTATTTATTTTTTGGACATTTCTTAACGTGTTAAATCATATTTATTTTTTGCTCATTTTATCTGTATTTACCCATATTTTTTTGTGTGACTGTTAAAAAATGAAGCCGTAGTGGGTATATTTCCACATTTATTTAACCGACAAACGTTTACTCTTGTTTGAATGTCCAATGGGTTTTAGTCAGTTACAGTACAGTACAGTCAGTTGAAACCATTCGCACTGTACAACAGTTTAATCCACTGTACTGCGTCAGCTATTTAAGCTTCATTAGGAAATCTTTTAAAAAAAGTTTTAACTCCGCTGCCTGTCAATCTGCAAAGCTATTGGCCTAGCACTCATGATTGACAGTAGTGAGAACAGTCCAAAATAAAACCTATTTTCCATATTTATCCATATTTAAAACTAATTATAGACAGGAAAATAGACGATTTTCCATCTTTATTTATCTGACAAAATCAGTAAAAACGGGAAACTGGGAGCCTTGATTAAAATGTAAGTGCTATATGTTTCTCTGGTATATAATGTTATGGCTTTGGTAATTTATTATAAAGTACATTTTATCTATAATTCCTGTAATGTATATCATACTCATTATATGGAAATGTGGCTTTCACACAAGAGACTGGTACAGAATCAACTGGTGCAATTGGAAGTTGTGCCAATCAAGCCGTTATGTCCCACACAACATTGACGTAGCCAAAAACTCAAATATCTGGAGGTACAGATCACAACTACCCTCTAGAATGTGCTAAACATACTGTAACCATCCAATACCTAATTATAAATCTGATCTGGATTACTAGTTTCTCTTAACTGGCCTGTATAGGGCAAAGCGAACACTAATACAATTGTACTCTGCTCCCTACATAAACTACTGATGGTCTAGACTTCATCTGAACATAAAACTTTCTCTAAACAGAGAGCCACCTCTCCAGGAGCGTAAGCCACTAGGAGTGCCAACTTCAGGGGAAAGAGTAAACGTTCTAAATTTCAAAGCATATCATGTACATACATTTGGATGGTTAGTCCAGCAAAATGTTAGGTGGATGAAATTGATTTGGATGACAGTGGACGCTTATTTTGACCAAAACCACAAGTTTAAATAATCTTTAAAGAACGAAAGATATACACCGGATTATTCTTCTGCAGAACAACTATGGAAATACATTTGTGTCCATTGCAAGCGTCATCTTTACTCGATTGCTGAAATGTCTCTCTGGAGGAATCCATGAACAAAGCACAAGACCCGCCCCTTGTAAGATGGTTTATGTACTTTATGAGACCAGGGAAAATGTATCGATGGTTGAAATTTTTCTGATTTAACATTTGCTTTATGTATGTATTTTATCTGATTCAAATAATACTAATTTTGTGTTTTTATTGTGAAGGTCTTTTGATTCATACAATAACTATATTCCTTCTATTACTACTACTCATTGTTTTGGCCTCCTTGGTCCATATAAGGACAGAAAACAATCTAACTCTTAATCCTTTCAGCTCTAGACCACCACTGTCTCAGCTGTGTTGTCCAGGAAGAATTGATTATTTTCCCTTTTTCTTTAACATGTAAGTGCAGCCCTTCACCAAGCTACTCCATGGGGCAGGGGTTCACTTTTACATGTATGCCGATGACACACGGCTGGTTTTCGATGCGTCTCCTCACACTTGTCCACAGAGGGAGATATTGAAACTAATCTCAAACAGATTATTTCTTTCTTGTTCTCTGGTGGATATCAATAATCTTCCTAAAACTAAATCCAATCTAGATTGAGGAGTTTATAAAACATTAAACAACTCACACAACTCAGCTTGCAGAAATGAAAGTTTATAGCTTGAGGTCACAGACAATCTTCTTACACCAGTGAAGGTAGAACAACATGTAGGCAGCTACATTTAAAACAATCTATCTCTAGAAACTCAGGTTGCCAAGGTAGCAATTGTATATTTATTTCAATTGACAATATTCAGGATAGTTCTTCTCTATATTGAGCCCATGTTCTAGTCTTCAGGACCTGGTTCAATATCGATCATCTAAGTAAAGCATGATAGCCGATGGAGAGTACACCTCAATGCAGTAGGCTCTATGGATGATGGCTGAGTTACATGCTCTCCTGTACCTTCTTGGCAGACATGGCCTCTTCTTTTAGAAAACATGCCAGCTAGGTCAGCAGCATAGCCCCTAAGAGGACCAAAAGGAAACACGTGAACAGGCCCTCAACCAAGTATTAGGCAGAGATGATGCGGGACTCTCGAACAGAAATCTATCACTTACTTAATCCCAAAGCCCTCTATTCCAGGCTGATGCACTGTACAGCAAAATATTAAACTGCATTGTGAAATTAAAATATGCAATGTCATTTGTTCGGGATGAAAACAGCAGCCCCCCATCCAACACGATTAAAGCCTTTTCTACCTGGATGGGCCCAAAGTGGAGAAGAACAAACCCTTAGGAGGCTCTTAGAAATAAGTGTCTCTAAGCAAAGATTTAGAGCAGGGACTTGCAAGGCTTTAAGTCCAGAAGACACAAAGGTGAGGCAGAATTAGGGAATGTAGTGCCACAAACACCTGCATTCTGGACTTTTAGGAATGGCAAAGCTTTCAACTGGAAAACCCTTGTTCGTACTAGAAGCAAGACAGATTGGGTACGCGAAACAATGGATAAGAGAAGGGATATTTAAAATAAACTGCTGAAACACAGCAGGCTGATAATCCCATTTGAAGCAGGAATTAATTATCTTCTTATAAATCTAGTTCTAAACACCTGAGCAGATGCGCCTCTCTTTCCGATACCTAAACTCAGTGGCGGCTGCCACTGAGTAGTACAGGTGAGGCAGGGGTGGGAGGGGATAGAAAAATAAATAAAAAAGTTAATTACCTTCGTGCCGGCTGCCGCCTTGCCTCCATCCTCTTCTGTTCCTGCTTGAAGCAGGAAGTATACACAGGCTCCCCTAAGCCAATCACGACGCTGCTGTCACCATGACAGCAGCGTCGTGATTGGTCTGAGCGCCGACAGGGAGTGGGAGCCTGTGCATGTTCTCCACCCAGGCTGTACAATACAGCCGGTGGGGAACATGCAAAGTGCACATGACGGTTTGGTGGGCCCAAGATGGCTGGCCAAACCATCATGCGCACTTAGGTGCCCCAACCACTCCACCCCTGCTGGCTGTGATGACAGCCAAGCCCCGCCCTGTAAACCTGCCTGAGAACGGAAAAATAAAATGATAATAAGATAGTGTTATCATTTTATTTTTCCTAGTTCCACTGCTCAAAGAGCAATGGGGCGGCGCTACCAGGGGCAGCTCCTCCAATGGCGGAGGAGCATCGCCCCACTGCTTTTAAGCAGTGAGAAAACAAAAATGACAATAACTTAGAGTTATTGTCATTTTATGTTTCCTGTCCTGCTGCTGTGCGGTAGGTGGGTGGGCGGGGCTGCTCTCGGAGTAGGGCAGGGGAGGAGTGGTTTGCACACTCCTCTGCACAATGACTGTTTGATTGGCCCTCTCAGGACGCCCAAAGCAGTCATGTGCACTTACCTGTTCTCCATGCAGGCTACATTACAGCCTGAATGGAGAACATGCCCACCCCACCAGCCCCTGGCTGAGCGTCGTGTCATGGCGCTCAGACCAATCACAACGCTGCATTGCAGCATGGTGATTGGCTTAGGGGAGGGAGCCTGGCTTCCTGTTTAATTTCGGTGGCAGGAGAGCAGGAGCAGAGAAGACACCGGACCCGGCCTCAAGGTAAGTTTTACATTTTTTTTTATTTCTGACCCGAGGCGCGACACCCCCCCACGCCCCCCGCAAGCCTTGACGGCCGTGACTGGGCGCTACTGCACCTCAGCAGAGGAGCCGCCGCTGCTTAAACTTCCTGGTTTCCCTTTCCTCTCATGTACACCACTGCTTTGGGCAAAACAAGTAGATAATTAGTTGTAGCATTATATTGACTATATCCCTCTTCACATGATATTGTACCTTTTTTAAGTGATTTCTCTTAACCTTCATCCCTGTGTTAACCACACATATTAGCATAATAGTTTTCACATTATGTTAAGAAACCCACCATTCCTTTCTTTGTTAAATGCCTTATGTCTGATAGTAATAACTTTATTTTAGGCTGTGTATGAAAGGCTCTCTAGCCTAACTTTATCTGGGCAACAGTACAATTTAGAACGTGGTCTTCTGTTAGATCTTAGCCCTTCCCCGAGCTACACGTGCCAAACAGAAGCAAAAATAAGAACAAGACATTAATATTATCAAGTGCTTGTTTTCTCAGAATTGCACTCCGGTTTATCTCCCGTTTCCGTTCTGGGAATAAATTGCCAAAGTTGGATGACCAAGACCTGACATCAAGTTATCTGAGCTCCAAATTGGCAGACAGAAGCAACTTATAAACATCAACTAGTAACAGTAATGCAGGGACTGTCAGAGGAGGAATGTGATACAGTTGTAAACAGTTACAACAGGAAACTGGATATTGGTCTTGTGAAATGCTGAATCAATCACAGATTTTATTTTGGTTTTTGGGTTGAGCCTGGGCAGCGCATGCGCTGCTCTGTGAGGCATGCTGTATTCAGGTATGGACTTGAAGCTCTGCACACTCTCCGCCCATATTTTTCCTTGGCTTGTGTCATTGTCCTTTGTAAACTCTGGCTCTTCATTGGACAATAGGCTTAGTAGTCCCTCCTTAGTACCACCTTGTCTCATTTTGTAACCTCCCATGGTGACAACCCGTGTTACGTGTGTTGTAACTCGGAAGGCTTTAGTTACAGCCTCCAAGCACTATTTCGTTTAAATTGTTTTCACCTGCCTGCTGTTGCACGCAGGACACGCTCTCTCCTAACGCTTTTTTTTTTTATGGCACGGCACGCCACAGTGGCGGCCGCGCCATTGGTTCATTTACGAACGCAGCTGCATTTTTTTTTACTCTTATTCATTTTTGTTGTTGTTTCCAAAGGCCGCATGCCGCGCTTGCACGTTAATAGAGACCTCACCCCTTTCTTTAGACGAACAGCGTCTAAAGAAAGGGGCGCGGACACCAATAAAATGAAAGCGATGTTTGGGGCACTTTTACAAAAAAGCATTTGTTTTTCAAAAGTGCCCCATACCGTGCTTTCACTTTAATGGCACCCACGCCCCTTTCTTCAGACGGCTTGTCTAAAGAAAGGGGCGTGGCATCTATTAACGTGCAAGCGCGGCATGGGGCGCTTGGAAGCAAAAAATATTTGAAATGGAATAGTTCTTGCATTTGCGAGAATTTAAGCTATTGTCATTTACAATGCAATAGCTCACACTCTCGTAAATGCGAGACCTATTGCATTGCAAATGCTTGTTTCTAATTAGCACTGAGAGGAAGGGAGAAGACTGATTTTTCACCATTTTGAAAGACTCTGTTACGTCACGCATCCGGATCCACGTGATATCGACTGCTCAGACAGGCAGACAAGCTCCTGGATACCCTCTTGTGTGATTAGTGCGCAATACAAATCAATATAACATAACATAACAGAGGGTATAACGGATGGGGGCCAGTAGCTGGAAAGGACCGTAGGTGGAATAGTAATGGATTTACCACAATGGTGTCTTTCCTGACTCTTGAACATGTCTCTCCCATTCCCAAATTGTGGGGCCAGATTCTAAATGGCAGAACTTTGGAAATCAGAGACAGCACAGAATCAGGCAAATTCGTGTTGGGCTATATGCTACAACTGGTCTTCAGATCTGGTTGAGGCATGTGCAGAATTAAATATGTATGGCGTTCATACCGCGTAACGTGCATCCTAGCAATGCGCACACGCTTTCCTGTGATAAGGATACATTATATTAGTAGTTGGTGGTGTCTACTTTACATCTGGATATGTTTTGCTGTGTCTTTGAGTCGTTATGACTGAGACTATACTCCTATGCCCTAGTGCGTGTTGGGGGGTACATTTGTCAGAGGTGGCAGCCGTGGGGTGATATGTTTAGGGGTGTTGACGATGGGGCCTCATCGCTTGACGAGGAGGGTGGGGGAGTCCTAACACATCAAGCTAGTGTGCAAAGTATTCTTGGCCGGTCTGGCCATAGAGGGCACCGGGCGTTTTCCTAGTGGCCCGGAAGGGTGGCGGCTGGTTCTGGACCATCGGGGGCCATTTGTGTTACTGGGGGCCAGTTCTGCAGCATTGCTGCAAATTCGGCCCCTTGTAACAAAAGCGCAGCAGCTGTGTTTTTTACCAGCAGTCCCCCCCCTCCGCCCCCCCAGGGGGGTGGGGGGAGGGTTGGCTGTCCGACGTAATTGCCAGGGCTGGTTTGCTTTCCCAGTCCGGCCCTGAAAGTATTGCCTAACCAAAAGGAATTCAGGTTCTTCTTGGGCAGTTGATATTGTTGCAAATTCAGGGACAAGTCTTTCTTCGATGTGGCTTCCTTTTGAATCAGTTTGGGCAGATCCGTTAGACTGGACTAGAGTGGGTGTTACAGGCAGGAAAACAGAACAGCTGGGGCCAGATTTATCAACGGTTAGTGTTGCCCTTGTGTCACTTACGCAAGGGTAATGCAAGCCCTTAAATGAGATTCACTATGCTACACAGAGCCACCTTGTGTTACTCTGCCCTCGGAAGGCATTCCATGGATGGAGCGTATCCACCGGGGGATTGTGGCGCATTCCCAGATTTACTAATACTAGTAAACCTGGGCTCAAAATGGAATGCCTTCCTCAAGGGAGGTGCAATGAGGAGAAATAACTTTATTTGTCCTCATTTTTTCCCCATTCTATGGTGCTGCATTCCGCAGCACACATAGAAAGAGGAAAAATCCTCTAAGGATTTTGTGGCTCAGAAAGGGCTCCCACAAAAACAATCCTGGCTGTAACGCAGGCAACCTCAC
Source organism: Calotriton arnoldi (assembly GCA_963921515.1). Lineage (NCBI taxonomy): Eukaryota > Metazoa > Chordata > Amphibia > Caudata > Salamandridae > Calotriton > Calotriton arnoldi. The sequence continues at coordinate 362,581 of CAWUFW010009744.1, read as the reverse complement.
ACCATGGTACAAGGATGCCTGGGTTGGATCTTGGCAGCCACTACTGCATCAGCACAGAGAGAGAGACGGAATGCGCCATATCGTAGTAGACATAGCACTGTCCTGCCCTCTTCATTGCATGCAGCATTGCAGTGCGTCAAATGTTAGTATATCTGCCCCACAGTTTATAAAGGTGCAAATGGTACAAACCGCCTTGAATCTTACTCTTGCTCAACTAGAAGTCAGCAAATTTATTTAAAATCAAGGGAAATAGGCTTGTTTTTCAAATTACAACACATCTTCGACATTTTGTTTGAGGCTTCTATTTCTTGCGTGTTTGAGAAATCGCCATAGAAGCCATGTTGTGTTGCTCATGCATGTGGCATGATATGGCAGCCGTTTAAAAAAAATTTAAATGCACTTTTTTATGATGGTGGAGGCCCAACTTGGAGTGGTAAATTTAAAAATAACTCGAGGTATGCTAAAGTTGATTTAGAGATAAAACAAAGGGGGCAGGGAAGGATTGGGAGAATGGAGGAGCAGGGGTGTTGTGTAATAGGGTGATCAGACTTCCTTCCCAGATTTCCCCAGACAGTCCTGGTTTTCAGAAGACTGTCCGAGTGTCCCAAGGCTTTTGTTAATTGTAAATACATGCCCTAGTTTTTGGGACAAAAGTCAGGTATTCTTGCAAAGCAGAATTGAAAGGTATACTCTCCTTTCACAGGCGCCTCTAAAGTTTTAAATAATTTAGTTTCTGCCAGGCAGCACAGCAGGAGGTCACTGCTTGCTCCCAGCAGAGAAAGGGTGGGGAGGATGGTGTGGGCGCAGGGTGGAGGTCCTGCTATTGCTAAGGTAAACATAGTCCTGTAAATGTGGGTGTGATTTATATATATATTTATATATATATATATATATATATATATATATATATATATATATTTATTAACAAATGTAAGCAGTGAAAGGATACAAATTAAAAGGATGGTAAAGAAGCTATGCTCCAAGATAGGGACAAACACATAAGGAAGGAAGGACAACCATCAATTAGGAAGCTAGCACATGAGTGACAATAAAGTCAACCAATAATAAGCAATGGGCTTACCCAAAGCCCACTGTACGTCTTTGTATTGCATACTGTAGGTCTTCTGACCAAACCCAGCTAAGGAAAAAACTAAGAAAGGTCATCCAAAGGTCATTGAGAACATTTGGAGTCGAGATGCATTAGTAACAACTCTTTCTTGTACATCACACACCTCTGGAAGTGGTACTAATGCTGCACAAGACATCTTTAGTCACGTCACCGGTGCTTTTCTTGTGAAGAGAGGGGGCGGACCTCAGATTTTAGCTGCTAAATGAACTTCCTCTTTTCCCCACAACAAGAAGGAAACATACTCTTTCCCATCTGTGAGGAAAAATTCACAACTACTTTGCAGACCTGTCAACTCTCAACAAAAGCTTTCTGTGTGAGAGGAAGAGACCAGGAGGGGGCGGAGGCTGGAGAGGGAGCGGGATCTTTAGCAATTGTGTCTGCAGCCATTAAAGTGCTTCAGAGTGGGCATGGCCCTTGAGAAGGGCGGGGCTTTGTGCAATTCACTGTTCGTGACCCACTGTAATCCCCACCAAAAAAAGAAACCCTACAAACGAGGCTTCAAAGACTGCCGCTGATGTCCCGATGAGATTGCAATATCCCAGTGGTACCAACTGTGATCAGCCTCCAGATAATGGGAGTTAAAAAACACTCTCTGCAGGTGTTCTCAACTCATATTTTTGCCACTGTTTCATATCGGCTCCTCAACAGGTGACTGTGTGAAAGGAGTCGATATTGTGTGACACACGGTGGCGCCGCATGAGTTGGCAGGTCTGTAATTTGTAAGTTTTCAAGACACATACAATACCTTCCAAAGCCTTGACATTTTAGTTCCTTCAAATCAATGTTCAAATGTACTATTTACTTTTGGAAAACCTACACGTTTGTTTTGTTGTTTATCCCTCCCAGCCCAGGTAGGGCCTTCTTTAGGGAGATGCAGGGTACATTCATCACTCATGGGCCACTACTATGGTGCTAGGCACCGGAAGACCCTTGCACGCCTCAACATCAGATCTGCTCCAAGGAATGCAGGTGTTTGGGTGCTGCCAGAGTTAAAGTGACTTGGGCCATAGAGAGGAAAGGCACCCTTAAGGTGCTTGGTTCATGTTTTTTCTGCGCAAGAAGATAGCTATGTCTTTGTGCCATTCATTAGTGGTGAGTGCAAGGTCAGTTTGCAGTGTGTAAAGTTCAGGTTTTGTATTGTAGCCACAAGACCCTTCCCTCTCAAATGTCTAGTCCTTCTTTCTAGCCTAGAGGAAGCTAACACAGCAGTTAATAACAGAGGGACCACAGAAAATGCCCTTGCGCCTCTCCAAAAGAGTGGCCACTTAAAACTTTTTCACAGTGAGTTAGAACTCAAGACCACAGAAAGCGCTCTCATAACTTCTCAACTGAGGGGACAGAGAACACCTCACAGCAGCAGAATGCAGGTCTGAATGCCAATTCAGACAGATCACCACCTGAAAGGGTCCCAGAGGGTGCGAACACCAACTCAAAATAAGGTTATTCAGAAAGATAACAAGTTTAAGTGTGTTTGACAAAAGGTATCAGACAGCAACTGAGGGCAAGGCTGCCAGGGCGCTTGACTGGCGAATTGTAGACGAGGGATTGGCTGTTTCTATCCTACTTGGACGTGCAATGCCTGGATTGTCTATTTCCTTTTTTGACCACCACTTGCTTACCAGGTTATCTCCCATGAATTCATGGTTGAGCTGGTAGAAAGGCTTCAACTCATTTCATTGGTGGAGAGGCTTCAGCTCACCTCAATGGTGGGTTGGTTGAGAAGCTTCAGCTCACCTCATTGGTGGGCTGGTGGAGATGCTTCAGCTCACCTCATTGGTGGGCTGGTGGAGACGCTTCAGCTAAGCTAATTGGTGGGCTGCTGGAGACGCTCCAGCTCACCTCATTGGTGGGCTGGTGGAGAGGCTTCAGCTCACTTCGTTGGTGGGTTGGGGGAGAGGCTTCAGCTCACCTCATGAGTGGGCTGCTAGAGACACTTCAGCTCACCTCATTGGTGGGCTGGTGGAGAGGCTTGAGCTCACCTCATTGGCGGGCTGGTGGAGAGGATTGAGCTCACCTCATTGGCGGGTTGGTGGAGAGGCTTCAGCTCACCTCATTGGTGGGCTGGTGGAGAGGCTTCAGCTCACCTCATTGGTGGGCTGGTGGAGAGGCTTCAGCTCACCTCATTGGCGGGCTGGTGGAGAGGCTTCAGCTCACCTCACTGGTGGGTTGGTGGAGAGGCTTCAGCTCACCTCATTGGTGGGCTGGTGGAGACGCTTCAGCTCACCTCATTGGTGGGCTGGTGGAGATGCTTCAGCTCACCTCATTGGTGGGCTGGTGGAGATGCTTCAGCTCACCTCATTGGTGGGCTGGTGGAGACGCTTCAGCTCACCTCATTGGTGGGCTGGTGGAGAGGCTTCATTCAGCTCACTTCATTGGTGGGTTTGTGGAGAGGCTTCAGCTCACCTCATTGGTGGGCTGGTGGAGAGACTTCAGCTCACCTCATTGGCAGGTTAGTGGAGAGACTTCAGCTCACCTCATTGGTGGGCTCGTGGAGAGGCTTCAGCTCACCTCATTGGTGGGCTGGTTGAGTCACACTTGTTGAAAGATCCACTAAAGGCAATTAAAAAACACAAATCTCTGAGGCCATCAGTGTGCGACCACTTAGGGTTCTGCTTTAGGGGGCAGGTGATCTGACATGAAGTCTTCCTAAAAGGTCTTTCATTTGAAAGATCCCCCTACAGGAGGTAAGAGGAGCAAAATAAAAAAGCTTAAGCTTAAGTTTCAAATCCATTTTAGACTATTATACTTCATCTTCCAAGCCAAAGTATCACATTCTGCACGCTCATGAGCTCCACAGGGTTCTGGCATGATTGGCCCCAGCTGTGGCATTTCCTGCATTGTGCATTTGATAAATGTAATGACTTTATTCCAAACAAACATCTAACTCCATCCGGTCCCTCTCCTCCCAACCGAGCCACTGCCGTTCTCAGAAACCCAGCTCAGCCTATTAAAAACCCAATCTCAAACTTCAGCCAGGGGCTATAAAAAAAAAAAAGTCAAAATGACATATACAATGTTGACTGCACCTAATGAAATGTAATGAGCTGGAATATTTATAATGGGCTTCTATAAAAGCGTGACAGCGGCAAAAACATCCTTCATAGAGCGAGGCTGGCAGAATCCCAACTGAAGAACACAGATGAAGAGGGAAGGAAAGTGAAGCCACCAACCCCGGACTGCTGTGCATCTGGGGTGTACGCGCAATGCACATGTGTGAAGGGTCGACAGCAGTGTTGCAATGTTCCACTCCCCTTCCCCCTCGTTCAATACCAATGGAAATGTACCAAAGTGAGTCAAATGTAGCCAACACCTTATTAGATATAAAGAGAAGGACTGGTTAATTTTAATGGTAAGTTCTTTAAAAATCCTGCATTAGCAGGTTCCAAATATACCCAGTGCAGGGCTGAAGGCTGGCTTGCAGCACTCTACAGAAAAGATGAGTGAATAAGGACTGCTGCCCCTGTTCAGCAGAAGAACAGAACTCAGTTCTGCTGGTTTATGCAATCTGCCCATATGCTCCTCAAGATCACACTGACCCAGGTGTGGACCACTCCATTCCACCATAGTGGGAATTTCCACCCTCCTGCAAAATTTCAGAATACACAGGGGACAGAACCTCTCATTCCAGTTTCAGGGGGTATCCCAGTCTAATGGGTGCTGCAGCCAAATCGGAATGCCTACAATGGTGAGCACCCAGCAGAGTTGTTGCAAACTAAGTGGAGAGCACCGCAGTCCGCTGGGGTGGAAAGAGTGAGATGCACATGAAATCCACAAATTTCGCCTTTGGGGGAAATGTGTCACCCACACTTACTGTAGTGAAGGCATCATGAATGGAACAAGCTGCCACACCTATACAACGAGGCGTTGTCTGAAATGCTGATTTTACTAAACTCCACCTGGTCAAGTAGAGCATGAATGATAGAGAGAAAAAACACAGCATCTCAGATGTTCTCAGGTAAAATAACTCAATGGGTTGAGCGCAAACAGCGGAGATCAACCTGCTCTAAGTAAGGTACGAAGCCAGAAGGATCAGGTCAAACTTGTATATTCCTGTGGCTGACAAAATAAGTAATATTATATAAAAAAATGTATTTGAGTTCTTGGATTGATATAACATAATTCAGATAAAATGAACACCATACCATGGAGCACTTTCCTTGAAAGCGATCAGAGTGCTCATTGACGAAAGATTACACCAAAGACGACAACAGTTCATCCCAGTGCAGCTTTATGTTTGTTTCAGAGTCGTCCACAATCAGAGTGGGGCTAGTGGTACCCCGGAATTCTATCCAATCCCCCCATATTTAAACATTCCAATGCGGGCATCCTTGTGCTTTTTCTACCAGGATCTCAAGGGCCGTGCATCGGTCCATTCCCTTAGCGCATTCTTCCAAACCCGGTGGATCACTATCTCTCCAATGTTTGCCAATATCTCTTTTCACCGAAACTACGCCAAGATGAATCAACCACATTTTATATCTTTTGGTATCAGTTTCACTCCTTAGGTGTGGTCGTGGACCATAACCAATCTTTCACCTTGTCACTTTTCCTAAGTCACAGCGAACTGTATTCCAAAACGGCTCAATTCGAGGGCACTCCCATATCGTATGGATGATACCTGCCCATCACCCTCCAGGTCATAGACAAGTGGGGCGCGGAGTTCTTCCACACACTCAGAGTCTATAATGGATGATATATACTCTGTGGAGGTATGGGGGTGGATTATGTGGAACTGGTCAACCCCCACAACATCTCACAGGGCCATCCTGGCTTCCTACCAATCCTCGTCTTCCAGGACCCCCACATCCTTCTCTCAAACCTCTCTCAGTTTTGGAGAAGTATGTGGAGTATTATATAGCGAGGAGTTCTTGTGTTCTTCATATCTCCCATTAGCAATTTCCCCTCTACTGGATTAAAATCGTTCCCGTCCTTTATGTCTCTGATATGGGGAAGGAGGGCGCGTCTTAGATGCAAATACCTAAAAAACGGATTTATGTATGTCATATAATTCCCCTGCAGATCTTCGGATGAGCACGAGTTGTTTCCTACCATCACATGAGTAATACAGAGAGGGGGTAAAATAACTTCTATTGCTTTGAATGTGCCTATTGTGGGCATGGTACAAATGGCCAATATCCTAAGGTTAATAACGTGTTTTACATTGTGGTAGGTGATAGGGGGTGATCATAGCTTCTATTGTCAAGTCCTTATGCCCAGAATAAAGGGCCGATGTTAATGCATATATAGTTCAGTGGTTTCTAGACAGCGTGCTTATTTCAGAATATTTCTCGACCTGATGAGTGATTAAAGAGAGACAGACATAAGGTCTAAGCAAATAATTCTGAAGGGTGGAAGAGATAACTCTTTAGGCTCGGAACAGAGGCTAGGGATAGGGGGGGGGGTCCCAGGATTATTATTCCCATCTGAATCTGTCACATTGAGACAAACAGATGCCCACAGTCAACTCGACTTTTGACTCCCGCCTTGCACCATTCCCCGCAGGCCACTGTGGCACGCAGGCCTTAATGCACTGTGTGCCATGATGTGTTTTTTAATGAGAAAGGACATGGGCCAAGAACAATAATAATGCTCCTTTTTGCAGTGAGTGGTATTTATTGTCAAAAGGAAGCAGCTTGGAGTTTACACCTCACCTCCATGGCCACCAAATTGACACTATATATAGTTCTCTATAATACGTGCAGTTCTGGCTCCCTGAGGGCACGCTGTGTGCTCTTCTGACAATCATGTCAGATACTAAACCTTCAAGTGCATCCCATGCAGCTAAGGACACTGGTAGAAAAAGACACAGGCTTGAGTGTGAAGGACGTAAAGCACGAGGTCTAAGACCTACGACTGGACTTCAGCCAAGGATGAGCCAGTCCTGTGATTTTGTGCTCTTTGGAACTAGTCCTTTATCATGGCAGGTGAACCTAGGTAGATTTTGTTGCAATTATTGGCCCCAATAGTCAATGCTAGCACCAAGGCCATCCTTTGAGGCAGGAACAGCTAAAGGGAAGGTTACTCTTAGGATACTAAGTTTGTAGAATGTGCAGTCTAAGCTGTAAACTTGGGGTACCACAGATACATAGCATCCACAGTGACTCCCTAATAGCAGCTGGAGAGAGAAAGAGGGAAGGCCCGTGGCAGAAGACAGTAAAATAAAGCAAACCGAGGGTCACCTGGGTCTCACAGTAGGGCCTTGGTGACACAGAGTCAAAGCCGGCCTTGCAGCGCCTAGTTTCAGATGCTTGTTAGGCAGTAAATAACTTGCACATCCTACTCAGGCATATGGGATACCATGTTGTTAATGGGCGTCATTTGGGTAAATTTGCTACTCAAACGCAGCAATGTCTACCACCTCTACATTAAGGAGCACAAAATATTAAGAAAGCATTCAGGTCAACCAGGTCAGGGCAGACTTCATTTGTTATGAAACGACTTATGTTGCAAGATTGTGCTGTGCAACAGTAATTCTGGTGGCAGGTGCTTATACGTCAACAACAGCCGTAGGACCCTTCTGCATCTCTTTCTCCTTTCTCGATCACTCTCTTGCTCTGGGTCAAAACCTGATAATGAAGAATAGGTTCCAGTTCCTAAAGTTGAGTACCAGAGCCCCTACCTACAACCACCTGCACAAGTTAAGCACCAGCCCTGGGCTACTGGATTTTTCCAAGCTTCTTTTGTGGCAATCGGGCTTAGGAAGGCATTGTAGACCAGAGGGAATTGCCATCTATAGAACAATTTACCTATTGCTTGACCATAAAGAAGAAACTGTGGGGGTTTCTTGGTAACACGAGGGAGTCTCCAACTAGAAAGAACCTACAAACTTAGAAAGGAAGGTGGTCTATTTTCCCTCATGAAACAGAACATCTGCAGTGTACACATTGTGGTTCTCTAGCCTGATAGAACAGTTCAGAAGATACATGCGCCTGGTACAGACGGTCGTGTGTAACCCAAGGGTGACCTGTTTGAATCCCGACACTTTGTCTCAACAAATCATTCTTATGATAAAATGGACTCTACTCACCTTTGCAATTGTATTACCCGTAATATACAGCACATTCAGGCTCTTGTAATAATGTACCACATGGATGTTAATGGTTACAGACCGAATAGGATGGGTTTTTATGGGAGCTGCAAGAATCTTCAAATGCTCATTTCTCCTCAAGTTACAACATGGGTTCCAGAAACAGGATGGCTGCGTTTTACTTGAAGATCCTAGCTAAGGACATTCTTGCAAGTTATCTGCCGATAACACAGCTACTTCAAGCCGCAGACTTGCGTAATCAGCACAAACATCTAGTCAGCCGGAAATTACCGTCTTGTTGACCTATATCAGCTAAATATGACTTCTGTTTGCTCAGCTTCTGTCTTTTCTGAGGACTAAACATACCTTTCAGATGAAAAAACAAAAAAAGGAAGTGTGGTCAGTGACCACAGGGAATCATATGGTGCACAAGTGTCTGATTCCCAGCAAGTGTGGTGTCTAACCTCATCCTGTTCCCGGGAAACCTCGCTTTACTGAGTACTCAAGATTGCAAACTCTGCTAGGAATACATTGTGCTGTGTTATTTTCTTTCTAGCTGCCAGTAAGCATGTGGCTGTTTATATGCAAGGTATTAGAAATGTAATACATTGTGCCTGTCAAGTAATCTCAGTGCCTGGAAATGAAAGAAACGCCAAGCCAGCATCCTCCAAATTAGTGTCTGAGTCAAGTGGGCTGTAATGTTGAACATTGGGAGCCTGTGGAGGTCTGATCAGCAGAGCCTTCACCTAGCAAGCCCTCTCTGCTTCCTGCTGACCTCATTTGTTTTCTGGAGCATGTGATTGAGGTCTACTAGGGTGCATGGTTTCTGTCTATGGTCAAACAATAGGTAAATTGTCCTATTCATGACAATTATCTCTGCTCTATATGCTTTAAAATCCCTCCCTAGGCCTAGCTAACATAGGTGGTGCTTAATTTGTGCTGGTTGTTGTAGGTGGTGGCTCTTGTGCTGATCTTTGTGCACCGTAATGTATTCTTCATCAGCAGTTTTTCCCTAAAGAAAGTTACAAAAAAGGAGGAAGAATAGATGAAAAAGAACCTACAAGAGTCAGATAAAAAGGAGTAAGTGCAGGGTGTTGGAGAAAGAAGTATGGGGTAGAATTAAGACTATACAGACTTGGTATTCAGCAACCCCAACATTCGGCTGTTCTGGAAGTAGGATCATGAGACAAGTCTCTGAGCCACTGCACTTATTACTTTTAAAAATGAAGTACTAAGCATTGGGCTTAGCTGATCGACGGTGATTTGGGCTGCACCACATTGAATTCTGAGGGATGCACTGCTAGATTTTAGTGATGGGATAACTAATGGGACTAAAGCAACTGCAAAAATAAAGAACGGGGCTAGGTACACAAGCCTGGATCACCCCTACGTTTGAGTTTGATATTCGGTTCAGCGGTCTGTGGAGTCACAAACATTGCAGATTCACTGGCAAAGGGAAATCTTTGTAACTCTGAAGGCAAATCGAACCACCAAAACAAATGTATGTGAATTTGAAGCAATAGTGAAACTTAGGGAAGGACTGTTACATGCACATCTCTGAGTTGCCTCTCAGTTAATACCTGGTGGCACAAAATGTATATTGAATTACTTCTTGGGAGCGTGTGACCATTTCCTTTCTTCAAGTGGGCCTAAAAAATGCCATTCATTCATACAGTTATAAAAGCCTGTGCTAGATGATGACTGGCCAGGGGGTTAAAATGCACACAGGCAAGGGCTAGTTAATTGTGGCTTCTAAGAGGTTCATTCAGCTCTGTTGCAATGACGTTTGGAGCCTCAGGCAAAATAACACTGGACTCAGCAGGACCTTTTTTATTTGCTATTTTGTTATAATCTGGCGTCCTCATATGGCCATTTGGCGGGGAAGTAAAAAGTCACTTGCCTGCAGTTGCCTTAATGTAGGACTGGCCCTGTAGTTTCTTGACATGTATTTACAATGCTGACCTTACATGATCATAGAACGTGTACTAGACTCAACATACCTCTTAATACGGTACTGTGCACATGGTGTCTAGGGCACATGCTGCAGCTTTGAGGTGCTATGAATAACCAACAATACTATGCAGCTCAGCGATACTCATTTTATCATTTTCATACGATATGGACTTCTGTGGTTTACGGAAGGAAGGGGCAAGGTAAAGGCAAGACTATGCATCCATAGGAGTTGAAACGTGTTCTGTCCTTCCTACTCCGTGACACCGAGTTCAGAGGAAGGAGACAAAATGCCACGTCCCCTGTGGTGGTAAGTTACATCCTAGGCGGGTGGCATACAGATCTCAGGAGAGGGATGCTTACTAGCAGCGTCTCTTATCAAATTAAGGGTTAAACCAGATTGCAGAACTTTAAAGAGTCCCAGTGCTCCTCTAATGCTGTTCTAAGTACCCCTATGGAACTGTTCTACCGTAGAGAAGTCCTTAAAAGGTCCCATGCCCCTCTCGTACAGTTCTACCACAATGTTGTATGAAGTCTTCAGAGTATCTCAATACCTCTCCCGTACTGTTCGACTAAAGTGTTGTATCAAATCTTTAAAGGGTCCCTGATGCCCCTCTCGTACTGTTCTACCACAGCCTTGTATTAAGTCATTAGAGAATCTCAGTACCCATCTTGTACTGTTCTGCTGCAGAGTTGTATCAAGTCTTTAGAGAATCTCACTACCCCTCTTGTACTGTTCTACCGCAGAGTTGTATCAAGTCTTTAGAGAATCTTAGTACCCCTCTCGTACTGTTCTACTGCACCGTTGTATCAAGTCTTTAGAGAATCTCAGTACCCCTCTCGTACTGTTCTACCGCAGTGTTGTATCAAGTCATTAGCGAATCTCAGTACCCCTCTCGTACTGTTCTACCACAGTACTGTATCAAGTCTTTAGAGAATCTCAGTACCCCTCTCGTCCTGTTCTACCACAGTATTGTATCAAGTCTTTAGAGAATCTCCGTACCCCTCCCGTACTGTTCTACCATAGTATTGTATCAAGTCTTTAGAGAATCTCAGTACCCCTCTCGTACTGTTCTACCACAGTACTGTATCAAGTCTTTAGAGAATCTCAGTACCCCTCTCGTACTGTTCTACCGCAGCATTGTATCAAGTCTTTAGAGAATCTCAGTACCTCTCTTGTACTGTTCTACCGCAGCGTTGTATCAAGTCTTTAGAGAATCTCAGTACCTCTCTTGTACTGTTCTGCCGCAGAGTTGTATCAAGTCTTTAGAGAATCTCATTACCCCTCTTGTACTGTTCTGCCGCAGTGTTGTATTTGTTTTTAAAGAGTCCCTGGTTCCCTTTTCGTACTGTTCGAACCCCAGTGTTGTACCAGTTCATTAGATAATCTCAGTACCTCTCTTGTACTGTTCTACCACAGCGTTGTATCAAGTCTTTAGAGAATCTCAGTACCTCTCTTGTACTGTTCTACCGCAGCATTGTATCAAGTCTTTAGAGAATCTCAGTACCTCTCTTGCACGGTTCTACCGCAGCGTTGTATTAAGTCTTTAGAGAATCTCAGTACCTCTGTTGTACTGTTCTCCCGTAGCGTTGTATTAAGTCTTTAGAGAATCTCAGTACCTCTCTTGTACTGTTCTCCTGCAGTGTTGTATCAAGTCTTTAGAGAATCTCAGTACCCCTGTCGTACTGTTCTACCGCAGCGTTGTATCAAGTCTTTAGAGAATCTCAGTACCCCTCTCGTACTGTTCTACCGCAGCGTTGTATCAAGTCTTTAGAGAATCTCAGTACCCCTCTCGTACTGTTCTACCGCAGCATTGTATCAAGTCTTTAGAGAATCTCAGTACCCCTCTCGTACTGTTCTACCGCAGCATTGTATCAAGTCTTTAGAGAATCTCAGTACCTCTCTTGTACTGTTCTACCGTAGCGTTGTATCAAGTCTTTAGAGAATCTCAGTACCTCTCTTGTACTGTTCTGCCGCAGAGTTGTATCAAGTCTTTAGAGAATCTCAGTACCCCTCTTGTACTGTTCTACCGCAGCATTGTATCAAGTCTTTAGAGAATCTCAGTACCTCTCTTGTACTGTTCTGCCGCAGAGTTGTATCAAGTCTTTAGAGAATCTCAGTACCTCTCTTGTACTGTTCTACCGCAGCGTTGTATCAAGTCTTTAGAGAATCTCAGTATCTCTCTTGTACTGTTCTCCTGCAGTGTTGTATCAAGTCTTTAGAGAATCTCCGTACCCCTCTAATACTGTTCTACCACAGTATTGTATCAAGTCTTTAGAGAATCTCAGTACCCCTCTTGTACTGTTCTCCCGCAGCATTGTATCAAGTCTTTAGAGAATCTCAGTACCTCTCTTCTACTGTTCTGCTGCAGTGTTGTATTTGTTTTTAAAGAGTCCCTGGTGCCCTTTTTGTATTGTTTGACCCCAGTGTTGTATCAGTTCATTAGAGAATCTCCTGCAGTGTTGTATCAAGTCTTTAGAGAATCTCTGTACCCCTCTAATACTGTTCTACCGCACCGTTGTATCAAGTCTTTAGAGAATCTCAGTACCCCTCTCGTACTGTTCTACCGCAGCGTTGTATCAAGTCTTTAGAGAATCTCAGTACCCCTCTCGTACTGTTCTACCGCAGCATTGTATCAAGTCTTTAGAGAATCTCAGTACCCCTCTCATACTGTTCTACCGCAGCATTGTATCAAGTCTTTAGAGAATCTCAGTACCTCTCTTGTACTGTTCTACCGCAGCGTTGTATCAAGTCTTTAGAGAATCTCAGTACCTCTCTTGTACTGTTCTGCCGCAGAGTTGTATCAAGTCTTTAGAGAATCTCAGTACCTCTCTTGTACTGTTCTACCGCAGCGTTGTATCAAGTCTTTAGAGAATCTCAGTATCTCTCTTGTACTGTTCTCCTGCAGTGTTGTATCAAGTCTTTAGAGAATCTCCGTTGCCCCTCTAATACTGTTCTACCACAGTATTGTATCAAGTCTTTAGAGAATCTCAGTACCCCTCTTGTACTGTTCTCCCGCAGCATTGTATCAAGTCTTTAGAGAATCTCAGTACCTCTCTTCTACTGTTCTGCTGCAGTGTTGTATTTGTTTTTAAAGAGTCCCTGGTGCCCTTTTTGTATTGTTTGACCCCAGTGTTGTATCAGTTCCTAGAGAATCTCCTGCAGTGTTGTATCAAGTCTTTAGAGAATCTCTGTACCCCTCTAATACTGTTCTACCGCACCGTTGTATCAAGTCTTTAGAGAATCTCAGTACCCCTCTCGTACTGTTCTACCGCAGCGTTGTATCAAGTCTTTAGAGAATCTCAGTACCCCTCTCGTACTGTTCTACCGCAGCATTGTATCAAGTCTTTAGAGAATCTCAGTACCCCTCTCATACTGTTCTACCGCAGCATTGTATCAAGTCTTTAGAGAATCTCAGTACCTCTCTTGTACTGTTCTACCGCAGCGTTGTATCAAGTCTTTAGAGAATCTCAGTACCTCTCTTGTACTGTTCTGCCGCAGAGTTGTATCAAGTCTTTAGAGAATCTCAGTACCTCTCTTGTACTGTTCTACCGCAGCGTTGTATCAAGTCTTTAGAGAATCTCAGTATCTCTCTTGTACTGTTCTCCTGCAGTGTTGTATCAAGTCTTTAGAGAATCTCCGTACCCTCTCTAATACTGTTCTACCACAGTATTGTATCAAGTCTTTAGAGAATCTCAGTACCCCTCTTGTACTGTTCTCCCGCAGCATTGTATCAAGTCTTTAGAGAATCTCAGTACCTCTCTTCTACTGTTCTGCTGCAGTGTTGTATTTGTTTTTAAAGAGTCCCTGGTGCCCTTTTTGTATTGTTTGACCCCAGTGTTGTATCAGTTCATTAGAGAATCTCCTGCAGTGTTGTATCAAGTCTTTAGAGAATCTCCGTACCTCTCTCGTACTGTTTGACCACAGTGTTGTATCAAGTCTTTAAAGCGTCCCTGGTGTCCCTGGTGCTGTTCTTCTGCAGCTTTGTATCAAACCCATAAAAAAGTCCCATTGTCCCTCTGGAAATGTTCTTCCTTAAAGATGTAGCAAGTCCTTAAAAAGTCCCAGTACCCTTAATGTACTGTTCTAGCTTAGCGTTGACTCAGGTTTTAAAGAGTTCCAGTACCCTTGTCGTACTGTTGTACTGCAGTGTTAATTCATGTTTTAAATAGCCCCAGTACCCTTCTCATGCTCTTCTACCACAGTTTTGTATCAAGACTTTCATGAGTTTCCTGGATCCCCTCTAGTACAGTTCTACCGCAGTGTTGTTTTAAGCATTTAAAGATCCCAGTTCCCTTCTGGAACCATTCTACCGCTGTGTTGAATCATATTTTAGAGTCCCAGTACCCTTCTTGTACCCTTCTACCTCATTGTTGTTTTACATCTTTAAAGAGTCCCTGGTTCTCCTCTGGTACTGTTCTGCCCCGGAGTTGTGTAAAGTCTTTCAAGAGGGCCAGGGGCCCCTCTGGTGCTGTTCTACCCCAGTGCTGTGTCAAGCCATTCAAGAGTCCCTGGCTCCCCTCTCGTACTGTTCTACCAGAGTGCTGTGTCAAGTCTTTCAAGAGTCCCTGGCTCCCCTCTCGTACTGTTCTACCCCAGTGCTGTGCATTGTCATTAAAGAGTCCCTGGTACTGTTCTACCCCAGTGCTGTGCAGTGGCGTAGGAAGGGGGTGCAGTGGGTGCGGGCCGCCCTTGGTGTCATCACTGAGGGGGTTGACAAAATGGCAAAAATATGTGTTTTCAAGACAAATTTTTGCCATTTTGTCAAGCCGGGGGTGACAAGAAATTTTCCGCACCGGGTACCACCTGACCTTGTTACGTCACTGGTGCGGAGTCAAGTCATTAAAGAGTCCCTGGCTCCCCTCTGATGCTGTCCTACCCCAGTGCTGTGTGATTGGCTTAGGGGTGGGAGCCTGGCTACCTGCTTCCTGTTCCTGCTGGAGGCAGGAGAGCAGGAGCAGAAGCAGAGACGACGC
Organism: Calotriton arnoldi; assembly: GCA_963921515.1. Lineage (NCBI taxonomy): Eukaryota > Metazoa > Chordata > Amphibia > Caudata > Salamandridae > Calotriton > Calotriton arnoldi. The sequence goes on along the minus strand of CAWUFW010009744.1, from coordinate 347,498 downwards.
AGGCGCCGGCCAGCAGGAAGGTAAGTTTAATATTTAAAAAAATAAATAAATTAACACCCCGCGCGACCCCCGTCCCTCCCCCACCCACGAGTCATGCCGGACGCGATTGAGCAATAATATCCACAGACTCTTCCCTTCCTAAAACACAAGATCCACTTCCTCCCTGTATGTGAGGGTAGACTCCAGTACATTCACAGGGATGACAAGCCTGGGCACAGTGGTCTCACTGGCTCACCTGGAGCGGGCACTGCTCCCAGCTTCTCCCATCATTTAAGCTTGATGTGGTTTGTACCAACGATGCCACAGAACCTGACAGGAGTATGGCTTACATGACAGGACGAAGATCTCTTTTCACTCACACAAGCTAATCAGTGTCATAGCAATGTAGATTTTTAACAGGTGAAGAGATCTTGCACACCTCGACTGGTTTTCCGAGACATGCAGACAGGAGGCTGCCAGCCAGCAATGCACATTTATATCACCCTTGGGGACTGTGGGTGGTGGCATGGGTGGAGAAAGGGCGGCGTGATACGTTTTGCAGTTTTTTTTAACTTGTCTCATTAGGTGCTTAACAGTTGAACTGTTTTATCTGCTTTGCATCAGCTCACAATTTTTGCCACAATAAGGTACTTAGTTCCACCCTGACAGAAAACACTTAGGGACAATTCAAAATCTGCATTTTGGAGGACGTCCTTATTACTACGTGCAATTCACAAACCTCTGTCCAGAGATCTCCGCCTCTCCTATATTTTCTGTCTACACAGGGAAGTATGCTGCTTAGTAGTAAATGTGGGAGGGACCAGAGAAAGAGAGTTGGGGAAATGGCAAATAATCACTCAAAAATGGGTGGGATTCATGGAAATTTAAGGAGGGGTTTCAAGCAGACATGCTAATATAAAACACATCCACAAAATGAATAAGATCATCGCAATTCACAAAAAACACTTTTAAAGCTACTACAGCCCTAATGATTGCACAACAGGCTTATATGTACTCCAGCTCAACCCTGGAGTACGTCAAACACCATACATTGCCAACCATTGGTAGTACAACACGCTCCCATACAAGTCAGTGGAGCCAGGAAATTAAAATAAGATCCCATAGGAATGAACGTTAATTTAATTACATTATTTTGACAATTAACTTATATAATATATATATATATATATATATACACATACGTATGTATGTATATATACACCCACCCACATATACATACACACATACATACACACACATGTATAATATATATATATATTTCAATCAGTTTGAGTATTTTTGTTCATTTAAAATGGTATGTTTTAACTGCCATTTTTGTCTAACTAAACCGTCCTTTTAACCTTTGACTTTGTCAGTGAATTTCTAAGGATTTTTTAATGTAAAGTAAGATATAATTACAATTTCTAACTAGAACGTCACTTTAACCTTAGTCTTTTTCAGGGTTTTTTAAACGTAAAGTAATATTTTATTACTATATTTAAAGGTAACGCCAGGCCCTGTGTCCAACCCCCCTGTGGACAGGCAACCCCCTGCCACGCACAGCCTTTGGCTGTATGCCGCATGGGATTGGGAAAAGGCTTGGCCTTCGGCCAGGTCCTGCATCCAACCCCTTGCGGGCATCCCCGTTCGCAGGCACCCAAACCCCACTGCGCACTGGCATCTCTGATGAGACCTCTCCCCAGTAGGCTTTGGGGGAGGGACTATCCTCCTTGCTGAGACCTCTCCCCAGTGTGACCAGTGTGCATAGTAGTGTGTGTGGTGAGACTGGACTCTCTGCTGAGACCTCTCCCCAGTGTGACATGCATGCGCATTAGGGTGTGGGGAGGGACTGCCCTCTCCACGGAGACCTCTCCCCAGGGTGAAGGTTGTGCATAGTAGGGCGTGTTGAGGGACTTGTCTATCCACTGACACCTCTCTCCAGGGTGTTGGCTGTGCACTGTACAGGGTTAAGGGACTGACCTTTCCACTGAAACCTTTCCCAGGACGACAGCTGTGCATAGTACGGTGTGGAGCGGGACTGGCCTCTTTGCTGAGACCTTTCTCCAGAACGACGGGTGTGCATAGTAGGGTGTGGTGAGGGACTGGCCTCTTCATTTTTTTCCACAATCCCGTGAGAGTTTCACGTGAACTCCTGTGAGATCACAACATTTTTTTAAAAAGTATTTACAGTTTTGTTTCATCACACTACTAATGCATTATAGACCTCCTCTCAATTACTAGGGTGTCAGGATGCCTTTACCCTGCCCCTTATATAGCTTTTTCTGATCATTTTCAAATCAGGATTTTCCCCCATATTCAGTAATGACAGTCAATTTATTCCTGTTTGTCCAACAGTCATCCAATCAGAGCGCAAGCTACCATGGGACATGCAGGAGTCTCTCGTGAGAGCGAGCCAGCTGCCTGGAAAAAAAGCCCTCACAATCAACCAGATGGCTCTATTTTTGATTTAGCATGACTGTGGGACTATTGTGAGACTCTTGCAAACCCAACCGTCCAGATATACAAATATTTTTGAACTTTAATTTCTCAAAAACTACTGGACAGATTTACACCAAATCACTAAAATGCCTGCTTTCTGGACCAAAATCTAACTTCCTACCAAATTTGGAGTAATTCCATTCAGCCGTTTTGCCTGTAGGGCGTTCCAGAAATTCCTATGGAAATTGCATGGAGAAATTTGACATGCAGAGTTGGGAAAACACTTGAATGCAACTGTAACTAATCTATTGTAACACATTTGTTTGAATGTGCTCGTTGGGAACGAAGCACAAAGGTCGAAGGAAATATGATTGACTTATTCCATCCGTTACTCCACTTCTGAATAATCTACTGATTTTACTATTTTTTTATATAATCAAAAATGTATTGAGTTTTTTTCAGAAGAAAACATTAAACCATACAGTGCAAGCGCTCAGTTACAGCGCTGATATATAATACACAGTATCCAGCAACAGACAGGTCATTCCAACCATAATGAGTCAACCATTTGCCCCATATTTTCTTACGTTTATGAGGACATCTACTTGCAATATAAATAGGTTCTTCCACTTTTGCACACCAACCCATCTCCCTGCTCCATGTCAGTATCATGGGCGGTCTTTCGACTTGTGAAGAAGGATCTCAATTCTGCCCATAAGACTTCTTTTTTTTTTTTTTTAGATAGGATACATCATTTCTTCGCTTGCATTTTTCTACTAGTTTAACACAATAGGACTGAATAGTAGCTCTCAGTAGTCGTGGCACAGTTTATGCCTAACATTTTCTTGTAGCTGAGAAGTGGATAGAACTGTAACCTGTCTGGGAGGTTTGCGTAGATCTTTTTTATTTCATATACTTTTTATTTTCATATAAGAAAGACTATAGTAAGTAACAACAGAATGTGGTACGCTCCTGCTACTAAGTTGAAAGATTAGCCCTGGTGGACAGCTACGTTTACCTCATATTTATTCCTCCTTTGAGTTATTGATTGACAAATCCACATCTTAAATGTAAGTTTCTCTTACAGATAAGGTTTTAATGGTCTTTTTACATTGACCTCAAAGAGCATAATTGAAGCTGTCTCTTGTTTGAATGTTATCTGAACAGCTTAGTTTGATTAGGTCTCGCCTACCCAACAGCTCAAGCTGTCCATTTGCAAAAAGGCTTATTGTCAGCTTAAAGTGGGCTTAGAGCCCACCCATTTCCTACTATTGGTTGGCTTTACTTTAAAGCTCATTTGCTTGCTTTTCATTTGCTTGCTTATGTGGGCTTTCCTTCCTCTTCTTGTGTTTCTCTCTCCCTGGGAGCATTCCTCATTACATGTGTCCTTCCACTGCTTTACTTTTCAGGCACTACTTTTGTCATTTGGGTTAAGAACTTGAAGAGATAGCATGTGTTTTCCAGCTGTCTCCCATGTGTTCTTCTCTCTTCTGCACTCCATGTTGCTCTTGGTCGCCCATGTGCTTCTTCCCTGGCCCCTCTGCGTTTCCCTCACCCACATGAACTTCTCTCCCCAGTGTTATTTTCTTGTCTATGTGCTTCTCACCCGCCTGCTCGACTTTGCTGTTTGGGGCATGTGCCTCTGCAGCCCAAACTCTGTATTGCTTTATCACTGTACCTTAAAAAAACACTGTTGAGGGCTTTTTTTTTTTCCCTTTTTATTTACTGATGCAATTTGGATCATTAAATTAAAAGAGAAAAAAGTACCTGCGTCATTTGGTTAGGCATGTGCATGCCTACAAAATAACTTGGGTCCGTGGCCATGTACCAGTGCATCTTTTTCCTTTTTAACCATGCTGTATAGCATTGAAGATGCTGAACAGCATCACTAAAAGCCAGTGCAAGGCCAATAGGTGAGGATATGGCGTTATGGCCAGAGCTACTAACTTTAGAACTGGGGAACCACGTTTGAGTTTATGCATCAGTTCAACACCCTGTGATTCTGGGCAAATCAAGTAATTCCCCTATGCTTAAAAAAATTAATGTGATCTTGTGTATTGTAGTTATTGCTCATGTAGAGCACTCCAAAATACCTTCAGGTTGTGGTTGCGCTATGTATAATTGTAAAATATAAATGGTCCCAAGGCGAGACCTATTGGCTTTGCCAATGTGTGGTTGAACTAGGCACAAGTATTGGAAACCCCATTCCATGAAGGTGAAGTTTGGTTTGCAGATGGGAAATCACTACTCCATGCACACCAAAATGAACCAAGCCATGCACATAGAGCAATTAAATGGGGTAATAATTTTGCAGGGTGGTAGTAAGTGAGGCCACAGGGTAAGTGAGAATGAATTATCACTCCCCTATCTATGCCACTTGCTCCTCGAAGCACCAACGCAATGTATTGTCCCTAGCGCCATTAATGAGCCGGCACATGCCAAATCATAAAAACAGTAAGAAAATGTGCGTATGCTTTTAACTGAGAAAGTAACAAGATGGTTGTCAAACTGTTTAACATGGTCACAATAATGGAATGTTTTGATATTTGCCACTTCATCAGTCGCGGCTGTTGTCAGGGCTAATTGGCGGATGGGTGGGGCAAAACAAAAAACATACCTGAATGCCCGCTGCATTGCTTCATTGCCGCTCTTCTTGCTCCACTGCAGGCACAGGTTCCCAGACTGCCTTGCAGCCAATCCTAACGCTGTTCTCATGCATGAGAGCAGAATCAGGATTGGCCTGAGCAGCCTGGATTTGAGCTCCCAGAGAGCCTGTGTCTGCTGTCTCCAACCCGGCAACTAAGCTCGGGTTAGAAACAGCTTCAGTGAGCATGTAGGTTTGGCTATCCTAAGATGGCTGGCCAAACCCACATGCGCACTGACAACAGTGCACCTACCATTCCCCCTCGTGCCTGTCATCCCCATGGCCCGCCCCTAGATTCAACGTTACGGAGAAAAATAAAATGATAATAAACATGCTTCTTTATCGTTTTATTTTTCAGGTTTTGCAACTGCTGCTGCTGCCGGGGGGGCGACGCTCCTCCACCATAGTGGAGGAGCCACCTCTGCACTTTGAGATTTTGTACTTTCAAAGTAGGTGAGCTATGTCACATGGGGCATGCCCAAAGAAAGTAGAGTCTTTCTGGTTCTTAACCAAACCTGGATTTCTCAAAGATGTTCAATGCGGTCATGTCTGAAGTCACCCTACGTCTACATCCAGATGTAATTTTAAGGATTCCCTTGAAATCTTTGAAACTGAAGGGTGTGCTGCTCAGTAAGAGTGCACACCCCAGCTTATGCCGGTGCCTTGATTCTGTGGTGAAAGCTATTTCGCAAAGGGCTGTGGTGGCTGAGTGGTAGGTGATTGATCATGGGGAATTGCCTTATGCAGTGTAGCGATTGAGGTTAGCACTGCAGAGAGCTGATCTATTATAGTGCAGGGAACTGTTCTATAGTTCTGCATGGAATTGATCCATTATACTACTAGGATTTGATCTACTCTACTACAGGGTATGTTCATTAGAAAGATGAGGAGACAGAGGGATAAAAATCCAGTTATCAAGAGATGCTCAGCGAGTAATTGATGTGTTTAGAGAAAATGAGACTTAGAAGATGATTTTATTTATATGCGTAAGAAAATGAACAAGTCTTGGTAGCAGAGCTGTGTATCCCACTAGAGAGCATACGGTTAGTCATTATTTTTGCAAGAATGGAGGGTAAAATGTTTGAAAATGTGTTTTCAGTTGAGGACAACTATGACAATGATTGGGCTCTTTGTAAATTAGACCCTTGCAGACAGATCCCTGTTTAAAGCACAAGTGAGAAGATTGCTTTAAAAAAAAATCACGTTCATCAAGTACCACGTTTTTGCCATTAGTTTTCATTTACTCTAAACTTTTTTGCCCAACATACCCATATGTGTATTGTTGCCTTGTCGCAGTTAAAATGTCATATGCTCAGCAGTACCTCGCCACCTTCCCTCATATCCCTTTCTAGGATGTGAGCACTACTGGGTACAGTGATATGTGATGCACCCAGAATCATTCCATATGAGAAAAAGTGATCTCTGTGGTGGATTCACTCTACTGTGTCTTTTTTACACCGGTGTATTCCAAGGTGTACATATGTACCCCACCTTGAAAAGATAACAGTTCAGAAAGACAGCAATAAGCACTGGAATAACCACTAACGTTGGGTTCCGGAGTAGCATGCTACCTGCCTCGTCAGGGGTAGTACACTCAATATAAATGGAATATCTGCTGAAGTGCACCAGAGAGCAAGAAACAGTAGCAGCAGTGGAAGGGGAGAGGCATTAATGTGGCAGATTAGCATGTATTATAGTCAGCAATGTGCTTGGAACAGCAGTGTCGATGCACCAAGATAAACGGTGACTGCCCAACTGCTGTCTTTGAGGGAAAGGACGAGTAAAATGGCGCCTCTGTGCAAGGCGACCTATGATGGGGTGATCTATAGAGTCAGTTCTCAGGTCCTAGGGGGTAGGAACCAGAGATCCTCACTCTTACCCAAGCAGGTGGCAGGCAGACCCTTACCCCATGCAGGTGGCAGGCAGACCCTTACCCCAAGCAGGTGGCAGGCAGACCCTTACCCCAAGCAGGTGGCAGGCAGACCCTTACCCCAAGCAGGTGGCAGGACAGACTAAGCGTATGACGAAGAGGCCTGAAGGAGGAAGTGAGTAGTAGCTTGAGGTTTGAGAGCATCATTCCTGAGTATGGAGTGACCCACACTCAGGCACATCCTACTGAAACCTTCGGACCACACCCCCAACACCAAATGGGTGGCCAGGTACTCGGTGGGACAGCAGATCTGCAGCCAAAGAGAGGTCTAATGCACCAAATAAGAGGGAGTGGTAGACCTACAGAAACCCTCTGGCTCCCAGCACAACATGCAGGGAAGGTCAATGAGAGAAGACAGCGGCCGGCAGTCCCACAGGTGCCCACTGTGCTCACTCCTCGCTCTCCAGACTTGAGCGAACAGAACAATGGGGTGAAAAGCTGCCAATCAGGTGCTCCAAAAGAAGTCTCCACTGGAACAACACTTCTTCCTCACTGCTGGGAATAGGTGGTTCGGGGCTGCTAAGATTTCTGTACTGGAAGTAGGATCTCCCATTACAAGATGAAGAAGCATGAATTGCATTAATATTATCACTACACCCCGTTTCCGCTGCCGGACACAACGCCATACATATCCCGAAGTCCAGGCAGTGATGATGGAATGATATGTGATATGAACTATGACTCCTGTGCCTAAGATCCACTCTTTTTTAATCTTCTAAGGCAATGCTTTATCCCCTGGTGGTAGTATCGTATACATGGCAATAATAATGTGATACAGAAAATAAACTTTTGTTTCCAGGATTATATTGAGGTAGAGGTAGAGTGACCAAACCTTTCCTCCAAGCTAATCTGGAAGATGCTGACAGTGGATCTTTCACTACACGGTCCAAGGAGCCGTCTTCCTTTCCAGCATCAAGAGAGCAGCAGCCGCCATTTGGATTTAAGCAGAAAATTGATGGTTGGGCTAAATTGCCTCAAATTCTCCAAGTGACTGCTAGGTGTGCTTTGAAAGCTAAAGCCAGTGCTACAATTACAGTACACCATCATGTTCCACCCAGCAGCAGACTCCAGTCGGCTACAACCACACGACAGCCCTACATTTAGGTTGCCCCATTCTTCCCTTTAAATATTCCCATCAAAGAAGAAAATTGCAATGTCTAGGATAGAACCCCGGACTTGGCAAAACCATTCAAACATGATCATTTAAAAATAGAGGTTTCTAAAAAGATGTATTTCTATAATTTTCCTTTGGCTGTACAGTGCTAAACTACAGGTTATGTCTAACTCGAGAATGCAGCGTGGGAGTTGTCGCCAAAAAGATTTAGATAGGTGGGGAAAAAAAAGGAGGTTTGAGAAGCAGAGTTGAGTGCATCCTGCGGGCGATTATAGTTGAAATAACTTTATCGGCACTAATTATGCAAAAAAACTTTTTTGCCTAGGTTGCTACATCTATTTGCATTGATTATTCAAATTTCTTTTGTTTCAAATATGAAAGTATGTGGAAAAACGTCTACAAATGTAAATTTTGTGCTGTTTTTCACTTTTCTTTTAACGGATTTGTCCATAAACTATAAAGAAATTCTACGCCCTTAGTGGCCTGATTCGAGCTTTTACAAAATGTGCTAAATAAATAAATAATTAAATTTTTAACAATGATTTCTAATATTGGTTTTCACAGGTATTTCTATTAAAGTAAGTAGCACCATTTAAAAGAGGCTTTATTTTCCGTAAACATCGATTAAAGTTTGTATAACACACTCAAGATATGGAACACTAACTGGGTAGCTTCTTTACAATGTGATAGTTTAGCCCTCTTAAGAAAGTGGGGGATGGCTGGGGTCTACTGACTGTAATGTGCACCCTACCCCTGCTTTGGTCTATTCCAATCGAACACCTGCCCCTGTGGATGTGGCAATACAGGGTGGGGCTGGGATTGACTATGCAGTTTAAAAAGCATGGATTTGGAAAAAAAAGTTTTACACATGGTTTTTATCTATAAACTTTTTAATCTGTGCAGGAATCCTTCAAAGTAATTGCAGGATGACGTACTTGCAGGATGATGGATGAAGGACTTCTTCCTCTTTCGGTGGCTAAGAATATAGTGTGAGGGTGGAGTTGCCTTTTAATTAAAGCAGAACTCCCGCGCTCCAAACTGTTGCCACCCGAGTGACTCGCTTGAGGTGTGGGGCTGGGCTGGCACACAGCTTTTCTTGATTACCGTACCTGGGTCCATGGAAAGGTTAATAACAGCCCCCGTGATGTCAGGTGACAGGCAGAGCTGGATTGGCCATTTATTCTATTGGTCCTTTCTGGGGGCGTGGCAAGACAGAGCTAGAACCATTGGAGGCTGGTGTTTGAAGGTCAAAAGCCGCTGTCTCGGTCTCCAGCTTCCTGTTGTTTAAGGCAGCAGGCACAGCAGGCAAAACAGAAAGAGGCAGAGAGGGGCAGTCAGAGAGCGAGATTGGACAGTAAAGAGACAGGAGGGAAGCAGTGGCTGATCTCACCATTTTAGCAAGGGCAGGTTTGAATATTTTTTCAGGGCTGCTTTTGGTTGCCGTTGTCTAGCCCTGGCGACTGGAGAGGTGGATTGGTCTTTAGGTCTCGCATGCGCTGTAGCTGTGGGATATTGTTAACAGTAAAGGGCTTGGAGCCCACCCATTGCATACCATTCATTGCCTTGATTTTCACTCATCTTTGCTGCTTCCTAATAGGCCAGCATGGGCCATGCGTCACTTCCTTCTATTTGTGTGGTGCACACACCAAGCACAGATTAATTCATTCTAATTAGTGTCCGTCCGCTGCTTGTGTTTTGATTCAGGTACTATTTCTCACCCACCACCCTCCCGTTGTTTGTGTCACCCCCCGCCCCGCCATAACAAAAAAGCAATATGACGCGACCGGCGCTGGCTGCATCTTAGTGCTTTTTTATTTACTTTTCATTCCACTTCTTCTCAAAAAGCAGTGACTCCCAACTCCTGGGGACTGCAGGATAAGGATCATTATTACAAGGTCTTGTATCATGCTAAATCAGATAAAACTTTTCAGTAGCAGGCCGTTTCCGTCCCTTCCACCCTCCTGTTGTCCCTTCCATCCTCCCATTGTCAGTGCTCACCCACCTGCCATTAAAAAAAAAACGCAAAATGACGCGGCTTTGCCTTCTTCACCTGTTGCCCACCCACCATAAAAAAGGGCTATGATATAGCGCTTTTACTCATTGCTTTAACTCCACTTCTCTATAAACAGTGCATCCACACTCATGGGTGCCGCAGGGTAAGTATGATAATTACGAGGTCTTGTGTCAGCCCCATCATAGCGCTTTTTTAGGTTTTACCTGCACAGTGCTTGTCCTGTGCTTGTGAAATCTATTGTATTTAATATAAATCTTAAAAGGGGCTTACATCCCACCCTTCCTTTTCATTTGTTCATGTGCTTGACACTTACTTTTCCTCCGTTTCTATTGTTTGTAGCATACCATTTCCTGTTGTTCTCCGGGTCTTCTTCTTATCAGTGTCCCGAGGCCGAAGTACTCTTTTCTATCCGCTTGAACTTCTTTGTTATTTTAATTACAAACGAGCACACCACTGTATTCGACCTACTACTTGGTGACTGTGTTGCTTACGGAATTTAAATGAAACATTTCTTTGGTGTGAGCTCTTCATATATTTGTATATCTGTAGGCACAGAAAGATTAAGCGATTTGCTTACAGGATGTTGAGCCGATGCCGAGACTTGAACTGTGGTCCCAAGGTCCAAAGTCAGCAGCTCTGACTGCTACACCACATCCTCTTATTATCTCTTTAGTGTGTTTTCACTTGTGTTCCTTGTTTGCATTTCCTAACAAGCATGCCTTACGAATGCATCTGCAGGCCGTCTCTCTCCTCCCAGTGGCTTGCAGCTTCTTCTCGGGTCACACCTCGTTGCTTCTCCCCCCATTTTATTTATTTCTGTTTCCACATATACAGCTCCTATCTTTTTGACAACACTCGCCCCATCCAATAAACTAATCTCTGTGTCTTTTAAATCGTTTCCCTTCATACTACAAGGATGAACATTAAGTCCTCTGTGTAGAGGCACACAAGGGACCCCCGTGGCACGACTCAGCCTTTATCGTTGTAAGATGTCTTTCCAGTCAGGGCAAGGTGCAGCCAGCAATACGCACTGCATTCTCACCTAATCTCAGTCCCCGTCCTCATCTGAATTCACACTGTACTTATCAGGTAAATGCTTTTTTTTCTTCTTTTTCCTCCCCCATTTTACCTATTATCCCCACTTTATAATACCACCAGCAACAGCACAATATATTGCCTTTCTCAAAATACAAGTCAGAACACTTTAACGGAGTTTCAATAACTTATATTGCACAACTACTCACCAGGTCACAGCTTAAAACAAAAAACAGCTTATTATTAATCACATAGGCGAAACCTATTGCATTTACCAAGGCTTGTTTTTCATTGCTTTGACTCCACTTCTTCTCTATAAGTAGTACATACACACTCTTGGGGACCGTGGGGTAAAAAAGTATGATAATTACGAGGTCTCGTGTCAGCCCCTGCTAGATCAGTAAAACCTATCAGTAACCGGCCGTGATTTTATCTCACCTGAGAGGGGATAGATAATGGAGAACACTGGTGGCTGTAGTTTGAATGACTTTTGTCAAAACCGCTTAGGGAAAACCATATTGAAGGGCGCTCTTTCCTGGAGGTTTTATGATTGACAGATGTTCCCGCTTCTTGGAAAAGGCCAACAACCTTATTCATTGTTTGCAAGTTACACCTAAATGAGCACATCATCTATAGAGGCATACTCCTAGACTGGGTGTGGTATGAGAACATTCACCAATAAATGTACAGAAACTGCAACATTGCCACAGCTAATGTATACATGCCATGTTTGGAACGTGTCTTGCATTGAAATTGTTTGTAATGTACGTCATAATGTACACAAACATCGTCTATAGATTTACATACTTTGCAGGATCAGCCGCTTTTCGCCTCAGTATAGTGTAGCTTTCTCTTAAAAAGAAGTAGGCATGATTTATTTTAATGTCATCCTGTGTTTTAAAGGAGGATTGTTACAACAAAATCAGTTTCTCCTTTAAGTAAGATTTATCGTTTAGCCGGTTTTAACTTATTGTTTGAGATTGTATTTTGATTAACAGAAGGACTTCAGTCTACTTGTTCTAAAAAGCAGCCTCTTCACTGATTTTTAATGTTCACTTCTTGAATTCTTTTTTAGATCACTGCATTCCTATTTCCAGGCATTTATGATATACAGAGCACAAAATAAATGGCAGCAGCTTTTTGATTTCTAAAGTACCTTTGACTACTCATTCAGGTTCACCCGGAATTTGATTATTAATTCTAATTAACTAGCTAGATGTTGTGGGTGCAAAGCAAGTTGCCTAATTGGACACCAGATTGTTAAGAACCAGCCGTGGCCCGTGCAGGTAAGAGTGGTGGGGCAGTGGGGGTGGGGGGGGGAAATTCGACAGACGACCACGAGGGAAAATTAAATAAATAACTAATTTTCCCTAGTCGTCGTCTGTTGAAATCCACCCCCCACCTGGCCCCACCGCTCTAACCTGCACGGACCGTGGCTGTTAAGAACACCAAAGGAAAGGAACAGGCTTTGAAGCAGCAGCACATTGTGCTCTTATCGCTATATCAAGTTTTGGCTTCCGAACAATTGGTTAAATAATTGTATTGGGGCAGCAGTGCTTAATTTATAAAAATATAAGTGCCAGAGCCCTTGTCATTGGAGCCGGCATTACCCCTTGCCCCTACCAGCGCTGCCAATGACAGCACCAACACAACTAATTACAATCAAACCGCTATAATTGTGACAATTCAGGCGATTTCAGGTCCCCAAATCTATAAGAATGGCTTGGGCGGCATTAGTCATTTGTAGTATATATTGAATTAACAAACAACTGATGTTGTGCTCATCTCTAAATTAGACAAACAGCACCACCATGTGTCAGACTGTCATATGGGCCAGTGTTGACAATTATGAAACCGCTGGCTCAAATTAAGCACTGGGGGGCTGAAACAATTAAACAGGATTATGGAGTTTCAGAGAACAAATAAGCATTAGAACAGACTACAGGGAGGAAGACATTGGCAGTTGTGCAAGGATAAGAAAACAAGAAGACTTTTTTATGTTAATTAATTTTTTAATAATGTTGTTAAGTTGTACATAATGTCTTATGGCTTGTATACAAGGTTAAAAAAAAATATTTATAGCACTTTTTATTATAACTTTTCAACATGCTGCACAGCAGCCACGCTGCTCTACAACATGGCTAAAAGACATTGGCGAATGGCAAAGCAAATAGCGCGACCTATTGGCTTTGCCAATGCTTGTTTAAAAGATGGCATCTCCACTCCATACAATAGGCAGCCACTGTCCCCTCACTCATCGTGTGTAGAACCATTTAAGATGTGCTCTATGACAGCATTTTCTATGAGAGCATTTTGCGTACTATCTGTAGTCATGCCATGCTATTGGCTGTGATGAGTGAATAACTGTATTCATTTTTCACTTTGCGGTGGTAGTTTTGTGGCATTTAGTAGTTAGGGACTTGTAGATCCCTGGAGACAGGGGTGTAAACGCATTGTTTGTGTGTGCCTCAAAAACCCAGGGGTTCTACATTGAGCCCCATATGGTGACTGCTGTATGTCCATGAAGGCTATCTGTCCAGGAAGATTTAAGAACGTGAGGCAATCTGTGGCTTGACCAATGAGAGCATATGGATTGGCAAGAGGTTGGATTCACCTTCCTCCCCAGCTGGTGATTCTGTGACTACCTATGGTACTAGGATGGGTGAATGGGCAGAGTGACAGTCAATCTCTGGTTTGAGAGTTCTATATGTGGGTTGTGGATGGTGGGGACACATTGAGACTGGATCTATGTGAGCGGTCGTAGGTAGACGCAGGCACTTTCGGATTTTATATCTGTGAGGGGAACGCTAGGAGCCACATCTCAGGCATTAAGGCTGTTCTAAAGTTGTCTGCTTTGCTACTTTTCCAGCTTTGGAGGTATTCAGGTGCAGTAGTGGCTGGTAAGTACAGCTTGGAGGGCAGCAGGGGGAAGGGGGCACGCACACACACATGCCCTCTCACTTACACCCCATGCATTCACAAACAGACATGCACACACACACTCAGTCACAATACTCACTCACCAATACACATACATTCATATATACACGCATGCACCAAAGTCAATTAAAACAACACTTATCTGCTGCGGCTCCTCGGGGACGGAAGACTCAGAGGTACCAGGAGGGTTGGGACTGCCGCCTTCCGTCATTGGCGGACCTTAGGTCAGCCAATGAGGGGAGGCAGAAGACCCTACCCCGTAACAGTGTAGGATGGGATCAGTGAGACTTCTGACCGTACCCCACTCTGTGACGAGGTGTCAGTGATAGACACTCGGACCTTCAGGACTTAAAACTGAAGCGCCAAGGTACGAGACTATCACTGACACTGTCCCTCATCATGAGGGCGAAGGCCTCGTGGACCTTTGCTGAGCTGAGGAAGTCACGCCAACAGCAGTTCTGACACCCCCAGCGATGTTCGGCTCAGGCAGCCAGGAGCCTGCACATTGAGCGCATGTCTAGCTACAGGCTGCCCGGCCTGAAAATGAAGAGTGTCTGTCAGGCTGACCTTTGCTAAGCCTGATAGACACTCTATGTCCATAAGGTGTGGGGAGTGGCCCCTCTGCCCTTAAGGACGAGCCACTGCTGTTCAGGTGCCGAACATTTCTCATTTTCTATCTTTCCAGGCTGAGAGATCCCCAACTTTCCTTTCTTTCACCCTGGTGTGAGCCTTTGTGTCTGCCTTGGCAGTGAGATGGGTAATAGCCAGGTACATGTCGTGTTAAAGCCCAGGGAAATAATCAGCTGTCAGGAAGGCTGTCAGCTTTGGGGCGCAGTCAGTCACATATCAAGCCGTTGATTCCTGAAGGCAAGCGGGGCATAGGCTGGATCATGTACAAACCAGACCCATGTCATGTGAGAATGGCACAGTGGCAGAGGAGGTCCTTAAGCCATTTGTCAGGTTTTGGGCAACTGGGCTTGATATGCTAAAATGGCTTAGGTCTAGTCAATTATATGCTGTGCTGATGTCCCTAAGGGCTGGTAGAATAGATGCAAGATCAAACACTTCAATCTAGTGCTTTTCAGATTGTGCAGCAACCAACAATATGCATACATATTGGACAAGAAGCCAACAAGTGTCAGTTCACTTGTCCAGTGGGACTTGACTATGCTACTGAATAGAGCATCGTTGAGCAATGGAAACAATATAGAAAATACTTGACACTCCTGAAATTGTATGAGTCGACAAGTAAGTAGCCCCATAATATGACATTGTTAAAGCACCTAAAGACATATGGTTGTATAAATATGGCTATATCTCAGCCATAGAGTTTTAAGAGTTCTTTTAACCGATCTGGAACGTATGTTTATTAAAAGTGAATCTACTCCCTGGACATTGATAATGGTGATTGATAATTGCTGTGTTGTATTGTTTCTGAATTTCTAACCCCTACCTCATCCTAGAGGAGCCTCGCCATTGCTTCCAAGGGAGAGTCGCAGATGAAACTTGGCTATCCAGTTGAGGTTCAATAGTAATAGAGGAACAGCAGTACTCATCAGAGACACTGCCTGGTAACCCCTAGGTTAACCACCAGTGTCACTCCATGTCATCACGGACCCTGTTGCCAGTTCTTAGCTTTCATGGGACAATGTAATGAGTGGGTGTTGTAGTCTGTTAACTTCCGTTGAACTAATTCAACTAACACGCCTGATAGCAAAGATTGATAGTTAACAGTCAAGACTGGAACAGTGTCCCTGATGACAGGGAGTGAGGTGGCTACTGCACTTGACTTTTACTCTGACGTTTTCTCATTCATTACCGTGCTTGTTGACAGTGATGTACAGTGACAAACCAAGGGCAAGAAGTGCAGGACAGCCCAGATTCACTAATGTTTTGCTTCGGGTTTGTGTTACACAAATCCGATGCAAAGTGTTACATTGGGATTTACTATCCAAAACAAATCTGTCTTTGTGTGGGATAGTACCGTAAAATAACGCAAAGTTGTGCAAAGCACTGCCTTGTGTTACTTTGCTTCAAGGGGGTGGTGAATGGGTGTTCAAATGCAACCACTCGTCGGTTTTGATGGAAATCCCTAGCTTCAAAGAATCATACACAGGGATGTGTCCAAAATCCTATGCCTCATGGAGGCAGGTATAATGAGGAGAAATGCTTTCATTACTCATTGTTTTTCCAACATTGCATCTGTGCTGCATTGTACAGCAAACATACTAAGTAGGAAACACTTTAAACCATAGTTTTTTATCGAAGGGACCCCTTCCAGTGCAAAATCTAAGCTTTAGAGAACGCAGACAATCTTGCACAAGGGTATCTGCATTGGCACATAGCTGCCAAAGTGCATCAGCGCATGGAGAGAGGAGAACAGCGCCACATCTTAGTGGATATGGCGCTGTTCTGCTTTCTCCAATTCAAACAGCGCAGCGTTGCATGACTTCTTAGTAAATCTGTCCCAGGGTATCTGCTTCAGCGAACATCAGGTTAGGAAACCTTGAACCTTGTATTGGAAATTATTTACAACATTTCTCTGGTGCACTACTCCTTGCAACATCCCAGGCTGCAGGAAGGCCTGAGGCAGAAGTCTCCTGCTATAAAATGTCTATATAGCTTCCCTCATTATTTTTATTTCCCATTAATCTCCTAGCAGAAGAGTATTTCGAGCTCCTCCACCCCCCCAGTGCTGGAGACAGTAGTCTCAAGGACCTGGCTGTGCAGTGTCTCCACACACTGCCTGAAGGCCAGGGCTGGAGACACCACTCTTGTTCAGAGGGCAGCCTTGACCCCGCAGTCTTGTGGCCTTATTCCTTCTGCCAAAAACGCCACCGACATTAGCTGATTCATGCCCACGCCCCTGTTTTCAAGGTTCAACTAGAAGGATTTGAAAACAAGCATTTACAATGCAATAGGTCTCGCAATAACATTGTTTTGAGCTATTGGCATTGAAAATGTTATTGTTTTTTTTTTTTTCCCTTCGTGAAGCATTAATCAAATGGTGTAATTGAAAATGGCAATAGCTCACTTTGTTGTAATTGCGAAATCTATTGCATTGCATTTGTACTATAGTACATTCTCTCTCGAAACTCCATATTCTTTTACAACACATCAGCAAATATACCAATATACCTATAGCCGGGGCATCAGTTACACCTGGAGGCAGAATTGTCATGTCTTATTAGGTGTAGCCTTAAAAAACTAGGAATTACTGGTGGAATCGGTAATTCTGTACCTAATTCCACGTGCTATTTCTCATTTTACTGGGACAATTAAGCTTTCATCAGCGTAAATATCTGGTTAATTGCACAGGATCCGCGGTGATCCCACAGAGCTTGTTATTTCAATGGGGCAGGTAACTAATGAAGTAAGAGGGCAAAGGCAATAAAGAGTCACTGCATCATTTTTGGTAGTATACCTAAATTTTTCTAAAGTTGAAACAAGGGGGGGGGGCGGAGTAAATGTAATCACCTTTTCACTACACTAAAATGTCCACTCCCATGGCAGTGACACTCTCTGATTAAAGCCCAGTTGGCCGGACTACT
Organism: Calotriton arnoldi; assembly: GCA_963921515.1. NCBI lineage: Eukaryota > Metazoa > Chordata > Amphibia > Caudata > Salamandridae > Calotriton > Calotriton arnoldi. The sequence goes on along the minus strand of CAWUFW010009744.1, from coordinate 329,852 downwards.
TTCTTTGGAAGCTCCCCCAATCAGAGGTCCTCAAGGGTTAAAAAATCTTTCCCTTCGGAGAGCTGAGGACCTGCCCCAAAAGAAAGTTCTCAGCAAGTTAGGCAATCTAACTCTTTGTCTTGACATCTAGGCAACAGTAGGGGGAGAGAGAGAGAGAGAGGCGTGGAGCTGGGTAGAGAAGCAGACAGGCGAGAAAGCTACAAAGGGGCGGAAAGCAGACAAGGGTGATCACATCACAGAGCGGCTGGAAGAAGCACGCAGGCAAGAGAGCGCAACGCGGAGCACAGCGGTGGAGAGAAGTACAAAAGGGAGACCGCTAGAAAACACATGCACTCTAATGGCGTGCTTAACCAAAAATGAAAAAAGTAGCACTTTAAAAGTGAGCAGTGGAAGGACACAAGTAATGCGTCTGTGCTCCAGGGGAGGGACAAACACAAGAAGAGGAAGGAAAGGCCACACAAGCTAACGAATAAGAAAGAAGAAAATGAGTGATAATAAAGCCAACCAAAGGTAAGCAATGGGCGGGCTCTAATTATTCTATATGCTGCATGGGCGTAGCTACCATTAGCACACCAAGTGCAGTCGGACTGGGCCCACTAAACCCTGATACCTGCTTGATGTGCTACCCCAAAAGCAGTCAAAGCGGCCATTTTCGTTGCTTGCACTAGGGCCCGTGGCATCCTTACTACTCTACTGGTAAGCTGACAATACGTCTTTTGCAGACACACAGCTTACGTTTGATAAGCAAGACCTAAAAACATGCACACTCTCCGGGTGTTCCACATTATTGCTCCTTTTCGTGGGGTGTGATGAGAGGAATATTAACAGAATAAACAACGCCATCCATTAAAATAGCACTTTATTATTTTTTAGATTAAATTCTCACAATGCACAGATGTTGTTTGTCTGCCATACATAAAATTGTATCAATAGACCACGTTTCATATCTGTTCACCATTCATGGACTCTTACATGCTGCAAGAACTATTAAAAGATCTCTCATGTGTCACTCTAGATTAGAATGTAATGTGTTCATACAGCACCTGTGCTGCAGTCGTGCTGCTTCGGAGAGGTTTGCGTAACAGCTTACGCTATTTCCCGGGGAAGTGGCAGGAAAGGCAAATTCGACCCTTGCGAGATTGGAACTAATGAGCTGCTGGTTGCATCAGAATCCTGCAACTGGTGCACTCACCACACAGGCTACCTTTCTGGCCTTAAAATATGTATTGGTTTCACATTTTCTTGCACAACCAGTCTGCTGCCAGCATCTCATAAGCCTTTGTAAGTGAAGTGAGTGCACAAGTTAAAAAAGTGACTCAAGATACCAGTGAACCACATTTTGTTACGAAAGCGTAATTGGACAGCTTTTTCTAGATACTTCACTAAAAAGTACACTTTCTTTTTTTTCACCCCTACAGCCACAGCATGCCACATTGACTCATCAACATGTTCAGTCACTCAGGAAATTGAACTTACTATAGCTCTTAATGAACTAGTCTGAAGAACAGCCTTTCTTAAAATAAAGAACACTACATCACGACGTAGTATGAGTCCACTTCCGCTTCCGGGACCCACCCAGCCCTTTAACTGCTCGTTTACTACTGCGTCCTGCCTTTGGCCTATGTACGCGCTATACAAATATCACATCCACACATAGCTGTGCGTCATTATTTACAACAACAACAACCCATGTGGCACCCCCCTCTCCGCACACGCACAACACAGCATCACGCACCACATGAGCTCGCCACACGTGCTGCCTCAGCGGAACCGCCCGCGCGCGTGAAGGGGCGGAAGCTAGCTTGACGAGCAGACTCAGCCTTGCAGGAAGTGGTAATGTTAGCTACATCTGTTGCAGATCCAGGCTCTGGATGAGGTCATGTGTTTACTTCTCTTCCCGGTTTCACAAGCGTGGACGACACAAGGCGAGCTTTAGAGCAGGAGGAAGCAAACACTACGACCAGACATCCCCAGTGCTCCACAACTGTGTCTACAGCAAAGGGGAGGCGTTCACGGGCACAGTGTAATGTAGACACAGGTCGCATGTGTATCTAGGATAAGTAAGAATGTCTAAGGTATGACACAGAGCTGGGGACAGACCCCCCTCCCCCCCCGAATTTTGCAGCATAAAAGCAAAATGTGTGGCCCGAAACCCCACAATTTGTGGTATTTTTGTTAAGGGCACAAAATGTGCCTCTCACAAAAATAGCTCTCGACCTGCGGTATTTTACTGCTGAATTCTCTGACAAGTAACACTGCCTGACCTGGCAGAGTCTTCTGCACAAAGCGCTTAGAAGCCTACGAGCGTGCTGAGAAACAGAGGGCCATACACACAAACACATGCACACTCACAACCATGCTTTAGCGCGCACATACACACACCCACATTAACAAATTCACCTCTGCGATTTCAAATTGTAGTCAATGTTCAAGAAGAATTTTTTTTACTACATTTCATTAAATGTACAGATTGAAGACGAAACCAAGATTTTTTTCCTTTGAGAGGTCGGGGGCAGTGCGCTCCTCCACGCTAATTAGAAACAGATGGCCCCCTAAAGATAAGAAATTGCTTCACGACAGCCGTGAAGCAGATGCCCCAGTCCGGATGGGCCGTCCAAAAGGGAGAAAGGACAGTGACCAAAAAGCATCCTTTTCAATAGGAAGCCAGCGTTTAGCATAAACACTGACGCGACCCAATGAAAAGGATGGGGGGGCTTCAAGTCCCCTTCTGAAATCTCCTCTTTCACAATATGTCTCGCCGAGCGAGCAGCGCATGCGCTGCAACGCTAGGCGAGACCTAAAAAAATAACAGCGATATACAATCACCAGCCTGCTGCATTCCCCGAGGGAAACAATAAAATACACTCAGCTGGGTAGGATGCGTGCAAACACGCCTTCAAGGACGTGACTACAAATCAAAGCTGCCCACGCTTCACCCACACTAGCTCTACAGGTCTGCAACTTCACTTGTGCAGTTTCAGTAATAATAATAATAATAATAATAATAAGATAATATGATAGCTTCTTTTTGATGAATGCAAGCACTATTTCTAATCGGGTTTGTATCGCGCAACATAATGGTACTAAACGTATCAATCTCGGAAGGATGAAAGGCTGAGTGAGCCCTGTGAGCATCTGAAATCAGGATGTGCAGGCCACATACAGATGGTGGTAGCAAGCACTTAACGCATTGAGCAATCTTGCTCATGCCTCTCTTCCCATGAACTTGCACTCGTTCGGCGTTTTCCTCCACCACTTCAGCGTTTTCTAACAAGCATTGGCAAAGTCAAAAAGTCTTGCGCATGGGAAAGCTATTAGCTTTGCCACTGTGTTTTAGCCATGCGTGGAGTGGAGTCTCATGGAGTGGCGTGAAGTAGAGTGGCGTTGAGTGGCATAGATTGGAGTGTCAGAGTGGAGTGGCTTAGAGTGGAGTAGTGTTGTAGAGTGGAGCAGCTTAGACTGGAGTGGCGTAGAGTGGCCTCGAGTGTCGTGGAGTGTCGTAGAGTGGAGTAGAGTGTCGTAGAGTGGAGTAGAGTGTCGTAGAGTGGAGTAGAGTGTCGTAGAGTGGAGTAGAGTGGAGTAGAGTGTCGTAGAGTGGAGTAGAGTGGAGTAGAGTGGAGTAGAGTGTCGTAGAGTGGAGTAGAGTGTCGTAGAGTGGAGTAGAGTGGAGTAGAGTGGAGTAGAGTGGAGTAGAGTGGAGTAGAGTGGAGTAGAGTGGAGTAGAGTGTCGTAGAGTGTCGTAGAGTGGAGTAGAGTGTCGTAGAGTGTCGTAGAGTGTCGTAGAGTGGAGTAGAGTGGAGTAGAGTGGAGTAGAGTGGAGTAGAGTGGAGTAGAGTGGAGTAGAGTGGAGTAGAGTGTCGTAGAGTGGTGTAGAGTGGTGTAGAGTGGTGTAGAGTGGTGTAGAGTGGTGTAGAGTGGTGTAGAGTGGAGTAGAGTGTCGTAGAGTGGAGTAGAGTGGAGTAGAGTGTCGTAGAGTGGTGTAGAGTGGTGTAGAGTGTCGTAGAGTGGAGTAGAGTGGAGTAGAGTGGAGTAGAGTGGTGTGGAGTGGAGCAGAGTGGTGTAGAGTGGAATAAAGTGTCGTGGAGGGGAGAGGAGTGGCGTGGCGCAGAGTGGAGTGGCTAGAGTGGAGCAGGGTGTCATAGAGCGGAGTAACATAGACTGGAGTAGTGTTATAGAATGGAGTGTCAGAGTGGAATGATGTAGAGTGGAGTGGTGTAGAGTGAAGTAGAGAGTCATAAAGTGAAGTGGCATGGAGTGCCATAGAGTGTCGTAGAGTGAAGTGGTATAGAGTGGGGCAGAGTGGAGTGGCTTAGAGTGGCATAGAAGGGCGTGGAGAGGAGTAGCATAAAGTTTCCTAGAGTGGAGTACAGTTTCATAGAGTGAAGTGACGTAGAGTGGAGTGGCATAAAGTGGCATCGAGTGAAGTAGAGTGTCGTCGAGTCAATAGTCGACGATAGTAGAGTGGAGTAGTGCAGACTGGGGAGGCATAGAGTGGCAGAGTGGAGTAGCGTAGAGTGGCACAGAGTGACAGAGTGGAGTGGCATTGAGTGGCATACAGTGTCATGGAATGGAGTGGCTTAGAGTGGAGTGGCATAGAGTGGTGTAGATTGGAGTAGCGTAGAGTGTAGTGGCATACAGTGGAGTGGCATAGAGTGGAGTGGCATAGAGTGGAGTGGCATAGAGTGGAGTGGCTTAGAGAGGAGTGGAGTAGAGTGTCATATAATGGAGTGGTGCAGAGTGACGTAGAGAGGAGTAAGGTGTCAGAGTGGAGAGGAGTGGAGTGGAGTGGAGTGTCAGAGCGGAGTGTTGTGGAGTAGAGTGGCATCAAGTGGAGTGGCATAGAGTGGAGTAGCGTAGAGTGGCACAGAGTGACAGAGTGGAGTGGCATTGAGTGGCATACAGTGTCGTGGAGTGGTGTAGATTGGAGTAGAGTGGAGTGGCATAGAGTGGAGTGGCGTAGAGTGGAGTGGCGTAGAGTGGAGTGGCGTAGAGTGGAGTGGCGTAGAGTGGAGTGGCATAGAGTGGAGTGGCATAGAGTGGAGTGGCATAGAGTGGAGTGGCATACAGTGGAGTGGCATACAGTGGAGTAGAGTGTCATATAATGGAGTGGTGCAGAGTGACGTAGAGAGGAGTAAGGTGTCAGAGTGGAGAGGGGTGGAGTGGAGTGTCATAGAGCGGAGTGTTGTGGAGTAGAGTGGCATCAAGTGGAGTGGTATAGAGTGGAGCAAAGTGGTGTGGAGTGTTGTAGAGTGGAGTGACATGGAGTAGAGTGGCAGAGTCGAGTTGCATAGAGTGGAGTAAAGTGCTGTAGAGTGGTGGGGCACAGAGTGGTGTAGAGTGGCAAAGAGTGGAGTGGTGTAAAGTGAAGTTGAGTGTCGGAGTGGTGTGGCATACAGTGGATTAGAGTGTATAGTGGTGCAGAGTAGAGTGGTGTAGAGTGGAACGGTGTGTCGTAGAGTAGCATAGGGTGGAGCAGAGGGTCACAGAATGGAGTGGAGTGGCTCAGAGTGGAGTGGCAGACTGGCATGGAGTATATTGTCATGGACTAAGGAGGAGTGGGATAGAGTGGAGTAGAGTGTCAAGAACTGGAATGGTGTAGAGTGGAGCAAAGTGTTGTGGAGTGGAGTAGTGCAGAGTGGCATAGAGTGGAATGGCATAGAGTGGCACAGAGGCACAGGTGCTGTGTGGCTACTCCACAGCACACAGATGCAGTGGTGGTTACTCCACAGCACACCGATGCAGCGGTGGTTACTCCACAGCACACAGATGCTGCAATGTTTACTCCACGGGACACAGATGCTACGGTGACTACTCCATGCCACACAGATGCTATTGTGACTACTCCACGGCACACAGATGCTATTGTGACTACTCCACGGCACACAGATGCTATTGTGACTACTCCACAGCACACAGATGCTATTGTGACTACTCCACGGCACACAGATGCTGCGGTGGCTAGTCCATGGCACACAGATGCTGCGGTGGCTAGTCCATGGCACACAGATGCTGCGGTGGCTAGTCCATGGCACACAGATGCTGCGGTGGCTAGTCCATGGCACACAGATGCTGCAGGAGCTACTCCATGGCACACAGATGCTGCGGTGGCTACTCCATGCTGCAGGGGCGGAAGGTTCCTTGCTGCTTGTTATTCATAAAACCAAAGATGGGTGCCTGCTTTGTGGTCATTCTTGAATGTACGCTGCAAATATTTCAAAGCTAAGGTTTTGTTATTCACGGTATTCGCCAGAATACGGCTGAGCCATTATAAAACTGCTCGTTTTAATGAAAGAAATGTAGGCATGGGGTCAGAGATTGCAAAACTCCTTCCTAAATTTCCTTCCCACAACTGCACAGGAAGTCGGTCATGCTCGTTTTCCCGCCTGCCGCTGGTTATGACGCTCACATCTGTGTGACATGTGCTTTCCATTACTATACACAGAATTCAAGCACGTGACCTACTGGCACGTCACTGCACGGACTGCTTAGCAAAACACCCTGTAGCAACACCCTATGAAGCGGTTTCCTTTCAGATTATTTACATGGGGCACGCAAGTAAATTTGTTTAAACCTCTGAGAGATGCACAGCAAAACAACTGTCTAGAATGGCAGCAGCGCAAAGTCTGCTTTCAGGAAGATACCTCAGGAAATTAAAAAATAATCTCCGAAAATGTTATCTTTCACTAAATCCATCGTAAACCAGACAGGGCAAAAAAACAAGCATTTGTAATGCAATAGTTCTCGCATTCGCGATAATTTACGATATTGGCATTGTAAATGACAATGCCTTTTATTTATCTGTTTTGATAATATACACATAAATAAAAGGCATTGTCATTTGCAATGCCAATAGCTCAAACTCCTGTAAATGTGAGACCTATTTCATTTCAAAGAAGCGGCCGTCATTGTCCCGGGCTGCTTGGAAAGTGAAAGCGCACAAGGCGCTCTGAATGTTGCAGGAATGCATGTCGTGCCTGCAGTAGGAGAAACTCATTAAAGAAAATAGTGCTTGCAGACTAAATAAGACATACCGTGTAACAGAAGTAAAAAGGGCCAGTCCTCATGGGAGGTTACAAATGAAAACAAGGTGGTACTAAGGAGGGACTAACAATCCTATTAACAAATCGGAAGCCAGCACTTAAAAAGGACAATGACACAAGCCAATGAAAAATAAGGCCGGAAAGTGGGCGGTGCTTCAAGGCCATACTCGAATACAGCATGCCTCGCAGAGCAGCGCATGCGCTGCCCAGGCTCGACCTAAAAATAAGGATTGTGTACCTCCCAAACTGCTTCATTTATAAAGATAAATAAATACATACATACATAAATAAAACTAAATAAGTGCAGGGACACAAATTATTTCTTAGGAGACCGCCACCATCACCGACAAGTACCTAGTCTTGACTCCACATCATGCCTCTTCTGTCCCCTAATCTATGCTCTACCTGTCTCTTTATTTCACTATTGGAGGTTCTTTTTACCTCTACTTTCTCTCTTTGTCTCTGTTTTCATATTGTTCACTTCCTACTCCTTTCTGACTATTTTTATTTTTTCTCTCTCTTGTTCTAGTTCAAAGTCTGATGATGAGAAATAAGTGATGGTCCCCAAAAATAAATGCTGGGGCCCACCACCGGAAACCGCAAGCACAAATTAAGTGCTGTCTACCTGATAGTTCTACTGGGCTCCATTTGGCTAGACACTGAACTTTTTGTAGATATGATGTTCACTGCTTCAAAAAATCTCCTTTTGGATATGTGTATGTTAATAAAGAAAAAAAAAAGTATACATTCCATTTGGAAGCCTGAGACATATTGGTATCAGGTTGATGTTCTATTTAATTTGCCTTTAGCTTCTCCTTAACTGCATCTAATGCTCGGCTTAGATAGGGGCTCTTAAAATTCCCTTTGGCTGCCTTGCTTTCCGTTCCGTTCTTAGAAATGAAAAACATAGCCTAAAAGGATTCTGCTTGACACTTCATCTAACTGCAGACATACATGTATTGTGTTGTGTGCGTAACTCAATCCATTTTTGCCATCAAGGAGGGATTTTTACTTTCATGAGAATATGGAATGACTTCCAAAATATCAGGCATGAGTTTCATCCCCTCCTCTCCCAAAATCTTAGCTGAAGCTCTTCTGCTAATAACCTTTGTATCAGCTGTAGGCTAAATCAATCGATCAATCAATCAGGAGTTTGTAAAGTGTGGGGGGGGGCTGCTCATTCGTCTGGGCATGGAGGTTCAGTCGAAGAGCCAGGTTTTGAGATTCTTCTTAAATTGGGTCAGGTCTTGGCGGCAAAGTAGGAGAAGGATCTTCCTCCGGTTCTGGTCTTGTGGGACAGTGGCCAAGGCAAGTTGGGCGGAGCGGAGTTGTCTGGCGGGTACGTGGAATTAGAGGCGATGGTTTACATATGTTGGTCCTGCGTCATGGAGGACTTTGTAGGCGTGGGTGAGGAGCTTGAAGGTGATTCTCCTGTTGACTGGGAGCCGGTGGATTTGTCGGAGGTGTTGAGTTATGTGGCTGTGGCAGGGGATGTCGAGGACCAGTCTGGCTGTTATAGAAATGACAATTTTATTCTCCTTTTGATGTTACTGCATGGGAGTGAGCAATGCCCATAAGACGCAGACACAAGAACATAGGTCACCCATAGAAATGAAAAAAAGACTGCAACTGGACTGTGGATGCAGATTGGACAGAAGGTGAAGTGCCTGATTGATCAGTGGAGGGAGTACCTGCTGGGGGTGTGGTTTTAAACAACTTTAAAAGGACTGCTCTGGGTAGGTGCTCTGCAGGGGAGTCTCCTAAGTCCCAGTTCAATCCAGTATCAAGCATGGCAGTGGTACTTGGATATTTCCATGTAAAAGCTTATTGTAAGGGGTGATTACCATGTGTAACTTGGTGCTAAAGCCATGCAATTGTCACCGGACATGTGGATTTGTGCCAAAGGGATGATGCTGGAACTGGCAAGTAAATAAGAGCTGAGCCATCATACTGGCTTTGAAATGGGGCATGTGAGTGGGTGCTGCAATACCACATTGACACTGAAACAGGCCATATGTAAGCTGGTGATGGAGCCATTATGCTGGTACCTGAGCAAGTGTTTGAGAGGTAACTACAGATACACTGGGCAGCGTGGGTGCTATTTCAGGAGCACAGTGTTGGTACTCGGGCTGCCCGGGGTGTGATCTCATTGTGCAGCAATTATGCTGGTACTTGGAAGAGCATGTGGGATGAGAGGGAGACTGGGATGGAGGAGAAGTATGTGGGAGGATAGAGTAAAACAAAATCAGACCACAACATTTGAGGTGGGGCCAGAGCATCGTGATATGGATCCCAGTGGCATTTGATGTGTTAAGGTCTCTTTAATGTGTTAAATGCCCTTACTGCTGTGCCACAAGGATTGATGTTTTGATGGTGTCAGAATTGGGGTTCTTGTGGTAAGAAGGTCAGTTCCCAAAAAAATGCCAATTGAGATGTTTTGATTTTTAATATTGCTTTAGCTACAACTTTTCTGTTCTATATTGTTGTTAATACTAGTCTCAATGGTACTCCATTTATGAACTTTGAAAGAATGAAAGGAAGAGGAAGCCCTGACGGCACTCCCTCCGCCACCACAGACCAGCAGAGTGCACACAGATCTCAGCAGTGACCAGCAGAGTGCATATAGATCTCAGCAGTGACCAGCAGAGTACACACAGATCTCAACAGTGACCAGCAGAGTGCACACAGATCTCAGCAGTGACCAGCAAAGTGCATATAGATCTCAGAAGTGACCAGCAGAGTACACATAGATCTCAGCAGTGTCCAGAAGAGAACACACACAGATCTCAGCAGTGACCAGCAGAGTGAACATAGATTTCAGCAGTGACCAGCAGAGTACACATAGGTCTCAGTAGTGACCAGCAGATCGCACACAGAGCTCAGCAGTGACCAGCAGAGTGCACACAGATCTAAGCAGTGACCAGCAGAGTGCACATAGACCTCAGCAGTGACCAGCAGAGTGCACATAGATCTAAGCAGTGACCAGCAGAGTGCATATAAATTTCAGCAGTGACCAGCAGAGTGCACACAGATCCTAGCAGTGACCAGCAGAGTGCACATAGATCTCAGCAGTGACCAGCAGAGTGCACACAGATCTCAGCAGTGACCAGCAGAGTGCACATAGACCTCAGCAGTGACCAGCAGAGTGCACATAGACCTCAGCAGTGACCAGCAGAGTGCACATAGATTTCGCCACAGAGCAGCAGAGTGCACATAGACCTCAACAGTGACCAGCAGAGTACACATAGATCTCAGCAGTGTCCAGAAGAGCACACACAGATCTCAGCAGTGACCAGCAGAGTGCACATAGATTTCAGCAGTGACCAGCAGAGTACACATAGGTCTCAGTAGTGACCAGAAGAGCACACACCGATCTCAGCAGTGACCAGCAGAGTGCACATAGATCTCAGCAGTGACCAGAAGAGCGCACACAGAGCTCAGCAGTGACCAGCAGATCGCACACAGAGCTCAGCAGTGACCAGCAGAGTGCACACAGATCTAAGCAGTGACCAGCAGAGTGCACATAGACCTCAGCAGTGACCAGCAGAGTGCACATAGATCTAAGCAGTGACCAGCAGAGTGCATATAAATTTCAGCAGTGACCAGCAGAGTGCACACAGATCCTAGCAGTGACCAGCAGAGTGCACATAGATCTCAGCAGTGACCAGCAGAGTGCACATAGATCTCAGCAGTGACCATCAGCAGTGAACAGTTTACTTGTGCGCTCTCTTCCATGCTCGCTGAGTGACCATGTGACCAGGTTGCCATCACCTTGCCTGATAAAAGTATGTCAGCCTGGCTCATGCACCTACGATTGCTCAAACCTTTGGTACAATGTTTTTCTTAATTACCCTGCTCGGGGCTCTTATCCAAATGTGGTTAAAACAGAACTACCCAGTGCTGTTGCATCCTGGATTCTCAGGAATGTACTACTCTGGACACCAGGAGCATTCAAAGCACAATGTGGGGTCCTTAAGAACCATCAGTCTCATCTGTTTCTGTCTTTATTCCCGTTCACCTGCGACCTCCTGCTTGGCCTCGTGTAACAATTAAACCACTTCTATCAGAACTATTTGACCATTTGCTTGTGGTTCTGCACACAACAATAAAAGTGGCAGTCAGTTCTTTTTTAAAAGCTTCAATGCAGTGCCCCAGGGCAGGCGCGAGCTGACAACTGCCCAGGGGGGCAACTCATTTTCTGAAATAGTGCGCACCGACCAGGTCTGCGCCCAGTGCACTGTTAAAGGTGCACCACGGAACAACCATGGCATTGAGCCCTTTACAAAATACGGCGCCGTGGCCTCCTGGAAGCATTTTTGCCTCTACGCCAATGTCTATAATACGGCACAGTCTCAGAGGCAAAGTATTTCCTTGTCTGCACGGGGTCATGCCCCCATGCAAACGAGGGAACATCCCTTAGGTTCCCACCAGTCTTACATATGCGCAGGCATAATATGCATTATACAAGGAGCTGTGTAAGCGTCAGCAGCCCCTCTGTAATACCAAAATGCCCCGGGCGCATAAAGCAGGCGCACATGCCCGTTGCCCGCACCAGGGCACTTTGTGCCATTCAGCCCATGGAGTTTGAGGAGCGGGCTCTACTCGGACCTCTGATGGCAGGCTCAGCCAGTTACAGGTTCCCTTCCTCCACAGCTCTCTTCACAGGACTCTTTCAGCCGTTCCCTGCTTAGGGAATGGAGGGGACCTGGCAAGGCAGGAGCCCTTCCACAGCTTTCCAGGGTGTACCTGATGCCGCATTGTGTGGATGAGTTTCTCGCTACCCTTATTGTGGATTCTTTGCTTTCAAACGTGGTGAGGCGTGTGGTGGTGGAGGCCTTAAAATATGGAGACTCTCTGATTCGGTGGAGGGCTGTAAGTTCATTCCAGTCCAAGTTATGAGTCAGTTCAGAGCAGCTCTCCCGCCCTGGCTGTGTAGCTATTGCAGTGGAGAAGGAAGAGAGGAACAGCAGCTCACAAGCCCTGGCTGTGAAGCTACGGAACCTCGAAGGAACCACTGCAAGCTTGGCCACAGCCAGGGAGACCGGGTGCCAGAGCAGCATGGCTTGGCCTGTATGTCAATAAAGAGAGCAGTTTCAACAGATTGCACAGGAGGAGCCAACAGGAGTGGTGGATGAACGCCAGCGCTGCACATCAGTTCTCGCCGACTTCTTTCTCAGATTTTGCTTCTTGTGATTCTGGTAGAAAGAAGGGGTGAGGTGTCTTTGCACGCAACAAAAATTGTAACATGTTGTGAGATTCACTGACTGCCTGAATGGATGTGCGTCTAACCCATGTGGATGCCTTGTGGTTGTGGCTGTAGTCAGTAGCGTAACGAAACTTGAGGGACCCCCCCTGCAAAGTACACAGAGGACCCCCCCGACCCAGTCAGGAAATCTCAGGCCAGGGGCCTGGCACTCATGCTCAGGGCCAGAGGGGGGGCCCCTGGAGCTCGGGGGCCCACCTGCACTGCAGGGGGTGCAGGGGCTAATGTTACGCTCCTGGCCATAGCTTTTAAGTGGCTTCAAGTCATGTGATAAATTTAAAGGTAAATTTCTCCTCCCCAGTACCTCACACATATACAAACATAGTACAGTGGAGTGTGAAACACCCAGTGCTTTAAGTAGGATAAAGAAGTTTGTGGGAGTCTCTCAAATGGACGTGGCCTACGTAATTAAGAGCTTGGCTTAAACACCTAACCTAAAAATCTGTGCTTAGCATAGTGTGCCATCCGACTGTTATTTTGCTGCCTGTTTGTGTTATTGCATCCAGATACAATACAACAACTGACATTACACCTAAAACAAGCTTTGACAATGGTTTTTAGTTGCATAAGATAAATAAGTAACAATGACTTTGTTGTATATAACATTGAAAATGCTTCAATTCTGTAAGGAGACTGTGAAATAATTATAACGAGTCTCTTTGAAGTTACATGAAAGGCAGTGAAAGGTGTGCGATCGCTGCATAGCTAAGATTTTTTTTTCCACACTTGAGGGTGAGTGCTAAAATGGAGAGCCGGAAAGGGACCCGTCTCAGCACCTGCTTTTCAGAGCACCAAAAGCATCGCTCCCACAAAAACGGCATCAAAATAAAAATAAAACACTCCTTTTATTTTTCCTTTCCTGATGAAACTTAGGGGCGGGGTCAGGTGGTGACAGGCCCTGAGGGAAGTGGTAGTGCACTCCCATCACTGCGCATGATGGTTTAGCCCAGTGCTTAATTTGTAAAAAATTAAGTGCCGGGCCCTTCTCGGGAGGCCACTGAAGCCTGCGCCACGTATTGCCCCTGCCACCATGGCCAATGGCAGTACCAACATAACACCTAACCATCACACTCCTACAACTGTGACAATTCAGACTTTTTCAGGCCACACAAAGCTATAATGATGGTTTGAGATAGCTATTATTATTCATTTTCGATGCGGTTTGACTTAATAAACACAATTGTTGCGCTTATCTCAAAATTAAACAGTCAGCACCATGTGGTGGACTGTCACTAGAGCCGGTGCTGACAAGTAAGTGCTGGTGTCGAGCACCGGAAACCACTGGCTCAAATTAAGCACTGGTTTGGCCAGCCGTCTCAGGCCGGCCAAACCATCATGCGCAGTGAAAGCTCTCTGGAACCTAGCAACGCAGCTGGGTTGGACAGAGCAGGCACAGACTCAGTCTGTCCTGGAGCGCAAATTGAGGGCGCTCAGGCCAACCCTGAAGCTGCTCTCATGTGCAAGAGCAGGACTGACCGCAGGGGATCCTGGGAGCCTGTGCCTTCCTGAAGAGGTGAAGAGGAGCAGAAGAGCACGATAGGGACGGCTGCAGGAAAGTTTATTTTTTTAACACCCCCCCCCCCTCCTCCAGCCCGCCCCAAACACCCCCCTCCAGCATACCAGCCGCTCCTGACCAAAAGGCTTCTGGCTAAAGCCCAGGAAACGCCAGCGTCATCAAAGGGCGTGGATATTTTATGGAGGTGCCCCTCTAAGAGTAGCAGGTACAGAGCTACACTGATGACTAAAGTGGTGGATGAGAAAAAAATGTCACATGAAGGCGAAGCACACTTTGTTGCTGCTCTGTTCATGTTACACTAGTTCAATTAAATGCTCACTAGTGAAATTAAAGTCACTTGTGTATAGCTGGTGACAAATGCAGGTCAGATCATTTTAAACCTAAGCACTATTAGGATGAAGAAAGGAGTGGAACTGGTGAGAGACAAATTCGCATGGCAATACCATTGGAAATAAATCACGAGGTGAAAGAGTGATGGCAAAAATATCTATGTTGCTGAAAATGTGGGAGACTTCACGGGAGTGTTGTAGGACGAAGCTGAGAAATGTGACAGACTTGTCTGTTTCGCTCACCACCCCGCACACACCAGTAACTGCCCAATGGTGCACACCTCGCAGTGATTTAAAAGTAAATATAGAAGCGCAGGTACTCACTCTGTAGAATGCCTGTTTGCTCCTGAGAAGGGCCGGTACTTTCCCATTAAACGAATTGCAGACTGCTGAGAAGTGCAGGTACTCTCCCATTAAATGAATTCCAGACAGCTGAGAAGTGCAGGCACTTGTAGTGACCTGGGTCAGGGGCACTAGGACCCTGCACTCGACCAAGGGGAGGGGACAGAGACCGGACACCACTTCAGGTCAGGGAGTGGGGCGGGCATTACTGGACACGAGGGCAGAGGGAACAGACGTGCATGTAGGCACCGAGATACGCAACGAATAAAGAACAAGATAATCACCCACCAGTCTCGGTGTGGGTTATTCCAACAACACGACAACTGGCGACGAGCAGGTGGGATCAGGAGCCACCACCAGAAGCGACACGAAGCGTGCCTCGCCCACTACGTCCACACGGAGCCAGGAGCCCACCCTGGTCCGCCGATCGACGAGACGATGTCGGGAGTACACCCGACCACAGAAGACGACGAAACCAGGAGCCTACCCTGGTCCGTCGGGCCCCAAAGAAAGAAGACGCGAAATCGGGAGCCCACCCCGATCGCGAAATAAACGGAGCCAGGAGCCCACCCTTGTCCGTGTGCAGCGACATCGGGAGCCCACCCCAGCCGCATCAAGGAAAGTGAGGTGAGGGAAATACAAAAAAGGCACCCGATCGTGGAGAAAGCCGCAAGCTGACTGAAAGAGAGCCGAGCCTCCAGCGTTGAGATTTAACCTGAAATCTCGCGAGACCCCGGCGGCCATCTTGGAGTCAGGCGGGACAGCCAATGAAGAGCTGAGGAAGGCCCGGCGGCCATTTTAAAGTCAGGCAATTCAACAGATAGCAAATCTCACCCACAGAAGTCCCGGCGGCCATCTTAGAGTCAGGCGGGACAGCCACTGAGAGGCTGGAGAGGGCCAGGCGGCCATTTTTAAGTCCGGCATTAACAAAAAGCCATAGGAAAAGAAGAAAATAAAGAAATAAAGGGGCATTGCAGCACAAAAAGGAAATAAGAAACAAAGCACAACAAAAGAAGACGGAAAGATAAAGGAAGGAATGAAGATGGCCAACGAAAGTGACAAGACCAGCGCACAGGCAATATTTCGCAGACCACTACCACAGACAGGCATCAGGTGGGAACGCTGGATTCGGCAATTCGAATGCTACATGCGCGCCACAGATATCGCAGAGGCCAAACACGTTGACCTCTTTTTAAACTTTGTAGGGGATGAAGTGGAGGACCTGCTCACAACATTACCCAGCGATCGAATAGCGACGTACAAGGGAGTGATACAGTGCCTCACAGAGAAGTTCGACCCGCAAAGAAACATCGACTTCGAGAGGTACACATTTAACACTACGTGTCAACGAGCAGAAGAGTCCCTTGACGATTTCGCAGCAAGACTGCGAAAACTAGTAACATATTGCGAGTTTGACAAGTTCAACAATGAACAAGCGATACGACTGCGCATCATTGAAGGTTGCCAGTCCATGGAGTTCCGCGCACGTATTTTGAAGGAACCAACGACGCTGGAAAAAATACTGACAATGGCCCGAGCAGAAGCAAGAGCAACGACACATGCCAAACAGATGGAGCTAGGTAAAGATAGAAGGGCGGAACAAGCGAACCGCGTAATGGGAAACAGCAAGAAAAAAGACAGCACACCGCCACCGCCAACGAAAAGGCAGGAAAGAACGTGCTACAGGTGCGGCCTTGAATTCCCACACGTCGGTGCATGCCCGGCAATGGGCCAGAAATGCAGGAAGTGCAACAGAGACAATCACTTTGCGAGTGCCTGCATGAGTAGACAGTTTAAAAGTGAGCGAGGAAGACCGGCAAGACCACGAGCAGTAAAGAGCAGGTATGCCAGACACAGAGACGGCAAATCGCAGCTCCTCAAATGAATCCGAAGGAACAGTCGCGTCAGAAAGGGCGGAACGACTATATCTGATGTCAGATGCACCCACGGAAGAACGAAGGCCAGAGCACATTAACACTGTGGAGAAGCATCAGATCAAGAAAACAGCAACAGTGGAGATTGAAGTAGGATGTCACAGCACACGGTTCGTGCTTGTTAGTGGGGCCAAGTGCAACATAATATGTGCACGTCGGAGTACGAGAAGATGAAGATAAGACCGCCACTATCACCATCTACCGTCGATGTTTTCACCTGGGGCTCGAAGAAGCTGGTGGAAAACATGGGGAAGTTCACAGAGACACTGACATACAAGGACAGGTCATGCAGAGAAGAGATACATGTGCTACGAGGAGACATCCCAGCACCATGCCTGTTGAGCAATGTCACAGCGCAGGTAATGGGCCTCCTGGCAAGGACATATCACATGTCAGAGAAACGGAACATTCTACAAGAACATCCCGCCATACTACAAGGCCTAGGAAAACTGAAAGGGAAACAAATAACATTGCACATCAACGAGGCAATCAAACCTGTGGCTCAGCATCACCGGTGAGTGCCCATACATCTACAACCTCAGTTCGAAGAGGAAATACAAAGTCTACTGGCACAGGACATCATTGAGCCTGCGGAAGGGCCGACTCCCTGGGTGTCTCCAATAGTGGCGGTTCCGAAAAAGAACACCTCAAAGATTCGCATATGCGTGGACATGAGGATACCAAACACAGCCATTGAGAGAGAACGACACCCTGGGCCACACCTAAATGACATAAGCTGTCTCACTGGTGCATGGCGATTCTTGAAACTGGACCTGTGCAAAGGGTACCATCAACTGGAGCTCGATGAGCAATCAAGGTACATTACCATGTTCTCCACGCACATGGGCCTGTTCCGCTACAAGCGACTGAGTTTCGGCATATCATCCGCTGGGGAGATATTTCAGGAAACGATAAGGCAGGTAATAAGGCCGGTGAAGAACAGTTTAAACTACAGCGACGACATCCTGGTGTTTGGTCGGTCCGATGAAGCACATGACAGTGCCCTACGTGAAGTATGCCTGCAGCTGGACCAAGCAGGACTAACACTGAATGCTGACAAATGTGAGCTGGGAAGAAGTGAACTGGTATTCTTTGGGCACATCTTCTCCAAGAAAGGAATGAGGCCGGACCCCAGCAAGGTAGAGACATTGAAAAAGGCGAGTCCTCCAATAGATGTTGCAGAAGTGAGGTCATTTCTTGGTCTTGCCAGCTACTGTGCCCGCTACATAAAGGATTTCGCCACGGTGAGCACACCACTGCAGGACCTAACAAAGCAGGGTCAGAAGTTCATCTGGTCACAAGAGTGCAGTTGGGCATTTGAAGCCATCAGACATGCCGTGATGGCCGTAGATCATCTTGCCTATTTCGATCCGCTGCTATGCACCGAGCTGACCGTAGACGCCAGCCCGGTCGGACTAGGGGCAATCCTAGCACAACACTTGCCAGGTAGAGACTCACAAAGAAAAATTGTTGCATACGCAAGCAAAAGTCTGTCTGACGTTGAAAGAGCATACTCCCAAACAGAAAAGGAGAGCTTAGCAGTGGTATGGGCGTGTGAACACTATCACATGTTCATTTACGGCAAACCATTCCCTATCGTAACTGACCATCAAGCCCTGGTGACAATATATGGCAATCCGAATGCAAAGATGCCGCCTCGCATTGAGCGCTGGGGCATAAGGCTGATGAACTACAATTTCAAAATAGTACACAAGCCGGGCAAATAACAAAACCCGGCTGACTACATGTCTCGGCACCCCTTACCACAGGCACCAGAGAAGACCTCAATGGCAGAAGAATATCTCAACTTTGTACTAAGACATAACACGCCTGCGCCAATAACACTGGCTGAACTAGAGCAGGAGACAACAAAGGATGACACAATGCAAGCGGTGAAAGCAGCAACAAGACAGCAGAGATGGAGACACATCAACAACAACTGCGCAATGGGAGGCGGAGTAAACAAGGAGGAAATGATAGCATTCAAAAAGATACATGAAGAACTATCAGAGACTGACAATGGTATACTAATGCGAGGAACAAGGATAGTAATACCAAGGGGACTACGTCGACGGACTGTTAGTTTAGCACATGAGTCACACAGAGGCATGGTCGCAACAAAGAAGATGCTACGGGAGAAGGTATCGTTCCCAGGCCTAGACAAAATGGTGGAAGACACCATCCTGAGCTGTCACATCTGCCAAACAGGCCAGCCAGCAAAGCCGGAACCATTACAGATGTCAGAACTTCCAAAGGCAGTATGGACAACGTTGGCAGCAGACTTCTATGGGCCTCTAGACACGGGTAACTACCTGCTCGTGATCATTGATGAATACTCGAGGTTTCCCATAGTACGCCACATCTCCTCGACATCAGCAACTGCGACATTACCAATACTAGATGACATATTTGCAGCCTGGGGAATCACCCGAGACACTAAAGACAGATAACGGTCCTCCGTTTTCAGTGGAGGAGTTCAAAAAATTCATGACCTACCTAGGCATTCATCACAGGAAGACAACGCCTCTGTGGCCACAAGCGAATGGCATGGTGGAGAGGTTCATGGGCAACATAAAGAAGGCTGTCCAAAGAGCAAAGCTGGCACAGATTTCCATAGGACAGGCGCTCTGTCAAGTACTACGAGACTATAGAAACACCCCCCACAGCTCCACAGGACGATGTCCAGCTGAGTTAGTGCTGGGGAGGACAAGCAGAACGAGGCTACCACAGTTAGAGGCGAAGAAGCCACCAGACCACAGCAGCATTGCTGTCAGGGACCAGGAGGCAAAGGAGAAGATGAAAGCGTACGCGGACGCCAGGCGACATGCCACTCCGGTGCACCTCAAGCAAGGGGGCCAAGTGGTGGTGCATCAGCGACAACGGAGACAATCTGACAGTCCATTTTCAAAGGACCAGCTAACAATAACAGAGGTCAAGGGGCCAATAATCACGGCGGAGTCGGGCCCCTACCGAATAACAAGAAACAGTTCTCACTTCAAAGGAGTGAAGACCATCGATGAACACAGAGAGGACACTGCGGCAGAGAACATCGGCGCACAAGAGAGAAACAGAGCAATAGACAATGACGGAAGAGGTACGGACAAGAGTGAAGGACAAGAAGAGGATTCACAGGAGGAAAAAGAAGGGACTTGTCCAAGAAGAGTGAGCAAAAGGACAAAAAGACTGATTGAAGAAATGTAGTGATGGGGATGAATACATGTCTCTCCATTCTTCCCATTTTCTCTCCATCTCTCTATCTCTCTCTCTCTCTTTTCCCTTTCTTCTCGACATATACATAGATCTATCTCTCTCTCTCTCGTCGCATTCTTTTCGTGACAAAGGGGGAGATGTAGTGACCTGGGTCAGGGGCACTAGGACCCTGCACTCGACCAAGGGGAGGGGACAGAGACCGGACAGGGAGTGGGGCGGGCATTACTGGACACGAGGGCAGAGGGAACAGACGTGCATGTAGGCACCGAGATACGCAACGAATAAAGAACAAGATAATCACCTACCAGTCTCGGTGTGGGTTATTCCAACAACACGACAGCACTCTCCCATTAAATGAATTTCAGACTGCTGAGAAGTGCAGGCACTCTCCCAGTAAATTAATTCCAGACTGCTGAGAAGTGCAGGCAGTCTCGCATTAAATGAATTTCAGACTGCTCAGAAGTGCAGGCACTCTCCCAGTAAGTGAATTCCAGACTGCTCAGAATTGCAGGCACTCTCCCATTAAATGAATTCCAGACTGCTGAGAAATGCAGGCACTCTCGCATTAAATGAATTTCAGACTGCTGAGAAGTGCAGGCACTCTCCCATTAAATGAATTCCAGACTGCTGAGAAGTGCAGGCACTCTCCCATTAAATGAATTCCAGACTGCTGAGAAGTGCAGGTACTCTCGCTCTCAAATTAAAGAAGTGCTTGTACTCACTCTGTAAAATGCCTGTTTGCTCCTGAGAAGTGCTGGCACTCTCCCATTAAATGAATTCCAGACTGCTGAGAAGTGCAAGCACTTTCCAGACTGCTGAGAAGTGCAGGTACTCTCCCAATAAATGAATTCCAGATTGCTGAGAAGTGCCGGCACTCTCCCACTAAATGAATTCCAGACTGCTGAGAAGTGCAGGTACTCTCCCATTAAATGAATTTCAGACTGATAAGAAGTGCACGTACTCTCGCTCTCAAATTAAAGAAGTGCAGGTACTCACTCTGTAGAATGCATGTTTGCTCCTGAGAAGTGCTGGCACTCTCCCATTAAATGAATTGCGGACTGCTGAGACGTGCTGGTACTCTCCCATTAAATGAATTGCAGACTGCTGAGAAGTGCAGGTACTCTCGCTCTCAAATTAAAGAAGTGCAGGTACTGAGTACCGGACAGTACCTGCCCATCTGAAGCAATGTATCTATCTGCCAATTCTCACCATTTAAATGGGAGCGTCTTTGCTAAAAAAAACTTTGAGCTGTTTTAACATTTTCAAATGGTTTCCTCCTAAATATATCACTCTCTCTGATTCACAACCAGGGTCAAAACGATTCCCTCTTCTGTTCTAAAACAAATTCCACCTGGGTGGTTTTAAAATATTGCCATGTAAACACGTGGGCACCCACCACCCCGTCCTGACCCGACACAGAAAAGGCGAACAGAGGAACAGTTCACACGGAGAGAGGGAACAGGTAGATGCCAAGCTGGCTTTAATAGGACATTGCAGGGCGGGACGACAACGCGGCTCAAAGACGGCCGATGCCAGGCTCAAACAAACCTAATGGCGCAGCTAAGCGCCCTGCATTGTCCAACGCGAGCTTGGCATTTAAATGCGCCAAGAAGCTGTGTTTCTGAAGTTGGAGCCCACTCAAGGCAAACAGCAGTGGCGCTAATGAACAAATACCTTACACCAGTCTCACGGGCGTCGGGGCAACCTTTGTGGGAAGAAAGTGGGGTGGTCGTTCAGAGGCATGGGCATAACGCAGACCCCTGCAGCGCAAAGCAACTCCCCCCCACTGTTTAAGGCTAATGAACATCTTTGGGATATTTGAGTCTTGGTGACTCGCATCACACTCAGCAGGAAGGCCCCACGGAGCATGGGGTTCAAACACCCCTGTTGTGCGCATAACGCGACGTAAGCCACCAGCAGTGGGGGGGCACAAGACACCGTTAGGTGCCCACTAGCTACTTCCTTTCAACCTCCTCTTCTGCAAGGGACGCAGTGCCAAGGCCAGAAGTTATTCTTCAATGTGCATTAATGTATATAGTTTAACATTTGATGACCCAGCCCCTAAGCATAATATAGAACTCTGCAAGAATGGATAAACGCGCGCCATGCAGTGGTGAAGTGGTTACAAGAAGAGAGAGAGATTTATACAAATAGGCGAGTACATAGAGCAGAACATGGATCATTAGACTGATGGGGACTACAGACCAAAATTATTTCGCAGAGCACTTGAAAGCATCGCCACCCCTGGCAGAGATCGCTTGGTTTGAGCCACACCCGAAGCCCCACCCATTGCCCACTTCTGAAGACAGCTTTGAGATTTTGGAAAAAAGAGAAAGGTTTTGCCTTTGCACATTGAACTTTTTTGTTATTCCAGATTATCTCTCCTGATGGAAAAGCCTTCTCCCCTGCAGCCCAATAAAAGTATGGGGTGTTCCCTTTTCATTTCCACACTGGAAACTGACATACTTCTGCCCTTGAGAGGATAGGTTTCTGTGTTTTTCTATGAAGCAACCTGAATACCAACGACCTTACAAGCCCGTGTGTACGAACTCTTATAGGTGGACACACGCAGGGACACCCGCAAACGTAACCCTGCAATCAAAGTTGCAAATGGGGAAAATCCACATTGTGGGACAATTTTTGCAATTATAAGTTCTGTTCGAGAATGGATCAGTGGTGTATCACAAAATGGTGTGGTCTCCCTGCAGAAGGGCCCCGAAATTCCCACATCTCCAGGATATCCATAGGCTTGATACGGATTGGGGGCCACTGAAGGGCGAGGCGTAACCACCCGTTGCAGGGGATGCACGGGTCTACACTACACCCCTGCCTGGGAGTTTCTACCGATCGTGATTCTGTGAATCAGGATTGGAAATTTCTATGAAAAAAGCTATGTTGATCTTAGGTGGGCAAATTGCATTGTATATCAGACCCTTTTAATACAATTAGGCCCTCATAGATCAGTCACAACCCTCCCAACAAACCTGGAAATACCACCTGCCTTAAACCAGAGCCCCTATACTCTTAGTTCCAAGAGGCGTCTCCTCCTCAGGGAGGGGAAAAGACCTCAGCCTCCTTAGAAGGAACTGGAGGCTCAAATCAAGAAAGAAACATTGGAGGGGCTACTCTTTAGCTAGGGTGTTGTGTCATTTACAAGGGCCTCTTTTCCACTAGTCCCTGGAGAGACAGTGTACTAATGCAGTACATAGGGCCTGATTTAGACCTTGGTGGACGGGTTACTCCGTCACAGCGGTGACGGATATCCAGTCTGATGAAATATAAATCCCATTATATCCTATGGGATTTGACGGATGGGATATCCGTCACTGTTGTGATGGAGTAACCCGTCCGCCAAGATCCAAATCAGGCCCATAGTCTTTACAAAAACCATAGATTCTGGACAACAATACCGCCATAAATTAAATTAAAATTAAATCCAGTATTTGTAAAGCGCGAACAATTACCCGAGGATGTCAAGGCGCTGGGAGCCGTCGGGAAGATTAAGCAAGCTATTGCCCAGAGTCACATGGTGCTGGGCTTACCTGCCGCAGGCACCGGGGATCGAACCGTGAGCCCCCGTGGTCCAGAGTCAGGCGTCCTGGCCGCTGCGCCACACCTCTTCTATAGCGGACATGGGGAAGGCACAAAGTCTCAAAACCCGAACCCCAAATGTGAAACGTCACACAGAGACCACCCACTACACACTCAACATTCACAAATGTTAGGTTGAAAAGTTGTGAGACCAACCATCCCTTATGGAACTCCTCACTCAGTGAGGACAACAAATTCTCCATAAGTCACCCACCTGCACAAATATGTTTTGGGACCGAAATACCCCAGAGAAGAAACTCACGAGGATGAACCACAACCACACATAGTGCCAGAGGCCAAGTAATTCCCAGCAACAGAACATAACATTGCGTGGACCTCCACATCGCTCACAACCAGTGTATGTTTCTTGACAAATATAATTTGGTGACCAGGCTTTGTCTACACTAACACCTTTGAACAACCTTTCCCTTGAGTGCCAATCACTATCTCCTTTGCGGGCCTTACGCAGACAACTGAAGCCTCTATCTGTTTATAAAATACTCTTCGAAACCAGTCCTGGCGGTTTCTTCTATCCTACGCCTGATCTGTGGCTCGATACTGCCATGAAGCTTCGATATAAGCCGACAAAATGGAGATTCTTGTGGAGAGGTGTGGTGTAGCGGCCAGGGCAGCTGACTTCGGAGTACAGGGCTCACGGTTCGATCCCCGGCTCCGGCGGCAGCTCAGCTCAGCACCATGTGACTCTGGGCAATAGCTCACTTAATTTCCACGACGGCCCCCAGCGCCTTGAGACCCGTAAGGGTGAGTAGCTCGCGCTTTAATAATACGGATTTTACATTTACATTTATCAAATATCCCACAATCTGGTCCCTCGACGTGTGCCCTCCTCACTTGGCTCCTGCTCCCGCTTCTTTCTTCTCGATGAGAAACCTAGCTTTCCATTTTGATCCTACTCTGTCTTCACCCTCTCAGACTGACAATGTCTGCTCATCCTGTTCTCACCACAAATGCCTGCTTCTAAAAACCATGCTATCCCTTCTGTCGTCAGCTTGACGTACTGTGGTGCAGGCTGTTATTCTGTCTCCGTTTGATTACTGCAATTCCCTCTACTTGAGCCTCGCTACTTCTTTAATCTCAGGCTTTTCAAGGATTCAAAGAGCGACTGTCTGAGTCATCTCTCTGCCTCCCCCTTGTTCTCGCCTCTCTCATTACTATGCCTCCTTACAATGTCTTCCAATACCCAGCACAATTCAGTTCAAAGTTCTCTGCTTGGTTCACTGAGGCTTCCATCACCTTAGTTGGGAAGGGTGAAGACCGTAAAATGGGGTGGAAGAAGCTTCTTTCATCTGGCCCCTAAACTTTGGAACACTCTGCCTTTTACCTTGAGATGCCAAACCAGCAGACAATTGTTCAGGAAGGCGCTGAAAACATGGCTGTTCGCGCCCAACTTTTAACCTCAGTTCACCTCATCTGCTCATTATGACAGCTCCAGCGCTAAGACGCCTCGGCATACACGCGCTTTACAAAACCTTTATTTCATTTCAGTTTTCTTCAACTTTGATTTCTTCAGTACATCAATTCCCATCCACTTAGATCTGCTTCTCAATGACTTCTCCTAAGCCCTAAAATCCAGCTCTGGTAGTCGTTGCTTTTCCTTTTTTTAGCAGCTAGTGCATGTGACAGCCTCCCTTCCACCCTGCAGCACAACACCTTCCTTTCTGCAAGGCCTTAAAACTTCACATCTTCTCTTCCAGATTCAGCATCTGCAGGGTCAGTCCCTTCTTAGCTCCAGAATGTCCTTATCAGTTGACTGCACGCAATAAGTTCTATAATTATTAAATAACATACCATCTACCTCGGTTGTGCATGCACTGTCCTTATGTGCTGACTTGATTGTAATTTTTTCACTCTCCACCCAGACTTTTTGCTGTATTCAAATTTTATTTGGTTCCTACATCATGGCAGCTTGTAACTCCACTTTTCCTGATCATTTCGTATGAATTGTATTGTGCCCTTCCTATTGCTCCTGTCAACTGCAATGGCTGCTTGAAGCAGCTGATAAAGTGTTCTAATATCCATACTATATAAAAACATAAATGCATAAAGTGGTAAGACGCTGCTTGGGAGCACAGGCACCTTCTTCAGGTAAGGCTACTGGGGCCTTTCAGGGTGAAAATCAGATCTCTTCACCCAGCCAGTGCTTAAATTCAGCCGGTGGTTTCCGGTGCTCGGCGCCGGCACTTAATTGTCAACACTGGCGCTTGTGACACTCTGCCAAAAGGTCTGGCTAATTTAGAGATGACTACAACAACAGTTAATTTTTTTTAATGGAGTTTTATATAGCGCGAACTTGACCCGAAGGTATCAGGGCGCTTTACATGAGCACCAGTTGCATTACATGAGGACACATTCATTTTTGTTAGGCACGGGGAGATTAATTGATTTGCCCAGAATCACAGGATGTTGTGCTTCCTTGCCGAGACTCGAACCCGGTTCCCCAGATTTGAGGTCGACTGCCCTAGCCGTTAGGCCAACTCCTCTCCCCAATTATTAATGCAATATACATTAAAGAGGACTATTACCTGCTGCCCCAGCCATTCTTATAGCTTTGGATGTCACACTTGTAGGAGTGTGATGGTTAATAGTTGTAATGTTACTATCATTGGCAGCATAGCAGGGGCAATGTGTGGTGCAAGCGGCAGTGGCCTCCTGACGAGAACCCTGGCATTGCTTTTTATTTTTTTACAAATTAAGCACTGCATCCAGCCCTGCACTACTGCAAACAGTTGCCAGCAACAGACATTCCAGAATGTTCCTTCGTTTGATGATGCCTGCTGGGGTTCCGAAACCTACAGTGACATCATTCACTGGAAGGCCCTTTTAAGCAGCATGACTTAAATACCGATATTCATTTACAGCCCAGAGCCCTTTATTACTCAGCAAAGCATCAGACACCCAAGAGGTCTGACAAATAAACATTGACCCCATGTGATGCACCGCACAGGCCATTGCACACTTCGGGAAACCACCAAGGAATGTTTCATGTTTTCTGGGGAATCAGACATGGCAGAGACATGATGTAATGTGCGATTCTTTTAAGGCTGCTCACCACATGTGTAAAGATGTGCTGGCCAGGAAGGCATTTTTCCATGACCCTTCCCCTCCTAGTCATTTTCAGACTGGGGTCTTTTAAGGCTGCTGTTGTGTCTGCCTTCTGGAGAAAGGAACCAGAGTTGCGCTCTCGTGATGTGTTTTTAAAATCGCCTTAAGCATCTGGTGAGGAATTCTGAGCATGTAACTTCAGCCAGTACTTAATTTGTAAAACAATAAATGCCAGGGCCCTCATCAAGAAGCCAGTGCAGTTTGCACCTCCCATTGCCCCTGCCAGCGCTGCCAATGACAGTACCAACACAACTTCTAATCATCACATTCCTACAAGTGTGACTATTCAGACTATTCCAGGCCCCCAAAGCTATAAGAATGGCTTGGGAGGCAAGTGTTAGTCGTTTTTAATTTACATTGAATTAATAAACAGCTGTTGTGCTCTTTTCTAAATTAGACAAACAGCGCCACCATGTGGCAGGCTGTCATAAGTACCGGTACTGACAATTAAGTGCTGGTGCCGAGTACCGGTAACCACAGGCTCAAATTAAGTACCGACTACAGTACAGTTCTAGGCACCAGAGGAAGATGAAGGCATTTATGAGTAAGTGAGACACTCCTGTATTGCTGCTTCGTGCTTTTAAAGCTGCCTTTATAAATTTGCCCCATAGTTTGGACTATAGAGGAGCATAAAAATGTTTTACTTCTGCGCCAAAAGTGTGATCATTAAAATGGGAAGCCACCAGAACCGAAACATTACTTTAGGACTGGCTCAAAGACCATGGGCCAAGCCACAAAGGCATTCATGAGTATGTGTACTAGGACCACTTCATGTGCTTGCAAATGCCTTTGTGAATTGGCCCCATATATCTGCTTCTATTCACTGCCAGGCTGGTAACCAAAGTACCCCTGGAATATTCTGTACTACCATAGTGCACTAAACTGGCATACAAGGGGAGTCTACCCATCTCCTGGGATGCATTGCACTGGAATGTGGTGGTGGACGGTCCCAGGTGAAGAAATTAGTATTAGTGGCGACAAACACTTCATTTTAACATCAGCGTGTGCCTGAGCACCTTCTTCTACCTGGTGGCAAAGGCCTGGACTGACCTCCCTCTTCACTCCCGGACCTCACCCTTGCTGAAGGAATTCAGGAAAGGACTCAAGACTTGGCTGTTCAGCTGAGCATCTGCGACAGTGCCTGGATATCCCCTTGGGTGATTGGCTGCGCTTTACAAATCTTGAGAAAAGCACAGAAGAGCCTAAATGCCCTGCAGCAGTAAAATCGTGCCGCACTGCAGTAGCCCAAAGGCAAATCTCATGTCTTCCATGTGCACCAGTCAAGACCAGTCACTGCCAGAGAGCACGGAGGGAAAGTGCTCAAACAACAACGGTAGGCTGAAGGGACGCAGTTTTCTGTCCCCTGCCTTTGTCTGGAGTCAAAAAAATCTTGCACCAGTACAACTGCAAGTGCCATTTTTCCACCCATTCTCCCAGCAAAGGGGCAAACGCTTCCACGTGCAATCTAGTGCCCCTTTATAGCTGTTCCCTGGGTCTTCTGCTTCTTGCACCTGCTTGTGGCGCCACCTGCTGGGGACATCGCCCATAACCCCATTGAACTGGATGTGGCTACACTGGTGTCAGAAAAATGATTTTACCCCTTTCCTCTGAAATAGCCAAAGTACCTGTACATAACCCAGTGCCATGGACGGTTGCCCAATATTGCTTTTATGGGGCATCAGGCCTTTTCCAAACAAACGAGAAGGGCGCAGCTGGCGGGGAGACGAAGGAGGCCTGTGGTGGTTGCACAAGGCTGTGTTTTCCAAGAAAGAGCAATGGTACGGAAATAGACCAATGGACTAAAGTACATGTTTGGTTGAACATAGTCCATGGCCACATCAAAACATAAATTATACATTGCAATGAAACGCGTAAAGGGAGAGTTAAAGTAATGAGACCATTAAGCTAAGAAAATGTACATTAAACTAGACTGTAGGCAGGCAAATGCCACATGCTAGCCCCCATTTGTGGCCCAAGGCCAACACAAGGACGCCTCTGCACACAGGCTGCACAACACACAGCGAAACAAAGAGGCCTGAGCATGCTGGGTGCCTGTTTAGAAGGCAATAAGAGACCTGCATTGTTTTCCATGCACAGGCACTAAAAGGATAAAAAAATTATATATATAAGGCTCACAGCTTTCATTTTTTCTGATTTTTACAGATAAATACAGACCGAAAATAGTGTATTTCCTGTCTGTATTTATTTTTAAAAGCGGAAAAATACTGAAAAGTGTGCTTCTTGTGGGTGACTCCATTCTTTCTTTCATGGATTCCAGGGCAACAGCTGAGCAGGATAGACAGCATGGGGAGTTAAGAAACAGGATGAGATTTCCTTAAATACAAGCATATGTTAATATATATATGAAGTATAATGTTAATATTCACCTTTGGGTGTAATGTTTTGTTATATTTGGCTGCTTAATTTGCTAAAACGTGACAGGCATCAATGTATGAGTGCATGTTCATCAGTTAACTAAATCTGGAAATATACAATTTTAGGTCTCCGTTTATTCTCAAAAACACAAAATAAATATGGATAAATATCAATGAGATGGTCACAAAATAAAAATGGATAAATACCGACGTAAATGTTAAAAAATAAATACCATAAAACTGGGAGCCCTAAACATAAATAAATAAAAAAAATAATAGCAGTGAAAATAAATAGATCTAAATAACACGCTATTTGAAAATAAGGTATTAATTAACACAGATTCACCCTTCACGCATTCAGTACCACAGAGCAGAGTAAATGACTAGGTAAAACTCTACTTACTTCTGTACAGATTGCATTTTGACTAAGTCTGGGCGGAGTGTGTGGAGTGGCACTCTGCGAAATTCCACGGAGTAAAAAAAAAAAACTATGTGGAACTCCACTCCGCCCCAGTCCCACCAAAGATTTTTTAAAAAGGGTAAAAAAAACAAAACACTTACCTTCTCTCTTGTGTCTGCGGGACGCCCTCCCCCTCACTGTGGTGTCTCCTCGTTGCCGCCGTCCTCCTCGTTTGCTGGTCACAACCCCCTACGTTTTACGTCTTGCGTGAACTGCGCAGTTCACGCATGGCGTAAAACGTAGGGGGTTGCGACTGGCATCGAGGGGGAGGACGGCGGCAACGAGGAGACAGCACGGCGAGGAGGAGGGCGGCAGGCAGACGTGAGAGAGCAGGTAAGTGTTTTTTTTTACCCTTTTTTTGGGCCTGGTGGCGCAGGGGCTGAGGGACGTACTCCGCTCCGCCATGGAGTCGTAGTTTTGCCTCCACTTCACCTTTTCAGGGGAGCACAGAGTTGGTAAAACTCCGCAAACTACGCTTGCGGAGCACGCCGCCCGGAGTTAATTTTGACTCACTTTACAGAAAACAACAGAGACCCTACGCAAAAGCCTAGTTATTGTGAATTTATCCCACTGTTTGGATTTAGGCATTTGGCCAGGTGCGGCCTGTGGTGGGGCTGGGTTGGGGGCTTTCGACAGACGACCACGAGGGAAAATTAAATAAATAATTCATTTTTCCTCGTCGTCGGCTGTCGAAATCTCCTTCACCCGGCCCCACCGCTCTTACCTGCAGGAGCTGCTGCTGCATTTGGCCTCTGGTCAGGGCTCAGCACCTTTGCTATTTATTACTATCCATGACACACTTGAAGATTTGTCTCTTGGGAGTCACAGCCCCTCCTTACATTCAGCAATTCTAATAAATTCTCGCTTGTGTATCTGAGCCCACGTGACCTATTTTTCTATGACATCTGCTCTGTGTACCTGGAGGACAGTCGCGGCCGGCATGACTCGTGGGTGGGAGGGTTAATTTTAAATAAAAATTAATTTACCTTTGCCGGCCGGGTCCCACGTTTTTGGTCCCGCATCGTCTTCCCTGAAACAGGAAGCAGCCAGAGGCAGCCTACCTCCCCTCCCCTAAGCCAATCACAACGCTGCAATGGCAGCGTTGTGATAGGTGCCTGGCTGGACGCCATCCCGACCAATGAGGGAAGCAATTTTCTCTATGTAGGCTGCATGCAGCCTATATGGAGAAAATGGCAGAGTGTGCATGACTGGTTTGGTCGGCCCCAGAGGCTCGACCAAGCAGTCAGCACCCACAATAGTGGGCTAGCCACTCCTCCCTGCACTAGAGCAGGAACGCCCACCCACCCGCCCCCAATCAAACCCTTCTGCTTTCTCGCAGTGCGAGAAGCAGAAACATAAAACAGTGTTTATAATACCATTTGATGTTTCTGCTTCTCGCACTGCGAGAAAGCAGTGGGGCGACGCTCCTCCGCCCACATGGAGGAGCCGCCCCTAACGATGGCATAACTTGAACTAAGTGAAGAAGAGCAGACTCTCCCAAGGTCTGATTGTCCACTTAACGCGCCGAGAGGCCCCATGTGTGATACACGCACGCCATACATTCATTAACATTACGAAACACGTGCAGACCACGGCTGAACTTCAGAAAGTAACTGAATGTTGCCGTCAG
This sequence comes from Calotriton arnoldi, assembly GCA_963921515.1. Taxonomy (NCBI): domain Eukaryota; kingdom Metazoa; phylum Chordata; class Amphibia; order Caudata; family Salamandridae; genus Calotriton; species Calotriton arnoldi. The sequence continues at coordinate 299,039 of CAWUFW010009744.1, read as the reverse complement.
AAGTACAAATCATAATATCATTTGCACAGCTCCACTATCAGCCATAATTTTGGGTTTGTCAATCTTTTTTCGATTCCTCAACTTTGCCACTTTTTTCTCTCTTCCTCTCCTCATTTCATCCCCCATCATCACCTCACATCCCAGCGACTTTAATTTTTCTGGCATTTTCGGCTTCCTCTCCTCCCCTTTCACCCACAAAGGATCCAATCTGGAATAATGCAGAATTCTGCAATATTTTGTGTTTCATTGTTATCCTTACCAGGAGTTCCTCTACAAAGCAGCAAAACCCTTTGTAGCTATACAAAGGCACCATCATGCTTTAACATATTTATACTCAGATTATTATTATTTTTGAATTGTTCCTCTTGAATATTTTTTGACCATTTGTTTTTCATAAAAGACACGCTGATTTGTGACTTATAGAAACGCTAAAACAATTGGTTTCCAGAGACAAAGGTTCTGTGTTGCTATGGTGAGGCATCTACGAATTAAACATGTACTCATCTGCATTAAATTGTACAATGAATGCATTTATTATAAAAGCAAAATGATGTTGCCACATACCGTGAATAAAACAAAAGTAACACCCCATATATCAATTAACGCAACTGTAATTATTCTTAGAGGAGAAAAAAATACAATGATGAAGAAAAAACATTAAAGTAAGAAAATCGTTTTTAGAAATATTTTTAAAAAAAACAAAGAAATAACAATAGGCCACATGCTTCAAAGCGGCTTTCTGACAAATTGCTGCTTGTTCTTTTAGCATGGAGGCTGGTGCTTATTTTCTCTGATTTCAAAGTGGGAGGATTTTGCAAGGTGAACAATTTAACTTTCTTGCTGGGGTACATAGAGTGCAAAAGGAATGGCTGTACCATGTATTTTTTTTTCTATCACATTACAAAATTTTAAATGCCTGCAAATGAACTGTACAAATATTTCAGAGCATATCTGCAGTTAGGAAAGCACAAATGAAACACTTTAATTCTGAAGTGTGACGGAAACAAAGATTTTAATAGGATTAAAACAAATCTAGACACTTTACTTGATGATGTGCAAATGATAAATATTCGCTAAAACTCAGTTTCCACATAATCATTTGCGCACTGTATTGTTTTATCAGTAAAACTGTACAACTTTGGAAAATTTAGTGACCATTTCATTTGAAAGTGTGCAGTCAGTAAATCGCTGTGCACTACCATACCATGCTTTGGGTAGATATTTGCACCAGCGTACGGCACATTGCGTAATACACTCATACCACTCTTTTGCTGAATACATTTGCTACACTTGTCGTTTGTGTGACGCTTGGATTTTTCACAATCCCTAACACTTCAGTGCACTAAGACAGACAGGGGGCCTCTTTAGTTCAATCAGGGAGCTTACATTCTACATATATGAAGGCGGATGCGTTCAGATCACTTTTTGCACAAGTGTTACACAGCAACACACCGTGATAGATGCAGTGCAAACAGTACTGAGATGCTCAGAGCTTGGGCAGTTCACCAAAAGGCACGCTGACCGCCTCAAAGCAGAGAGCCCACATATTGCAGGGGGCCCTGAAGCAAAACAGATGCCAGGAAGCTGCACATCTGGGTCCAATATGTAAAGGACCCGACTGCATCAGAAGTTAGGGGGGTAGGGGGGGCTGCTTGCTCGCCCGAGCCTCAGAGACTGAACCTCTCCAATACTCAGCCTTTATCATTCAAAGAGAGCAGCTAACGCTGGGTTGGAGGTAGAATGTGCGTGGGAGTTTGGCAAGCGCTTCCTGTTCGCATCTAATTAATTCCCCTTATGAGGTAAACATAAGATGTGAAGCCAGGGACGACCCTGGAAAGTCCTATAAAAATGATTCATCATTTCCTCCTATAAACAGGGACATAAACCCCTCCCACAACCAGGTAAACAATGGCGGAATGCAGGGGATGACGGCACTGCAAAGTCCTATAAAAATGATTCATCATTTCCTCATATAAACAGGGACATAAACCCCTCCCACAACCAGGTAAACTATGAAGGAATGCAGGGGATGACAGCACTGCAAAGTCCTATGGAAACTGATCCATCATTCCCTCCTGAAGACAGGGACATAAACTCCTCCCACAACCAGGTAAACAATGAAGGAATGCAGGGAATGAGAGCACTGCAAAGTCCTATGGAAACTGATCCATCATTCCCTCCTGTAGACAGGGACATAAACTCCTCCCACAACCAGGTAAACAATGAAGGAATGCAGGGAATGAGAGCACTGCAAAGTCCTATGGAAACTGATCCATCATTCCCTCCTGAAGACAGGGACATAAACTCCTCCCACAACCAGGTAAACAATGGTGGGAATCTGGGGATGGGAGCACTGCAAAGTCCTATGGAAACTGATCCATTATTCCCTCCTGAAGACAGGGACATAAACTCATCCCACAACCAGGTAAACAATGAAGGAATGCAGGGAATGAGAGCACTGCAAAGTCCTATGGAAACTGATCCATTATTCCCTCCTGAAGACAGGGACATAAACTCCTCCCACAACCAGGTAAACAATGGTGGGAATCTGGGGATGTGAGGTTCTTTAATTTTGACCCCATCTTACAGTCACCGCCATTTTTGTGTTGCCTTTACACAGGCTGCTCGATGAGCGAAGTGTCTCTGCCCTTTTGGACTGCAACGTGTCAAAAACCCCCTCCGTCCTTGTCCTTAAAGCAATCTCAAACACCAGCCGGCCTAACTAATCCTTGTCTGGACTACCTAATCCCCGTATCAACTATCTGTTAGCCTTTAGTATTCTCCTCTCGCCATATCTTATCTTCTGGCCTTCGCTATTCTCTCCCTGTGTTTTCCTACTTTGTAACCTTCCTCTTGAAGCATACAGATATGTCCTGCCATTGCAAACACCGAACTATGGGTACCAGTATTGATTAACTGTGGGGGCTGGATAACACACAACATGTAAGCAGAGAGCATTTTGGTGACACAATATCTTGTTTTCAAACTCTCCTGATTGGCTAAAAAGTTGTGCGATGGGTGTATGTTTGTACAGATGTATTTCAACGATAAAAGCTTGTGAGCCACGGAGTCAAGTGGCAGTCTCCTGAGAACCTACTTGATGTACTTCTTGGACAACTGTGCTTAGCTGCAGCTAATAAACTTGGTTTTCTACGCCAACAGAGTATTCCGTGTCTCTGTGCAACAAGGCAGGTGAACCCGAAGATTTCAGGCGTGCCCTGCGCCGCCAGGCCCAAAGGCCCGGTTCTTCAATTGGCACCCGAGCGTGGGGCGGCTTCAGAGGTAGCGGTTGAGCCCAAGGATCGTGAGGAGCCCCGCAGGAAAATTCCAGAGGAGGCGCCCCCACACCAGCGACCCCTGTATGTCGAAGAGTGGGCCGATGGTCTTTTGAAGTGTGGCTTCTCCTTTCCCACGGCTGCTGGTGCCTGCTGCCCTGACTGCTGCCCTGCCTTGGTCCCTCTTTTGGTGATGACTGGTATTGCGAGACGTTAGACGGACCTCTGTTGGCGTGAAGAAGACATTTGTTAAGTACTGGTGGGTAGCTCCCACCCCCTTTTTTTGTTTGTTTTTGGGTTCTTAGATTCGAAAATTGCAATTGTCGAAGCCAAGGGGTGAGTACGTTTGTGCTGTTTTGATTAGCCCCTTGTTGTTTGTAGGAAGCCAGTGAAAGTAACGATGCCTGGTTTCAGTAAGTTTAAAAAATGGTGTTGTTTTTGTTGCGATATGGACTCCCGACTGGAGGACTCTTGTCCAATTCCTCCGGCTGGAACTCCTACTTATGAGCTTTACTCTAAACATGGTATGGGCCCCATCACCTTTAATGACATATGGGTCCGCTATACGAAGAAAAATGGTGTTTTACAGTGGCCACATAATGGTAGTTTTGAGCCTGATATTTTAGACAATTTAGAAGCTACTTTGTTTAAAAGAAAAGCCCGGCCGGCTATGTTTGACTCTTTTCGCCTTTGGCGCAAGGAAGCCAAACAGAAAGAAATTAAACAGGCAAAAAAAGATAGGAAAGAAAAAGATATCACTGTCATACAGGCTGCCCAACAGTTTAACAATAATGAAATAGATCATGCGATACAGATCTTAGATAGGCAACATCACATGGCGATTGACAAATGTTACCCAGTGCTGCCAACTTCTTCCCCAAATCGCGATGCTGATCCTGAGAAGGATCCTTTAATGTCTCATTTATTACGATCGCCCCCGCCCTATGTACAAGGCGCTAATGCACCCCCGCTTTTGTTACCCATCCAACAACCTGTTATTCTCCTACCAGCTCCAGCTCCTGCACCTCCAACACAGCCCTTTGTGGCACTGCCACTCCCGCCATTTCCTTTGCCTTCAGCTCCCTTGTTTCCAGCTCCTCTGCCTCCGACTTCTTTGCCTCAGTCTCCTTTGCCTTCGACCTCCGCTCTACCTGTTGCCTCTTCTCCTGCTACGTCTCATACATTATCTCCTGTTTTTCTGTCAACTTCCCCTTCTATCCGTCAGCGGATGGTTGAGACTGTTTCTGGTCTCTTTTCTCCTCTCTTTGGGTCAGTAAGTCTGACTCCTGTTCTTCCCCGTAGGCAGACCCGTAGTTTACTTCCTGACTCCCAAGAACGAGATACGTTCATGAGTCTTGCTCACAGGTGGATCCTGAGTGATCTTGAATATACTGTTCAAGATATCATGGATACTTTTGAACAGTGGGATGCCCCTGTACAAAGATTCGTTTTCAATGCCATGTGTGAAATCCTAGGTCAGGAATGGGAGGCCACGGGATTGGGTTTAGCTCCCAAGGGTTTGCTGGATATTAGGACTGATTTTGATAAAGGAATTATTGTGGGTCCTGAGGTTGAGAATGCTATACGGACACTTATTACTTTTAGATCAATGTTCTTTTCCCGGTCTTTGTCTGAACCTGATCCTTCTGTTAGGCGCAAACTGAAACACTACCCTATGCGAGAGGTTCCCCAGTCTGGAGAGAAGAGGTTGCAGCCCAGGGTAATAATCCGCTTATACCAGCTCACTTCCAACGTATATGGGTACATGTACCTTGGAAGAGATCTGAGGTGCTGGCCCTTAAACAGTCTTTACCTGACCCCCGTAAAAACCCTGCTGGTTACTACAAGGAATTATCTCAGACTGTTGACGCTTGTATTATGAATTTGGCTGACATAGATATGTTAATGGGAAATGTTGTCCCACAACAATTGTGGGCTAGGATTCGGAAAGAGGACCACGCCCAAGAATTAGGAGGTGATTGGAATGCTATACTGGCTGCTGATATGCTCCAAGTGGGTGGCGCTAAACCCGATAATTTAATTGCAGAACTTCCTGGTAGAATAATTACCTTAATGAAAACTATGATGCCCGCTCTGCGAGTTAATTGGGATAAGTTAGCTGCCTGTAAGCAGAAGAAGGATGAGAGTGTCTCTGACTTCTTCACTCGCTTTGAAGAAACGTTTCTTGATCACAGTGGTCAGGATATGAGTACAGAGGGGGACAGCGATTGTTCGTAGATAAATTTGTATTTAATTTGCTTCCCGAGCTCTCTAATAAATTAAAGGATTCCGAAAGTTCATGGGCTGTTTCTTCTTCAGCCCAGATATTGGCTACTGCCCAATATTACGAAAATAGGGATAAGGAGGAGAAGGACAAATTGGATAAAAAGACTAAAGATTTGAAGACGAAGGCTCTTTTACAACAGGCTTATCCTCCTCGTCCTGCTCAGCGCCAGTTTCAGCCGACTCCCCAGTTTCAGAAGGTGTTTCAGAAACCTGAGCCTTTTGTTCCGCGGCCTCCACTGGGTCCTAATCAATGTGCCTATTGTAAGGAAGAAGGTCACTTCAAGAATAATTGCCCGATATTATTGCAGAGTGCTGGTGGTACGCCTGGGCCACGAGGCCGAGGTGGCTTCCAGTCAACACCTAGGGGGAGGGGGCGAAGTACCATGTCCCAGGATCAACGTTCCTTTCCGCCGCAACATTCCATGAATTATTTTGATCAGCAAAATACTCAGTCTGCCCATTATTATAATGACGATTATTATATGGAAGATGAGAATCAGGGTTTCTCTAGCTAGGACAGCCGTGGACAAAGTGAGGGAGTCATTTCAGTTCCAGTGGACCAAAATGGGCCTTATGTTGATGTCGTTGCGCTTGGTGTATCAGAACCATTTCTGTTGGATACTGGTGCAACGAAGAGTTCTATCATCCACTCTAAACTCCCTGGGGCACCTTTGTCTGGCTTAACAAATGTTTCTGTAGGATTTTCTGGCGCCCCAGTTCGTAACCCAGTTTCTTGTCTTTTACCTATCTCCATTGGCCCTTATGATTTGGAGGCTCCTCTTATTTTGACAACTGGTTGTGGTGAGAATTTGTTGGGGTTGGACTTGTTAAAGAGACTGTATGCGACACTGCATTGTTCTCCTTCTGGTGTACATCTTACTTTAGGCAAGAGATTAATTTCCCCGACATATTTGTCTAGAGACCAACTCCCTTCTGAATTACGTTCCCTGCCTACTACTCTTTGGGCTACAGGCCCCAATGATGTTGGTCTCTTGCAGATTCCACCCTATGTTGTCACCCTCAAGTCCAATGTTAGGTTACCTCGCATTCCTCAGTATAGAATGTTCGAGTGCTGGTGAGAGAGCGCTGATGGCTATCATTTATGATTTGGTTGAGAAAGGTGTGGTTGAAGAGACTAGAGGAAATGTGTGCAATAGTCCTGTTCTGCCTGTCCTTAAACGTACTGACTCTTCCCAGCCTCCGGTTTATCGTTTTGTAATCGATCTCCGGGAGGTCAACAAGATCGTTGTACCCCAGTTTCCTGTCGTCCCAGATATCACTGCTTTATTGACAGTGATACCTGCCTCAGCTGCCTGGTTTTCGGTCATTGACCTTAAGAATGCTTTCTTTAGCATTCCCATTGCTGAGGAAAGTAGGGATATTTTTGGCTTCTCTTTGGGAGGCCGAAGCTTCCGGTTCAAGCGCGCACCTCAAGGCTATTGTGAAAGTCCCTCCATTTATAGTCAGGCTTTGAAAACTCAGCTCGATGCTTTCACTTTGCCTCCAGGTGCCACCCTTATTCAGTACGTAGATGATCTGCTAGTTGCTGCTGATTCTGAGGAAATTTGTGAACGAGTTACTGTTTCACTGTTGCATCACTTGTCTGACCTTCATCATAAGGTTTCACCCTCTAAATTACAATATTGTCGCCAAGAGGTTACCTACTTAGGTCATCTCTTGTCGAAGGAGGGACGGCGGTTGACCCCAGAAAGAATCCAAGCAATTGCACAAATGTCTGTACCATGCACACAGAGAGAGGTGCGTGCCTTTTTAGGTATTACCTCTTACTGCAGACAATGGATTCCGAATTTTTCTTTGTTAGCAAAACCTTTGTTAGCACTTACCCTTAAAGATACCCCCCAACCTCTTCCTTGGACAGAGGAATGCCAGAAAAGTTTTACTGATTTGCGTACTTCCTTGTGTTCTGCTCCTGTGTTGGGTACTCCGGATTACAGCAAACCTTTCACAGAGGAATGCCAGAAAAGTTTTACTGATTTGCGTACTTCCTTGTGTTCTGCTCCTGTGTTGGGTACTCCGGATTACAGCAAACCTTTCACACTTTATGTGCACAAGAGAGAAGGTTGCGCGTTGTCAGTTTTGACACAACAATTTGGTGACAAACAACGCCCGTGTGCTTATTTTTCGGCTACGTTAGACCCTGTAGCTAAAGCATTACCTAGTTGTCTGAAAGCTACAGCAGCAGCAGCAGTTTCTATTCGCCAATCTGCTGGATTGGTGCTAGACAATACGCTTATTGTCATGGTGCCACATGCAGTGGATACACTTTTAAACAGGACAAAAACCCAGCATCTTACGAGCGCCCGTTTATCGGGGTATGAGCTGACGCTCTTGGCCAGTCACGTGCACATCAAGCGATGTAATACCCTAAATCCAGCTACATTGTTACCAATCCCAGTAGAGAAAGACATTCAAGAGCAACATGATTGTTTTCTCCGTACAGAGGGAGGAGACAAAAGGTAGGATTGATTTAAAAGATACGCCGCTCCTGGACCCGGATGGGATCCTATGGGTGGATGGTTCGTGTTTTAAGCTCCGAAATGGTGAAACGACTGCAGCCTATGCTGTTACCACTTTGCATACGATTGTGGAGACAGCACGCATTAGGCAGAATTCAGCCCAAGCAGTTGAATTGATAGCTCTGACTAGAGCTTGTGTATTGGCTGAAGGGAAGAGAGTGAATGTGTTCACCGACAGCCAATATGCATTTGGGGTGGCCCACAGTTTTGGCCGCCTTTGGAGGGAAAGAGGATTCTTTACCTCACATGGTACTAAAATACAGCATGGTCAGTTAGTGAACGACCTTTTGGAATCACTTGCTTTACCCACTCAGATAGCAATTGTGAAGTGTAGTGTGCATAAAAGAATCACTGATGATGTGGGTGAAGGAAACGCTTTGCGGATCAGATAGCGAAAGAGACAGCGAGAGATGTGACGAGTCATATGTATGTTGCTGGACCTGCTAGATGGGTCAGTCAAGGAGGAATGTGTGAGGACACAATAGAAAGTGTGAAAATGATTCAGGGAGAGGCTACAGAGAAAGAATTGAGTAAGTGGAGAGATAGTACGGGAATGTTGGATGCGACAGGATGTTGGATAGAATTGTCAGAACACCAACGTTGGCTGTTACCAGACGCCTATGTACTTCCAGTAGTGACTATGGCGCATGGTCCAGCCCACATCAGTGCGAAAGGAATATGCAAGCTTTTGGCTCCGGTATGGCAGAATACAGGGATTCCTAAATGTGCAGACAATCTTGTTAAGCATTGCATTGTTTGTTTGATGCACAACCCAGGAAGAGGAACACCAACCCCAGCAGGCCATTTTGCTCCCCAACGTATCCTTTTGAGGTAGTGCAGATAGACTACATTCATATGGAGAGATGCAGAAACCTAAAGTATGTCCTTGTGGTGGTATGTGCCTTTTCCAGATGGATAGAGGCCTACCCCCTAAAGGATAATACTGCCTTGTCTACAGCTAAGGTCCTTCTGAAAGAATACTTCCCGAGGTTTGGTTTACCTCGAATTGTCTGGAGTGACAATGGAAGTGAATTCGTGGGTCAAATCATGCAGAAAGTATGTGCAGGTCTTGGGATTAAGCAAAAATTCCATTCGGCAAACCACCCTCAGTCAGCGGGTTTGGTAGAGTGCTATAATGGCACTCTCAAGCTTAAACTTGCAAAGATACAAGCCAGCACAGGTCTTGCCTGGCCCGACGCTTTACCTTTAGCCCTCTTGTCAACTCGAACAACTGTTCATTCTCGTGTGGGACTTAGCCCATATGAGATTGTGTTCGGACGCCCGGCTAATGTCTGGGGTGTCCCTAGACCCAAGAAGTACTCTGACATAGAATACCCAATGTTAATTGACTATTTGCATGACCTCACCACTAAATTGCGTGTTCTCCATCAGCAGGTACAAGACACCTTGCCACAGGCTTCCTCGGATCCTGGGCACACCCTCCAACCTGGCGACTGGGTGTGCCTTAAGAATTTTCAGAGGAAGAGGAATTTGGAGCCTCGCTGGCGGGAGCCAAGACAGGTCCTGCTGACGACACGTACAGCCGTAAAAGTCGTTGGGAAAAAGAACTGGATCCATGGTGTTCACTGCAAAAGGGTACCCTTGCCTTTGCCTTTTGATCAGTGGGTCCACGAAGGTATAGGTGATTGTGAAGGAGAGAGAGTTCCCCGGTTTGTACCTTTTGGCGATGCACACCTAGAATGGACTCGGACTGAGAAAGAGGACGATGATGTTTTGCAAGAAGCTGTACCATCGCATCTCAGAATAGATACAACTGATCCAGAGACACTTTTTCAAGACCAGACTCTGCCAAACAAGGATAGATACAATCTGAGGCCTAGAGTGGCCAAAGACATTTGAAATTTATTTTTATTTTTTCTCCCCTTCGTTCCTAAACTGCAATTTTTTTTATTTCTTAGATTGCATTTTTGAATTTTTGAATTGTATATATTTTCTTCCTTATGTGATACTGGACTCATCCCATTTTTGCAGGGTCGTGGTAGGAGACTTGGTTTGTGACCTGAGTAGTGGCACTAGGTCTGCAGGACTTGCAGTGTCATAGGACGGCCAATAACCACAACTGAGCGAGATAGGAAGATTGCCACGAGCAACACTTTAGGGGATGACTTCCGGTGAATCAGAAATTGATAAAAAAACAAAATGAAGGAAAAATATTGTAAATTACTATTTAATAGATGTGGCGTAGTATTATGTGTTTTAACTATGTTATGTGTTTTATTAGCTTGTGTGGGTTGGGTTATTCACACTTTGCAGCCAGCATCTGTACCTATATCTACCTCTCAGCCCATACCTTTTCGCACTACTATTTCCCCACACCAATTCTATACGCTACCAGGGCATGAACAAATTAGGAGAATGGAATATCTCAACAATTCATTCATCCAGCTATTACACCAGCATCAATTAGTAATCAATACCACCGATTGTTGGGTTTGTGGACTTTTACCCCATAATACAGATAAAGGAATGCCATATTTAGTTCTACCCTTCTCCCTAAAAGGATCTGCTTGGGCTTACACCTCTATGTTTGCCAATGCCTATGAGAACCAACATCTACATCCTGTTGGTCCGTATAGGGATGGAATTGACGTTAGTCATAATTCACTAATAAAGGGAATAGTGGCTATGTCAAAACATTATAAAACATTTAGTGAATTCCCCACCGACGAGCGACAAGCATACATTGACTGGAATGTGACACATTATGTCACTAGCCTTACAGACAGAGCCAAAAGGAAAGGATCCCCACCTATATATACTGTACCCCACCAAGGTCACCTATGTCTCCAAGCCAATGGTCAAAATCCTAAGGCTCAATTGGGAAAGAGCACTTGTAATATTACATACATCTATACATCCCGAACGTCTCCACCATTGGTAGCATCTCAAGGAACATATTTCGTCTGCCATGACAGAGCCTATACATGGTTACCAGCCGATTTCTCAGGGACTTGTTATATGGCTTTTCTCCTCCCTCCAACATATACAGCTCCTTCGGGACATCACAAGACAAGGTACGGCAGAGGGGTTATTGCTTTGGAGGACACAGCAGGACAGGAAGGAGGTGACTTCCTTAAAGGATTCCTCCCATTTTGGGGCCCTATGGCCAATAGTAGAAATATCAGACATCTCATTCGAGTAGTTGAGGCAACAATAAATGAAACTGTCGGAGCACTGAGTAATGTCACTGCTGAGCTTCAGGCGGATCGCCTTATGACATTACAGAACAGAATGGTGTTAGACATCATTCTCGCAGATCGTGGTGGAGTCTGTACATTGATTGGATCGAGTTGTTGCATTTATATACCTGATAACGCCCCTACAGTATACCAGGCCATCTCTAAATTGCACCGCATTGCTGAGTCCATCCACCAGGACGAAGGAAATTGGTCTCTGATGGGATGGTTTTGGGAACTACTGTCCACATGGGGATGGAAGGTATTGACCTTTGTTGGAGTAGTTTTGGCCATCATCTTCTCGTGTTGCCTTTGTTTACAATGTGGCCCCGCAATATGTGGTCTTTGTGCTATTATGTGTGTCCCAAGACCCATGCCACAGAAAACGGAGAATATGAAGATGAAGATGATGTTGCAGCAACAACTTGACGACTTTATGACCATCGACATTGATTCAGATTAGCGTGAGTCTTTGTGTATTGCCTGCGTAATGGCAAAAGGAGGGTCTGAGGTTCTTTAATTTTGACCCCATCTTACAGTCACCGCCATTTTTGTGTTGCCTTTACACAGGCTGCTCGATGAGCGAAGTGTCTCTGCCCTTTTGGACTGCAACGTGTCAAAAACCCCCTCCGTCCTTGTCCTTAAAGCAATCTCAAACACCAGCCGGCCTAACTAATCCTTGTCTGGACTACCTAATCCCCGTATCAACTATCTGTTAGCCTTTAGTATTCTCCTCTCGCCATATCTTATCTTCTGGCCTTCGCTATTCTCTCCCTGTGTTTTCCTACTTTGTAACCTTCCTCTTGAAGCATACAGATATGTCCTGCCATTGCAAACACCGAACTATGGGTACCAGTATTGATTAACTGTGGGGGCTGGATAACACACAACATGTAAGCAGAGAGCATTTTGGTGACACAATATCTTGTTTTCAAACTCTCCTGATTGGCTAAAAAGTTGTGCGATGGGTGTATGTTTGTACAGATGTATTTCAACGATAAAAGCTTGTGAGCCACGGAGTCAAGTGGCAGTCTCCTGAGAACCTACTTGATGTACTTCTTGGACAACTGTGCTTAGCTGCAGCTAATAAACTTGGTTTTCTACGCCAACAGAGTATTCCGTGTCTCTGTGCAACAAGGCAGGTGAACCCGAAGATTTCAGGCGTGCCCTGCGCCGCCAGGCCCAAAGGCCCGGTTCTTCAGATGGGAGCACTGCAAAGTCCTATGGAAACTGATCCATTATTCCCTCCTGAAGACAGGGACATAAACTCATCCCACAACCAGGTAAACAATGAAGGAATGCAGGGAATGAGAGCACTGCAAAGTCCTATGGAAACTGATCCATTATTCCCTCCTGAAGACAGGGACATAAACTCCTCCCACAACCAGGTAAACAATGGTGGGAATCTGGGAATGGGAGCACTGCAAAGTCCTATGGAAACTGATCCATTATTCCCTCCTGTAGACAGGGACAAACTCCTCCCACAACCAGGTAAACAATGAAGGAATGCAGGGAATGAGAGCACTGCAAAGTCCTATGGAAACTGATCCATTATTCCCTCCTGAAGACAGGGACATAAACTCATCCCACAACCAGGTAAACAATGAAGGAATGCAGGGAATGAGAGCACTGCAAAGTCCTATGGAAACTGATCCATTATTCCCTCCTGAAGACAGGGACATAAACTCCTCCCACAACCAGGTAAACAATGGTGGGAATCTGGGGATGGGAGCGCTGGGACAGCAGTTCTTAACCCTTTGACTTCTGTGGACCCCCAGTGAATCACTGCTGCAAGCTGGAAACAGCCACCTAAACAATTTCAACCACTTAATCCTCAAACAGCACAGAAAAAGACTGAAACAAGTATACACCAAACCAGTAAACAAATTGTGAAATATGTTGTTTAGTTCACACAAAAAAAAAAAAATCTGAATTTTAATCTTAATGGAAAGGTATGAGCTTTCTTTAAAATCGACTTTCATTTCTTAAAGATGAAGTGATATGCTAGATTTTAACTGATAACTGTGCTTTTTTGCTCTAAGGCCATGCTCTCTTTTTATTGGTTTATATCAGGGCTTCAATTGAGGCCACCAATCGTCTCCACTAGAATCCGTTTGTTGCACTTGTGCTGCTACCGGAAATCCCAATAATGATAATAATGACACGACTTACTTTTTTAGCCTCCAATTTCAAGTGCATTCATAGTTACAGAGCATTTAAAAATTTTAAATGTAGCTTTTTCATTTTTATAGAGTTTATTAATCTGCTATTATTAAATACTATAAGCAGTTGTGGACTGCCTGAGTAGGAGTCGCAAATCCCCAGGGGTCCAAGGACCACAGGTTAAGACCACTGAACAGGAATATTCTACAAAGGGGCGGCTCCTCCACTAGGGTGGAGGAGCGTCGCCCCACTGCTTTCTCGCAGTGCGAGAAAGCCAAAACATAAAATGGTAATAACTTTAAGTTATTACCATTTTATGTTTGCTTTGCGCATTGCGGGCGGGTTGACGGGGCTGCTCTGCTCTTTGAGCAGGGCAGGGACGAAATTGTTTGCCCACTCCTGAGTGCGCAAAGACTGTTTGGTCGGAGTCATGCGCACTCTGCCCTTCTCCATGCAGGCTGAGCTGCAGCCTGCATTTTGAACATGCCCACCCCACTAGCCCCTGGTTGGGCGCCGTCCCAACCAATCACAACGCTGCCATTGCAGCATTGTGATTGGCTTAGGGGTTTGAGCCTGGCTGCCTGCTTCCTGTTCCTGTCGGAGGCATGAGAGCAGGAGCAGAGAAGACACGGGACCTGGCGGAAAGGTACGTTTCATTTTTTATTTGCCCGCGACAACCTCCGCGATTCCCCCCGCGAATCCCCCGCCCTCGTGACCCCTCTCGCCCGCCCTCCCACTTGCGAGCAATGCCGGCTGTGCTACTGTCTACATAGGCAAAATATTTCCTTACTATGTATTGTTCATTTGGAGGCACAGAACCACCAGACAATTACCAAACACTTGTACAACAAAGTATAGAAAGGTGTGTGTTAACTAAAAAAAAATAAACAGAAAGCCCTAAATTACCAAAAAGGCAGTGAGGCCTTCTTTTACCAAAATGTATGGAGGCCTTTCTGTATCAAAAAGGAGCAATTACTTTCTAGGCTAAAATGTACCAAGGCAATTCTACACAAGAAAGTGCATAGACCTTTTAGTACCAACAAATAGTGAGGCATTCCTGTTCTCGAAAGTAGCAAGTCCTCTCTTTACCCCAATGTACTGGGGCCATTCTCTATTACAAAGTACTGAGCCCTTCCAGTACCAATCAGTAGCGGCCCGTGGTGGGAGTGCTGCCGGGCGGTGACGTGGGGCGGGGGAGGGGCAGGGTGGGGGGTAGTAAAGTTCGGAATAAGGCCGAATAGAGGTAAGTAAACATATAAATAAAACTAATTTCGTTGCGCGCGCAGCATCGCATTTGGTGATGCAGCGCGCGCAACGAAATTCGTTTTATTTATTTATATGTTTACTTACCTCTATTTGGCGTATTCCGTACTTTACTGCCCCCCACACTGCCCCTGCCCCGCCCCACGTCACTGCCCGGCAGCACTCCCACCACGGGCCGCTACTGGTACCAATAAGTAGTGAAGCCATTCTATAAAAAATGAACGGAGGCCCTCACAGTCAAAATGTAGTTTGGCCTTTTCTACTGAAATTTAGCTTGGGCTTATTCTACCACAAAACAGCGAGGCTCTTTACAACCAAAAAATAGCAAGGCTTCTCCCCACGAAAAGTAACCAGACATTGCTTCACTAAAAAAAAAAAAAAACTCAACTGCTTTTTCCAGCCCTAAAATATAGAGGCTTTTTTGTCTCTAAAAAAAATAGAGTGTCACTATTGATAAATGAGGGCACAAGTCTGCAAGGTCATCGTGGGGTTCAATGTGAGAGAAGGTACACAGGGTGGATGGGGTGCGGAAGAAAATGGGCGTGTGGTGGATGGAAGAGTGAGTGCATGGATGGAAGAGTGTGAGTGAGTGCATGGATGGAAGAGTGTGAGTGAGTGCATGGATGGAAGAGTGTGAGTGAGTGCATGGATGGAAGAGTGTGAGTGAGTGCATGGATGGAAGAGTGTGAGTGAGTGCATGGATGGAAGAGTGTGAGTGAGTGCATGGATGGAAGAGTGTGAGTGAGTGCATGGATGGAAGAGTGTGAGTGAGTGCATGGATGGAAGAGTGTGAGTGAGTGCATGGATGGAAGAGTGTGAGTGAGTGCATGGATGGAAGAGTGTGAGTGAGTGCATGGATGGAAGAGTGTGAGTGAGTGCATGGATAGCTCTAGTATTGTCACTTGTTAACAGTCGATATCAGCAGAAGAGCAAAAGAGTAAATACAGACAAACTCCTCTGAGGCAGTGATGGCTATTGAGCCTGTATCCTTTTACTCCTCATGAGCACCAATAAGAGGATTGGGTTTCACATCACATTTCACTAGAATCCATTAATGTCCATTGGTAGAATAATAAAGTATTGGGTTTGTGGAAGGAAGACATTACTATATAAAGGGTCAATATAATTGTAGGATCTGATTCACAAAGGGCCTCCGTACTCGAAGTTATTGTTAAACACAGCACCCCCCTGTGGTCAGTGCCCCCCGCCAGGTCAACGTCCAGTGCGGCTGCATCTGTCACACTGCCCTAAAGCCGGCCCACCTGAATCGGGTCTACTGGCATACATGGTGTGCCTTGTGACATCCATTCATAGTGCAACACCAAAATAAAATGTCACTGATAGGTGCCAAACTACGACCCCTTCTCCATTTTTGCAGTGTCCTGTTTTTGGATAACGTCCCTGCGGAGGTAAAGCAAAACACAGGATTTCCATCTGTTAGGGCAGTGTCGGACTGGCTATCCGGTGTTTCATATCTGGCCTGCTTATACATCTTTCTATGTTTGCCAGGGCAGTGGCTACATTTTCCCAATATGAAAAGCACCACAACCAGCCGATTACTTCACGAGCCTTCCGTAGCGGTGTTTGCCTTCCCCACCATAACTGCATGAAGTAAGCTGCCATAGGCAGGGCCATAATGCATTTCAATGGACTGCCTCAGCAGACACATCATAAAAGAAACAAGCATTGACAAAGCCAAAAGGTCTAGTTTGGGCTGCCACCATTTGCCTTTCTCAATGCTTGTTTTGTCATGGTATTTGCAAAACTTTATTGTTAAAGGACCTGCCAGGTTTTTGCCAATATAAAAAAAATGGTAAAGCAAAAATATGTTTTAAGCCCAGAAAGCATGTACCTCATGTATTCTTAAAGTGCATGTTCACTCCTTGGGGCATCATGGAGCTGAATAACAGGTGTATGCTGTTACCAAACTTAGTGGTGCACATCAGAAGGATGAAAGGCTGAGTGGACCTGCTAGGATTTGAACTTGCGGCTGTGAAGTCAAACAAATATTTCTGTAGAGGATGCATTAGTCCACTGAGCCACCAGAATCCACTGAGCCACCAGAAACAGCTGTTGCCATAGTAGACGCTGGCAGGGAAAGAATCTACTTTTTGTGTGCGGGTGTGCTCCTTCTGGAAAAGCAGAATGCTGTCACTCACAGTGATGTTAGCCAATGGCTGAAGTGGGATGAACCATTGGCCCTTGGTGAATGGTGTACTGCAAGGAAATAAAATGTGACAGACACAATAACACACCAATGGATGAAGAAGGCTGGCCTATTAGTAAACTGTATGTACAAGTTTAGTAAAATCAAAAGGCCTTGGATACCGCCAGACCTAAAGAAACGTGCAAGACACATTTTGCTCATTTTTTATGTGTTTTATGCTGAACAGTGTGGTCGAAATAACCATCCACAGAATGTACCTTACACATGCAGTGCAGGAACTGTGTACAGGATCTGGGGGTACAGGTATTAAAACAGTAAAGACCAGGTTTGTGTCAGAACTGGCATCCAAAGCGACAAATGGGATGGAGGGAGAGAGAGAGAGGAAAGGAAAGACAGGAGGTGCCAACAGGGCAAAGGAAAATAAGGCCAGTACTTACAATGCTTCAAAGCCACAATCCAGTTCCCAATTTACAGAAGATGGCATATGAAAGGGTGGTAAACGTTCTAGGATTCTGTGAGTCGAAAACACTGCCCGCCCTTGCAAATATCACAGGTGTGCTGTGCACAGTATTACACCCTGTAGAAGGAAAGCCTCCTTCAGGGAACCCCAGCCCCCTGTCAGTCTAGATGAGAAGGAGTAAGACAAGAGCATTGCCTACGTGGCCCCAAGATTTCATGGCACATTGTGAGA
Source organism: Calotriton arnoldi (assembly GCA_963921515.1). Taxonomy (NCBI): domain Eukaryota; kingdom Metazoa; phylum Chordata; class Amphibia; order Caudata; family Salamandridae; genus Calotriton; species Calotriton arnoldi. Next base: position 281,460 of record CAWUFW010009744.1, on the reverse strand, counting down.
TGAAAAGCATCTTTTGTGCCTCCTGACAGATCTTAAGTAAGTCCAACGTGGCAGGTGGTAATGGAAAAATACGACTCCCCCCCCATCCAAAAAGCACGTTTGGATTTCCTATTCTAAGCACTGAAGGCTGGAGGGATCCTTTTCACTGCAGGAAACAACACAAACTGCTCCTGGCAGATGCTTCACAAGTTGCAGCTGTCACCTGGCTGAGAACAATGCGGGAGAGGCAGTTGTGCACCAAGGGGTTTAGTTGTGTGATCTCCACTTCACTGAACAGGTAGGAAGGAGGCAAAGCTGCCAACAGGCAAACCCACCAATCAGATCTTGAGCATCACCTGCTATTCCTAGTTCATAAAAATTCAACGACACAAAGGATGGAGGTTCAGCTACAGGCCACTCAAGAGTAAGTATCACAAACCGTGCAGTTCAACACGTTGTTCTTTGTAGAAGACACCCACAGGGACTGCCAAAGAACCGGCTGCAGTGTGGCTTCATCTTCCCCTTCAGCATCCAAGGGTGAGGGAAGAAGTGGCGAGGACCAGGCAAGGGAAACATGGGTGTTTGTCGCTCCATGTCCATGCATTCCTAATCAGCTCGTGTGTTGATTGTTAAGTGGGTTTGTGGTGGTGATGGGAAGCAGCAGCAGAGTAACTTAAAAGGCCTTGTAGGACCAGCATTGCGCATTAACTTGTTATCAGCACCACAGGTGGCTTCAGCCCAGAGATGAACGAGCCCACATACCCTGAACAGGCTGCTCAGCCCCAGGTTGGAGGACCGGCTGCAGCCTAGCGAGGTCTCTGTGTGCAGAGCTTCCCTGCATGTGCAGTCCTGTTCACTGCTGCTTGTTTCCAATCCCTGACATCAAAACTCCGCCCTCACCTGTAATACTCAGGTACGCTCATCATCCCTGATCCTTGCCTTTATCCTTCAATTCGAGAATGTTTCAGGGAGTCATCGTCCGCGTTACCTTGGACCTGCGCTACTAGTCCGCTGGGACCCTCACCTGTAACCGCACCAGAACCATGTCCTTCCGGCCTGTTATGATCCTACGCTCCTGGCCTGCCGAAGTCCAGCTTTGCCAGGATACCGACTTGCCAGCCTGGCACTTCGCTATGTTCATCGTGCCCGACAGCAAAAACTGTGTTTTTCCATTTTGTCAGGTCAGTGCCATGATAAGAAGCTTCTTTTCGAGCCTGCAATGACTCAACCTCGACAACCTGCTTGACCAATGTCTTGCAGTCTGCCTGGAATGGACCTGGCCAGGCACAAATACGCGATGGGACACTAGACAAAGTTACTTTCACAGGTGAATGAGCTGCCAAGAGGGATTAAGACAAGCACTGCTGTTATAGTGGCCATTAGGACCTTTTACTTGTGCATGAAAATGCATGTGATGAAATCCATGAAAAAGCTCTTGTGCGGACTGCCCTGAGCGAAACATGTGTCAAGTGTCCCACTTTAACCCTTAGAAGTTACACTGAATACTAAAAAAGAATTGTTATCACTATGCATTGAGTGACTCAACCAATTAAGTGAATCCTGTTGTAATGATACCATATGGACAAGAATGAAAAAACGAATACGGAACGACAACGAATCAAAGCTTAACCGGCAAATAAAGTGAACGGTTCCATAAAACCGAGTCAGTACATTGATAGAACCAGCTATTGGCGCCCATTGGAGAAAACAGTGTTTTGTTTACTAACAAACACCGAACCTTCCTCATGGATATTCATTCACAGTGATGTAATAAAAGTGGCACAAGAATGAAAGTAACACAAGAATAGACCGAGGAGAAATAGCTGATTGAGGGCTTCCACCTCTCTTAGAATACAGACTAGGCTGAAAGTGGGCTTTTCATCGAGTAAGCAGAGTTTTAAGCGCCTCAAAGCCTCAAGTTCAAAATAGGAGAACACACAGTCCATGGTCGCTCCTCTTACTAAGTATGGAAATTGCATCCCTTGCCAGCGGGTGTGGACCATGCATTCCACTTTGACCGATCCCTGTGTTGCCAGCTTGCCAGCTCTTTCTGCTGGCAGACGAGACTCTCCCTTGACATACTGCAGAGCACCCCCTTATGCCAAGGCCCTGGTATACTCGCCTGCCACGGACCTGACTTGGAAGCCCCCCAAACACCCTGCCACACTCTGTCTGCAGCTTCTCAGATATCTTTGATCCAAGAAAGTTTTCCAGGTCCTCGTGGGAGGTGGGAGTTCGACAGATAAAACTGAACACTCCAACTTCGAGCAAAATACATATTTATTTATTGGTAAATATCTGTGGCAAACAGCACCGTTTCACGAATACAAATCCATAGGAACGACTCGTGCACCCCTGCATCAATACTGTCTGGCCAGCCAGGCCCTCTGGGTCCTACCTTGGGCCTCACCACTGGGTCTCGACCCTGCCTTACTGGCACCCATAGCCTGCCAGAACACAGCTCGGCAGAGGTAAGGGCTCGGGGCTAGGCATTCTTAAGGAGTTTTTGGAGGCCTGTCCAGCACATACGTTAAGGCTCCCTGTTCAGAACAACGTTTTTCAGCTAATCCAAGAACTTTTGAAGCAAAATAATAATGAATTATACCACGAATTTTCGTAATTGTGGCCCACAAAAACTTGTGTTAAAATGGCCCGTTTCTCACACTGAAGGAAAGAGGATGACTTGTTTGAAATTGGGCCTGTAATTGCTGCACATTTGTAACCACAAACAAATCACTCTTCACAACTGACATTTAGATGCAACAGTGAAAATAAAATCACTCCTCTGGAGATTTTCATCATTTTCACAATTTCACTGAATGGAATCGGATTATTTTTTGCTTAATTCTCGACCCGCCCCTCCCCCCTCAAACACACATACAAACTTGATTGCTTATTTGTGAGACATAAGACAGATAGATTTGCTTGTAACTCAGTTGTCACCAACTCTGCCTGAGAGCACAAGGCTCAAGGGGGTTGGGCGGGCACACTAGGGTTCTGGAAAGTCAGCATGCCCAGCTTTCAAATGACACAAAAATCTGTTTTATGCACATCTATTATGGCTGGACTTGTGACGGTCTCAGCCCCATCGCCCATGGGGCTCCTCTTAAGGTGGGGTCCCTGGGCAACTGTCTACTTCGCCCATGCCTCAAAATTGCTCTTCGGCAGGATTATGACTCAGCACCATTTTCTGGAAGCGCTTGATCTGGAGAAACTATAGAATGGATTTAGGTCCAATAGAAATAGGGAGAGAACTGCAGACTCCCCGAGCACAGGAGCTGTCAAGCTATGTAGTGGATAAGACCAAGAATGCAAGGGAGTGAATATAGAAGCTGTTGATGGCCAGCAAAAAGTGAACTCCAAACCCTCAGTTTGTTTTCCCTGCCCAAGCCTGTGAACAAAAGTTGAAGGTGTTAGGGTACATACAGTGCTATGCAGGCATTCCTTTAAAAGAGTGGCCAAAGTATGCACGTGGGAGACTATCTCACGATAGCAGCAACATCTTCAGGTGAGAAAAGGATGCGGCGTGTAATTCCCAGTGGACCAACCGCAGGCTGATCTGAAGGCGGGATGCAGAGCCAAACAAAATCTAGAATTACATTATTTTTTACCGAGCTTTAGTTTAAATGACAATAAGACAAAATGCTCTTGCTAGAACCGATTACTTTAACATTTGTTCTTTTTTTTATGCAAAATAAAAAAAATACCAGCCATTCAGCAGATTGACAGCCATGACCAGGTACACACACAATCCAAGTAAGTAATGTGAACTAGCCCAAGCACACTATAGTTTTATAAGCTACATTGAACTATCAATTATTATTATCAGCAGCTGTGGGCAGAAACCAGGACTCTACAGGAGGAGCCACAAACCTTCAACATATCCGAAGGGCCAAACCTGGCATTCAGAGTGGACCATGTGAATGCTACCACTGCCCCAAGATCTTCTCAAATGTGTGTGTACAGCATGCACTGTTATACACAGCTCTTTCGGCCACCAACATTAGTCATATTTTCTTATCAACTTCACTTCTCTGGTGTAGCCTGCTTTCTCCTCCCCTTCTCCAGGCCACATCCCTCCCTGCCACCATTAGGCCAATGTCAAAGAATATTTTTTCATATTTGGAAGGAATCACGTGGCTCCACTTGCCTAACAACATCACCCAGATGACCCACATCCGGGGACCTCCCCATATCTTTACTGTGTTAAATTTCTCTAGAACCTGCATCCCCTCAGACACAGTGAATCACTGATCCTACCAAATGTCAGCATTTGTATTTTGGCACAGTATACACAGGACCACTGGAATTATGCGGCAGGGGAGGGCCAAATAATGTGGCAGGGTGAGTAAATTATGTGGCAAGAAAAGGCAAATTATGCGGCAAAATGCACCACTTTTAGTGATAGTATTAGTTCATTATTTTGTCATTTTCAAACTTGTTAACGCTGTCTGGGCTTTGGTTGCACTTCTTAGTACCAGTTTAACACATAAACATAGCATTAAGCAACAAAAATGCAACCAGTCAACCTTGCCAAAGGGCCTTCCTCTGCGCTGCAACAAACACTGCGGCATTTTTTGTAACTTTTGAACCATTTAAACTAGAAACAATTTTTTTTGTTAAAATCTGCAGATTATGTGGCAGATGATGGATTATGTGGAAAATGCGGCAAATCTATAATCATGCAAAAAATGCTGCGGATGCACAATCACATAATTCCAATGGCCCTGAAAATACCCAATTAAATTACTTTAGTTTTACCAATCTAAAACCAGACCTGATAGCCACCACTTTGGTGCAGCCAAGGACCTCTTCCCAGTCTGCCTCATCCCATCAGTCCCATCTATGCCAGAGCAGGTCAGGTGGGTTGGATGTATTGTTAAAGAGTGTTCTATATACTCAGAAACCAGCCTTCTTATGCAGCTGACAGATGAGACGTTAGCCTATATTCCAGTGGGAGCAGAAGCTGCTTATCCATTAACTCCCTGGATATTTTCAGCCCAGTGGGTTACCACTGAGAAAGTTGTCTGATTTGCGTCCCACTGGGTTTTGCATAAAACATGAGACTTTGGAAAGTGATCAATGTTGTCTAAAGAATTTGAGGGGTGTGGGGGCGGGCAAGACATAATTTGAAGGCACTTGTACGGAACAATGTTGAATGTTATTAGCCATTTCCGGCTAATTCAAGCCCACACAATGCCAAACAATACTGAATTGTATGTTAGATTTTAACAGGGTTCCACAAAACCAACTGAAATACTCTTGGGTGGACCCCAAAAATCCTTCCGATGACACTGACACATGAGACTGAATCAAAGGTAGATGTATTCAGAGAGAGAACAAGATAATATAATAGAAAGAGATCAAACACAGAGAAAGTTTATTTTCCATGGGAAACCTTTGGGAGATGGGGCCTTGGGCAACTGCCAACTTTGCCCATGTCTTAAAACGAGAGAGTGGTCTGTAAAAGAAGAAGCCAAGCCAGGCAACTTCCTTTGCCATTGCCCATCTGCACAGGAAGGGACATAACTGGATTTTCCATCATCCATCTGCACAGGAAGTGATATCACCGGTTTCCCACCCATGGTACCTTGCATTCCTCCCTCCTCCCAAGACCTATTTAACGGCAGCTCCAGCACGGATGCGCCCAGGAGAAGTGCTGACGAGGCACCAAAGGAAAGCCCTTCTGCACCTGTCTGCATCTGGGCCGCACCCATTGCCCGGAACCCTGGTTCTCCCCCAGACTAGTGCTTCCCTGCTGTGCTCTTCTGTGCTCTTAGTCCTGCCACACCACACAACACGGAAGGAGAATTCACATGCGCCTCCTGCAAAGTCTCCTCCACTCTCCCACATCCTACACCCACCACTCCTGCACCAGCAGCACCTCAATCTACAAACCAACCACCAGCTCACACAGACCAACACCACGCCACACTCACATACATGCTCCTCAATACCCGCTCGCTTAACAAACATGCCATAGAGATGTGGGACCTACTGCATGACCATGCTCCGGGCCTGCTCTTTCTCACAGAATCAGGGCTAAACCCAGCCTTGGCACTGGACATTGCTACAACCATCCCCACCGGCTACAAGATTGCCAGGCAAGACAATGAGCACAAGCTCGGAAGTGGAGTCGCCATCATATTCAAAGACAACAGCAGCTGCACCACCTACATGGACACCCGCCCAGCTACATGGAACACCTCATGTTCAAGACAGACATTACAGCAAACTTCTCCTTGGGAGGAACCCATGTATACAGACCACCAGGAACCCGTACCAGTTTCGCCTGTGACATCACAGACCTCGTCACACCCCACATCATTAACACCGGCACCTTCATCCTCCTCAAAGACCTTAACTCTCACCTAGGGGACCGCACAAACCATTACTCTATGGCCCTTCTAGAAAACCTCAGAAACCTTGCCCTCACCCAGCAAGCTAGAGAACCCACCTACACTGCCAGACACCTACAGGACCTGATTTTCTTCTCAATCAGCAACAACGCAGTTGACAAGCCAGCAACGATGACCCGGACAGAACATGCCCTCGTCAGTTTCAGCATACCATCTCACACCACCACAGACCTATCATTACTGGAACTGCCTGCCGTAAATGGAAAAAAATCTCAGAATAGGAGTAGGTTTCCACTGTCTCAGAGCAGCGGCCTGAGCACAGCAGCAACTTGCTGAAAGCCATCAAGAACCTCAACAGCTGGGTCAACGCATACACCAACACTGTGGCTTTAAACAAACGCAAACCAAACGGCAAGAGCCTGATCACAGGTCAGCTGGTACATTCAGTAAACCAGGCTGATGAAACGCCACTGCAAGCAACTGCAGCACAAATGGAAAACAAGTCAAGGCACTGCAGATAAAGACATCTTCAAATCAGCCCCAAGATGCTACCACTCACAGATATGGAACACAAAGCGCACAGCTCTTGCAGATCGAATCAATGCCTGCACTAACAGCCCCAAGGAAATCTTCGCCATCATCAATGTTTTCACCCTGCCTCCTGCCACCTCCAGCAACACCACCCCCTCACAGGACTTTGCAATAAGCTCTTGGAAATTTTTCTGTAATACAATTACCTCCACATACAACAACTTTGACACTCAACCGGACCCAGTCACTGTCACAATGTAACTTTCCATCATGGCCGATGAATGGGCCCTTACCTCATTGCCTGCTGTCACCACTCAAAATGACTGCTGCCCTGAAGACCATTCACTCACCCATAACACTAACACCCATCCTCAACACCTCAATTGACTCAGCCACATTCCTGGACACCTAGAAACATGCTACCGTCATGCACCTGCTCATGAAACCAAACACTGACCCAGCCATGTTTTCCAACTACATACCCATCTCCTTCCCACCATACCCTGCAAAAATCTTAGAGCAATTAATCAACCGATGGTTCATTGACCACCTCAGCAACCACCAGCTCCTCGAGACCACGCAGTCCCGATTCAGGCCCAACCTCAGTACAGAACCAGCACTCATCGCCACCACAGACGGCATTCACATGATCCTTGACAGACGAGACATAGCAGCCCTAATTCTCCTGGCCTCTGTGCAGGATTTGACACGGTTCCACACCCCATCCTCATCAGGCACCTGCAATAGATTGGCACCCAAGGACCTGCTATGTGCTGGATATTCTTCTTCTTAATGGCTAGAACACAAGTTTTCAGCCTGGTACCTTACTCCTCAGAAGCATGTAAACTTATCTGCAGAGTACCTCAAGGTTTATCGCTGAGCCCCACCCTCTTCAAGGTATACATTAATCATCTGGCCAACATCATCCATGCACACGACTTCAACATCCTCTCCTATGCCGATGACACACAACTCATACTCTTCTTCTCAGACAAGACCCCCAACACAAGAAACAATTTCACTGCCTGCATGACCGAAGTCGCTAACAGGATGAAAGCCAACTGTCTCAAGCTCAACACCGACAAGACAGTAGTAGTGATCTTTGGCAAGAATACCTCACCATGGACTCCGACTGGTGGCCAGCTGAAGTTGGACACACCCACACCCTGTACCCATGCCAGGAACCTCGGAATAATCATCAACAGCAAACTGGACATGATCACACAAGTCAAATCTGACACTGCATCCTGCTCCCACGCCCTCAAAATGCCGAGGAAGATGTTTAAATGGCTCCCAAGCAACACTAGAAAAACTGTCACTCATGCCCTAGTCACCAGCAAGTTGGACAATGGGAACACCATTTATGGCAGGATCACCACGCATCCTCAACCTCCCACACAGAACTCACATCGCACCACACCTCAGGGAACTCTACGGGCTCCAGACACACAAACGCGCTCCATTCAAAATCCTCACACACACATTCAAGGCACTACACAATTCAGGTCTCACCTACCTGAATAGTCGCATCTTCTTCCACCAACAAGCCAAACATGTACGCAAGACTCCTACTATTCGCAAACATCCCACGTCTACACAGAACTATTTCAGGAGGATGGGTGTCTCATACATTGCTCCTGGAACGGCCTCCCTCTCCACATCAGCACCTTCTCTTTTCTTAACTTCCGTGAGAACCTGAAGATGCTGGCTTTTCAATTAACCAACCTACCAAAGGTAGAGCTAGGCACATACACCTGCTCATAGCCAGGATACCCATGCGGGCGATAGTGCACATTACAACTACACAAACATAACAGAACATACCATACTCAAATACACTTTGAATTTGTACAAATTCCAGAAGCCACTAGCTATCACACCGTGTTGCTAAAAGCAGGTCTGTGCATTTCAACTCCCTCACACCAAGGCCCTGGATTTTATTAAAGCCTCTAGGGGTGCATAACATCTTTAATTCACCAAAATACCTATTACATCTTCTAATGAAATGGTGTGAATCCTCTCAGCCAATAGGAATGCTAATGCTATTCTTGTGGTCCATAACTGCCAATGTTGCCCCTTGAGCTAATAAGTCAGTAGATAGCAAAACCCCCCAAAAGGGTCAGGTCTCTCCCACAACCTGGTGACGCTACTTCAGCTTAGAGGGAATTGAGTACTGAAACACATCTCTTTTGGGTTTAACAGTATTATGGAAAGCCTGGGTGGGCAATAACATGTATTATTGCCCCTCAACCTACTTATGGACTCTCCCCTTTGATACTTGTAACTCAAGTGCTCAGTTAGGTTCACAATGAGCATGGTTGCTCACCCAAATATTCCATAATCTACAAAAAGTGAAAAAGGGTGCACATAAGAAGGGGGTTTCCACATTCTGGAATGGGCGTACACCCCTTCTTTGCATCTAAACTATATGGCTTCCGTGCTTGCTTTCAACACTTACAGCAGACACAAAAAATGGTTAGTTTCTGAATCGGTGATATCATTCTCCCACACTGTAAACAATTGTGCACACAGACCCCCTGTGTTTGAGAAAAAAGGGAAAAAAAGTCTAGTGTGTGGAAAGTATGCAGGACCCAGGAGGCCTCTGAGCCATTTCACATAAAAGCTCAGTCTCCAAGACACATATGGAAATCATTTACAAGTCTTGCTTCAGCCTTCTACTGAGGTAGCCTGTCTCCAGATCAGGGTCAAACATTTAAATAGGCTTCCTCGCTATTACGTCATGGCCTGATTCATCGCAGTCGGGGTCCTGCCAAGAGCATTAAATCGTAATCTGATTCTGTGATATCAAAAACCTTTCTCAAAACGGCCAAAAGGCTCCTTAGTTTAAAAAGATGCGTGCGGATGACTGATGCTCCCAAGAAAGCATCCAACTGCATCTCACGCACTCCTCCATCATGGCTCAGAACTCTTGCCATGGTTGTACTCTAAAACTTAATTAACTTTATAGTCAATGCAAGTTAAAAGAAGATTGCTGGGTTATTAGACGCATGCACACACTCTCCCTCTCTCACACACACACACATACACTCACCTACCCAAGTGTATAAGGAGGCGTGAGCGCAGAGATTTCCAGCTCATAAAAACCGAAAACTGAACGGTTGTGACATCAAAATGAGACCAATGAGATAGACTGATCTACACCTGCCATCACCAATGATCTGTTTGCTTACAGACCCTCTGAAATCACAGTTCTATGCTTGTTTCTATAACCCACAGCCTTTCTCCCTACAGGCAGTGGCAGGGTCGGCTTTAGCGCTGGTGGCGCCCCGTGCCACAAGGTTTGTTGGCGCCCCCCCAATGACCACCACTCACTAAGACCCTTTAACAGTGCCACTCTCTTTCTCTCATGCATTTCTTTTGTTTTATAGTGCCACTCTATAGTGTAGGGTGTCAGAGCACTTTACATCACACACACATTACACAGAGACAATCAATCATAAGTGTGTAAATCAATGTATAGGAAATGTTACATCAGACAGAGGACTACAAACTGTAGGAGTCACAAGCCATCCCTACTGGTAGGCAGTATAGTTTAAGAGTGCTTGGTCTGGAGAAGTAGAAACTCAGAATTTAAAACGTATCACGATGGTTGGGGGTTCTCTTTAATAATAAGAATTAATTTCTACCCAAATGAACCCTTTTTACAACATAAGGATAATGAAAGACTGGGGGAAATCATAACTCTATAACCCATACCAAGCAACTCTTTGAAGCCACTTATTAGGCAACTGTTCTGTAATAGGATTTTAACCTATAAACTGCAAGTAATAAAAGTCTCTCTGAAAAAAGCAGTATCCCACCGAACTAGCTACATTATATGCGCTCTGTGATCTTCATGGCACAGGTGCTTTGCAGCAGGCATAAAAGGCGCTACCTTATTCTGAGTCAAAACTGCCACTAGGCAAAACTGGGATCTCTCTCCAGGAAGAACATTAATCACAGTAGTTACTTTCACACTTGTATTGTTGCCTGAAAATTGCTGTAGGCAAAGAATGCAGCAGCAGGTGCTTTTAAAATCGAAATATACTTGAAAACAGGGCGCCTCCCAAAGTCAGCTCCCGGTGCGGTGGCACCGGTCGCACCGTCCTAGAGCTGGCCCAGGGCAGTGCTGAGCTATGTAAACAAAGCAGGAGGTCACCAACTGTTCCTTCAGTTGGCCACTGAAGACACTTTCTATAATACTACTGCACTGCTGGGTCCGTATTACATGAAGTGTCCCTGGGCACAACAGGTGTGTGCGCCCACCTTCTGCACACCAAAGGCACTTTAGCATTACAGAAAGGACTGCAGCCACGTTTGTGGCCCTTTTTATAATGCAGATTGTGCCAGTGCACATATAGTGTTGATGCTATCTTAAGGGGGCATTCCTTCATTTGCAAACAGGCGTGGCACCATGCAAATGAGGGAAATACCTTGATTCTTTGCCTGTGTCCGGTTATGGAAGTGGGTGCAGACACAAAGAGGCTGTGCAGTCAGCACCAGCCACCAACTGCCAAGGGTGCCCTCTGGAGGGCTTAAAGGAGGGTCCCTTTTTAACCTCCCACACATTCACTCACTGCACCAGCCTGCAGAAGGATCTATGTTCCCATTAAAAGTGCAGACGGGATGCTGCCTACACTGTGAAAGATGGAGCAACTGCTTCAAACTGCTGCTTCACCATTCACTAATGCGATCCCTCAAGGCCGGAATTAGTGAATGCCCTAGGTGCAGTGCATTGATAGTAATAGGGCACACTGCCCCAGTCTGTGCCCAGCACATCTTCTTAAAGGCGAGCCACAGCGCAGACCAGAATATTGCGCCGCTTCTTTAATGCAGCCTGTGGCGCCTGTTGAATCAGATGCTGTGTGAGAAACAAGCCCGCATGGAGATTGGGAGCGCGTGCTGCCGCATGACATACCATATAATGTACACAACCAGTACCTATCCAGGTACATCAGTTTCCTGGGACGACGGAGCAAGGGTCTTTAGAAAGTTGCATCAGTTCTGCTCAGGTCTCCAAGTTTAGAGAGTTTGACAGTCGTTATTCCACTCACTTGGCATGCACATATTGTTATTGGAAGTATCGTATCCCTGGCTTTAAAAAGCTGCATCGCCATCTGAATTACTGGGCTACTCTCATTGTGCTGTATTGGAGTAAACACACACATCACTTTTTGGCCTTCTGGTTAGATTTGTGCTAAGTAGATGACTATAAGCACAAGAGAATGAATCATTTATCTTGTTGTTTTGATGTTATGATGTTGTTGTTGTTTTGCTCTACCAGTTTCTCCTTTCTTGACCACTTGCAAAGCGCTCTGATACCCTCAACGGTCATGTTCGGCCTATATAAAACTTAATAAACAAATAAAATCAATTTCCAGTAAGCAGTAATTGCTTTGGCTCAGGTGGCAACAAAGACACAAACGTCCAACAGATTACATTGGACTGACCGACCGCCTTGTATACATTTATTACGACACAGATACACCATAAGGCCGCCTGCCACCACGCTCATACAAGGACTCTTCTTTCCGTAGCATATCTGGCAGGATTTTGAGAGGTCTTCAGAGTGGAAAATATGGGCCTATACAGTTACCTAGCTCGTTATGATCTATCATTGGAATGGAAGCAAGTAAACTCAAATTGTGCCCTTTGGGCTTTACTGTGGAAGTGAAATAACTTAGACACGCTTTGAAGAAGAGACGTGTGCTCTGGCAAAGTTAAAAGTCTGTCCAACCTTAAAACACCAGAGCAGTGCTCTGTTAACTTCAGTGCTCAGTCTCTTATGCCCACGTTTTAATTGGAATTATGGACATGCAAATTAGATGGCGAAAATGTACATTTTCTGAGATTTCGACTAAGGTGTGTGGGTTGTTGGTGCAACTTAGACAATCAGGTCCTGTTTAGAGATTGGTGGATGGGTTGCAAACATGACGTTTATTTATCCTGTCCGCCTCATTACAAGTGCCTTGGAATATAATGCATTTGTCCGACTTATTTCAAGTGACATAAGATATAATGTATTTGTCCACCTTATTACAAGTGTCATAGGATATTACGCACTTCTATAAGGCGGTCAGGATATCGGTCACTTCTGTGATGGAGTACCTGTCCACCAAACTCTAAATCAGGCCCTTAGACTTTAATACATTTGTCGCGGGCTACATGCACGGAGATTAAGGTGACTGAGCAGCCCGTATAAGGAATTAAATGTATGCACTTGTAATGAAGCTTTGCAAATGTAATTGTGAACCAACCAATAAAGTTCCGTATAGGGTCCATAAATACATTAGCACTTTTATAAAAGTTTATATAATCAATCATTTTTGTTGCAACCAATTAGATAATCGCATATCACAGAATTTTGCAACCTGTTTTCAGTAGCTTCGGAAATTATGGTTTCTTCCCCCGTTTTTCACCTCTAAAGTCTTACAAAATTGTTTTTTGTGTTGCATGTACTTGGCTGTTCCCTTCCTAGCTCTTAGGTTAAATCTAAAAGTAATCTAAATATTCAGCGCTTAAAATACTTGCACTGTTTAGAAGATAGATCATTTGGCAAAACAACTGCCCAGGGACATCTTATGTTAAAATCCTGGCAAGGAAGGCCCACAGTGTATTGCATCCTTCTGAGATTGATAAAAGAAGTTTCATCAACTTGGGTCCTATGTGCTAAGGAGGCAGAGACAACTCGGTTTGTAATGTGTGTGCTACAAACAGCCAGGGGTTTTTTCATGGACTCCACAAGTTATCAATGTAGTACTTACACCCTACGCATGGACTGATTTTCCCAAATTTAAAGGAAGTCAGTGGATTGTATTTTTAAAATCCATGGAAGTGGCTGTGTATTGGTAGCTGACTCAGTGCCCTTTTATGGAAGAGAAGGGAGTCGTTCCCCATCAGGGCATTGGGTAAAACAACAGGCTGCTGATAAATCTGCCCGTCAGGTTGTAAACTTTGCACAGGAGCCTCGGGGAGTCTGACTTGTAGTTCATGGAATCAATGAAATTTCATACAGTGCTGCTTTGTTGCTCTTCTGGAGTTTCAAGACCAGAGATGCAGATCAGAGAGTGTTGCCCTCATATTAATGGCTCCCTGAAGCACCCTTCGGCACTAAAAAACTGACCGGGCGCACGGAAATTACAGATCATTTCAATGGCAAAAAAAAATCAATGTATCTTGAGTCCGCTTTCAGCTACTGGCAGTTTCTAAAAAAGAAAGGGGTCTATGGAGATCAATGGATGATCCGTGGTCAAATGACAACTTTATTCGATAGTCTCAGGTGTCATATTCCTGTTCAAACTGCGAATTTTAACTGCAATTGTTTTCTGACTGGATTCTGTCGATAACCAGAGATGCCTTCAACCTCATGACTCTTTAACATATAACGTGAGGGGTTAAAATGATGAGGTGAATTTACCTACGCTTAAGTGAGTCACAGTCAGGATTATGTTGTCTCAAATCAGCTAATCCAAAGTGATTTTGACAACAGCCGAATCGTGTGGATAAAGCAATTCCAGAACTGCTTGTTGAGGAATGTATGAAAGCCTCAAGGTATGTGCCGAAACACGTTGACATCCCTTTGGAGCACAAGAAATTGTTCAGAAGGTCTTTAACCTTCTGAAGGATACGTCTTAACATGAACAAAGGCAAAAAAGGAAATAGCCCTAATACAATTTTAATCCCCACTATACTTTCAGATTTTTCTTTACTGATTTATCTCACCAAGGATGTTCAAGAAATTAGTTCATCTTAAAATTAAAACGTAAGAGAAGCCTAAATGTAAAGAATTAAGGAGCCTCAATATAAGGACTAATAGTACATAGGTGGGTGCAAAACTGTGGCTCTACACATTTTAAATCTCTTGATATCAAATAAAACAATGAGCAAGAGAAGTATACATCCCCTGGATGCATTGTAATTACATAAATATGATACATTGATTATTTTTCTGTTTTAAAGTTTGTATGCCCATCTAAAGTAAGAAAACACACCTTTCCTGGATTGGCGGATCGTGAGGCTCAAAGCCCTGGTGTGCCCTGAAAACCTGATGACGAAACAACATGGATAATGGTGGTCACATATCACAATGTGAGGCTTGCACCTCTCCAACACAGACGGTGTTAATGTAAACAAAAACTAAACTATTCAAAGATGGTTAATCTCCACTACACTTATTGCGAGGAAGTCCATCTTTTTATTGTGTTCCTCATTTTTGCTCGGGCCATCTGGTGTTTTCCAGCTGTGCAGTGCCTGGGGCACGCCGATTAGCCTTCAAACAAAGTAGCTCTACTTAAAAGGCAACATGTTTTAAAATAACCTCTATGTTAACTTATCACAGACTATTTTTGCACTTTACCCTAGTGTCTCTGCACCAAACCACTTTATCCTTGGTTTTTGAAGCCTGTCACGTGATTACAACAGTAACTACAAGTCTGCCTCGTCAGTAACATGTGTATGAATTGAAATTTGATGGTTTGCTTTGCTTTTAATGTGGTAACAGTGCTACGATGACATTTTATTGCAATGGTGTTTAGTTAACTGTGCTAATTTAATAATAATAATAATAATAATAATAATATGTGAAGCAGTGATGCTTGCACAGCTGCTCCATGATTTGTAACCGTTTGTATGATGTAAATTGGCCCTATTGCCGCACGTACAATACCCTCAACTCACTGATGGAGTTGACCCTATTGGACTGGGGTAGAACGAGGCATTTGGTATTTTAATAAGGGTACTTTATAGGTTATTTAAAGAATGGAATATCGTGATTACATCATTTAATGAGTCTTAGATGAAGTGATTCATATTGTCTGATTTTAATAATTTTATGTCTATTTGTTATGGTTTTAATTAACTATACAATAAATGTTACAACCAAAATAAAAACCTCTATGTGGACGAGGGATTTGTGCATCCGTACAAAGTGCATGGATGAGAGGCCTTAAAGTGAAGCAATATCTTTTTCCAGTGGAACCCAAAATGTAGCATGTGCTTTTAGAAGGGCATACTTTTGCAACAAGGTTTCAGTTTCAAATATAACCAGGATTAAAAACCTTATTCTGTAACACTGGAAAGGAAAGTCCTGTTTATGCCAAATATGCAGGGTACATGTAATCGAGTAAGAACAGCCCATTAGAGTGGTCATATTTTTAGTATGCCGAGTGCTTCAAACCGGTTTTGAAATATTAAAGGTATCTTCTAAACCTCAGTTACAATACTGAACAAAAGGAAATTCACATAATTCACATGCATAGCAGTCTTCTGTCATTCACAAAAAATGTCCACATGTGGGTTGGGACAGCCAGTAGGTGCCCTCTCTCCTTTGACTGAAGAGTCCGCAAGTCCTGGAAACAGAGGAGGCCTGGAACACAAGGAAGAAAACCACTGCACCACTTACAACTGGACATTTCTCCTGCCCAGTCTTTAGAATCCTCTCCCCTGTGCCTGGGGAGGGAAGAAAGTTCTGTAGACAAAGGAAGTTGGTGCTACTGCAGAGAAATCCCAAGGACAAGTTAGAACCTTACATTTTGCCGTGGGCCTGAAATGGAGATGTGAGGAGCCAACCTAAAACCGGAACCTGTGGGCTGGCATCTGAGGAACCAACCCTTGATATTTGGACATTTTGCTAAAGCGCTTTGTGTAAAAAAATCTCCAAAGGGATCTCATTCAGTCCCCTTAGTACCAAAAACCAGATTACTGGACTGTATTTTTAAGAAACAAATTCTTTACCTTTTCGCCCAAAGCAGACTTTTACCGACAGCATTACGATTAATCTTTAGAAAACCATTTTTATCCCCCTGATTTCCTTCATTGTTGGGGTGTTATACATATTGCATGCCTTCCTTGTGTACGATTTACTCCAGTGGAATGTTGCAAATGGGAGAAAACTAATGTTTGACAGCAAGGCCATCTTGTGAGATGCCTTGCACTTGTAATGCTGCTACTTGTGCTTGTACAACTATGCTAGTAGCAAGAGGCTATGATAATCGGGATAATGCGGTGGATGTCAGATGCCCATCGCGCAGCAAGAGTTGTGCTGCCAAAAGGAAAAAGTTTACAAAATTAGGGTCAGCACACCTTTAATCTATAGAGAACTCCACTGGAATATATACCCCACAACAATACTAAACTATTAAAAATCATTACAGATGCTTCTTTACTAAACCAAAACATTTGCAAGTGGTTCGTGTAGCGGTTGCACAGTTGATCCGGCAATGACGCACCGCGTTACTGTGCACTATCGCTACAATCTCTCCGACGTGAAAAGAAGTGCTCGCAATAAAGAGCGATAGCGCTCCGTATATATTCCATACATCGTTATGTACTTTAGGTGCTCATGTGGAAACACAATGCAAATTCTTTGTCCCGTAACAGCAGGAGTGCTCAACCCAAAAGGGCAGGATTGATGCCACATTATCAAGAGGTCGACATAACATATCATTAAGTACAATATATGCTTCGTCATCATTCATATATTAGCATTCGGTGTCCTGAAACGATGGCAGTGATACGTTCTTCCTGGAATTATTGGCACTTCATTGCTTTAATGTCCCAATGACAATCATGAAACATGGAGGACCATCTCACTAGGATGATCACAACTGGGAAAAGGCAGGCTCCCCCTGGCATGGATGTTTGATGTAACACCATCCAACAGGAGTTCTGAACAGTCCTACCACCTCCTGAGAGAGCTTGGGGGATCCCAGGTGGGATATGGAGCTATGGTATTTTAGTGACCTGGGTAGAGGGATTAATTATGTTGCAACACCTCAGGTTCCAAAGTCAGCAGGTTCATCGCCCCCTTCCCTCAAATTATTTCCACCTTTCCTCCGGCTCCCGATTGGTCCATTGTTCTGGCATGCGATTGGCTCTTCCACAGAAGTTCCTAGGTTGATTTGGTGCAGTCGGGGCTTGTTCAGCTATGCATACCGTGCTGAAAGTCCATGTATCTGTTCGGCTTTTTCCTTCTGAGCCCAGGTGAAACTTTTTGTGAAGAATCTTCAGAGGTGTGATTCCATCCAGCACTCGACAGTGACGCTATTCCTAGCTTTTGGCCTTCAGTGGCACCTTCAGGTTAGCAGCTGCCAGGCTGGTGCAGAGATACTACATTACAACCGGTCAAGCCCATTTACAATATTTGTGGAATGTTTAACTGTCCAAAATATTCCAGGATTGCAGTTAGAATAGGAAACGCCGCTGGACGTCTTTGGAGAAAGCTGTAACTTCGTCTACATAACATCTGCTGGTTTGAGGGGCAGCG
Source organism: Calotriton arnoldi (assembly GCA_963921515.1). Taxonomy (NCBI): domain Eukaryota; kingdom Metazoa; phylum Chordata; class Amphibia; order Caudata; family Salamandridae; genus Calotriton; species Calotriton arnoldi. The sequence continues at coordinate 263,328 of CAWUFW010009744.1, read as the reverse complement.
GAGGGCGAGAAACTCAAAATTGACTCAGCTGAAAAAAAATGAAAAACGCTGGTCGTATCTGCGTGCTTCCGAACAATTTATTGTGAGAAAACACTATTTTGTAGCTATTTGAGAACTAAAACAATTAGAACAGTTACATTGGAACAAGTGAGGCACCACAACATTCTAACTTGTGCCTTCATTCTGGGGGAAGTCCCCTGAAAAGGAGAGCTAGGGAAGGAGTCGGGTAGTGTCTAGATTTGGGCGGGGGATGAGTCTTTTATACTGCTTCAGGGATAGGACCGGCCCCACTCAGGGTGGCTGTTTAAAGCCTAAACCCCTGTAAGTTCAGTCTTTTTGAACGCTAGAGAATAAATCTCGGCCCTGCGCGCCGCGCAGCCCCCTCACATTTCACAGGCCTTGTGGGGGCTGCCAGGGTCAGAGGTGGTCCAGCAGATGTGTTCGGGGAAGGCAGTCGGCGCTGGCGCGTGGAGCTCTGCGCACGCGCGAGCCTGGCTGCGTTTACACAATGCATGCCAGAGAGACACCTTATCAGAAGAAGCTGTGCAGGTCACGTGCAGACGCAACAAAACACGGCTCTCGATGAAAAATTATAGCTCCTGACAGGCTTTACACGATTCACCTGGTGGTGAACTACTCCCTGCAGGCACACATCTGGATGAGCAGCGCCCCCACAGTTGTTGGTCCCTCGAAAAAGTACTTCGTGCTGGAAATCTACACAGGGACACTTTTTTTTTAATTTAAATTGAGTAGTTGCGTAGAATGACGCGGTTACTCACAGGTTAACTTCATTTTATGTGTTGTGTTGGTTTTTATGTGCGTGTTCCCCCCATTATAAGTCCCCTGTGAAGTCACGCCCTCTCTACTACCTCAAGGAAGCTCTTCCATGATAGGAATTCTGTATTCCAAGCCTATAGAAGGGCCTTCTCAGTGTGCTTCGAGTTACTGCCACTTATTACAGTATTTTGCCTTTAGTGTATTTTGTACCCCATGTATCATATATTTTGTACCCCATGTACCCCCTGTTGAATCCACGCCCTCTCTACTACCTCAAGGAAGTTCTTCCACTATAGGAAATTCTGTACTCCAAGCCTATAGAAGCGCCTTCCCAGTGTGTCATGTGTGACTGCCATTTATTGCAGTATTATACCTCCATTTGTATTTGGTATCCCATGTTTCATGCACATCTGTCACTTTTTCCTATTGGAACTCATTCCTCTTTTGTATTTGGTTTGTTTGTTTTTGCACAATTGTCACTTTTTCCTCATGCAATGTAACGCTTGTCTTTGTATTATGCTCATTTGTATCCTCCTCCTTATGTAATGTTGCTGATCCTGTTGTGAAGCGCTCTGACACCCTCGGGTAAAGTCCGCGCTATATAAAAACGCATAAATAAATAAATAAATAAATAAATTACTCCGAGTCCAGGCCTTCCTTTCACAGTCCTGAGCCCTCCCTCCCATCTGTATGATGATAGATCTTTTCTTATTTTAAGCTTAGATACAGGGGGTGTCCATACCGACTTCCTGCTTTTCTGCACGATGGTGATTGAGCCGCCATCTTGGAGGAATTGTTTCACTTTGGGCTAGATAATAGTATTCTGTGGCGCAGAGGGACTGCTGACTTCGTAAGGATGCACCAGAAAGAGGGACGAGGAGGTAATAGATATTCTGATCAAATGTTAAACTGGGCACAGTTCACATTTTTGTAAGTGCCTCCATTGGAGATAAACAAGCACTGGCAAAGCCAAAAGGTCTGGCGTTGGCTGCCTGTATTTCAGCTTTATCAATACTTCTTGTTTCATCATGTTTTTGGTAAACTTTGCTGTTGGGGGGAGCTATTGTACTCTCTCCAATATAAATAAAACATGAATTTCCTAAGAACAAAAGAACTGCTACATCTCAAAAAACATACATTGACCCAGTGTTTCCCGGCACTGAAGGAAACTACTTTCTCTGTGGATGAAAGGTCAGAATGCAATCATTCACAATGAAGTTAGCTAATGGCTGAAGTAGGCTGCCCACTGCCCCATGCTTTAGTGGGCAGAAAAAAAGGTAAATTACTTACTAACTGACCAATGAATGAAGAGGACTGGATGAAAGCCCATGTATGCCTGTATATTATACATACAAAATCGAAAGGGTTTAGTTAACGCCAGACCTGAAAATGTGAACTGTGCATAATTTAAACAATTTACCACAATAATATTCTACATAATTAGTCAATTTTAGAAAATCTCTTACTGCAGAGTTCCAGCCTGAAGTAAAATGCACTCAGTGCCATTGTAGTCCCTCACACTCAAGGGAAACCCTTTGTGTGTAGGTGTTCTTCTTGTGAATAGGCAGAACGTCATCACTCAGACCGAGTTCAACCAATGGGTTACGTCGGGAGACTCGCTGCTCCATACTGAATGGTGGAGGGGGGCGAAGAAAAATGTTAATGACAACAACATACCAATGGTTGAAGAAGGCTGGCTAAAAGATCCTATAGGTAAGTTAATTATACATATAATTTTAGTAAGATTAGAAGATCTTGGCTAATGGCAGGCTTAAAAATGGAGCACCGGTTTTAAAAGAGTATACATCTCAGGTGTGGTCTTTTAGCCAAATAACGGGGCATATGCCTTACGTCTAGGCAGCCCATACGGACTTACAATTTGGGAAATATGTGCACCGTGTGTCAGTCAATCCTTTAAAGCAGAAAAAAATGCGCTTGTAAAAACAGAGGCTGAAACTCACCCCTGCAACACACATTCTTATCACTTTTTACGATACACAAGGAGACCTCTCTCCAGGTTTTCCCTGTACAGAATTGTAATAAGATGGGACCAAAATATATTTTTATATTCTTTCTATATAGTTTCCAAACCTATACTTTAAAAAAAAAAAAAAAGCACATTGAGAGCGAATCTTTACAACCAAACAGGAAACAAAGGGGAGAGACAATGCCAAACCAATAAGCAGAAAAAGAGGGTTGGTTGAAGCAACCTAACACTCACGAAATAAAGCGTGAGACATTCAGCAATTCAGAAGAAACAAAGATGGGAAAATCCCCAAAACAAAGTGGAAATAATTAAGAAATAAAGAGATTTAATAGGGGACGATGATCCATCAAGTGCTGTGAGGTGGTAAGTGAATTGTGTAGGCACTGTAGAAGGGACTAGTTAGAATAAAAGGCACAACAAATATGCAGTTAGAAAAGTGGGAGGAACAGACAAATCAAACAAAGATGAAGTAAAGGGAAAAAAAGAGAGAGCATAAGAAAGAAGTTAGAGAACTAAATGCCGCAGGAACACAGCAAATGAAGTAACCAAAAGAGTGACTCGAACAAGACACATACAATGCCCCAACAGCAGTGTAAAATAGAAAGGGAAAACATTGATCTAACAAAAGTGTGTGTACAAGGCATGGAAAGTGACCTAATGGGGCAATACATAGAAGCCAAAGGTCATTAATAAAGGAGCACTGACGGGGGATAAAGTGTAATACGAATGCTGAGAACCTGTTTTTAACTTCCGCAGCAATCACTAAGCCCTCTCCATCTTGGGAAAGGCCCATGATTGAAAGGGTTAAAATGCCCCGATGTCAACACTAGTAATGACCCAAAAAAGCATAGCCAAGACCTGTTTGGTGACCTAGCAAAGCAGCATAAACAACTGAGAGGACGTGACCTAACAAAGGTACATGAACAAATCAAAAGAAGTGACATAATAAAGCAACATGCACAAGACAGAATGTGTCCTACCCAACCACAATGGTGTGAACGTGTCAGAAAAGGTGACTTTACATTGGCAAGACGGGACCCACCATAGCAGCATGAACAAGACAGAGGAGGAGAACTATCAAAGTATCATGAGAAAGAAAAAAGAGGCGACCAAAGAAATCTGCAATTGCCAGAAAGTGAGACTTAATCAAGAAAAAAGCATGAAAACGATGGAGAAAATGACCTAACAAAGCAGAAGTACCAAGGCTCAAAACAGCACGGAGAAGACGGAGGAAGTGACCCAAGACAAAAGCACGAACGAGATAGGCAATGGCCTCGGATATCAGACTGAAGAGAAGAGCAGCAGTGACCCAAGAACTAACTACCAAGGTCGTATAGAAACTGACCTAATAAAGCAACACAAACAAGCCAGTAACAGTGTCCCAAGAAAAAGAATGAATAGGACAAAGAAACTGTAACAAAGCCAGTGGTCGAAGTGTGGGGGATCCGAGGGGAACGACGTGACCATACTTTTTCATTTTAAGAAAAACTGTTTCCCTACTTTTTGTGAAAAGACAACCTTCCCGGGATGGTTAATTCCGAGAGCTGAAATGCTTCAGCTGAGGTATGAGGCAGGGAGTCTCCTGTGCTGAATTCCCGAGCGAGGGGCAGACGCCTAAGTAAGCCATCTTGCCAGGGTGTCTGCTGCTTGAAAAATATGTAAATGTGTTCAACTGGTCAATCTTCAAATCATAAGGGTACTCGGAAGCCGGTATTGGCTTTAATTGATGGAATCACTTGAAGCTTCCTGATGGCACAGATTTATTCTTTTTGAGTGGAACTGCAAGGGAGTTACCATCTAAGCTGTGAAGTGTAGGCTTTTAAAAGTCTGAATAAAAGAAATTGCACTATGTACAGTCTGGGTACACTAAAATCTATATTTTGGAAGCCCTTTATCTTAAACCTTTTTGCGCATTTTGTAGCAGTGTATCCTGTACTGTGAGTAATGAAAGTTTAAATTAAAATAATGACTTACATGTTCACAGTGCTTTCTGTCACAGACTGGGACCTTGCAGCACTAAACATACACATGGCACTATTCTCCAATGCACCAACCAGGATTCCATTCTGTGGCTCTCTGGTGCTAATAGAGTTTTCATAATGTCTAATAGTGCATTTCCTACTAATTACCATAACTTGCATTTAATTGTTATTTAAGCATTGCTTTATTTTATATGTAGTTACCTGAAGGTGAAAGACTGAAAAAGTTACAGAATATTTTGTTTTTTTAACCACGCCTCTGACCACACCCCCACTCACTCACCCTGCCCCCATTGCGTGCAGCATCACAGTTTCCGTACTTTTTTAATGCACTTCGATCGCTGAGCAAAGCAGCGTGCGTCCGGTGGAGGAAGTGACCCAAAAACAGGCAGTGTGAAGAAAAAAGATAAACAAAGGCCCTGTGAAGCAGCAAGAGGAGACCTAGTGGCCCTTCAACAAAACAGCAATCAGAAGTTACCAAGTACCAGAAGGAGTCAATCTATTGAATCAAAAACAACTAAAAAGGCCAGAAGAGTCGGCAAATGGACGCAGAAGCTGAATGAAAGCAGAGCGATAACGAAGAATCTACTAAAAATGTGGACTTCCTTGTTCACGCCTCTTGATTTAGACTACTTCAGGAGGTGGGATTGGCTCTGGTGGAGACTCTGTCAAGATTTGGAGTAAACTCTAACACAAAAGGTGTGGACCAGCTGCTCAGTGTGAGATGTTTGCACCGCCACCATGTCTGGAGTAGTTAACTGAGTGAAAGACCACACCTGATCTGGTGATTGGCTTCCAAACAGAGGTAAGTATGGTGTTCTTAACACAGTGGGTAAAAACCCCGGCATAGTAGGGAGAACAACTACATATGGTGAAACCTCTAACCCACACCACCACCAAATTTGGATAGGGAGGGATTACTCCTGCCCCTGACAGGAGGAAATCTTTTATATTCAGGGAATGGGCCATGGAACAACTTTTCACCAATTTTCCATGGTGTCCCCACCTTGCAATGATGACTGCCCACCCCTGACAGCTGATTTACTCTAATATTATGATGCAGTGCCCGGGTGTTGTGTAACAGGTTAGCAAATGCATTTATGAGTTTAAATTCATGTTTGTTTAATATAAAATGAGTATGCACTTCCAAATATTGCTCCTCTAAGTAGATCTGTGAACATAAATGGGTGTGGTGGTGTATGGTGGCCATTGGGCATCCTCGGATTCTAACCATCTGTGTTTGCGACTCAGCGTCCAATGAGTAGGTTGTGTTTACCAAGCTGCAGAGTGGGACTGACCAGTGCAATGCTCATCTTTCAGGTTAGCCTCACAAAACCCAACACAAGGACTTTCCTAACGCGAACGCTGATGCCACGCCAGAGACGTTTTAAGGCATGGGCAAAGTGGGCACTGACCCAGGGCCACAGCCTTTCAGGGGAGTTAGGGGGGCTGATAGAGCCTGCTCTGCAGATTTTTTAAATATCGTTTTCTTTTAATTTATTTTTTATGTGGGTGATGTATTGGAGTCTATTACAGATATTTTGCAGAAAAATGTTCATGTTAATCAACACGATGCAACATCCATAATAAAGTTTCTTTTAGATGAAAGCTGGACTTCGCATATGAGAAATGGGAGAGGTTGGCCACAAAGATTATTTGCAATGCTCTTAGGGAGCCGCTGCTGTATTATAATATTGAAAACACCTCACTATGCTTCAATATTAGATGTGAACACATTTACAATATAGAGCAGTGTGCTTGAGCACTGTCCGCGACCTGGCTAAAGAGGGCGTCAAAGAGCTAAATTCAAAGCTGTTCCGATCAGGGGCCCCCAAATTAAATTTGGCCTAGGACCCCCGAAAACCTTAAAATGTCCCTGTGCCACACTACATTGTTAGGGTAACCAGGCGTCCCGGATTTGCCAGGACCGTCCCGGTTTTCCACCAGCTGTCCCTGCAGATTTCGGGAAATTTAGCTCACGTTCCGGTTTTTAGAGAAGGTCGACTGAAAACGGCAGGAGGTGCCTTTTTATGTTTTCCAAAGCAGGGATAATTAGCAGCTGTTATAAGGAAACAATTTTATTAACAGAAATGCTACTGGCTTTAAAAATGTTATTTATGTTCTTACAGTCTCTTCTGTAATTCTCTGCTGAGGAGCCCTGTCATTCTGTACGCTCGGTTAAAGTAAAATTGCAGTCCTTCTTCTATTTTTGTGAAATGTCCCGGTTTTTGGCTTTAAAATTCTGGTCACCCTATACATTGTACATACCTGCAGGACGCTCTTCAGCCATTTCCCACTTGAGAAGCGGACCATCACGTTGCCAGACGTGCCTCCGTGTTCAGCCGTCACCTCCCCCATTCAAGGTGTTACATCCTCTTAAACTAGGCATGAGCCATAACATGGCACTTCAAGACGCCATTTTACGGTGGTGGAACCGGCTGGTACTATGATCATTGGTCTTGTCACTCAATGAAATCCTCTTTCGTTATTTATCAGCTATAGTTAACGCATTTCCGCACTAATCCCATGAAGGTCTTGTACAATTATGTGCTCAAACACAGAAACGGAATGTCACAGACTTCCCGAGGGTTAAGTAATGTAACCCTAGGTCTCAATGCCCTATTTTTACAACACGTGGAAAATGCTCTCTATTATACGTCATAGTGTCCTATGTTCAGGCCACGAATTGGGCCAATGGAAGGTGAGCAGTGACTCTAGGGTCACAGATAGTAAAGAACGCTCAAGGTAAAAAGAAAAGTAACATTTTAAATGGCTACTAAGTCAGAAAAGACCTTCACCTTTTCACCCCTTCACATTTTCACCCCAGAAAAAAATTCCTCTGCAAATCTCACAATGTGAATGGAGACATTTTATTGGCAGCGCGCCCCTTTCTGTTCCTCACTAATGCATTTAAAATACACATCAAAGGCATGTTAATTTAATGCAAATGTAACATGTCATGTCTTCCTAGACATTAAATTATCTAATTCAGATGCCTGAGCGAGCAGTTGGGCCTCCTCTCTCAAACATGACCAGACTTGCAAAATGTTTACTCGAAAGATGCCTTTCTCACAGCAGTGGCAAGACGGCAAGGGGCGCTCCTTGCTGATATTCACACCCCGGCGGGGCCCACTCGGCTTGTCATGATTCCAAGGTCAACAAGCCATGTAGCTTTACAATGTGTGATCGATCCTAAAACGTGACTTTTGACAAACTATGAGGAAGCAAACTATTGTTTTTCAAATCTTTTTCATTTTATTTTAAGTTTAATTTAGAACAATACATTACTCCTCAATTATTTTGTTTTATGTCAGTTGAACCACTGACAAGGTATAGATACATAGAAAAGAAGTTATCGTTCAACTTCATGTTATCAGATGTGAACTGAGTCAAAACTAGATTACAGATTGTTTAGTTGATCAGTGAACTCTGTTTGGGCTAGTGTTGTGTGTAGCGCTAACAATCCACCTTATGGCTGCTTCAGAGCGCTGTGAGGCACTAAACCGATAGACATTCCAAATAAACAGTGTCCAGATAATCTGAAGGGGCTACGGACTGGAAAGGTGATTATTTTTCCCTTGTGGCCTCCAAGTCTTTCCAGATGAACCTAGAAAGGCCTCAAAGGGTCAACCTCTCTATGAAATGAACTGCTTGGTTGTATGGACACAGTTAGTTGGGAGCCAGCTTCGACCTCAGGGTCCTCTTTGTGCGTTTGTCTCCCCCATGGAGCATGACCCAAGTACTGCTTCTGTTCCAAGTGAGTGTCCTTCCCCTGTACACCCTTTCATTGAGGGGCTACTTTGTTTCCTTTTGTGCAAGCACTCCATAAGAGTGCAAATGTTTGCAGCTCATCTCCTCCCATCCCGCTCCTCCTGCATCTCTATCTCCCCTCTCCACAAATGTTTTAATACAGCGCAAAATCGGGCTGAGGGCATTGGAGCGCTTTACATGAGCACCGGATTACCTTACACCATGTCAAATTCATTTTTATATTTTTGTTGCATTGCTGCTTTCTATCTCCCCCCTCCACCCCTGTGTTGTTGCTTGCCCCCTCCCACCCAGCATTGCCTAAATTGCCGTTGATTATAAGAGTGCTTGAGCCTCTGGTTTATCAACCTTGGTGTCTTTAATAAGACAATATTTTTGGGGGAGTTCAGCAGGTCTGCTCTGTGCATACATCACTGGCTGGAAATCCAGTGAAAGAGCCGTGTGCTGACCCCTACGTGCATTGAAAGAAATGCATCAGTGTATACCCGTGTTTGTGGTAATGTCCACTGCCGTCCACACGATCTACTTTTTCAACTTAGAGGGTGACTGACTGCTCATGTTCATTCTGTGTTTATTTGACATCGACATCAGTATATGCCAGTGACTTGTTTTTAAGTACTTACATAGAATGTCTAGATACTTTGGTATATAACTAAAGACAAGGCTATATTTTTGTTTCATCTTCCATCTGTAGTTTCCCCCACTCTAGAGTTCATTTGCATCACTTGAAAGGGCTAGTACTAATGCTATTGCCCTGGGGCTGATAAAACCCGCGCCCTTGTTCGTGACGCCATCCAATACAGCATTAGTCTTTTTGTGTCATTGTTTTAAATTGCATCCTAATTTGTCTGTAAATCCGTTATTCGAAATGCTGCCAACCCTTTAGCTTTAGAGCAGTTTTGAATTATTTAAAGAAATTAAGAGGTTAGACTTTGTATTATTTGAATTTTCTATCACTTTAGAAGGGAATGGAATGGTAAAAATTGAGGACAGTGTTTTAAAAGAATTAAGGTTATCCTGTTTTTTGTTTTTATTTAGTAATTGTTTTTATTCCTTTGTCTTTATATTGCTTGGACACAGTGAGAAACAAGCCTTGGCAAAGCCAATAGGTCTCACATATGTGTGATCTATTGCCTGTCAAATTTGTTTTAGCCAAGTTGTACAATAGTGGCTGAAAATAAAAAAAAATAAAAAGCTCTAGGATGCCATCAGCTTTAGCCACGGCCTAGTGTTTTTTTAAAAACTTTCAGTCATGCTGCACAGCAGCCACCCTGCTGTACAAGTCGACTAAATAATTTGACAGACAATAGATCTCGCATAGGCCAATGTTTTTTTTCTTGGATTTGCCCTACACACAATTATTTCTGGTGGGAGAACTGGTTTTGGTGTCTCTTTTAGTTCACTTTATATGGTGAGATAACGTTTGTCTAATGTAGGAGGGCCCGCAGTGGCGGCTCCTCCGCTAAGGCGGAGTAGCGTCGCCCCACTGCTAATTCAGTAGTGCACAAAAGAAAAAGAAAATGATAATAACATAACATTATTATCATTTTATTTTTCTTTGCGGAGCTCGGAGCCAGGTGGGGGCAGGGCTAGTCTCCGTGACGACAAACAGAGTGAGGAGAAGTTTGCACTCCTCTAAGTGAGCATGACGGTTTGGCTGGCCTGTCATGAGCACTTGGCATGTTCTCCATTGGGCTGTGTTGCACAGTCCCATGGAGAACACGCCCAGCCTCCCAGGCACAGCCTGAGCATCCGAACAGGACGCTCAGACCAATCACGACGCTGTTCCCGCAGCGTGGTGATTGGCTGGGAGAGTCTGGAAGCCTGGCTGCTTCTTGCAGATCGTGAGTAAGAAGAAGGAGAGACGTGCGGCAGCGCGGCGCGAAGGAAAAGGTAAGTTACTTTTTTTATTATAATTTTTTTTTTGTAATCCTACCCTCCCCCTGCCTCACCACCCCCGTTCCGAGGCGGCCACCACTGAGGGCTCGGTGGAATGACCTGTACCATGTTACTGATGTAAACAGGAGAACATCAACCACATTCCTGGTGAAACGGGGTGAAACACAAACCAACCTTGGGACACACCATTCGGTGAGTGGCTCAGGTGCCCCTAATTATCAGCAGCTGAAAAAAGGCAGACATGCTGCATTCTGTGCAGAGGCAGAAACCCAATCCTATGTAACATGAAAAAACAAGCAGTAGGAAAGCCAATAGGTCTTACCAATTTGAGAGCTATTGACTTTGTCAATTTTTTAGCCACGCTGTGCAAGTTTGTAAAAAATATATATATATATTATTTTATAATATAGAATAGATTACCTGTAATATAATAGTATAATGATTGTATGAGAATGCCGGCATAGTACTGTATGTTATGGTATGGTATGACCTGTCATTCAACAGTATGGTACGGTTTGGTATTGTATGGTATGGTATGGTATGGTATGGGCTTTCATTGTATAGTATGGTATATGGTACAGTACGGTATGATAATGCCTGAAATTGTATAGTATAGTAAGGCCTGTCATGGTGTGGTATGGCTTGACATTGTATACTGAAGTATGGTATTTTATGGTATGATATGATATGTTATGGTCTGTCATTGAATGTTATAGTATGGCATGGTCTTCCATTGTATGGTATGGCATGGCCTGTCATTTTACGGTATGGTATAGTATGGCACAGCTTGTCATTGTATCGCATAGTATGGTATGGTATGCTATGCTATAGTGTGGCCTGTCATTGTATAGTACATTATACTATGGTCTGTCATTTTATGGTATGGTATGGTACAGCCTGTCATTGTATCGCATAGTATGGTATGGTATGGTATGCTATGCCATAGTGTGGCCTGTCATTGTATTGTACATTATACTATGGCCTGTCATTTTATGGTATGGTATGGTACAGCCTGTCATTGTATCGCATAGTATGGTATGGTATGCTATAGTGTGGCCTGTCATTGTATAGTATATTATACTATGGCCTGTCATTTTATGGTATGGTGTGGTACAGCCTGTCATTGTATCGCATAGTATGGTATGGTATGCTATGCTATAGTGTGGCCTGTCATTGTATAGTACATTATACTATGGCCTGTCATTTTATGGTATGGTATGGTACAGCCTGTCATTGTATCGCATAGTATGGTATGGTATGCTATGCTATAGTGTGGCCTGTCATTGTATAGTACATTATACTATGGCCTGTCATTTTATGGTATGGTGTGGTACAGCCTGTCATTGTATCGCATAGTATGGTATGGTATGCTATGCTATAGTGTGGCCTGTCATTGTATAGTACATTATACTATGGCCTGTCATTTTATGGTATGGTATGGTACAGCCTGTCATTGTATCGCATAGTATGGTATGGTATGGTATGCGATGCTATAGTGTGGCCTGTCATTGTATAGTACATTATACTATGGCCTGTCATTTTATGGTATGGTATGGTACAGCCTGTCATTGTATCGCATAGTATGGCACACTATGCTATAGTGTGGCCTGTCATTGTATAGTACATTATACTATGGCCTGTCATTTTATGGTATGGTACAGCCTGTCATTGTATCGCATAGTATGGTATGGTATGCTATAGTGTAGCCTGTCATTGTATAGTACAGTATACTATGGCCTGTCATTTTATGGTATGGTAATCTTTATTTCAATGTACACATCAAGCTACTGGAGAAAGCGGAACTGGAGCGGCCAAACAAGCACAAGAGCGCTTTACATCTGATGTTATTTTCATTCTCAAACGTTCTATTCAACCCATAATCGAGCAAACAAACCAATTTAAAATACACCCTGTTTTTTGTATGAAACATTTCAATAATATCCAAGACATCCTAGAAACCGTTAAGACATGCACCAGAATATCCCTTTTTACAAACTAAATGAGTGATTACTTATTAGTGATAGTGCAAGACTATTAATGTATTTTGAAATCATTGTTAAATGTGACGCTAACAATCTGTGGCCTGCTGATGTTGTTATGCTGCACCAAAGAGTAGACGGGGAGAAGATGGAAAGTAAACCATTAAAAACATGAACCCAGGAACGTGCGGTGAAACAACAGCGCAGAGCAAACCAGGAGCAAGAAAACTTAGAAACACGTGTACACTGATGAAATGCTGCAAGTAGAAGAAAAAAATAGGCCGAGACAGAAAGCAGAAGCAGCAGAAGGACACGCCAAAGAAAAGAATGCAGTACTTGGTCCATGCTCCCAGGGATGGGAAAAACACACAAATTGAAAGTGAAGCCAATCTGAAGCCAGCAAGCACTGACCAAACAGGAGCAAGCAAATATGACTGAGAATGAAGCCCATGAAGGGGTTCACATTTATTATAAATTCATCATATTTGCCGCAGAGAGACTATTATCTTTAAGTTGCTTGTGTGTCGAGCTCCATCGAAATGGATTCAGAATGAAAAATTCTCTCCACGGGGTTTGTTGCTGCTTTAAGACATGTTACCTGGCTGAGACAGGTGATTGGTGTACATTTGAGGGGAATTAATGTTGTGCAGCTCACTTGGCTCGCCCCTTCACAAAAAGTGGCACAATGTTGGCAGTGCTTAATTTGAGCCAGTGGTTTCCGGTGCTCAGAACCAGCACATAACTGGTTTCCAGTGCTCGGCACTGGCACTTAATTGTCAACACTGCACTTATGACAGTATGCCACATGGTGGCACTGCTCATCTAATTTAGAGCAGAACAACGGTTGTTTATTTATACAATTTACATAAATATTCACCAACACCAGCGTCCCCAGCAATTCCTTTAGCTTTGGGGACCTGGAATAATCAGAGCTGTTGCGCTTGCAGGCAAGAGAGATGGTTAGTAGTTGTTTTGGTAACGCCATTGGCAGCAGTGACAGGGGCAATGGGTGGTGCAAGCTGCTATGGCCTCCTGGTCAGGGCCCTGGCACTTATTTTACAAATTAACCACTAAATGTTGGTAATCTGGCAACACCAGTTCTAAGCAGGGGGTCTGTGACACACAATTACTGGAAGTGAACAGTGACCTGTCACTGCTAGGGCATTGCTTTTGGGTTGGGTGAGAGCATCTTTCTTTAGTAAGAAAGGATTACCTTCTTTTGAATGTGCTCCTTTGTTAAAAGAATATTTGAACCACGCCTCAGCTCAGAATGCGCCATCTTAGATTTGACACTTGCCGCCCACCATCAACTGGTTTAACTTGGCATTCTGCCAGGCCTTTTTAGGGTGCTACATTTGAATGGCGCCGCTAGAAGGGGCCAGACCCCACCTCTGGGTCGGGCCCAACACACACCATGTTTCCAAGACTCGGTGGCACTTGGCCAAGCTGCTTTCCAGCAATCAAAGGCTGAATTACCGCCAAGCCTTCAAGCAGGTAAGTCACGGTAGGCGAGTGCGTAGATCTCCTGGTTAGCAAGTGACACACGGATGGTGAGAATAAAGACTGGTTGTGTCACATTTAGAAAATAAGTCAACCCACAACTTTCAATACTTTTAGTTTTTTTTGAAGAAATTTCATGACAATTTAAACTATGTTAAAAGTTCATAAAAGAGACCCATGAAAACAGCTTGGTAATATTCAAATAATGGATGATTTTAGGTAATCCATATCCGAGCCGAATTCTTTAAGAAGTTAGACTCATGGTAAATGATCGTCCTGTTCAACATTACTCGCTGCTCTGCATGCTCCTTTTCTAGGATGTATTATAGATTAACATAAACGATATGCAGTGGAATAAATATCTCCCTGCAGTTCCAGCTTCCAAGTAACCCAGGACTAGAGATGAAGGTTTCAACAAGGGTATCCAGGGCCAGCCTTAGCGCTGGCGGCACCCGGTGCGACAATCTTTTTTAGCGCTCCCTCCATGGTCTCCTCTTCAGATTCCCTCACTACCACCCGACAAAAGGGCCCCTCATCTCTCCATAGCCCCTCTCTAGCATACATTTGATTTGTTTGCAAGAGCTGGTAAAGGCTGGCTTCACTAATTCACTGGGCTATCCACTTTAAATACTGATCTGTTCTTTGCAGCAGGCACATTAACCCTCTGCGCTACTTTATGGCGAGTCAAAACTGCCACTAGACAAAACTCTGATCTCTCTCTCTAGCATGAACATTAATCACAAGAGTTATCTTGAAATTTTTATTGCTGCCTGAATTCTGGCTGCACAAGGAACTCTGCAGCAGGTGCTTGGAGGATATCGATGTTTCTATGTTATGTGGGAATAGACCCTCTTAAAAACTGAACTTTCTCCAGAGACTTTAGATGTTTGGCTTTTGGGGCAGAGGCAGTCTTTGTCTCTTTCATGATACAGGAGTGTGTTAATAAGGGAAGCCAAAGCTTCCCTTATTAAGGTAGTCGTATTAGTTTACAGTGGCGGCTCCTCCGCTATGGCGAGAAACGTGCTGCTTTGCGGGCCTGCTGTGCTCTGGGAGCAGGGCAGGGGAGGAGTGGTTTGCCCACTCCTAAGTACGCAATGACTGTTTGGTCGGCCCGATAAGTCATGCGCACTTTCCCCGTTCCCCATGCAGGCTGCATTACAGCCTGCATGGAGAACATGCCCACCCCTCCAGCCCCTGGCTGAGCGCTGTGTCACGGCGCTCAGACCAATCACAACGCTGCATTGCAGGCAGAAGAGCAGGAGCAGAGACGCTGGACCCGGCAGAAAGGTATGTTATTATTATTTTTTTTGTTATCCTTACTCCCGCTATCGTTACACCTCCCCACCCCTTCTGCGTGACCCTCCACCCCTGCAACCCCCTGCGGCCGCCTCCCCGCCTGCGAGCCATGTTAGTTTACAAGAAAAGTACATGGCAGTTTGATGGAAAACATGTCCACGGGCAGTGGCCTGAGTTCTTGTAAGTAGCTGGCAACAAATGGTGCCATTTTTACTTCTTTGTAACGTGTGCTTTGCTCATTGGGAAGTGTATATCCTGTTACAGTCGTCACAAAGACACTGCACTGAAGAATTGCTGCCCGCTGCTGACATTTGACGAACCAGTCTGGGAGAGAGTTAATTTAAAAAGAACAGTCACCCTCTACTGACCCATGGGACTCTATTTTCATTCTTCACTATTATAAAGGTACCTTTCTGTATTATATGCCACCAAAGCTGATGGTGCCTCCAAGAGAGTGCATGTGTTTTCTAGACAACTCCCTCATATACTCTTGTGCGCATGCATTCTGACACATGCTCGTCAATGGAATGAAGCGACTGCCATCATGCCTTTTAAAAAATGTTTTATTTTGACAATGCTGAACAGTGTCCCAACGCTGTACAACACCGCCAAAAGACATTGGCAAAGCCAATGGGTTACAAAGGTGAAACTCATTTGCTTTACAAATGCTTCAGTAACTTGTTGCTTTCTTGTATTTTGCAGCCCTCCTTTTCCATATGGCTTCATAGCCGACTAGGGATGGTGATCGCCGAAGCGGTGCAGCATGGCTAAAGCATATAAAAATGGCTTTGACTGGGCTGCCCACATCATTTTGTAGGCACATGCACCACCTATGTATACCTACAAAATGACGCAGTGCTTTTTTTTCTGTTTATTTACTGATCCAAGTTGGATTGGTAACTAAAAAAATAAATGAGCAAAATTCTTTTTTAAAAAGTGTATGGTGGACGCAACAAGGAATTCATGGGTGGGGGGAGGAGAAGCAATGGGAAAGAGCAACCTGGAAGGGTAAGGAGAAGCACACGAGCGATCAGATAACAGGGGAGTACCAGGTTGGGAGGAGAAGACAAAGATGAGAGAAAGGGGAATGGGTGTGGGTGTGGGAAGCAACATAGACAGAAAGGGTGGGGAGGGGAAGCAGCGGGTGAGAGAGCAATGTGGAGCAGGTGGGGGACCACATGGGTGAGAGAGGAAGGGCGAAGTACACGAGGGTGAGCGCAACATAGAGGGTGTGGGCAGAAGAACACGGACAACAGCGAGCAGCACAAAGCGCAGGGTGAGAGAAGTTCAAGATGGAGACAGCTGGAAAAACATACACTCTCATGGAGTGCTTTACCTAAAAGAACAAGCATTTGCAATGCAATAGGTCTCGCATTTACGCGAGTTTAAGCTATTGGCATTGTAAATGACAATGCCTTTTATTTATGTTTTAAAAACGAAAACAAAAATAAAAGGCATTGTTATTTGCAATGTCAATAGCTCAAACTTGCGTAAATGCGAGACCTATTGCATTGCAAATGCTTGTTTTAATTACTGCCGGCTCTGGGACCCTGCCCACTTAAACCCCTGCCTGGATGGGCAGCTTGCTTGAGTTTCTCACACGCGGTCCTGGGAAGGCAGCAGCTAGGGGGCGGAAGGTACTCAATGCTCTGATGCTAGTAAGTTTCCTGTCGGGAGTATGTACCATTTGCTAAGAAAAAGGTTTGTGAATCTGAGTCACAGCGGCAACTTCTTCAGTTTTCAGAATTTTTTTATTTTATTTTAAAAAAGACAATTCGCTTTGTTTAAAAGTATAAATCATTGATGCTTGGGAAAAAGCTAAAATAATATTTTATTTCAGTTCAGTATAACTTTATTCAGTTGATAATACAACCATAAAAGCAAAGAAGACATAAAACATTCAATAAAATACATCCATAGTTAATAAATATTAAAATAATGGCTTGCACAAAATTAGATATTAAAATTCTGTATGCATAAAACAGGTAAAGTGCATGTTTCATTTCAAGGTAGCAGCCCATAGAATACTTGATTTCAATTAGGATGCTGTTTTGCAGTCACACACAGATAGCTTCTGCGTAGACCAATCACATTAGGGCAACTTTACAGAGCATATAGTGTCCTTGTCACCAGACACCCCTGTCTGCCCCGCAGCAGAAACTCACAGGTACCCTGGTTCTGGACCAGGCCTGTTGGACGAGATTGCAGTGGCAGAAACAGAATACTGTATTCCTTCTCTCCATCCTGCACAGCCCAGGCTCGTGTTGCAGACCCGCCCTGGCTCCTCTGCCTTTAGATTACTACGGTTGTCTTCAAGAACATTATCTGAGCTTGAAGATAAAATATGAGGTTATAGAATGAAGCTGCAGTTACTTCTCTGTACTTATCAACAGGCTGGAATTTAAGCCTCTCCTACCACTAAAGGCATCCTTGTAAACAGCTGCAATAAACCTATAAATGGAAAAAAACGAGGGGAAATTAACTGCCTTAGATGGAATGATCTCTATTCTAAAGAAATATGATTTTAGGACAATGGGAACACTCTAATTTTCAGGCAGTTTAGTGTTTCAAGAAGGTAGTGGTTTCATGGTTTCAGCAAGAAACTTATGAAAATAAATCTCCACCTTTCTTGGTCGAATAGTTCACTACTAGTCAATTTCCTGAATGCGCGCCACATAATGGATGTCAACACAAACATCTACTTAACCCCTTCGGTGCTTATGACGAGACCAGCTCGTCATGAGTCACAGTGGAGCTGTGCTCATGACAAGCTGGTCTCGTCATAACAGGTGCGCACCGCCCACGCGGGATTAATTCCCCACCTGTGCGGGAGAATTAATGAGTGGGCGGGTTTGTGACGAGACCAGCTCGTCATGAGCACAGCTCCACTGTGACTCATGACGAGCTGGTCTCGTCACGAGCACTGCGGCGCCGCACTCACGCACCAGTGGGGGAATTACCCCCGCAGCGAAGGGGTTAAGGGGTACAATGTGAAAACAGACGGAAAAAAAATAGACAGCAAAAACAGCCTCCTAAGCATTAATTACCAAAAACACCACACAAATAAATGCTACAAAAATGTCAACTTCCTCATAAATTCATTATCAAGCATTTGCAATTCCTGCCAAATATGGCACGGCTTTACAATAGTAATTAACTCACTGTTAAAATAGGTGAACTGAGATGTTGTCTAGATGCAAGAATTCCTAATAGGTAGACAATTACACATATATATTTACACATAGCTGATATTTTCACAACTGCGCTTTTTGTAGTCTGTTTTTTATTTCCATGTTATCAGATCGGACCATTGAAGGTACTAGGGGTGAAGCTACAATTCTAACCCCATTAACGTTTACCACAAAGTAACTTTTTTCGTCCATGGGCACATACCCACAGCAACCTGCCCACAGTCAGTACACTGAAAATTTGAAAAAGTGAACAGACTATTGACAAACCACGGCCCCTCAACCAGAAAATGACCCAACATCAAAACCCTCTGCTGGATCACTCAAGCTGCAGGCAAGTGGCATTAAAATCCCAAATACCCAAACAAACTCCCCCTCAATGGTGGAATACAATCACTATGGTCTGAAAAAGAATGAGAAAACACACCGCTGCACAGTTCCAACCCACTGAGACATACACCGCATTGCAACAATACACCATAGCACGCTGTAGCAAGACGGAGTGGGGCACGCTGAAGTGAAGGCCTCAACACCCATCGGCACCAAACTTGACTCATCAGGAAACTCATAAATTACAACTAGACAAATGCAAAAGCAATGACTAAAACGCAAGTGCAACCACAGTTTCAGTTGTTAGGAAACAATAATGCACAGTCATAACCGAAGCAGTAAAATGACTACACACTAAAATAAACAAAGCTGCAAACTTCATCATGTAACTATTTACAAGTCAGACATAGAAGGAACCTCGTAGGGGCCGTACAACCGGGCACAATGAAGAGTAGTCATAGTCCCACACAAACCACGAGACACAACATTGTATGAAACAAGCGCGCGCGCCTCGCACTGAAAGTAAAAAAAAAAAAAAAAGTTTGACGAGGAGAGGAGGAGGCAGCAGGGGGAGGGGAGAGAGGAGGGGGCCTGCGCCTGTTTTCCTTGCGGGAGCGAGCAGGAACCATCTGTTAAATACAAACAGATGGTTTCAAAGCTCGCTCCCGCAAGGGAATCGCAAACGTGCACACGTTGCCATTGAAAGCAATGCAACGCGTGCACGTTTTTGGGCCAAAAACTGAATCGATTCCTAAAGGTCTCCTCCTATGCATCGCATGCGCGCTGCGTAGGCGAGACCTAAAAAAGTAGTGCTTGAAAAGCAAGCAGTGGAAGCAAAGAAGCCAGCCAATCAAAAGTGATGGTAAAGAGGCAATGCTCAATGGGTGGGACAAACACAACATTGACAGGCTGGAACATGAATAAGAAGCAGGCAAATAAGAGTGACAGGTAAGCCAACCAATGGTAAGCAATGAGTGGGCTCCAAGTCCCTGAATGATCTTGGTAAGCCCACAATATAAGTCATAAAAGATATTGCATGCACTATCTAATAGGCAAGACCTAAAAAGCAAGGGGTTCCTCCCTGCCACAAACATCTTTACAATCTTAAAGCAGAGCTCACAGCCCTGGGTTTCAGTTTCATCCACACTCCTGAATGCCAAACGACCAAGGTTTTTGCAGCTCAGGGCATACCACTCACCACACATAGCACTGCAAATTTCTCACGGTATATTTGCAGCCAGCCTAGTTACCTCACCTCGACCGTCAGCAGCAGCGGATGCTCTGGGCTTTGAAACTTAAAGGATATAGAAAAACACATGCGGCCACAGAGGAATACTTTAACAGGCAATGGCAGCAAGCAGTCACCGTAGAGCTAAACGGGAGTGGAGGGCTTCTGAGCGATATAAATGGATGCAAGATTCCCTGCTCTTCCAAGGTTGTTTGAAAGGTGTGTTCCTCTCATGTATGAACACTGCACTGGTATGTGGCCACTTGCGCAGTATAGGGAATGTTTGCTGTATGGTATGGACTGACAAATTTTGATGAATAATTAACAGTCCTCTACAAGGTATCCTCCAGGAGAGGTGGTGGGGATCAGGGCCGGACTGGCCGTAGCGGGCACTGGGCGTTTCCCCGGTGGGCCGCTAGGGTGGGTGCCGGTTTTGGGCCCCTGGAGGGCCGGTTTTGTTACTGAGGGTCGGCAATATCGGCCCCCTGTAACAAAATCGGCCGAAACCGGCCCTCGCAAACAGCTCGGCTGCACCTCCCCTACCCCCAGGGGGGGGCGGCCGAGCAGTTTGCCAGGGCCGGTTTCGGTTCCCAGTCCGGACCTGGTGGGGATAGAACCTGCTGCAGAAAGAAATGGCAAGACACAAGAAAGCAGACCTACAGTAGGAGCAAATAAAGGGCTGAAGATCGTAAGAGTAGGGTTTATGGTGAAAGAGCAGCAGGAAAATGGGAACACTAAGTGGTCCTGGTGGTCCTTACCTACAACTAATTCCTAGCTGGATCAAAACTCTCTGTGCTACAAACAAACTCTTCCACTTTGCCTCCCTTGCCTGACTAATTTCAATCGAAAGGCCCAACCAGGCCCTCGAAGTTGCAAAGCATTCTCTGCAGGGACTTTCTCTCGTATCTCTTTCTCTTTAAGTACACTACTCTATAGCGCTTTCTATGCATCTCATGCCCTTCGCTGTCTAGCTCTATGAGTCTTCTACAAGCTCTTAACCATTTAATACTCACTCATACATATCCCATCACTAACCCACCTTCAGCACCTCTGCTCTGCATGTCACCCCGCAGAAGGATGCCCCCAAGATCCATACTTTTCTTTCCTTGGCAGTGTTTTTGGATGCTTTACTGGAAAGCAGGCAAGTGACAGTGCGGGCAAACCCCCATCCTCTCTGAGGGTGAGTCAGGTAGTACAGAGATGGAGGCCCTCAGTACTTCCAGGGCAGTGGGTTCCCTACCATGATGTTGGATGTGTGAGGCAAGTGCTCCTCGCCCCAGGATCAGGACCTCTGGAGCAGGAGGGTGGAAAAGCCGTGCCACCTGCAAATGGAGAACCAGGCGCATTCCTGACAATGCACCGTATTGTGCAGACATGTAGATCCTATATATAGTTATTGGCATGGAAAAGCCTGGGTTTACTGAACCTCCAGGAGTATAAATTTCTTAAAAAAGAAAATCCCACTATCCCCCTTCTATATTTTGTCCCCAAGGTGCGCAAATCAATTGACAAGCCCCCTGGCAGACCTATAATCTCGGCTTGCAATGGCCCACTGGAAAATATGTCAATTTACATTGACTCATTTTTACAAGAGCACGTAAAAAAACTTGATTCATATGTGCAAGACACCAGTGACTTCATCAGGAAAATTGAAAAAATCAAATGGCAGGAGGGCTTTTGTCTCATAGCCCTGGACGTAGCAGTACTGTATACCTGCATAAGAAACAATGATGGAGTAAAAGCAGTAGAGTACTTTCTGGCGAACAGACCTATAAGATACGCCAAACATAATCAAATGCTAATTGATTTATTGACATTTTGTTTGGAGAATAACCTGTTTTTGTATAAAAACCAAATATATCAGCAGATCCAGGGAGTAGCAATGGGGCCAGCTTCTCCCCCAGTTATGCCTGTCTCTTCATGGGATGGTGGGAGGAGCTGGTCCTCATGAAACAATATTCTCGTATTTTCTCTGATCAGGTAATGGTCTGGCTAAGATTTATAGACGATCTTTTTATTGTCTGGGATGGCTCGAAACAAAGTGCACAAGAATTTATTGCAGATTTAAATAATAACAACTTGAATCTTAATTTTACATACTCCATCAGCTGTGAACAAATAACATTCTTGGATACAAGGGTATACATTTCCAACAATAAACTGGCAACTACACTATACAGAAAACCCACAGCAGGCAATGCCATCTTGCATGCGACAAGTGCCCACCCTCCTCATCTTATACATAGCATCCCCTATGGGGAGATGCTTAGAATAAGGAGAATTTGTAGTGAGGACCTAGAAACTCAAGCAAAACAACAAGAATGTAAACGTAGGTTCCTCCAGAGAGGGTATAATACACGCACCATTGAAGCTGCAATACATAAGTCTAGATGTAGGGCCAGAGATGATTTGCTTCACAGTTCATCAAAACCCCGGCCCTCATCAGGCCCTATACCTGATGTGCAAACTCGGTTGATCTTAGGATATTCCAGACAGGAAGGACAGATAAGGGCTATTATACGACGTAATTGGCATTCAGTACTAACAGACCCTATTATAGGAAGTTCATTGCCTAAAAAACCAGCAATCACCTTTAGAAAAACACAAACTATGGGCAATGCTTTGGTGAAGAATAATCCGGAGGATGTTGAGTCTAACATGTGGCTAACGCCAAGAACAGGTTTCTTTAAATGTTCCTCCTGTAAGGCATGCCAATATGGAACAAACACTACGTCGTACCAAACACCATTTAGCCAAAAAACCTATTCTATCACAAAATATCTGTCCTGCAAAACTGAGTTTGCCGTGTATGTGCTAGTATGTAGCTGTAATCTGCTTTATATAGGCAGTACCAAACTGGCAGTACACAAAAGAATTCTTCAACATACACAAGCAATTGTCAATTATGATCCAAGTTACCCCGTGGCCAGGCACTTCAAGGACAAACATGAGAGTAGCCTAAACACTTTAAATACTATGTTTTGGACTCAGTACCCTTGGCAAAAAGAGGGGGAAACCGGGAGGCTAAACTCAGGCGCTTGGAAACTAGATATATTATAGAACTCGATACCAAGCACCCAGGGGGCCTGAATTCCAGTGAAGATATGTATACCTATTTATGATTCTGTATTTTTGGTCATGTATATTTAGGAGATTTCTTTGGGCTACTCTCTTGTATTAGGGTTGTAATATAATGTAATACTGGATTTCTGTTATACTGGATTAGCTACAACAGAATCCTTTGTATTTTAACACCTTATAAGGATTACCATTTTTAATACAATAATTTTTGCCTCAGTAGCTATGACATCCTTACAATCTTTTAGCCAACACTTATCAAGTATTTTTTAGAATCTTTTAGGAGTTTTTAGATAACTTATTGGGGTTTTAGGTTGAAATGACTTTGTGAATTTTATGAATTTTATAAACTCATTTGTGGGAATCAACCTTTTAGTACCTCTAGCATTATATCTTTAAACTCCACACACAATGCAACTTTACTTGTATTTCTGGAACTTATTTCGTCTCCGTCTCTTGGTTATAGATCCCGTAGAGTTATATAAGAAATTAGTTTTTCCATTTTGGCTGCTAGCAATTGTTTGCACATATGCTGTTTTTGCACTATTATTGCATTACTTTGCACATATAAGGAACTTGGCACGACTCGCACTTTAGTATCAATTTTATGGGGGGTTCACATCTTGCACTTAGTCACTTTTTTCTATTTATTAGCAGCATATTCAGGCATAAATTTTAAAACCAGGATATGTATATTCGGAAATTAGGGCAATACATTACATAGTATTTATACTATTAACTTGTTAGTATATAGAATATCTGTTTTAGATATAATGTGCCTCATTAAGATATGGATTTATCCTGGAATCATTTTATAAAATTTTATAAAATTTTGTATATTATCAAAGCATTTATGCCATGACTTACTCCTTTGAGTAGTAGGTTTACTATGTCTATAGCTGCTATCACTTTACACTTGCACTTTAAAAGAAGTAAATCCCGCCCAAGGCGCTGACATGTGATCAAGGCCGCATTACCGGCCGAAACGCGTCATGGCGACATGGTGATTGCTGAATAAACTATTGCAGCGAATTCCTGGGTCTGCTCTTGCCTTTCTTCGTGTGGATGAAGTGGTGGGCAAGCCTGTAACCATATATATATATATATATATATATATATATATATATATATATATATATATATATACATATACACACACATACACATACATATACACATACATACATATATACACACACACACACTTTATTACTGTACTTTGGAAAGAAAGGGTAGAATGAGCTGATAATAGCTTTGTACAGTAGCACAGTGGGGCTATACAAACTCAGCTTTACCATGGAGTACACTGCAATCCAAAAGTCTAGACTTCCTAGAGCTACCCCCTGGGTAACTGGGTTCTCCCTCCTAGAAGGGGAATGGTGCATTGGGGACTGGTGCATAGATGAGCAGGCTTATGAGTCGCCAGGGCTCTGCCCCGGGAAGGTATGGTGCCCACTTGAAGTCCATCTCCTAAGAGGCACAGCATGTTGGAGACACCCTTACATCTCCTCTTATCTTCTGCGGGTGGTGCATCTCAGAGTAAGTTATTTTAAGAAATGTCTTGTGCTGGGATGATATGGACTCTTGTCCTTAACAGTGCCACAGACACAAGGCTAGTGAAATATGGCACCACAAGCGACTTTTTGTCCGATAGACTGGTACATTTTTCTGATGTGTGCAAAAAGAACATGCTTGGTCTGGGAAGAAATGTGAGTCCATGTGCAGAGATTTATAAATGTGTACTTACAAAGGGGCCCGAGCCCTACCCTCGAAGCAAGACCTGTCCACAATAAGACTAGAAAAATATTGTTTTCTGTCAAAACGTCTGAGCAATAGACTAAAACAACTTGAAAAGGTCCTGACTCCAACAAGTCTGATAATTATTTCTTCAGACAGCAATCTAACAACTGTGCACACTTCATAAAGGAAAGTGGAGTCAAAGAAAGCAGCGCAAACTGGTCCGGGCAGGTCAAACTGGAACTTTATTCCATCTGTTGGGTGGGGTGGAGCAGGGTGGTTTACCAGTGTATGATGTGTCTGCTTTCTCATCCAAAAGCCTTTTATTACCACTAAACCACATAATCACTACAGCTTTCCCTGAAGAAGCTTAGCATGTCTCTACACCCACTCATGGATTACCACGTATCTCCACCGAAGGCTGCAAAAACACTAAACACAGTCGCAGAAAGGTACAGTTGATCTGTAAATATGTGTTCCTCTGATACCTGTGAGACGCTTTGAATCCCTGTGGGTTGACCCAGATTCTCATCCTTCTGAGGTTGAAGCGTATCTTTGAGTTGGTTAATGGTACTAACAGTGATTGGCTAGAATTCAATATATCGTAAACACCATATAAAAGAGGGCACTCCTTTTATCATTACATTGTATGACGCAATGACCCTTTCTCTTCCTCCTGGGACAGTATAATATTTTTGGCAGATGCTGTACATTATGAACCCTTAGCAATTTTTTCTAGGTCATAATTGGACAATTCCCCACAGGATCTCTGGTCTCTCTGAGATTTACAGGTTCATTCAGATTGGAACATTTATATTCCTTCATGGGTGAAATCTGATTTCAAACTGTTGTTGAACCCTACTGCTGGAGCCTGGTGCTACTACGAATCATCGAAAGCAGGTTTCGAGGATAGGGCTGCTTTCCAGTTAAACCTCTCCAAGGCGTCCAATTAAGATCCATCAGGGAGATTTAAGAAGGGTTGACTGATCCAAAACTCACTGCATTGGCCCTTCAAGGTGCTCTAGAGTGCCTTCTTGTAGAACTGGGCAAGTGCCAGCCTGCTCTCTTCATCATGCTGTGTGAAAAGCAGCGAGTCTCCTGGGATCCCCAATGCTGCCCGGCGCAAAGTCACCTTTAATCCACTTTGGATTCACTATCTAAAATAACGAGGCAGGCGCTGGAAGCTGGAAGGCAAGAAAAAGGTTTATTACTCTTAGAGGAGACCACGTCAACTGCTGACACCAGGATGTCTTCAGGGAGGTGTTCTACTGGCAATGCTTCTGGCTCTTCCTTTTATACAGTTTTACACAATGTATTTGTTTCTTTTATCATGGTTACAAGCTTGGAGTCTCCGCCCGGGCAGGTTGTCACACAAGCTGACATTGTTTTATCAACATGGTTACACAAGCCCAACATTAACTCTCCTCCCACCCAGGTCAAAAACAGACAATTTAATTGCAGCTGGACCTTGCTTCAGGGTCTAAAAGCGAGTGAGACCGGCCAGATCTAAGAGTCCGTTCTGTTGATAAGAACAGGTCCCATTGTTGGCAAAAAACCAGTCTTGCTGTGTGTAGTGCAATAAACCATGTTTGCAAGAGTCTGTTTGGTATTTGTAACCCGTTTGTGCAGGGATGAGAGGAAAGACGAGTTTGAGGCAGCAGGTGATGTTGATGTTTGTCGTGGAAATAGTTTATAGCCCCCAGCACACATATCAGGTTTGGTCAGAGAGTCAGAAGGCTGCTAGAGGACAGGGTGAAATGAAGGTGACCAACAGAGTACAAAATGGCTGTGGTAAATCAGAATGACTGTAGTTTATGTGCACGTAGGAACTTTCATCAGACAAGATGGCGCAGAATGTTCATTATTGTGTTTTGTTCTTAACAGCTGGACTTGTCAGCCTTTGACAGTTCACCAGATGCTGTTCCCAGGTCAAGGGTGCAACCTGGCTCTGCCTAGTCTGAATGTGATCGTATTATCCTGGGCAATCCCAACAGCACCGTCCATGTTACCATGTACAGCTTGGACTGTGTAGGGCCACAGGGCTCCTCACCATTCAAAGCTCACGCTGCCTCTCCTGGCTGAGGTCATCGAGTGCTTCTATATACAATTCTAGATGGAAGCTTACGATGCTAGTGCGTTGCATCAACTGTGATGATGAGAAAAAAGCCTTGGTAATCCATCTCCATCTATGCTGGTTCCAGGGTCCCTGCAGGATGGACATAAGATTGATACACTATTGGCAAGGAACATATCCACCAGCGCTGCAGCTTTTCCACCTGTGGACACCGTGACTGCTCAGCCATTGCTACTTTGAGTGGTGCCCCCAAGACCCAAGTTAGGACTTCCTGTATGAAATAGTTCTGGCCTCTACAACACACATTGTGCTGTGCACTGCAAGAATACAGGACACGCCCATTGGCTTACATTAATTTCATTGCAAACAGGCCAGCTGATTCTTAGCAATTCTACGCTATGTGCACCTTGTCAGCTGGTTCCTGTAGAGCGCAGATTTGACATTGCTGTGGCCTTGAAGCACTATGGGCTGGTTCACTGGTGCCTTTCCACATGGAACCGTGTTCCAATACGACAAAACCTCCTTCATGTATTGGCATGTGGCATTGGTTTCAGAATAGAGTAGATATGTTATGTTATGTTATGTTATATGCGCTCGGCTACTCCAAGGAGTGTCCCGACGCGGTCACCTGAGCGAATCAAGATTCTGAGCTTAAAACAGGAAGGTTTTCAACTTTTTTTTGAAGATACGAGAATCTGAGATGCAGCGAAGAGCCAGAGGCAGTGTATTCCAGCTAAGGGCCGCCTTACGAACAAGAGAGCAGCCACCCAGCCTTTGCCGAGCAAAACGAGGAACCTGGATCAATAGTTGCGAAGAGGAACGCAACTGTCTTGTCGGCACATAAAAAGAAAACCTCTTTTGCAGATAGGTGGGTCCCCGGCGATAAAGGGCATTATGGGCAATTGATAGGACCTTAAATTTGATCCGCGCCTCCACAGGAAGCCAGTGCAAGGAGCGCAGATGGAGGCGAACGCTACTCCTCCTGGGAAGATCAAGCAAGAGGCGGGCCGCCGCATTCTGCACCACCTGAAGCTTGTTCCCACTGCAAGGAATTCCTAGAAAAAATTGCCAAACTCTACGAGCTACACGTCTTCACATTTGGTAGCCGGCTGTATGCACACACTATAGCAGGGTTTTTGGACCCTGAAAAGAAACTTTCAGTGGTTGCCCATTGGTGGATATGGCAACGCTGTGCAGTGTACACCATGCAGAGTCATCTGTGGCTAGGAGCAAGTGTGGCACCGATGCATCTAACATGCACTGTTGTGTTTCTTGCACTCTGTGTGAGTGTGCATCAATCACTCCCATATAATCTGGTGGTATCGGACAATGGAGTTCTCCAAATGGAAAAAAGAATCAATGTGAAAAAAGTGGGGGGAAATGTGCAAATTCACATTTCCCCTTATTCAGCAGTTAGACCACAGCAGTAGGATTAGAAGCATGGGGGCCAAAATTTCAGAAATCTACAAGTTTCTTACATCTCAGTCTGCATTTTTGAGACCTTAGATATCCCAAACAAAGGATACATCTTAAAATATTGTGGGAGTAATTTTGCGAATCACAGATTTACTCTCTAGTTGTGAATTGTCTGTTCACAGATCACATCACTAAGGAAACCGACCGGCTTTGTAAAACTAAGACTGCGAGTCCTACGCAAAGTTCTCCAGTAACACATAGCCAATCCGTTTGCTGACAAAAATAAAGGATATTTGTTGCAAAGCAAATATTAACAGTTCACGACAAAGAGGAACAATAGATAACTTTAAATTGTTGCCAACTCCTGGCTGTGCTTGGCACCCACGCGCCAACTAATCCGAAATGTCATTCCGGGCAAAAGCCTGGCTGCAGCAACCGGAAGAAACGGACACAAAACAAAGTTACTGAAGTGTCAAAACCGCATCGTCGCCACTTTGCACCTCATTAAAAAAACAAAAACAACCCAGCAAAAGAGAAAGGCTGTTCACGTCTTCAGTCATTACTGGATGGAACCCGATGTTAACCTGTGATAAAGCAGCCTTGTGACACAGCGTGACGTGCCTGGAGAAGCCATGACGTATTATGATTTAACTGCACACTGAAATATTCTGAGTCGATTGGCTACAGAGTACAGCCACGCCACCAATTGTATACCAGCTCACGGCGCAATACCAGAATGCCTAATGCGGGTTGGTTGGAGACTGGTAAGTAACCTATCAGAGGTTTTTATGTCCACACAAAACGCTCTCCTCACCTCTGCCCTGTCCATGTGTCTAAGTATAATGGGTGAACTCTTGGTGGGTAGTCAGAAATAAACTGTCGTGTGACAAATATATCTGTGGCAATAATTTCAATCTTGGCATTGAAGACAGTCTCTGAACGATGTGATGTGATCCATGGAAGACTGACAAACTCGAAAAGGTGCTGCTTCCCATCCCCACAAGGGACACTACTGAACAAGACACACTGGAAGCACAACTTTTTCATCCATTACAACCTCCTTTGACTCATCCCAAACGTCTTTTTACTACTACGATCCCCCTAATCTCTTTCTAGAGACTCTTTCCCCCAATATCTCCTTTTTACTCATTCCAAACCTCATCTTACTACTATGATCTCCCAAAAAACACTTCTACACTATTCCCTCTTCTATTCCTCCATTATCTTATTCAATCCAACTAACAGACTCACATATCCACCGCTCACATGAACTCCTATTTCCCTATACAAATCCACCACTAATACTTTTGGGTTCCGGAGTAGCGTGCTACTGGCCGAAAAGCGCTTCGACGCCTCGTATGGGCTAGTAAGCGCTATATAAATACAATTACAATACAACGCCCTGCTGATTATTAATATTAATAAAAATAATTCAAATGCGCAATCTGGAAACATACTGCCAAATCCTTACCTTTATGAACACAATTCAGCATAATAATTTTGAAACTTTGCTATATGAAAGCTCTGACTACCATTTACCACACCGTTAGAGACACTCCCCTAGTGCCTTGTACTCTAAAGTGAGATTCAGTATACCTAGGGCTTGGAATTTTGCGATAGTGCATCCATGGCGATTTTGGCCTAATTATACATTTGCCAATTTTTGCCCCATAATCCATCATGCAAAATCTGCAGATTTTAACAAAAATAAAAGTTGTTTCAAGCTCACGCGGTTCAAAAGTTACAAAAAATGCAACAACACATGTTGCAGAGCAGTGAAAGGACCTTTGCAAAGTTGGACTGGTCACCTTTCTGCTGCTTATTGATACATTTGAGTGTTAAATTGGTTCTAATGTAATGCAATTAAGGCCCAAAAAGTGTAACCAAGTTTAAAAATTATGAAAAAATGCAATAATACTATAGCAAAATGTGCCGCATATTGCTGTATAATATGCCTTTTCTTGTTGCATAATTTACTCAAAGCTGCCACATCATTTGGCCCTCTCCTGCCGCACAGTTCCAGTGGCCCCGAATATACCAGAAGATGAACCGGTTGCTCAAGCCATGGAGATATTGCTTAGTGATTTAATGCAGTCTTTCTGCTCTGATAAGTAAAGTGGGGTTGTTGTGAGGTCTTAAAAAATGCCTCCCTCAAACTTTAGAAGAACACCTTCAATGGTTTGCTAAATTGAGAGTAAAAAAAAAAAACGTATCAACACATGACTTCAAAGGACACAACGTGGTGGCCATCTTTGAATGGCACTGCTGTCCGTGCAGTGCATTGTACATTGCTGTGCATAATAATGTCATAGTTTTACCAACATTTATCCATATATATCAGGGTTACAGTTTCAATACAGCAATGAATTCTCAGCCATTGTTAAGTAAAGAAAAATTGTGCAGATTTCGGCTGGAAAAAATTCATCCTGATTCCGGCAGTCCCTTTCTTAAGCTCCATATGATGTGGTGATAATCACAATGAGGTAGTGTTCCTGTTCCTAGTAAATGTGTAAAATGCAATGTCTCTTCATCAAATGAAGACTGTGCTGGTAGATGGGGGTCAGGAAACTGATGGAGGAAGAAGTTGGACAACAAACAAATTCACAAGAGCAATATTGTGCAGCTGGGGTGGGAGGAAACGTGAGGGAATATGGCAAGATGTGAAAAAGAAGGGCACTGCACTCAGGTAGGTGTTGATCAAGGCAAAGAAGAACCCCACTAGGCCTCACCACCCATTGGCCCCATTTCCTGTTAATAATTATCCGTCTTCCTCCCCTTCAGATAGAATTGCTTAAATAACTTGGGCTACAATTTAAGGTATTTGAACAATGTCATAAGCTAGGCAATATAGGATTTAAGGGTCCACTGTTGCACAGTCGTAGGGAGTGTTAACCCTTAAAGAATATATGCAGCAGGATTCCTACTAGAATATAACAGTATTAGTGGCATAACAACAGTCCCCTTGGTGAGGGGGGGAGCGAGCTCCGGGGGGGCCCCCTTTGGCACTGTGCACGGGTGGCAGGCTCCAGGCCTGAGAGCTCCTGAGTGGGTCTGGAGAGTGGGGGGGAAGTTGACATGTACTTTGCAGGGGGGCCTCCACAAGTTACGCCACTGAACAGTATCCACAACAATTTCAATCCTCTCTGTACACTCCAGAAAACAGAGTTATAGAATGACAGCTGCTAAATCAACAGATAAGGACCAGGAGGCACCAGTTCTAGTCCTTGCTTCCAAACTTGTCCAAAGAGAGGGATTCAAGAAAATGTATCTAATGTTTCCATGTCCCAGTTCAGCCAAAATTGCTAAGAAACCAGATAATGGCCAGTACTGTGAATTTTATAGAGCCTGGATATTGACATTGACCTCTGTGAAACATGTCTCTTGCCACTCACTGTGCATATTTTTGAAATCTCCTGAAAATGGAGATGATTGGAAAAGTCATTATCTCCTAATACACTGTAGGACATCTACATGTCATGCAGAAGATCCCAAACAAGTGTCTATCTTTCTCTCCCATTTCCTACTGGGCTCATTTTATTACGCAAGGGTGAACTCTTATGAATTGTTTTTGGGCTAGAGCCATCTGCTTCTCTGGACCCCACCATGATTCTCTTTTGGGTCCAAGTGAAGAGATTAACTATGAAAAAAATCAATGTCCGAGCTTACTGTAGCCATGTTCAGCCAATGACCACTAACTGTTTAAATAAGTCACAGAAGCATTGTACAATATTGAACTTAGAAGAACCTAAGCATTTTTCATTTTCCATATCCAAAAAGCACAAATAAAATCAATGGTAACAACCCAATTTATTCAATTCTGGTTTAATCGCATTAAGATCACTCATTGCTCGGTATTGGATCTCCCTGTTCATAACAACTTCGACTAGTAGCCTTCTTTTCTGAACCTCAAAAGGCCACCCACGGAGTCAGCTAAGGCGTTCCTCTATCTTCTGCCTTCTGCAACATCTACCTCTAATCACTATTCTACCAATGATATGCTTCTTCCTTCACATCACCGAAAAACATGATCAATAACATGTCTGGGAAAACTGGTCATCCTTTAAAAAAGCGGAACACCTTGGAAACTTCCTGGAACTCAATATCTCAACTCTAAGTGAAGCAGCAGTCTCCATGTCACCCTCTTCACAAGCCAACACTCCAAGATAGGCTACTCTTGACTCATGACATTCAACGCTGCTATCAAGTCACTAAACAAATCCTCCATCTCCGAAGAAGTCTAACTCCCTTCACCCCCTGTGATGCATACGGACATCAGTAAGCCTCAAGGCCTATGCTCAGACTCCAGTCTCGGCATGCCACAATTCCAAATCTCCCTTCTTCAAGTCACCAGAAACATTGCAGATAAAGTGGTAGCTGGGAAACTGTCGGACCAGATCATCGACATGCTAAATAAATTTCACCGGCTGTCCCGCTCCTTTCGTCCTGGTGATGTCTCTCTGGTTTGTGTGCCTAAGAGTTCTTTTTTCCCCATGATGCCTTGCAAGGGTCTGCTTACAGAATTTACTCCATAAAAGACTACATGAACGTGTGACTCGCAGAAGTCAGTAATTTGGATCAATATAGGTCAGCGTACAGCCCAGAAACATAGGCGTTATCTCATGTTGTGATGTAAGCATTGGGGGGTTTGCTTAAATGTACAGTTAGTAGTTCTATGTTTGTCTTTATGGGGAGGTTCTGCAGAGTAGGCAGGCGCCTAGAGGGAAGAGTCATCCATGCTAAATAAATTATCTTAGTGAGAGGCTTCAACCAATGTTGATGTGTGAGTGGCGAGCTTCCATTTGTTCGTGTCTTGGCAGGTGCCCATCTGGAGCACACTTACAAGGACAACGGCAGTCAAGCAGATCCAAAGGGGTGTGAGACCTTCCCAACGTTTCATGGAGACACAACAACTAGCAGAAACGTGTGTGATCCACACTCCATGAATGCACATCAGCCACACACTGCTCTGGGATTTGGTCTTTGAAGTAGTAAAGGGGTATTCTACTGTAGAAGGATGACTGACAAATATTGAGTACTAACTCACTTGTTTTACTACAGCCTGCACTACCGCGGTCTTTCACGTTTCGAGGTGAAGCGTAAAGTCCACCCTTTGGGCAAGATGAAAAGGCCAGCAGGTTGTAAAAAGATGGCTGCAGTAGGCACAATAACCAACAGAGCTGTACTTCTGTCATATTTCATAAAGGTTGGATTGGTGAGGGTATTTTCCATGTGTTTAAATGTTTGAGTTTTCTATTTTAAAGCAGACGACACAGACTGGGTCAATACTATATGGCAACTATTATGTTGTAACATGTCATTTTAGTACGTAAACTACCTTGGTCGCCTGTACTAATAATGTGTGTGACATTATCTAGAATAATGTAAAATACACTCAAAGGTCAAGTAGATAGTGTACACGATGGCAATGATCATGGGCAGCAAAGAACTGACCAAAAGATGCAACACTGAGTTTTAGGCAATTGCCCAAATCTGGATGGAAGCTGGTGCTACAAGGCAGCTGCCACTAGACTTTCAGGCACTTTACATCCAACTCCAGGATTCCCTGCCACTTAAACAAGCATTGGCCAAGTCGATAGGCCTCACCCATGGCCGAACTTGCCAAAGCGTGCATCTGGCATTTCCCCGGGTGGCTGGAAGGGTTTTTTCTTAAGGGTGGGGGTCGTTTTTGTTAATGG
The DNA here is from genome assembly GCA_963921515.1 of Calotriton arnoldi. Lineage (NCBI taxonomy): Eukaryota > Metazoa > Chordata > Amphibia > Caudata > Salamandridae > Calotriton > Calotriton arnoldi. Next base: position 229,396 of record CAWUFW010009744.1, on the reverse strand, counting down.
GGCCCGATTATGCAGCGGTGCTGCTATATCGGCCTCTCGCAACAAAAGCAGCAGGGAGGTTGGCCCGTCAAAATTGCCAGGGCTGCTTTGGGTTCGCAGTCCATCCATGGCCTCACCTTTCTTAAACATGCAGTGAGAAGGCCAATACATCTGGCTTTTTGTTAGTGGAAGAGTTTGGGAATAGTTGGGTGACTTTGTTTGTGTTGCTGTCAGCTGTCCTCGAAAGAAAATACCATAATGAAGCAACATCTTCGGCTAAACCAATACGGAGACTGAGAGGAGGGCCCTTTTGTTGAACTGACTGCGTTAGGAGAGTTAAGCTATCCCCTCAAAGAAGAGTGTTATAAAAAGGAGTCAGAAATGTGGTTTGCATTGTGAGTGGTGAACTTAAAAGGCATAAAGAATAATATAATATAGTTGATACCTTTGACAATGGACCAGTAGTTTTCGTGCAGCTGTAAGAAAGCGTATGAGCGCACACATCTTTACTTTATAAACATAAAAGCTTTAAATCCAACAACATCTTATCAAGGCAGTAAAGTCAAACAAACTTGCAAGGGTGATTAGTGAATAACTTTAGCCTGTCATAAACACAAACAGGATGGTGCTGGTTAGAATATAACAAGGAGTGCTTCTGTGGCCAATGGAGGAGGTAGTGGGAGCTGATGGAGGGCATTGTTGGAAGTAGCTGCAATGTACAAGGTATCTACACTTCCTACCTAGTAAGGCCGGAGGGTTAGACATTACCTGCTCAAGTTTCCCAGGTCCACGCGTGAGGGTCCCATCCGGTTCGTATTTATTTTTATTTGCGCTCGGAGTCTTGTTTTTTCTATATCGCTATAAAATTTGTACTTCAAGTTCCAGAATGTAAAGCACAAATATGGACGGGGTGAGCAACTAACGCATCCCTGTGGGAATCTTCAGCGCTCTGCATGGGAAGTCTTTATAAAAAGTAGCGGAACACTATTAACGCTCACCTCGTATGCAGTTTAATACAAATAGCAATGTTTTATAGAGGCGTTTATTGGCAAATCTTAGAGTTCTGTAACCAAAACTATGATCTGATCTGATGGGGAGTGAGAGACCCAGGGACGGCCATTCAAGCCTTCTCAGAAGAATTACCATGATGGGGCTTCTAGTAAACCCTAGTGGTATTTGAGATTGCGCGTCACTATTCAGTCCCTTCTGAAGAGCACCCAGAGAGAGCCTCGCATTTAAAAACAATAAACACTAAAGGCATGAAACCAACACACTGAGACCACAAAGTGCCAAGTGACTACGGGAGAGGACACGACATTAAGCCTAAACCAGAGCGCGTGGGCAGCAGCTCTCGCACGGGCAGGCACAAGCCCCCCATCACCCACTACAATAACCTAGACCGTGATGGCTTCCCTGTCCCCACCCGCCCAAACACCATGCAGACCTATTCTTACAGAATAAAAACAACCCTTTGAAACGTATCGCCTTCAACAGTTGGAATGTTTGGTAAAGTGTCCATATTTGAAATCTACCGAAAGTGGCTCATACTCTGCGGATGTTAAGACAACAAACCGAAATGTGTGCATCACATGAACCAGCAAAACGAAGCATTCCAAAACTGCCGAAGACACGTGGGTTTAGTCTGCCCACCAGCACTCGGCGGGAGTAAAGCAAACGGCAATCTCACAGAAGTAAGAGAAGCAAAGTATCATTAGCAAGGAGAACAATCAGAAGCAACCCAGGGAAGGTGAAACAGAGAGAAGTTTGGCTGCGGAGGAACTCCAAGGTAATTATAGCACCAGCACTCCTAATGTGTGGTGGGACCGGTCACCCATTTTAAAAAATAAAAAAGTAGTCCCAAAACAATGCCCTACATTGTCCGCCCTGTATGTTTAACAGTAGTTGGGCGGTGCGCTCGGGGAGGGCTAAACACCGGAAGAGGCATGACGTATGCATGCCCTTGACAAATGGGGAGAACGCAAAATGGAGCGACAATGATGCCAGCAAATGGGAAGCCTATGGGCGGGATTTAAGCCCACAAAGTAGATACAGCATGTCTCGATTTGAGACCACACATGCATGCTGTCAAGAGCCGAGGCCTAAAAAAAGCCAAAAACAAACAAACCATGATCATGTTAGTAATAGGGAAAAAAAAGAAAAAAAAAAAAGGTGGGCTGGAGGAAAAGAGCGGCCCAAAACTAGACAGTCTGGGCATAAGTGCAACCAAAACGCAGGCAAAACTACGCCAGAAGGAAGAGAGAATCAAAAACGTACACATGAAGCTAGCTATAGGACGGGCCTCAGAAGGAACACTGTGAAAGATAACTCATTGCACTGAGAGTCTCCTGCAGAGATTAGGCCAGATCCTGTAAGCCACAGGTTTGAGCCCTAGTGGGGGCGACTCAGCTTTTCGTTTTGGTGATCTGAATGAAACACAGAGCATTACACATAAGTTAGTTGGTGGTGTGTGCTTCAGAAAATGTCCGCATCAGTGAGCATCAGGTGCTAATACCTGCTGCACCTAGCCATGGTGATAAGCTTGTGAATTGGTGGGCCAAGTGCAGCGTCTGTAAACCGGGAGTGAACTTAGGGTCCTGCAAGTGAATGGTGTCAACGGGTGGTGCCTGTACATCTGGGGGTGAAAAAAAGCGCTGACTGTGACTTGTGAAGGGGACGGTAAGTCACTTTAGCACATTATTGTTTACCTTTTCATTGTGCAAGCACAGCCTTTCTAGCAAGCCAACTTCCTCCACCACATAAGTCTGCTAAACCACATCCTATGAGTGTGTCAAATGGAAAGTAAACAGGTAATGATATAAATAAAAGTCGCATGACCTCATTGCATAACACGCCACACCGCACTCAAAGCCATAACCATTCGAAAAGGTGTTTGGTATGTTTTCACCGCTTTCCATTAATTTCAATGATTTACTTGTCATTTAAAGAGCATAGTACAGTGCTGCGAGGGCTTTCGGAGCACTGTAATTTGTTTAGTGGTGAGTGCAGGGACCAGCGCCTAGAAGTAGCCCGCCTGGTGAACAATTAGTGCATTTAATATGAAACATTGGACCTTTGTCTTGTACGCAAGGGAGGAAGAACCCTCTCTAATCTGCTCGAGGGACATTACAGGGCCTGCTGAACTCTTACAATAGAGTGTATGTCCTCTGTGATTTGTAAGGCCAAGGTGCAAGCATGGCAACACGAATTTACGATTTAATTTAGTTTAAACAATGCATACATAGAATACAGACGGGGAAGGTCCAGTTACATGTGATAGAGATACAACTCATGAGGCTTTCGGTGACAGAAGGCCCTTATGCCTAGTTACAGATGTTTCTGTAGTTCAGTACATAGGTTTGTTTATTTCTGTCAATCATCACACCATCTTTGGGCGTGACTGCCAGCGTGGGTGTTGTCAGTTTCATTTTTTGTACCCAACCTCCCCTTGTTCATCCCATACAAAAATCATCCTCCTCGCTCAGGGTCGCACTGGGACAAAAAATAGGCCGGGGCACCAAAATAAAGGTGGCCTACATTAGCATAGCATATAGTTAAAAAAAGTTGTAATATCAGGGAAATCAACAGTAAAAAAAATAGCCCAATAGGCCATAAAACCGGCCAAATCTGCTAAAAACCTAAAACGGCCCACACACTGATATGTCAGACCAGCCCATCAGGCACTGCCTGATTGCCCAATAGGCAGGACTCATGGAATTATGCGATTGTGCGGCCGCGACGAATTTTGCATAATTATAGATTTGCTGCATTTGCCACATAATCCATTATCTGCAGCATAATCTGTAGATTTTAGCAAAAAACTAATTTTGTTTCTAGCTCAAATGGTTCAAAAGTTAGTAAATACACAGCAACACATGTTGCTGCACATTGGCCGGCCCTCAAAGGTTGACTGGTCACCTTTCTGTAGCTTATTGCTATCTTTGGGTGTTAAACTGGTACTGATGAGGTATAAATAATGCCCAGACAGTGTTAACAAGCTTAAAAATGACAACATAATCTATCAGAAACTGTGCCACATATTGCCGCATCATTGGGCTTTTCTTGCTGCATAATTTACTCACTCCTGCCGCATAATTTGACTCTCCCTTGCCGCATAATTCCAGTGGCCCTGCCTATAGGCCAGCCCAACCCAGTCTCTGTGGGAACTTGGAGTTACTGGTATTTCTATAGTGCACATTCTGCCCTTACTATGGCATTAAAGCGCTTTTTGCAGCCCAGTGATTTTAGGCGCCATTTACAGAATTACCATTGCAGACCAGCATCTGAATCAGCTTGTGACGATGTCCTATGGGCACTGAGTTCAGGTGATATTTTAACATCTAAGGCTTTAGGCTAGAAGACTTCGCAAATTACTTGGACATGCGCATTTCCCAGCAGATGGAGATGCGTGTGCGCCGTGCTTTTTTTAATATCAAATGGTGTTTCTAAAGCTGGATTTATGCTATGTTGTCTGTAGGATGCTGGTGTGTGGTGCAACAAGTGATGCTGTGAACATGGTGATATTCAACAATGGCACTCATTACGTGTGGCATGTCAAGTTCCGTTATGTGTATGTGTAACTACTGCACACACCAGAAGTCTCAGTTCTGCAGAAATCTAGTAATCTTCCCCAATGTAAATGTCAACAAAGTCAAACCTGTCGAAATTTACTGGTGAAAAAACATCCTGTAAATATTGGGGCTTGAGGATTTTGGTACAGTAAGCACAAAAATCTGCTTGTTATATCCATTTTTGTAGGCAAAACTCGGAATAGGAAACTATTATCGCACCTGATATTTTATGAACACTTTGGTGTTGGATTTTATGTGGTGTGATAATTATTGTAGTATCACAATGTGGTAACCTTACACTCCTACTCGCAGAACCCAGCTACCGCTCCTGTCACTCGTACACCTCTGCTCGCAGAACCCAGCTACGGCTCCTGTCACTCGTACACTTCTGCTTGCAGAACCCAGCTACGGCTCCTGTCACTCGTACACTTCTGCTCGCAGAACCCAGCTACGGCTCCTGTCACTCGTACACCTCTGCTCTCAGAACCCAGCTACCGCTCCAGTCACTCGTACACTTCTGCTCGCAGAACCCAGCTACGGCTCCTGTCACTCGTACACTTCTGCTCGCAGAACCCAGCTACGGCTCCTGTCACTCGTACACTTCTGCTCGCAGAACCCAGCTACGGCTCCTGTCACTCATACACTTCTGCTCGCAGAACCCAGCTACGGCTCCTGTCACTCGTACACTTCTGCTCGCAGAACCCAACTTCCGCTCCTGTCACTCGTACACTTCTGCCTGCAGAACATAGCTACCGCTCCAGTCACTCATTGACTGTGTGCTTGCCTTTGACATTGAACAGCTCTCTGCTGCCTTTTGGCTATAGTGTGCTATACAAATACCGCATACATACATTGCATCCAAGACAGGGCCACTTGTAATGAGGGCCTATATGTTGTATCAGAGCTGTGTGAGGTTTTACTTGCAGTTTTGTATACCACAGACTGTCATTCTTGACATAGGATGACTTTGCATGTTGAAAGAGTGCAGAGGATAAAAATTAAAAGTGAAGGGGCACATTGTACAATTTGGTAATTACAGTGCACTGATAAAATATATTCTAAAGGTGTAGCACTTACAGTGGACAAGCAGTGTGTAGGAATAAATATTTGTTGCGGTCTATCCTGTGCATGTCATATGACCTGAAATGTTAAAAAAATTGGAATATACGATTTACACTTAAGTACAATTCCTCTTCTGTCCAGACCCGAGTCTGTTAAGTGTGTTAAAACTAGTGTCTCAGCTTGCCGTTTTCCTATGCGTTTCTGTGTAGGCCCATACAAAACATTTTAATACGATTAAGAATTTCACAGAATTTGGGACTTTCGCGTTTTGCAAATTGTTTGACCATTCAGAGGTGCACGATTTTGCACATTTTTTCCCACTGGACACTGATTTTAGGAGAACATATCTGGCGGGAGCAGAAAATGTCTTGTGGGAGAGATTTTTTCCTTTTAGTATGAATGGTGTGGTACACCCTATTATGTTATGTGTATTTGTAAAGCACACAACTTATATCCTGTGCTGAAGCAGGAGCTGTTTGGGCCTAGCCAGGGTCAGGGTTAGTTGAAGAGCCAGGTCTTTGGCTTCTTGTGGAACTCAAGAACTGAGGAGGAGGCTCTGATGTGCAGGGAGAGTGTCCTGGTGCTGAAGCAGGAGCTGTTTGGGCCGAGCCAGGCTCAGGGTTAGGTGAAGAGCCATGCCTTCGGCTTCTTGTGGAACTCAAGAACTGAAGAGGAGGAGGCTCTGATGTGCAGGGCCACGGTGCTCCAGGCCTTAGAAGCAAGAAGGAAAATGCAAGACCCCTGGATCTGGTTCTGCAGAGGGGTGTCTGCGAGTAGGAGTGCGGCTGAGCAGAGGTGTCTGGTGGGTTTGTGGAAGTTTATGGGGCTGGTGACGTTCATTGGCCAATGTTGTGTAAGGCTTTGTATGTGTGCATGGGGAGTTTGAAAAGCGCTCATCTGCAGACAGAGCCAGAGGTGAGAGGTGATGTGATGTCAGTGCGGGGTGGGAGGTTGAGGGCGGCCTCACGTCCATTTTTCATGAGATGCCACTTAGTTTCCCCAAATTGAACATACATTTTTGCAACAGTGTGCAACTTTTTGTTGTTGTTGCTATTTTGCTCACGCCTAGTTCCAAGGTCCATACTAGATGAATCCTGTGGTTAACTCCTTGGCATGGACCATCTTCTGCCCCCTGGTTCTAGTGCCTGCTACGGATGCTGCTAGTGGTCACGCTCATGTTGCTGCTGAGATGCTAGATTCGGGTTATTCATACAAAAAGCTTATAGACAAGCAGTCATAAATCCTAAAACCACAAAAGAGGCCACGTCCACTGGCAGTGAGCTGCTGCTAAGGCGAAATTAAACTGCTGAAGAAGGTCCCAGGCGAGTGAGTGTCAGAAGGAATGCGAGGCATTCCGCTCGAGCGCTGCTGCAAGTCCGAGCAGAGAGCAGGCGCGAGGGAGAGGGGGGCGAGGTGGGGGTTAGGGGGGGGGGGGGGTAGAGCGCGTTCATTTCATGTCACTGTAAAGGCCACGTGGGATATTTCTGATCCCAGCAGAGGGTCTGCGGGATCCCCAAGGAGACCCCTCGCCACGCTGATGTACCCTGGAGCTAGCATTATTGTTCAGCATTTAAGGGTGATTTTTGAAAACATGCATAACTTACAACTCCCCTAAATTACACCACGCCTCTTCTAAAGTTATGACTGCTGGGGTATTCACTAACGTTCCGTTTCAAAACACGTGCAACATACGACTGCCTTAAGACAAAATTCTACGTGTAAGGAATGTACTACAAAAAGGCAACTTTGTTTTCGTAGCACCAAGTTGCTTATTTTGTAGAAATGTATGAATTATGCCTGTTTAAGATTAAGAAATGTCCAGATTTTTAAATGAAGTGTAAAAATGCAATCTTCTGTCATTTAAAAATCGTATTTTCTCCAGTGTGCCCTTCTTCCTCCTCGCATCTGTGAGACCTCGGGTGATGGGTACTCCTTCCCACAGTTTCCCCACCAGCTGCATCTGGACCTTCAAGCTGTAACTCAGTCCTGAGTGGCTGTATATCACACTTGTATGAGAGTTGTAAAACACAGTCTTACTGAGCCAAACGTAAGTTACTCCTCTTTACAGGTGTAAGTCAGTCCAGTGTCAGAACGTTTTCTTTGTAAATCTGGATCTCTATACTCGGGTGATCTGGCTTATGCGTGGCAAGATGGCTCAGTGAGCGAAGGCTCTCTGATGGCTCAGTGGGCGATGGCTCTCTGATGGCTCAGTGGGCGATGGCTCTCTGATGGCTCAGTGGGCGATGGCTCTCTGATGGCTCAGTGGGCGATGGCTCTCTGATGGCTCAGTGGGCGATGGCTCTCCGATGGCTCAGTGGGCGATGGCTCTCCGATGGCTCAGTGGGCGATGGCTCTCCGATGGCTCAGTGGGCGATGGCTCTCCGATGGCTCAGTGGGCGATGGCTCTCCGATGGCTCAGTGGGCGATGGCTCTCCGATGGCTCAGTCAGCGCAGGCTCTCCGATGGCTCAGTCAGCGAAGGCTCTCCGATGGCTCAGTCAGCGAAGGCTCTCCGATGGCTCAGTCAGCGAAGGCTCTCCGATGGCTCAGTCACCGAAGGCTCTCCGATGGCTCAGTCACCGAAGGCTCTCCGATGGCTCAGTCACCGAAGGCTCTCCGATGGCTCAGTCAGCGAAGGCTCTCCGATAGCTCAGTCAGCGAAGGCTCTCCGATGGCTCAGTCAGCGAAGGCTCTCCGATGGCTCAGTCAGCGAAGGCTCTCCGATGGCTCAGTCAGCGAAGGCTCTCCGATGGCTCAGTCAGCGAAGGCTCTCCGATGGCTCAGTCAGCGAAGGCTCTCCGATGGCTCAGTCAGCGAAGGCTCTCCGATGGCTCAGTCAGCGAAGGCTCTCCGATGGCTCAGTCAGCGAAGGCTCTCCGATGGCTCAGTCAGCGAAGGCTCTATGATGACTCAGTCAGCGAAGGCTGTCCGCAAGCATCATTGGCTCAGGCCTCCCTTCCTTAGACGTGCGGTATGAAGCAGCAGATAAAAGACAAGGTATTATTATAGGCGACTCCAATGTCAAACTCCAGTCACCTTTATCGCTCTGTAAACCAAGCGCCTATTTCTTGGCATCTTTACGCTGTTTATTTAGCATTTTTGGGTTGCCCAGCATGCCTCATTTAGCAGCCTCAAAGCACTGCAGAGGAGAGAGTAAAAGGGCATTGTACATTCGTTTGATACGCGCAGTTTGGCCAGACATTAGTGTCGTTCACAGAAGCATTTATGAGTATGGAAGTAGTACTACAGGAGCAATCTTTTATATGCTCTTGTATTCCTTTGTGAATCAGCTCGAAATGTCCAATTCTCTAGTTGTAAAAGCACACGGTCCGTTTTAGGTCTCGCCTGAGACAATCCATGCGCTGTCGCTTGCGCGAAATTTTGTTAGCTTATAGTGGGCTAAGAGTCTGCCCACTGCTTACCAATGGTTGGCCTTATTGTCACTCTCAATTATCTTGCTGCTGTTTGGTCAGAGCATGCCAACTTCACTTCCTGTTCGTGTGCTTGTCCCTCCCCTGGAACATGGCCCAAGTACCTTCAGAACCTTTCAGAACTACTTTTTTCTTTTAGGTCAAACACTCCATCAGAGTGCATTTATTTGCAGGCTGTCTCCCTCATGTGCTTCTACTCCCTTCTCTCTGTGTTGTTGCTTACGCCTACATCCACCTGTCCCTGTCCACATTGTTGCTTTAACTCTTTTTGTTGTTGCTTCCCCATCCACTGTTCTCTGTGCTGTTGCTTTGCCGCTCCTATGCTCTCATCCCCCTTTGTGTTATTTCTTGCCCCCCACCCTCCTGTCCCTTTCCCCGTTGTTGCTTGCCCCATCCCACTTTGTGTTGTTGCTTACCCCCTTTCACCCAGCTCTGTGTTGTTGCTTGCTCAATCTTGCTCAGTCCAGCATTGTTGCCTGCTCCCTAAAACACCCCTGTCTCATCCTGCATGGTTGCTGGTCCCCTCACGCCCCATCCTGTGTTATTGTTTGCCCCTCCCAAACTCCGACCCCATCCCATGTTGTTGCTTGTCCCTCCCATCCTCCTGCCCCTTCCCGCATTGTTGCTTCCCCCTCATACCCTCTCACCTCATCCTGCATTGCTGCTTCCCAATCCCACCCCCTTCTGTATTGTTTCTTGCACCCTCCCAGCCTCCCATCCCGCCATAAAAAAACAAGCATTGTCAAAGCCAATAGGTCTCAGTGCAACTGCTGAGCAGCAAGGCTGAAAGTTTTTTTAAAAGCACTATGATGCAGCCTGCACTGGCCACATCTTAGCACTTTTCTTTTTATAACTGGCTGGATACATCAACAAGTTTTGTGTTGCACCTCTTACATCCCTCCAACATGCCTCCTGCCTCACCATCCCACCAGCAATTAAGAAAATGCAGTATGACACGACTAGCGCTGGCTACTTCATAGAGCTTTTTTTTCACATTTTCATCCATGCTGCACAACAGCCTCATACTTTGCAACATAGCTAAAAACATTAACAAAGCCAGTAGCTTGCATAGGTGATTCCTATTGACTTTTCCAGTGCTTGTTGTTTGTAGTTAATGTATATCAATATTTCAGGAATTCTGCAATTTTAGATGGTTTGGTTACAGTTCACAAAGGCATGTAAGAATATGTAAAAGAGTGCAACAGGAGAACTACTTTACATACTGCCTTTGTGTGAAGAATCCACTGATGTGAAAAGTTTGAAATCCACTTGGAGATGCAAGTCTAAGGAAATCTTTCCACATAGAAACACGAAAGGTCAAATTGATATTTTAATAGTAAATCTTAAAGGTCTCATCTTGAAAGTGAAGTCACAATAGGTCTAAGACTGCACCCTTAAATCAAACCTCTGGGATCCTTGTTGTTGGTGATGTAGAACTTTCACTAGAAGACCCCAGTGACACTTACAAGATCTTGCACAGTGCTCTGGCCTGAACTGGCTCCTTCGTGCACAACAAAAACGAACAAATATTGAAAAAGCCAAGAGGACTGGCTTGCATTTTCAGTACCGACTAAAATATTGTTAAAAAATCCTGCTGCTGTGAAAAAACAAAACAAAAGAAGGTTGCTTTCTGGATACACAGCATCTTTGAAATAAAGACTTTTATGTGCCATGTTTCAGTGTACTTTTGAGATATAAAATAGCTATTCATCTTTCATGCACTGCAATGCAAGCACTCCATAGGACGGGGTAAGAAATGTCAAACAGCCAATAGCATGAACTACTAGAGAAATACTCATCTGAGCGGATCCAAAGTCCAATATATATATATATATATATATATATATATATATATATATATATATATATATATATCTAAAGAATTTGTAACACTATGTCTAGTTGACAGCTGCGTTGTCAACTCAGAACTAGAAATGTAAAGAACTAGAGTGACGTGAAGTGATTTGCCTAAGATCACACGGTGTGACGCACAGGAAACATGAAGATTAAAACCTTGGTTCTGAGCTAAACAATTTAACGGCTATGGGTGCCCTTTACAAGAACACATCGGGCGACTCTTTCAGGGCTCAAGACATCTGCACCAACGCTATGCTATCCCTTTGCCACCTGAAACACATTTTTTCAGAACCTAACTTTTTTAAATCATTCGCTGCTCATGCGGTCACAGTTTAGTGATCAGAAACCGGGCAGCCTCCGAGACATTAACCTCTAGACTTAGTCAAACAGAAACAAACGGCCCAGCGTGGGGAGGGGTCGGCCGTGTGATTTATACTTCTGCGCAAGTCAACAATGTAAACGTATTTATGGCCTGCCCCTTCGCTGGAATCTAATGGGGGTGGGCCAATGGAGATATTTCACTGACTAACAGTGTCTGTAGTAGCACTCCCCCCACCCCACAATCACGGTGAGAGGATTCCCTGACTTTGTATTCCTTTAGAGCACTTTAAATCTTCGGAGAACCACAGTTTCAGTTTTCCTACCAGTCCAAATTCCTTTATGTTTCACTACAAAAAATGAATCGAAGAGTTTTATCGAAAGAACAGTGTGGATTATTTTTTGGTTACAGTAAACTCAAAAGCCAAGGGGGTGGCGGGAAAGATCACTGGAGTCCGGGCGTGGGGGTATTGCTACTCGCACTAGGGCATTAAGCATTGCACTTCTTTAACCCAATGCTGTACATTCTGTATGCAGGAAACTCATTATTTTCAGAGCATCTCAACATTTCCACAGTCAGAATCGAGCAGTGTGGGCTGGCTTGGTAATTGAGCCCCCCAAAAGGCCCAGTTACTAGCAGTGCCCAGCAGGGCGCTCCCATAAGCGGGCCAGGGCTGCCTTCCCTTATTACCCCCCCCCCCCCGGGTGCCAGAGGTGCAGCTGCACCGTACCCACTCCGGGCGAGCCAGGCAGTCTGATGCCCCTTGTCCATTCCGAAGCTACTGCCCCTTACCCATGCCAGAGGTGTCCAGAGATGTCTGTGCCTCTTACCTGTACCAGGGTTCCAGAGGCGCCACTGTCCTTGCTCACCCAGGGGTGCCCACGGAGGTGCCCGTCCCTCTCCCAGTCATGTCCAAACAATCACCAGCTTGCCAATGTCAGGGCTGGTCAGATGTGCTCTGCCCTTGCCTTCCCAAGGGTGTCCACAGAGGTAATGCTGCCCTGCTGCCCCTCCTTATGCCAGCCATGTCCTAAGAAGTGGCTACACGTTACCAATGCCAGGGTTATCCAGATGCACAACATGGAAACACTTCCCACATAGGCTCAAAACAAAAACACCACCACTCCAACTACACGATGAAGCTTTCTATCAGTGCGGGTAAGTGCTTAAGCACCCCGCATAGGGCTGGTAGGCGCTATACAAATGCTGCAATACAGCACAGTGATCTTCTGTCCTTGTCCATACTAGCTAGGGGGTGTCCACAGAGGTGCTGCTATCCCTCACACGTGCCAGGGCTGTCTAGAAGTGCTGCGTAGACACGCCCTACCCCCCTGTCAGGGTACCCATGGGTGCTGCCTTTCAATGCCAGGGGTGCTGCTGTATATACCAGTGCTAGCTTTGCCTGTCACTATGCTGCTGTCCGTCCATCCTTCTACAAATACTTGGGAGTGCCCAGACATGCTGCTTACCTTTACACACCAGGAGAACCCAGAAACCCGCTGCTTTATGTCTGTGCTAGGGACGTCCATATATGTCGGTGCCCCTTACTCAGTGCTCCTTACTCAGTGCTTTAAATGGAAATGTAGAAGTGCGGGTACTCACTATTCAGAGTGCCTGTTTGCTCCTGAGAAGTGCCGGTACTCTCCCATTAAACATGCTGTTCAAGTGCTGAGAAGTGCAGGTACACTCCCTTTCGAATTAAAGAAGTGAAGGTACTCCGTACCGGACAGTAGCTGCCCATTTAAAGCACTGCCCTTACTAACTCCTGCCCGCTGGGAATCCCAGTGTGTGTGCGGTCTCTTACCCATGCAAGGCACGCTCAGAAGTGCCGCTGCCCTTCACACGTGGCAGGGGTGCCCACAACTGCTGCTGCCCCCTGCACGTGCCAGGCATGGAGATAAGTTCGGCTGTTCCTCGCCAGTGCCTACGTGCACACAGTGCTCGAGCCCTTTACCCATGCCAAGTTGGGGTGGTGGAGTATGTGCTGCCCTTCACCCGTGCCAAGGCGTGGAGAGGTACTGGCGGTGCCCATGCCAGCAGCCAGTGCCCTGCGGTATCATTGACTGGAATGCCCCGGGCGAACAGATGCGTGGCAGCAACTTACCTGGGTTCAGATGGCTCTGGAAGTAGAAGATCACCAGTATGAAGGAGCCGAGACATGTGGCCAGCACCATCACTTTGTTCCTCCTCATCTTCTCCATGCGGCTCGTGCCCATCTAGGGAGCCCGGGTCCTGGCGGCGGGCAAGCAGAGGGTGCTCATCCCCCCTGGGTCCCTGCCAGGCTGGGCTCCCCTCTCTGCGCCTTGGTAACTTCCAGCAGCAGCGGCTGCACGGGCTGAAGCACCACCGAGCGCAAGCTCCCGGGTAACAGCAGCCCACAAAGGGCTGTACCAAGTCTGCCAGTGGGCGGGAGGGGCGTGCTGGAAGATACCAACATAATGGGCTTCCGACCTCCCGTCACATAGTCATCAGGGGCTCTAAGAGGGGAATAGGCATGGCTGGGGATATTCCTCGCAGGGGTCCAGCAAAGAAAGGGATGGCGCGCATGCCAGCACCCCTCGCATGGATGTGGGGTGCCCCAGCCCCTCAGCCCCCTGCTGGAGGCTGCTCCTGCCCTTTGTGCTGCTGCTGAGTCCTGCCAGCTGCTGGAGTCTGGCCAGCTCTCGGGGAATGGGACATAGTTCCACTGCAAATACGGCTCTTCGAGCAAGGACAGGACGGACCGAGGAAGAAATGCAGCAAGCGAGAGAGGACATCGCATACTTACAAACTCTTCCTATTTCGGAGACCGACCCCCCTCTTTTTAGTAGCAAAGGATGACATTTCTCAACTTTTTCAACCTTGTTTCTCCAGCAACAACTCCGGCGGCAGCGCTCCTCAATGGGCGCGTAAAATTGACCCATACTCACTTTGTAGGTGCAAAGTTTATATTTATTTCAAAATGTCGATATTTTTCGACATTATTGTAATTAGAACTGGTATTTCTCTACTGGTGCACGCCTACCAAACCCTGAGAAATCAGCATAGTTGAAAATCAGTTCACGCCACGTGGGTTGCCTTTAGCTATTCCTGCATCTTATTCGCCAGACCGTTGGATTCTGGGGCTTGTAGTTTCTCAAATGCGGTCACAACCGTGGGCATACAAGTCACAGCATACAGAGTGCTGTTGCCTGAAACCCAGGACTGGCGAAGGGGTCTCTCCATGATGTAGTAGGGCCAGTTGGCATCTCTGTTATATCTGCACTACAGTCCTGTCGGCGCCCAGTCCTATATGTCATTTACCCTGTTCTGCGCACCAAGGGCTTGGACCAGGAGTGGTGTAGCCCGTATTGGATTTGGGGCTTCCCCCTGAGTCCATCTCTCTTGTTGATTAAACATTACGCAACGTGGGCCATGTTTAGGACCCGGTTTGCATTGCTCCTGCACCAAGCAAGGTGGTGCAAGAGCGACGTGAACCTAAAGTCATATTTTTGAAGCCACGCAAACCACTTTGTGTGGCTTTGAATGTCTTAAAAAATATGGAGTAATGCCACGCAGCACAAATTACTGTGTTGCATTACTCTGCGCAAGGGAGGGCGCCCATGGGCGTTGTGTGGGTGTTTCCCACAACTCCCATGGTTTTTGACGCAGTCCCAGATTCACCAAACCTGGGAATGCGCTAAAAAGATGCGCCTCCCCATGTGAGGCGCAACAAGGAGCAATATCTTTATTTTTCCTCGTTCTATGTGTGCTGGATTCTGCAGCACACACAGTAAAAGGAAAAAGACTCTCAAGATTGTTTTTGTGCAGGAAGGGCCCATTTCTGCACAAAAACAATTCTCCTATAACACGGGCACCCATGCAAGGGTGGGTGCGTAGGCTGCCAAAAGGCGCATGGGGAAAGGACAGGAATGTGCCATATTGGATAAATACAGGTCATTACTGCCCTTTTCAGTGACGCAGGGCAAGGTGACTTGCTGCGCTTCCCTGCAGCACTATTTCTTAAATATGCCCATAAGTATTAGGATAAAAGCGTTTCTCTTTTAAGAACGACAGACAAGAACTAATGTTAAAGGGTTTCACTCAAGTAATATAAGTTGCAGAAATTCATAAGCGCAGTCATAAATCAATTAGTACAATAAGTGACAAATCATATGGCATACAAAGAGGAACTCAGTAAAGTTCTGCTAGAAATCCAGTATAGATATTCACCTTCTAAGAAAGGGGAAAGGTGTGCTCCCAACTAGGAGAAATCTCAAACTTTTATAGGGCTTGAGACAAAAGATTCATACATTTATTTTATACATTTCTCACTCTCGTAACCAATAGAAATAAAGCAAAAGCAACAGTTGGTAAAGAAATACATTTGCGGATTTTCTCACTATTCTAATACGTGGAGTTCTAGTGTTCACAGCATCTGCTCTCGGTACATGAAATGTTACATAGTATGTTATTTGCGCTGGGACAGTGGCTTTGTCCTTTAGAAGGTACTCTCTGCTGGAGTAGTCACAGGAAATCATTCCTCAGCCAGTGAAAATCTACAAGACTTTATTATGACACAGAATAAACTGCGGCTAGACCCAAGTGTTGCTCTGCAGCATCACAGAAAATGGATGACAGAATAAAGTTAGCCTACATTTCTTGAAAGCTCGTTTTCTCATGTTTCATACACCACAAACGAAAAACAGATCTCACAGTCCCTATGAGCACTCCCAAAATGACTTCTCAAAACTTGGCAAGTGTGATAAAGTGATTTTAAAAAATCCCAATGAAAGCAGATGGTAACATGACTCATTTTGTTTGTATTTATGCATATATTTGTATATTTGAGCATCCCTACTAGAGGTGTTGTACAGAGGCTCCAGTAACTCCACAGGTTTCCATGAATACATTTCCCAGCTCCATTCATAAGTAACTCACCCAGTCTAGGTGGTTTTCTATGCATTGTGCAAATCGTTGTCTGGTCGAGCCTCTTATAAAATAAGGACTACATCTAGTCCCAGAATGGATATAAAAACATTGGCCTGTATGAGCTACTCTAGCATGGACCTGGGAAACTTAAGAGGTCTTTTCTCTAAATTTCCCCCCTTTTGCTGTAAGAGAAAAAACCCCTGCTTACATCAAAAGGCCCACGAAGGATAGATGTCAATTCCCTAAAATGCCAAGGTAATAGCAGTGGCAGCACACACTCAGGGCCTAATTACGACTTTTGGCAGAACGATGGCACGGCAGTGCAAACGTTCGCGCCACCGCTCCACAAAAGGTCACTGCCGCCAGCCAGATTACAACTTTGAAGTGGTCTGGTGGGCGGGTGGCATGGCGGTCCCGATGCGGTTCCTCTTTCAAAGGCAGCGGTGCCGTTGAAAAAGGCACCGCAATGGGACCGCACAACAAGGTTGCTGCACTGCATTGTCTTGAAAGTCCATGCCGTTCAGGAACGTATGTGCATGCACACAGGGGGACACATGTTATGCCCCCTGTGTGCATCCACATGCGGTGGAGGCACAGGAGGCGCTGTAGGTCCCCCTTTGTTTCCTCTCCGCCAGGGGATTTCATGGCGTTAGAACCAACATGAAACCCCTGGCAGAGAGGAAACTCGTAATATGCTTGGCAGGACCAAGGCAGTCCCGCCAAGCATATTGCAGTCTCAGAACTGCCGCACCACCTCCAGGGAACGGCAGTTCCCTGGTGGCAGCGGCGGTCTGACCACCGTAGTTGTAAATGGGCGGTCGGACCGCCGGTGCAGTGGTGGCTGGACCGCCACCGCCGCACCCCCACAAGTCTGGCAGTTTTCAGACTGCCAGACTTGTAATCGGGCCCTAAATGACCTGAACGGGGTGATCCCTGTCCTACCCAGTCACCTACTTGCTCCTGAGGGTTTTGGGATTGTCAAGGAGTTTTAATTACATAGATTAAATATAGTTCCCAGAGCCCCTAAATAACATCCATGCCACAAGCTTTTTAGCCTAGAAGTACGCCCTCAGCCCGGGGTGGATGCACAAACGGGGTGCAGTTCCGCCTCACAATATTTTCTAAAAACAGCACAACATGGTCAGATTTTAAAGAATGTAACGTATTTTTTCAGAAATTATTTGCAATATTAATATTAAGTAATGGTGCCTTTCAAGGCACAGTCAGGGAGGAACATTGGGAATTTTCACGAAATAATATGAAACGGTGTTTTTGAGAGCAACTCCAAACAGTAAAATTGATGAAAACTGGGCAGAACATAAAAGCAATGTCCTGCTGTCAGTCAACACTGCAGTGAGAGTGCCTGGATCCTGCAGGTGAGACCCTGATGGGCTAGTCAGCAGCACAGCTAGACAAGGTAGGCCTATGGTGTTGGGGGGGAGCATTTGCACAGCTCTGGAAGTGGGATATCTTGGACACAGCTCAGAGGCGATGGGCCCCTTCCACTAAACACAGGAGGAAAAACTAGCCAGGCAGCGGCACAACCATCCCGGATCTATGACAGAATATTGGCCACAAATTATCGGGATACAAAATCTTGTTACAGAAATATTGAGAACATTAATATCGACTTTTGATACATTGAACGGAAAATGCAATAACATTGAGTATAAAATATCAACATAAAAAATATTGGAAAATATATAATATCGACAACAAAAATATAGAACCCAACAATATTGAGTGCACAATATAACAAATGAAAGACAACTTAAACAAAAATATCAAACATGTTGGCAACTTAAACATCAATAATAAATACATAAAAATGTATAAATAACAAGAATATTATAAATGAATATTATATGTTAAAATTATATCATAGGGCCTGTTTACGATGGCGGTGGGACTGTCACCGTCAGGCCGCCAGTGGTGGTCCCACTGCCATCCAGTCCATTGGATCTGACTGCTGCATTAGGATGCAGGCGGTCGGATCTCGGCTGGCGGGGAGAAAGACTGTCGCATCCGATAGGATCAAGGATCCTGTCAGTGCGGTGGTCGGACTCCTATTCCCTACAATGGGGCGGTGCCTCATCAGGCACCGCCATAGGGATTAGGATGTCACTTTCCGCCAGCCATTCCATGGCGGTTAACCCGCCATGAAAAATCAGGCGGAAAGTGACTTTGGCAGCCCTTAGAAGGGCCCCCTTACCCCCTGGCCCTCTGCTTGCCAGGTAGGTCGCTCCCCCACCACACAGCTCCGCCTGTGTTGTCTGCCCGCTGCTTCTGCAGGTAAGATCGCCCTCTGCTTGTGGCCCCGGTGCCCGTATTTTCTGCTTGTCTCCCCATTTTCCTTTCTGTGCCCCTCGCTGCCCCATTGTCGTTGTGCCCGTGATTTTGTCTGCCTTTCTCCCCTTTTTCCTTCTGTGCCCCTCTCTGCCCCATTGTCGTTGTGCCCGTGATTTTGTCTGCCTTTCTCCCCTTTTTCCTTCTGTGCCCCTCGCTGCCCCATTGTCGTTGTGCCCGTGATTTTGTCTGCTCTCCCCTTGTTTTCCTTTCTGTGCCCCTCGCCGCCCCATTGTCGCTGTGCCCGTGATTTTGTCTGCTCTCCCCTTGTTTTCCTTTCTGTGCCCCTCGCTGCCCCATTGTCGCTGTGCCCGTGATTTTGTCTGCTCCCCCTTGTTTTCCTTTCTGTGCCCCTCGCTGCCCCATTGTCGTTGTGCCCGTGATTTTGTCTGCTCTCCCCTTGTTTTCCTTTCTGTGCCCCTCGCTGCCCCATTGTCGCTGTGCCCGTGATTTTGTCTGCTCTCTCCTTGTTTTCCTTTCTGTGCCCCTCGCTGCCCCACTGTCGTTGTGCCCGTGATTTTGTCTGCTCCCCCTTGTTTTCCTTTCTGTGCCCTCGCTGCCCCATTGTCGTTGTGCCCGTGATTTTGTCTGCCTTTCTCCCCTTTTTCCTTCTGTGCCCCTCGCTGCCCCATTGTCGCTGTGCCCGTGATTTTGTCTGCTCTCCCCTTGTTTTCCTTTCTGTGCCCCTCGCTGCCCCACTGTCGTTGTGCCCGTGATTTTGTCTGCGCTCCCCTTGTTTTCCTTTCTGTGCCCCTCGCTGCCCCACTGTCGTTGTGCCCGTGATTTTGTCTGCTCCCCCCTTGTTTTCCTTTCTGTGCCCCTCGCTGCCCCATTGTCGTTGTGCCCGTGATTTTGTCTGCCTTTCTCCCCTTTTTCCTTCTGTGCCCCTCGCTGCCCCATTGTCGCTGTGCCCGTGATTTTGTCTGCTCTCCCCTTGTTTTCCTTTCTGTGCCCCTCGCTGCCCCACTGTCGTTGTGCCCGTGATTTTGTCTGCTCCCCCTTGTTTTCCTTTCTGTGCCCCTCGCTGCCCCATTGTCGCTGTGCCCGTGATTTTGTCTGCTCTCCCCTTGTTTTCCTTTCTGTGCCCCTCGCTGCCCCATTGTCGCTGTGCCCGTGATTTTGTCTGCTCTCCCTTGTTTTCCTTTCTGTGCCCCTCGCTGCCCCACTGTCGTTGTGCCCGTGATTTTGTCTGCTCCCCCTTGTTTTCCTTTCTGTGCCCCTCGCTGCCCCATTGTCGTTGTGCCCGTGATTTTGTCTGCCTTTCTCCCTTTTTCCTTCTGTGCCCCTCGCTGCCCCACTGTCGTTGTGCCCGTGATTTTGTCTGCTCCCCCCTTGTTTTCCTTTCTGTGCCCCTCGCTGCCCCATTGTCGTTGTGCCCGTGATTTTGTCTGCTCTCCCTTGTTTTCCTTTCTGTGCCCCTCGCTGCCCCACTGTCGTTGTGCCCGTGATTTTGTCTGCTCTCCCTTGTTTTCCTTTCTGTGCCCCTCGCTGCCCCACTGTCGTTGTGCCCGTGATTTTGTCTGCTCCCCCTTGTTTTCCTTTCTGTGCCCCCGCTGCCTCTCGCCATTCCCGCCGCTGCGCCCCTGCGGCCCCGCCCCTGACTGCCCATTCGCTGCCCCTGCCTCCCGCCTCCCAGCTGCTCCTCCCTCCCACCTCCCCATGAATGGCGGCCGCTGTGCGGCCGCGCGCTGGCGCGCCGAAGGCGCGCCTAAGGCAAGCTCCGTCTGCGCCCGTCCGCGACTGGACCGCGCCCAGCGCCAGAACCCCTGGATCCCACCAACGCAACACTACTCGACGGACCTACGACGCCGCCACACTCACCGCACTCAATGCCGGCCGGAACCCTGCCTGCTACCGAGCCTCACCGAGACGCACCCACGGACCCTTCACCTGCCAAACCTGCCGATTCACCTGCCCCCGGACGTGCACCACCTCCGCCAAGTCGAGCAACAGCAGCAACCACCTGAAATGCATCCTGCTGAACACCCGCTCCGTCCACAGGCACGCCGTGGAACTCTGGGACCTGCTCGACGCAACAGCACCGGACATCGCCTTCCTCACCGAAACCTGGATGAACGCCTCCTCAGCGCCCGACATCGCCATAGCCATCCCGGACGGATACAAGATCACCCGGAGGGACCGCGTCAACCAGACGGGAGGAGGCATCGCCATCGTACACAAGAACACCATCCGCATCTCGACTAACTCCGACGAGACCTTCTCCGCCGCCGAACACCTACACTTCCAGATACACACTGACCCCAAGACCACCCTCCGAGGCACCCTCATCTACAGACCCCCGGGACCACGCACACTATTCAGCGAAGACATCGCAGACTTCATCAGCCCGCACGCCATGCCCTCCGCCGACTACATCCTCCTAGGGGACCTCAACTTCCACCTGGAGAACAGCAACGACAGAAACACCACCGCCCTGCTGGACAACCTCGCCAACCTCGGACTCAAGCAACTGGTGAACACGCCCACCCACTACGCCGGCCACACGCTTGACCCCGTCTTCTCGTCCAGCAAGCACATCTCCTTCAGCCACGCCACCGGACTCCACTGGACCGACCACAGCTGCGTCCACTTCAGCTTCAGAAAGACTGCGACCCACCACCACCCGCAACAGGCTCCCCGCCGGAGCTGGAGCAAGATCACCGCCGAGCAGCTCACCACCTCCCTCAGCCAGAACACACCCACCAACACAACGGACCCAAACGAAGCAGCCAGCAACCTCGCCAAGTGGCTGACCGCCTGCGCCGACGACCTCGCACCACAAAAAACCCTCCCAGCAGACCCGGAAGCAAGAAAACCCCTTGGTTCACCAACGAACTCAAGGAATCCAAGAAGAACTGCCGCACTCTCGAGAAAACCTGGCGACTCGACCAGACCACAGACAACAGGACCGCCCTCAAGCACGCCACCCGCAAACACCACCAGCTGATCCGTGCCACCAAGAAGTCGGCACTCAAAGAACGACTGGACAACAACGCCCATGACAGCAAGGAACTTTTCAGCATCGTCAAAGAGTTCTCCAACCCCAGCGCCGGAAACAACGACATCACCCCTCGCAAGACCTCTGCAACTCACTCTCCGCGTTCTTCCACCGCAAGATCACCGACATACACAACAGCTTCGACGCACAAACAACGCACCCTACCGCCGAACCAACGCCCGCCACCACCACCCTCTGCAACTGGACCCCGATCAGCACCGAAGACACCACCCGCACGATGAACTCCATCCACTCCGGATCACCAACCGACCCCTGCCCACACCACGTCTTCAACAAAGCCGACGCCACCATCGCACCCCATCTCCGGGACATCATCAACTCCTCCTTCCACACCGCCACCTTCCCGGAGAGCTGGAAGCACGCCGAGCTTACCGCCCTCCTGAAGAAACCAACGGCGGACCCCACCGACCTCAAGAACTACCGTCCCATCTCGCTCCTTCCGTTTCCGGCCAAAGTCATCGAGAAGACCGTCAACAGACAGCTTGCCGCCTTCCTCGAGACGAATGGATCCCTCGACCCCTCGCAGTCCGGGTTTCGGGCCAACCACAGCACCGAGACCGCCCTTATCGCAGCCACCGACGACATCAGAACCCTAACCGACAACGGGGAAACAGCTGCCCTCATCCTCTTGGACCTCTCCGCGGCGTTCGACACCGTCTCCCACCGCACCCTAGTGAAGCGCCTCAGCAACATCGGAATCCGAGAGAAAGCACTGGAATGGATCATCTCGTTCCTAGCCGGAAGAACCCAGAGAGTCCGCCTCCCCGTTCAGATCCGAAGCCACCGAAGTCATCTGCGGCGTTCCACAAGGATCCTCACTCAGCCCAACCCTCTTCAACGTCTACATGAGCCCCCTCGCAGCCATCGCACGCCGACACAACCTCAACATCATCTCCTACGCCGACGACACCCAGCTGATCCTCTCCTCACCAACGACCCCACCACCGCCAGAGCCAACCTACACGACGGGATGAGAGACGTCGCCGACTGGATGAGGAACAGCCGCCTTAAACTGAACTCAGACAAGACGGAAGTCCTCATCCTGGGCTCATCACCCTCCGCCTGGGATGACTCCTGGTGGCCCCCGGCCCTGGGCACCGCGCCCAAGCCAACGGACCACGCACGCAACCTGGGCTTCATCCTGGACTCCTCCCTGTCGATGACCAGACAAGTCAACGCCGTCTCATCTTCATGCTTCAACACCCTGCGCATGCTCCGCAAGATCTTCAGATGGATCCCCACTGAAACCAGGAAGACCGTCACCCAGGCACTCGTCACCAGCCGACTGGACTATGGGAACACCCTCTACGCCGGAACCACAGCCAAACTTCAAAAGAGACTCCAGCGCATCCAGAACGCCTCCGCACGACTCATCCTGGACATCCCCCGACACAGCCACATCACCGGACACCTGAAAGACCTGCACTGGCTCCCCGTCAGCAAGAGAATCACGTTCAGACTCCTCACCCACGCACACAAGGCCCTCCACGACCTGGGCCCAAAGTACCTCAACGACCGCATGACCTTCTACACGCCCACACGCCAGCTACGATCAACCAGCCACGCCCTCGCCACCGTACCACGCATCCGCAGAACCACCGCCGGAGGAAGATCCTTCTCCTACCTGGCAGCCAAGACCTGGAACTCCCTCCCCACTCACCTTCGGCGAACCCAGGACCATCTCTCCTTCAGGAAGCAGCTCAAGACCTGGCTGTTCGAGCAGTAACTTACCCCCTCCCCCAGCGCCTTGAGACCCTCCCGGGTGAGTAGCGCGCTCTATAAATGCCGTGATTGATTGATTGATTGCTATGGGCCCTGGGGAGCAGCTAAGGTGCCCCCATAAACATCTCTGCACCATGTGGCAGGCACCGCATGGTGCCTGTCACATAGTGCAGGGATGTTTGGAATGTGTATATTTTGTACTGCAGCATGTGCTGCAGCCCGCAGCACAAGCAGCAATGTAAAGTATACACAGTGCGGCCGCCGTGAAGGCAGTTGCATCCTAATGTGGGTAGCGGGACCGCCGACGTCTAGTCAGGCAGTCCTGCTTCCGCCACGGTGCCGGTCAGACAAAAGTCCGACCGGCATCGTAATCAGGCCCATAGTTAGGTTAAAATGTCAGTTAAAACAACATTTTAAACATAAAAAACACTAAAATTCACCAGTTATAGTTTACTGAGTTAAGTAGAACTTGTGCCACCACCATGCTCAGAGTTGTCATCAAAGATGTCATTTGAGATGGCAACAGTGATATCATCAATGATGCTATTGAACATGTTATAAGGGATGTAATCTGTGAGGTCAGAAGCAGAGCATTGTGGGAACATAAGTTCCAGTTAGCTCAGGAAACTATATGTGGCAAATTTCAGTGTTCTTTTTAGTTGAAATGTTATCTTTTAATCAACATTTTCACTAAAACTGCAAAGAAAGGTATTGTTACCATACCTAAATATATCGTCCCTTTAACCTTTGTGTTTTGTTCTGTGAATTTCTAAGATTTCTTTAATGTGAAGTAACCATACTCAACCCATCGGGGTGCCAAAGCCCCATCATGCACAGCCTTTGGCCATGCTTCTTGTGGAGTTGGATGCAGGGTCTGGCCTTAGCCAGGCCCTGTACCCACCCACCCGTGGGTGGTCAACCCCCCAAGGAGAGCCACACCACAATTTTTTATGTTTGGTAATTCATTTACCCGTTGTCTAGAGAGTACCTCTGGAGTCCCCCAAGAGTCCCTCGGACCTACTACGGGCCACTTCAAATTGTTTTTTAAAACTTTGGGCATGGGGAGAGGCTCTCTGGGACCCTCCACAAGGGCTAGGGGTCAGGATATCCCTAACCTTCCCCCTTATGTGCTTTTCAAAAACCTTTTTAAGATAGGGGGCCAAGACAACATTTCTTTTCATGTTGCGGCCAGCCAATCAGAGTGCTTGCTCTCAAAATTCCCCCTTTTCCAATCAGAAGGCTTGACTTTTTGAATACCAGCCCAACGTTCCAGATATCTATAACATTTGAACCTTAATTTCTCAAAAACTACTGATCGGATTTACACCAAATCATAAAAAGTACGTTTTCTGGGTAACGATCTTGCTTTCTGCCAAATTTAGTGTAATTCCATACAATCGTAGTGCTGTTCAAAAATCTCGATGGAAATTGCGTTTTAGGGCCACCCCTTTTTCTCAGCCCCTGCTTGACGGATCACCATGAAACTTTCCAAGAATGAGCTGAGGTGGGCAAACCTTTTTTTGGAAAGTTTTTTGAAAATTCCTCATACAGCGTCAAAGTTATTAGCAAAGCAAAGAATCCGTTTTGTATGGTAACTAGGTCCTAACTATAACTACACAATGGCGACTGCCAATGTGTAATATATATATATATATATATAATATATTACTCCACACGTTTTGGAAGGTGACTGCATGCACCTGATCACCGCTGGTGCTCAGCAGGAGCTCGAGCCACAGTACTCTCTTTTTTTTTTCATCAAGAAAGAGCCAGCACTCCCAGCTAATGTGCTTCAGTGAAAGATTTATTTCGCTGAGCTCCTAAGCGTTTTGGTGCAGGCAGGACCTTTTTTTGGGGACTTTTATATAGCGCGAACTTGACCCAATGGTATCAGAGCGTTTTACATGAGCACCAGATGCGCTACAGACAGACACGTTCATTTTGTTTGGCACGCGGAGATTAGGTGATTTGCCCAGAATCACAGGATGTTGAGCGTCCCTGCCAAGACTCGATCTCGGTTCCCCAGCTTCGAGGTCGGCCGCTCTAGCCATTAGGCCACATCCTCCCCTCTACCTTGTTCATGATATGCAGGCTCAGATCAAACAAAGATATTTAAACAAGTGACTAAACAAGAAAATTAAACATAAACAAAGGACCATTGAGAAAACAACTTTCATGCTTAAACACAGCTGCCATCTTATCCTGGCCCATAGTTCTCATAATATACGATGACTGGGTGCGGCGTTCATTTGGCAAAGAGCTAACGTAACAAACATAATGTATAACAAAATTACATTACAGCATGGTTATGCAGGGTATTTCAAACATAAACGAGGTTTTGAGTCCCGCGTTTACCCACAGTATCAAAATCGAACATATCATACATCTGAAAATGGTCAGTTTATTAAGCAAAATTGCTCTGTCGTGGTCAGCAATACAGTAGCTCATTCAATATGCAAAATGTATCCCATATGGGCTAACACACCTGCGCATGCCATACAATCATGCCCAAGAGGGCAAACGGTTAATTCAAACATAGAATTCACTATAACCAAAATACAAAAATGGAACAATCCATTACCCAACCGGGCCAAAATCCCTACTCTCCTCACACCAGGCTGTCCCATGTATGTATACTCTTTTCAAGTGTCCTGAAATTGCAAAAATTCAAACAAATGATTAGTGCTTATTTTAAAACAGATCACAGCCGTGATTTCTTAGAGAGAGAAAACAGATAGATAAGTGCATATAATTAACTGTCCACATTCAATCCTCTAGGTTCAAGCAAGTCAAATTTTAAAATGTATTTTGCTTCTCACCTGCGGAGAGACTTTTCCCTATTGCCTCCTCTGGGAACATTGTCAATTACATAATACTGTAACTGATCAGGGCCCCCCTGATGTGTCATCCAGAAATGTCTTGCGCCGGGGTACGTATTATCCTTATTCTTAATGCCCCTCAGATGTTGGAGGACTCTTTTGTGGGCTTGTAGGTCAGTGCTGCCTATGTAAACTTTGTTACAACTACATATGAGCATGTAAATTGCAAATTCAGTTTTACAAGTTAGGTGTCTCACAATTTTCATGTCCTGTCCAAAGGGGGTGGATATAGATATTGCGTTTTTACCATACCTACAGGCTTTACACTAATCACACCTAAAACAAGCATTTGCCGCGCGGCCGTGAAAGTAACGCGGCCGCGCGGCCGTGAAAGCGAAAGTGATGGCAGGGACGCGCTCTGTGGTGGGGGAGGGGCAGAGCGAGGCGCTTGGGAGAGCAAGGCTTAAGGAGCCATGAAAGCCACATGGCGGCTGCGCGCGTGCACGCGCTCGTGAACGCAAGCTTTAGGCCAGGAAAAGATTGTGGTAGCACTTTGAAAAGCCACTCACTAAATTTCTCGCAGAGCAGCGCATGCACTGGCTCAGCGAGACCTAAAAAAGCCTGCTCTAGGTTTCAACCACCCTGTATTCACACTTCTGATATCATTTACCACCAGTTTGTCCCTAACGAACTTGGCTTTCCTGTAGGTGATTAGAGGTTTTGTGGGAATCAGATCAGCAATTATATTGTCACTGCGTAGTAGGTGCCAGTCTTTCTGCATTATTTTCCTAACTGAGAAATGATCTGTTTTATGTTGTTACAAATCTCACAGTCTTATTCCTTTCTGGGTATCATTTATTAGGGTATTTCTTAAAAAGTACCTCCTCATGTATGTTTGTAGATGCCCTTAAAAGTGCTGTGTCTAGTACCTTCTGACTGTACCCTCTTTGTCTGAAACTCTTAGTAATTTCTTCACTTGTGTTTTTGAAGCTCTCATCTGAATTGCAGATTCTCCGTGCTCTTAAGCATTCCCCGTATAGCATGCTGTTTCTTAAATTCAACGGGTGGCAACTAGAGGCATGCAAAGTACTATTGACTGAGGTGGGTTTCCCAAAAATGTTCATCAGGATTTTGCCATCCTCAATGGTCAGTGCTACATCTAGGAATTAGCTATGGGTGTCACTGATCTTGCTAGTAAATTCCAAATTCAGATTGTTTTGATTGGTGACTTTAACAAACTCTTGCACTGATGCCTTGTCCACTTTCCAAATTAAAAACAGATCATCATTGACACATACCCATAATGTGATATGTTTTGTCCAATTTTTTAGTTGCTCAAAGAGCACTTGCTCCTCCCACCAGTCCATTTGCAAATTCACATAGCTGGGGGCACAGCAGGTGCCCATCGCTCTCCCCTTCTGTTGTTCAAAGATATGCCCATCAAAGAAAAATATGTTATTTTATTAAGCAAAACTTAATCATTAGAATCAGCATTGCATTATGTTCATAAAACCTGATTGGTCTTGCCTTCAAGAAATGTTGGGCGGCCCTGAGACCAACCTCGTGGACTATACTAGTGTATAGAGAGGTGACATCAAGTGTCATTATTAGCATGTCCTACTTCCACTCAACATCAAAAATTCTTTTAAAAATAATCAGTTGAATCTTTTGAGTATGATGGGAGGCTTAAGACAAAAGGTCAATGAATTTACAGGTGTTCTCCAATAAACTCCCCTGCGCAGAAATGATGGATCTCCCAGGAGGTTTAGCGGCATTCTTATGAATCTTAGGTTATTTAATAAAAGATAGGAAGCTTGGGAGAGGTGTTATTAAAAATGTCAATTCATCGTCAGTCAGTAACTCTCTTGCATGCCACCCCTTGAGTTTGCTGTGAAATACCTCTATTATATCAGTGTATTGTGTCATAGTGATCTTTTTATAACACACTCCATTATTCAAATGACGGCATGCTTCCTCTAAATGCCATTTTCTAGGCTAAAGGACAACATTACCACCCTTGTCAGCCTTCCTTACCGCACAATCAACATCATTCAACAGTTTTGTTAACAAAGTATTAATCTCTTTCTACTCCTGGGTGTTACCCTTGGCTACTCTTTTCTTACCAAGCAGGATTTTCAAATCTTTCACCAAGGCAAAAGTGGAATCGCTCTCAGTTACTGAACACTCCAACTATCCGTGTGCACCCAAGGAAATGCATTGTGCATGCCTCATAAAAAATACAAAAAGAACAATTGATGGACAGAATGCAGAACAATGTCAAACATTCACCCCAGTCCAGAGATCTGGGCCTAAATCCATAGTTTCTTTGCTCTCCATGCCATTCCAGTTTAAAGCAGCCATATGCAAATCAGTCTTGACCCAGTTCCCCATGGGAACAGTCCAGCCCGAACTGCCAGGCCAGGTCCTCCCTGGACTGGAAAACAAGCATCCTAGGACCGGTTTCGGGGTTTCACCCCTCATCAGCCAGGCTAGCTTGACTCCAGTGGCATGGAGAGCACGGGACCCACGTCTGGGCATACCCGTCCCACTCAGGGCGACAAATGCAAAAAGAACAATTGATGGATAGAATGCTGAGCAATGTCAAACATTCACCCCAGTACAGAGATCTCGGCCTATATCCATCGTTTTTTTGCTCCCCATGCCATTCCAGTTTAAACCCAGCCATATGCAAATCAGTCTTGACCCTGTTCCCCATGGGAACAGTCCAGCTCGAGCTGCCAGGCCAGGTTCTCCCTGGACTGGAAAACAAGAATCCTAGGACCGGTTTCGGGGTTTCACCCCTCATCGACCAGGCTAGCTTGACTCCAGTGGCATGGAGAGCACAGGACCCACGTCTGGGCATACCCATCCCACTCGGGGTGACAAATGCAAAAAGAACAATTGATGGGCAGAATGTTGAGCAATGTCATACATTCACCCCAGTACAGAGATCTGGGCCTAAATCCATCGTTTTTTTGCTCCCCATGCCATTCCAGTTAAAACCAGCCATATGCAAATCATGCTTGACCCTGTTCCCCATGGGAACAGTCCAGCTCAAACTGCCAGGCCAGGTTCTCCCTGGACTGGAAAACAAGCCTCCTAGGACCGCTTTCGGGGTTTCACCCCTCATCAGCCAGGCTAGCTTGACTCCAGTGGCATTGAGAGCACACGACCCAAGTAGCGTGGTGAGCAAAAGAATGATGGATTGGAGTGAATGTTTGCTTTGTTCAGCATTCCGTTCATCAATTGTTTCTTTTGCATTTGTCACCCTAAGTGGGAAGGGTACGCCCAGACGTGGGTCCCGTGCTCACTGCGCCACTCGATTCAAGCTAGCCTGACTGATATGGGGTAATGCCCCGAAACCGGTCCCAGGATGCCTGTTTCCGGTCCAGGGAGGACCTGGCTTGGCAGTTCGGGTTGGACTGTTCCCATAAGGAACAGGGTCAAGACTGATTTGCATATGGCTGGGTCCAAACTGGGGTGGCGTGGTGAGCAAAAGAATGATGGATTAAACCCAGATCCTTGTGACTGGGGGTGAATGTTTGCATTGTTCAGCATTCCGTCCATCAATTGTTTTCCCTTTGCATTTGTCACCCTAAGTGGGAAGGGTTTGCCCAGACGTGGGTCCCGTGCTCACTGCGCCACTGGATTCAAGCTAGCCTGGCTGATGCCCTGAAACCAGTCCCAGGATGCTTGTTTCCGGTCCAGGTAGGACCTGGCTTGGCAGTTCAGGCTGGACTGTTCCCATGAAGAATAGGGTCAAGACTGATTTGTACATGGCTGGGTACAAACTGGGGTGGCGTGGTGAGCAAAAGAATGATGGATTAAACCCAGATCCTTGTGACGGGGGTGAATGTTTGCATTGTTCAGCATTCTGTCCATCAATTGTTTCTTTTGCATTTGTCACCCTAAGTGGGAAGGGTATGCCCAGACGTGGGTCCCGTGCTCACTGCGCCATTGGATTCAAGCTAGCCTTGCTGATGAGGGGTGATGCCCCGAAACCAGTCCCAGGTGCTTTTTTCCAGTCCAGGGAGGACCTGGCTTGGCAGTTCGGGCTGAACTGTTCCCATAAGGAAAAGGGTCAAGACTGATTTGCACATGGCTGGGTCCAAACTGGGGAGGCGTGGTGAGCAAAAGAATGATGGATTAAACCCAGATCCTTGTGACTGGGGGTGAATATTTGCATTGTTCAGCATTCCGTCCATCAATTGTTTCTTTTGCATTTGTCACCCTAAGTGGGAAGGGTATGTCCAGACATGGGTCCTGTGCTCACTGCACCACTGGATTCAAGCTAGCCTGGCTGATGAGGGGTGATGCCTCGAAACAGGTCCCAGGCTGCTTGTTTCCAGTCCAGGGAGGACCTGGCTTGGCAGTTCGGGTTGGACTGTTCCTCTAAGGAACAGGGTCAAGACTGATTTGCATATGAATGGGTCCAAACTGGGGTGGTGTGGTGAGCAAAATAATGATGGATTAAACTAGAACCTTGTGACTGGGGGTGAATGTTTGCATTGTTTAGCATTGCGTCCATCAATTGTTTCTTTTGCATACATAAAAAAATTCAGCACTGAGGATAATGGACATCGAAAAAGACAATTGTTTTGTTGAAATGCGTCTGCCTACCTACAAATAAATGGGATTACTATGAACCCATGGAGTGCTCCTAGTTCTTTGTGGACATCTATGAAAAAAACAAATAAATATATACACATATATATATATATACGCAAACACTCACACACTTCTATTATTCATACCATAATTTACCTAACAATACACATTTTTCAACTTTCCAAAGCCTAATTATACAGAGTGAAAGATAATACTATTCTGCTGAGTCTATTCCTTTGCAAAGTCTGCAATCTTTTCAATAGCCTTCAGAAAATTCATCTCAATTGGTTTTTAATTTGTGCTTGGATAATCTTCAAATATTAGCATTGATGCAGTAATTTGGCCGAACTGAATTCTGTTTCAGCCTTAATCAGGGTGAAGAAAGTGTTTCTTTTGACATGGTTAGCCCCCACGTTTTGCCTGGTTCATGATGTAATTTCGAATAAAAGTGCCCTGGGTCCCTTCTAACCAGCTTCCCAGTGGCAGATCTCTTTCCTAAAACTGTGCCACAATTGCACAACTTCAGCAACCCCTATAAGTCCCTAGCAATTGGTACCCCTAGTACCTAGGGCTTGGGTACTGAAGAGGGTCCACTGGGGCTGCAGCACATACTGTGCCACCCTAGGGACCCCTCACCAAGAACATGCAAAATGCCATTGCAGGCTGCGTGTCTTGGTACAAAGAAAACTACCATGCGCACAGACACTGCA
Source organism: Calotriton arnoldi (assembly GCA_963921515.1). Lineage (NCBI taxonomy): Eukaryota > Metazoa > Chordata > Amphibia > Caudata > Salamandridae > Calotriton > Calotriton arnoldi. The sequence continues at coordinate 198,067 of CAWUFW010009744.1, read as the reverse complement.
TGAGGTATATGTAAGTCACCCCTACTGCAGGCCTTACTGCCCTAAGGCAGGGTCCACCATACCCCATGTGTGTACATAGAAGCCCTACTCCCTAAAAAATCAATCAACAACACATCATGAACTTCTAACAGTAGTAAAACAAACAATTACTACCCCCCAAAAAAATTATAATAGATTTTGGCAAGCCATGGTAAACACAATTCTTAAAATATACCCACACACATCCACACAAGGGTGCACTCACCACTTCAACCAAGCAATATGTAAGTAGCTTCAAAAGTTTATTCTAAGTATTGACTACTCCACAAATGCACAATTTCCATTAGAAATTAAACTATTAATTGCCCTAGTGAATAGTCCAACTACTTGTTAACTAAACACTGTGATTTGCTCATAGAAATTCCTTTCTATCAGACAAATGAACAAAATCTATTATCACTATTTCCCAATTTCAAAGACATTTAAGATACCTAGACCGATCAAGACGAAGGCTAAAACAATAAAGAGCCTCATTTCCAATATTTTGCCATAGCGTAGCACTGCAAGCCTTCCTGCTGCCCTGCGACAAAAGAAGAGGGCAGGAATGCGCTGTATCTATCAGATGTGGCACATTTCTGGCCTCTTTCTCTGCGCTGGTGCTCAAATAGCTGCCATGCGCCAACGCAGGCACCCTTGCACCATGGTTCAAGGGTGTCTGCATTGTGGGAATGATTGTTTTTGTGCAGAAAAGGGTCACCTTCCTGCACAAAAACAATTAATGGAGGTGATTTGCTCCTCCTATGTGTGCTGCTGAATGCAGTACACATAGAAAGAGGAAAAACGAGGAGAAATAAAGTTATTTCTCCTCATTGCACCTCCCCTACGCCTCACTTGGGGAAATGTAGGCTTTTGACCCATTCCCAGATTTACAGAACATTGTAAATCTGGGAATGTGTCAAATGCCATGGGTGTTACGTGGGAACACCCACCGTAACACCCATGGCACACCCCCCATTGCAGTGCGAGGCAACGCAGCGACTTGCACCATATCTACACCATATCTGCAGCATATCTACAAGGCCATGAAAAGCCACGGAGGGTGGCTGCAATGTGTGCCGCCGGAGCGTCATTAAAAGTGGTGTTCCAGCGATGCAGTGGCCTTGTAAATGAGGCCCTAAGTTTCAAATACCATGATGGAACATGAACAATACTCAGTGGCGTAATAAAACTTGAGGCCCCCCCCTGCAAGTTACATGGAGGGGCCCCCCTCCAGACTCAGTCAGGAGCTCTCCGGTCAGTCTACTCTGCTGAGGGGGCCCTTGGAGCTTGGGCCCCCCCGCCGCGGGGGCTGCGGGGGCCTGTTACGCCACTGACAATACTTCAATCTCACAAGAAGCCAAAACAAACAGTGCTGAGGAAGGGTGGTACAATTCCTTCAAAGGAACACTCAAAAGGAGCCGCTCAACTCTGTATCAATCAATATAAACTTTATTCGGTTTTTGAGGTAAAAACCATAAAAGCAAAACACCATAACTTGATACATCGGCTAAAAACCATCCTCAAAAAATACAATTTAAAAATATAGCTTACATACAATATATAAAAACCACAGATAAAGTGAGTAATCACACAATTACAAATCATGTAAAAAAGGGATCTTAAAAGAAGACCGCCATCCTAATACACCAAAGGGATTTAATTAAACTTTTTCTCACTCTGTATCAATTTAGAGAGATCCTAAATAAAAACAAAGCTACCAAGAACTCAGAATAGCTCAATTGTTAACATTATTAAAACCTAAAATCTCAGAACAAACATGACAGATGCACAGAATGCTAGCTAGCAAGTAGTATTATTTCCCAGCAATCAAGGAATGCACTACCTTAAATCAATAGTATGCAAGCTACTTTAAGAAAAATACAAACCTTAAAACCTATAAAAGACTCTAACAAACATCACTAGAAGCAAATCACAAGACATAACACCCAAAAATATATTTTATAAATCAGAGTGCCGTTAAAAATTATTTTCGTTCTATAAAAAAATACTAAATTTTAAATAAAAACAACAAAACAATTAGGAAGACTATAATAGATCAATTACATTAGAATTTATAAAAAAATACCAACGTAAACCAAGTATTCTAAAGACATCAATCAGCATAGAAAACATGCATTCACAACAAAGTACACCGTTCAATGTAAAAATTCATAAATACAAAAAAACGCAGAAAACATTATGTTAAAATGCATATGCATAATAATAAGAAATATCAAAGCACAAAAATCCCTCCCAACATTTACACATTCATTATAAAAAGTATTATATATAATTCAGTAGCAGACATCCATGGTTAACAATCCAAAAACACGTTCAAAAACATAACCCCAACAAACAAATGTAAAGTACAAAATATCCCAAAAAATACAACAAATAGTTCATTAACAAGCATTGAAAATGAAATAGGTCTCGCCTTTGATTAAGTTAAAGCCATTTGCTTTGCTAATGATATTGTATAGCAAAGCAAATGGCTTTAACTTAATAAAAGGCGAGACCTATGTGGCAGGATAGTCAGGGAGAGACAGAAGAGAAGAACCCACAATTTCAGAGAACAGAGTAAAGATCCACCAGGTGACTGCATTTTGAGTTGAATTAATCATTATTAGATTAAGGAAGTGAACTTTTTACTAGGTACTTACAAATTTAAACACTAAAAGGGTATATGTAGCAGCAGGACAAGCCACTGGTTGTCAAATTGGAATGTGGCCTTGTTGGTGCTGGAGGTGCACGTTCTAGAAGGATGAAGGGCACACAGAATGTGAAGAGTGCCGTCATTCGTGAACCAGGATTATTGATAGGGAGAGAGGATCATAACTTACCACGAATTCTCTCGTGCAGTGGGCACTTGGATGGAAAGTGCTTTGGTAAAAAATGTCAGCAAGGAGGGATGTCCTAAAAACAAAAGAAGACCCGATAGTGACTAATACTTAAAGTCGATGCTAGCATAACTCCATGTATATTGGAGCCACATAAAGACACCCACCTGTTAGGAAATGACCAAGCACTATTTAAATTGATGCTTATGTTCAGGTCGCCCTGGGCCAAACAATTTCACAAAAGTTCCCTCATTCATGTGGGAGTACTTCAAATCCGGAGTTCGATTCTTCTACAGGAAAACAACATAAAAAGCATGGATTCTAAATCTCTGTAGTCGAAAGAGAATTGCGGGAACACGCATGGAACATGCTGACTATGTTGAGTGATTGTATGCATAGGCTTAGTTTATGACAATATCCGTATGCAATGAGGAGAGATTCACGATTGTTTCGGGGGGGAGGGGGGGTTCTGAGCCTATACAAGTGTATGCCAAAAAAGAAAGATGTTTTATAAGAGGGGATTGTTTTTAAAACGGCGATTAGAAGGATAAAATGGTATTGCCAAGAAATGTAGTAGTCTACGCCCTAGGTGCCCTAGGTGCGCATGTGACACAATGTCATCTATTCTAGTGCTTTATATGCGCAGACAGCTGACCAGGCGAACGCATAGACCGAGAGAGGCCTGTCCGAATAAGTAAATGAGCCGGAGTGCCCAGGATAACTACGGGGATAAACTACAATTTTAAGAAGCGCACGGTGGCGGGCCAGGTCAAGGACTTACCAGGTGTTGTGTCCGCAAGATCGTCAATAGATCGACTGCATGAGGTCCAGACGGTGACCCAGCGTGGTGGTAGACGGCACACACTGATCAGATATTTATAGAAGCTGTACTTTGTATACGCGCGTAAACCGCCCGCGGTCACGTGATAGAGACTGAAATGAGACCGGGAGCCAAACAATGACGCCATATTGAAATTGAGAAATGTTACGTCATTTTATTTTATGAAATAACATGTATGCACGTAATAAGGACTCCAAGTTAAATGGACGCGGGGAACAGAGAGAGAGAGAAAGCGAGAGGACAGAGAAAGAGAGCGAGAGAGAGAGCACGGGAGTGCTGCGTGTGTGCGCGCGCAGTCTGCTCTTTTTGGAAGCACTGCACTCGTGCTTGTGGCGCGCCCCTGCTCGCTCCCGCAAGCTGGATGCCGCCACAAGCACGAGTATGTGCTTCCAAAAAGAGCAGAGCAACGGCTAAAGGTCCTCCTATGCAGCGCATGCGCGCTGCGTAGGCGAGACCTAAAAATGGCATATTAAATCCATCAATACTGCTTCCAACCTGAAAAATATTAAAAGGTATAATAAACACTCCAGGAAACCAATACAAATCAAGGAAAATATATTTTTATACGTTGGTAAAAAACTCCTTACTTATTTTCCATGCATTATAATATCTCTAGTTGCACCCAAAAAACACCTGTGGGCAGTGTTAAAAAATACAATAAAGAAAGGAAACATACAAACCCACCTCAAAAATATTAAACATCCGTGCAAAAAACATCAAACATAACATAGAAAATATAACAACTGGTGAAATAACAATATATAAATCTAAGCTACAAACACATAGGGCCTGATTCACAAAGGGAACTCGTGGCGGTGGCCCTGCAGTTGTGGGGGAGTCTCCACAATGAGAATTCTCATTCAGATTTCACCTTGAGTGCAGAGACTCCCCCACGACTGCGAGGCTTTCGCCATGAGTGCAGACGCCCTTTGTGAATAAGACCCATAATTTACACAACATATTAGAGCCTACCCCATGCACTATACTAAGTAACCCCATTGCTAAAACCAAACTAAAAATCTTAAAGTACATTAACCTAAATGAACTGTCTTAAATTACAAATCCCCACCCACATTTGCACCTTCGAAATTAATTAGAAAGCATTCTTACCTACACCAGAGAGCTGAAATGAGGCACTGCTCCTCGAGGACTTAGCCAGTAAAGCAAAATTGAAATGAAAAAAGAGACATTATCTCTATCACTACAAAGTGAAAAGTAATTACTTAAAATGTGTTATATTGTTAAAAAATATATGTAAAATGTAGATAAAAAAAGGGAAATATAAAATTAATAGAAACTAATTTTACCAATTATATTACTATATATATGAATAAATATGGATAAATAAATGACAAATAATGCATGTATAATTTTATTAATGTATTAAATATACATAAAAAATGTACTTGAAAGGTGTTATAAACTGATGAAAATTTTTACAAAGGAAAATATTTTTTGCAAACTTAAAACATTTAATTGTACAGTAAATAATATACATTTTCCAAATATAAAAATAATTAAAGCAAAACACAGTTTGGTTTATTGTTACATGTGAAATGTTGGCTACAAATAAAAATGGATAAAATATATTAATAAAACATACATAACAATTATTGTATAAAATGTTTAAAATATATATAAAACACACAAATAATTACAATATATACAACAATGTTAAAATAGTGCAAACTTAAAAAGCAACTTTCAATCTCACACTGAAAACATAATACATTAGTAAAAGTATTGTACTATAAAAGGATTAGATGACTTACTCCCACTCCAAACTTTACTATATTGGGGAAAGTTTTGAACTCTAAAAAGGTGACATTTACTATTCGCACTCTAACTGAGGGCTTAATTACGAGTTTTGACAGTCCTGGAGCAGGCGGCATGCCACCTCTCTGCTCCAGGACCGCCGAAACTAACCACCACCCGCCTGCCAGATTGCAAGTAATGTTGTGGTCTGGCGGGCAGATGGCGTGGCGGTCCCGCAGCAGTGCTGTTAAAGGCTCATTATGAGCCTTAAACAGTACCACCGTGGGACCACCAGTTCACCTTCCTGTGCGGGAAGGAATGCACCATGTCGTGCATTCCTCCCCGTGCAGGAACTCGGGCTGCAAAACTACAGGGGGGCACAACATGTGCTCCCCTGCACGCACCCCCATGCACAGAGGAACAAGGGAGCCCTTCGCTGCCTCATCGCCACCCTTTTCATGATGGTGCTTCCGCCATGAAAAGGGTGGCGGTGAGGCAACTCAAAATAAGCTTGGCTGTGCCACAACGGTTTAGTGGCGGTCCAACCACCACACTTATAATACTGCAAGCGGTCCTGCAGTGTGGCAGTGGGTGGGCTGCCACCACAATTACGGCGGTTCCATGGACCAAGGCCCTAAGCTACAATGTGGATAATGTTGCACTCCAGAGGCTTCAGTTTTACTATTCCCACTCCAAACCAAGTCACACTGGGGAAACTGAGTCTCAAGGGGCAAGCTATATTATTCTGACTTCAAATGTAGCCACATTGGAGAAAGTCTTGGACTCTAAAGGGGACAGTTTTACTCAGGGCCACTGGAATTATGCGGCAGAGGGACCAAATTATACAGCAGGGTTGACTAAACTATGTGACAAGAAAAGGCAAATTATGCGGCATAATGTGGCACATTTTCTGATAGTATTATTTCATTATTTTGTCATTATCACACATGGGAACACTGTATATGGATTTTTCTCTACCTTATTAGTACCAATTTAACACCCAAATACAGAAATAATCATCTTAAAGATGACTAGTTAACCTTTCCAGAGGGCATTCCAGTGCGTAGAAACACACGTTGTCATGTTTTTAGTAACTTTTGATCTGTTCCTCTCCCTCACCAAGGACCCCCTCGCCGCCAAATCCAACCTCCATGAAGGAATGAAGGCCGTCGCCGATTGGATGAAGATCAGCCGACTAAAGCTGAACACGGACAAGACAGAGGTCCTCATCCTCGGCTCCAACCCCTCAGCCTGGGACGACTCCTGGTGGCCAACGACACTGGGAGCAGCCCCGACACCCACCGACCACGCACGCAACCTGGGAGTCATCCTCGACTCAACGCTCTCCATGGCCAAGCAAGTCAACGCAGTCTCCTCCTCCTGCTTCAACACCCTCCGCATGCTTCGCAAGATCTACAGGTGGATCCCGACAGATACAAGAAGAACAGTCACCCTGGCCCTTGTCAGTAGCAGACTTAACTATGGGAACGCCCTCTACGCGGGAGCCCCAGCCAAGCTCATCAAGCGACTGCAACGCATACAAACGCCTCCGCACACCTGATCCTCGACGTACCACGCCACAGCCACATCACCCCCCACCTGAGGAACCTGCACTGGCTCCCCGTCGACAGGAGAATCTCCTTCAAACTCCTCATCCACGCACACAAGGCACTCCACAAGACCGGCCCAGCCTACCTCAACAGACGACTCTTCTTCTACGTCCCCAACCGCCAGCTCCGCTCCGCCGACCTCTCCCTCGCCACCGTCCCTCGCATTCGAAGAACAACCACCGGCGGCAGATCCTTCTCCCACCTCGCCGCCAAGACCTGGAACACCCTTCCACTCAGCCTACGACAGACCCAAGACCTGCTGACCTTCAGGAGGCTACTCAAGACCTGGCTGTTCGACCAGTAGCGGCACCCCCCCCTTTTTTCCCCAGCGCCTTGACACCCTCGCGGGTAAGTAGTGCGCTCTACAAATTCTGTGATTGATTGATTGTTTGAGCAAGACTTTTTTTTGCTAAAATCAGCAGGTTATTCAGCATAAGATGGATTATGTGGTGAATGCCCCAAATCTATAACTATGCAAAGCAAGCCATAGTCACAGAATCGTATATTTCTAGGGGCCTGGTTTTACTATTCTCACTCCAAATGTAGCCGCACTGGGAAAGCATAGCACTGTAAAGGGGTCACATTTACTATGTCTACTCTAAAATAAGTCACATCGGGGAAAGCGCTGGACTCTAAAGAGGTTGCACTTACTATACCCACTCCAAACTTACATACTATAAGGAAAATGTTCGACTCACAAAAATAATTTATCGTAATACTAAAAAAAAAAACTATAACAAGAATCAAAATATTACAAATAATAGACCCTAGATATTATAAACAGCTTTAATAATATAATTACCTTTAATATTTAAGTCTGATTTAATGGCAATAAAAGTATATGAAAAAGAAATGAATTATAAAATATGCATTCATGTAAAAATAATAAATTTATATTGAAATATAAGGTCATAATGAAACACAATTAAAATAAATAAAATTATAACTGCATATTAAGTAAAAATAGTTGGATTAACAACACAATCACAAATTATAAATGTTTATTCATTTAATTAACATAAAGTTGAAAAGAACTATAAGTAATTGTAAATTTATTATTTAAACACATATTACATGTTAAATCATCATCAAAAATAAAATATTATTTCAAACAAAATAAATGCAAATACAAATAATAAATACCTTTTAAAACCTCACCACTCTAAAACTAAGAACATAATAATATAATAATAATATGAAATGTAACATCTTTCAACAACTTAATAAAAACGCTCACCTTTAAAAAAAAATATTAATTCAATTAAAAAAATATATTATATTAATAAATAAATAACAAAACTAAATACAGATAATAAGGCTCCAATCTGGCTGGACCTGATGCAAATGGAGGAGAAGAGCTCTTCCTTCCCTCGTTGATTAAGCCGCCTTCCTCATTTAAGTTGAACTGCCTGCCATCTGGCCAGACAACTTGATAGCCATGTGTGTCACATAGCTACTCTTCCTGCCCCTTTTTCTTACTTTCAAAGGTTGTTTTTATCCCTGCTCTTTGACTTTATCACAGTTTTACTCTCCGCATCTTCCTCCTTCTTTATCCTTTTTCTGACCTTCTCTCTTTAGGTCTAAGTCAAAGTCTGCAGATGAAAATAAAGTCGGGTCCGCAAAAATGTGTGCAGGTGCACTTGTCACAACCTATCCAAACTCAGCCCTGTAACGATTGTTGTAGTATTATTATTATTATTATTAGTAGTAGTAGTAGTAGTAGTAGTGGTGTAGTAGTAGTAGTAGTAGTGTAGTAGTATTTGTATTTGTATTTGCCATAAAACATTGCTGTTTAATTTTATCTTGCAAGAGATACTGTGATGTCAAGAATATTATTGGACTTAATATCGCAGTTAAGAATATTGTTTTTATTTAGCATAAAATATTGATTTAAATAATATTGATACATTTAATGTCATTGTATATAAAATCTATGTTTTTTGCTAGAATACATATTAAATTTGTTTTAGTTTATATTGTGTTGCATTTTCTGTATAGTTTTTGTTTTGTAAATTTGTTTTTATAGTATTTTAACATGTTTTGCTACCTTTTTGGGGGTTACAGGGGAGTACGGTGGGAAGTAGTTTAAAATATATGTTTTTTGATAAAAATATTTATAATTGCTCAGTCGCTTATTTCACACTAAATATTTTTATACTATTATTTCTTAATTATACATATATATACATTTAATTTCGCTGTTATTAATCAATGTTTTAGAAATGAGTGTCTTTGTGTCAGTTTCCTTATTAGTATTCACATGGCAGTACACTAGTGTTGCTCCCACCTCAGTCAGTGTCTTTGTGTCTGTGTCTCTATGTTGTGTTAGTTTTCTGGTATTGTTTCCTAGTGTCACTATCTTATTGTCAGTATACTTGGGTCCTAGCATCCCTGTGTCAGTGCCTTAGTGAAACTGCCTATGCCTGTATCCCATTATTAAAGTTAGAGCCCCATATCAGCGATTCTGTGTGCCTGTTCCCATGTTAGGGGCATATTCACAAGGACTCATCGCCGATTTATCGCCATCTTAACGCAACAAAAGTGGAGATAGATTTAACGCCCCATTCACAAGCGTGTGCAAACTGCAGACATCGCCAGTATTCCCGCGATAACTTCCCCCAAATTTATCTCCACGGGTGACACCACCAACTAACCCTAATGAGATGTAGAGTAGGTGTTCCCGTGCAAAAACACACGAAAACACCACTACACCACTTTCACAACAAACTGCCAGATCTGCGATGCGAACCAAAAACAGGCGATAAGCCGCTGTAGCAGCAGGGATTTAACACCTGCCTCATGCTGGTGTTAAGCAGGACGACTACCTGCAGCACTAAAGGGAGCCCAGCCCAGAGCCACATCGGAAGACCCACAGATGCCATGGAGCCAATGATCATGCAGCTCGGAGACCCAAGAGGGCCACAACACCCACCGCCACCACTCCCAGGACCACCCCCCCCGGACACACCCCCCCCGGACAAACACATACCGTGCACGTCACAAGAGCCACAAAAAGCGCATGATGTCGCACAATGACAAAAAGAAACACACATGTGTGGTGAGAAGAACGAGAAACAGTCACACATCATTGAAGTAGCAACCAAAAACTTTATTGAAATACAACACAAAACACCAATGCGGAAGACTCCTGTCTGGTCCGTCCGGGACAATCTTGATGTCACAGCCTGGAAAACAAAACACAAAATCAATACCTGTGTCATGCGCACATCAAAGGAGCGAGACACAGAGAAACAGAGAATGAAAGAAAGGCAGAGAGAGAATGAGAGAGAAGGAAAGGAAGGGAGAGAGAGAGAGAGTGAGTGAGAGAGAAGGAAAGGAAGGGAGAGAGAGAGAGAGAGAGAGAGGGAAGGAAAGGAAGGGAGAGAGAGAGAGAAGGAAAGGAAGGGAGAGAGAGAGAGAAGGAAAGGAAGGGAGAGAGAGAGAGAGTGAGAGAGAAGGAAAGGAAGGGAGGGAGAGAGAGAGAGAGAGAGAGGGGGAAGGAAAGGAAGGGAGAGAGAGAGAGAGAGAGAGAAAGAAGGAAAGGAAGGGAGAGAGAGAGAGAGTGAGAGAGAAGGAAAGGAAGGGAGAGAGAGAGAGAAGGAAGGAAAGGAAGGGAGAGAGAGAGAGAGAGAGAGAGAGAGAGGGAAGGAAAGGAAGGGAGCGAGAGAGAGAGGGAGGGACACTGCCGCCCCTGCGCACCCAGAGGCCCCACTGCTCACCTGCTGCCACCGGTGTGTCTCCAACCATGTGCCGGTATACACTGCAAGCCACCAGGTCTGCAATCTGTAATCGAGGCCAGAGTCAATCATGGCAGAGTCCATCTCACTGCACACGGCAACAACGCCTGTCCGTCCCTGCGCACCCATGCAGCTGCACCCTACCCCCTCCCGCCGGCCAGCGCTGACTGTCCGCACTTGCGCACCCAGGCCCCACTGCTCACCTGCCACCAACGGTGTGCCCACCAGTGGGCACACCACGTGCCCGTGCAAGCTCCAGGCTCCGGTCCCGCCACCATGGCATGGTCCACATCATGCGGACCCGCACCGCGGCCCAGCAGGTCCCACACATGACGCTGAGTCCTGAGGCATCAATGGCAGAGACCACATCAGTGCACACGTCATCATCGCAGGCTGCACACCCGCTCAGCAATTTCGGTGCCACCAACCCTGTGCAACCCCAGTCAGCGCCACGTGGTGGTAGGCCCGTGACGGCCGCAAGGCTTTGGGTGCCACTAACCCTGTGCAACCCCAGTCAGCGCCAAGTGGTGGTAGGCCCGTGCCGGCCGCAAGGCTTCGGGTGCCACTAACCCTGTGCAACCCCAGTCAGCGCCACGTGGTGGTAGGCCCGTGCTGGCCGCAAGGCTTCGGGTGCCACTAACCCTGTGCGCAACAACTCATGGGCCCTTTATGATTGAGAACCGTGGAGCGTCTGTCATCCAGTCACCACCGGCAGTGGGGAATGTGACGTTGTCGGCCCCTTATATTGGCGGGGTCACATGGCCTGTGACGCCTGTGTCGGATGGGTGTGGTGTGTGTGCAAACCTGCCCTCAGGGAGTGGCCGTGACATGCTGACAACTAGACCAGTGACCTGCAGACCACTAGCGTGTATGCCTGCGACATGTAGCTATGTGGGCCCCCCTCGGAGCGTAAGCGGAGTGGTCTGGCCTGGCGTACGCCGGACCAGCGCAGGGCTTGCAACAATGCCTCGGGGGCTCTGGGCGTGGTTCAGTCCATGTCCGGACAAGGAAGTGACTAATGCGTGTGTCCCTGTTGTAGTGTCTACGGCACCCGGAACGCAATCGGCAATGTAGCACACTGTGACTGGAATCCCACTAGATGAGCATCATTGACGTTAGGGGGAATAACTGTCGCTACATTCATCCACACATTCATACATGAATGATGTAAGACATGACACAGCAGTGCGTTTCTGAATGTTTAATGCACATCCAGTGGAGTTTTGCAGCTGGAGCAGTACAGGGCCATGCCAACCCCACTTCGCAATATGGGCCCGTGGAGGGCCAGCCAGAGTCCATCCGGGAATGACAAGTACTGCGGAAGAGGAAGGGTACAGTCCGCAGTCTGGTCGCCGTGTCATTGGTCATCAAACTGTATATGGCAGTCCATGTCGCGGTCCAAGGTGAGTGCAGCGGAGTGTATCGGGGGTCAGTGGAAGGTCATGGGGCTATGTGCGGCACCACGCAGAAACAGGCCAGGTGGCGGAAATGAATGCTAGTGCCTCCTTCTGATCTCAATCCCATCCACGTCCTCGTCCTCGGATGTGTGCCCTGCCCCACCTGTGGGTGTTGCAGTTCCGGCTGCGGCACTGTGTGCCACTGACACATCAGGGGCCAGAGGTGGATTGTGGACCGCACTGTGTGGCAGTGACACATCAGGTGCCGGAGTGGAGACACCTGCCGTACTGGGAGGCACTGACACACCAGGGGGCGGAGATGTGGATGGTGTGGGGGCAGCAGCATTCATCTGCGCCACGCCTTGTGGCAGCAATGCCATGATGAGGATCTGTAGGGCATGGTAGATCCCAGCTACATTTTGCTGATGTGCAGCGGTGGCTGCCATCCTTTCCGCCTCCATCCGCACCATGTCCTCCATGAGCCTCCGCATGTGTGCCAGCTCACGGCTGGGATCGCTGGAGCCACTCTGAGCGGACAGGTGTTCTTGTCTCCGAGTCATGACTCCAGCGATGTCAGCCAGGGCTCTTTGGAGACCATGGCGCGGCCCGTGGATGTCCGTTAGGGACTGGAGCTGGTCCTTGATGGGACCTAGACACCCATGGATGGCGTCCAGTTTGGTAGCCATGAGGTCGAACCCCACCCGCACCTGCTCAGCTGTCTCCCTCTGGCCCTCCAGCACACGGCGTTGGAAGGCCATGTGTTGTTCGTGGGGTCTTGGGAGACAGCTGGGGTTGTGGGTGCCTCCTGCTGGGTGGTTTGTGTAGTGGGTGGGGTCTCCTCAATGCAGCTGGGCTGCCCTGATCCTGGAGGTGAGTTGCGGATGATGTCAATGATGTCTTGGAGGGCTTGGGTGTCGATGCTGGGGGTGTCCTCCTCGTCATCAGTGAAGAGTGGCTGGGACTGCTCTGCAGGAGGTGTTGACGGTGCCCCTGCAATGTGAAGGGGAGATGGTGTGTTACAATGTGTCCACATGTATGTAGCCGCATGGTACATGTTCACATTCAGACAGCATGGCATTGTACATTGTGACAGTCTGTGGATCAGGGTCATGATCCAGAGTCATTGTGGGTGTGCACTGTGCTCTGCTTGATTGTGCATGTGTGCCATTGTGGCCATCTCCACCTGTCCCCCAGTACCTGGTGGTTACTCACCCTGTTGCTGTGGTGTTGTGTCATGTCGAGCAGTGTCCGGTCCCCCGACTCCTGCCACAGTCTCCACGCTGATGACTGTCGACACCAGCTCCTCCATGTCATCCAGCTCCAGCTGTGGCGCTGGGCTCCCACCTCCAGTCTGCATTGCTGCCTTCTGGTTGCCTGCGAGTTTCTCCTTGGTTTTGCGCTTGATGTCGATCCATTGCCTCTTGACCTCTTGTGCTCTCCGACGGCATTCACCTTGTCCACGATGGCCCGTCATATTCCATTTTTGGTGCCCAATGACACGTTGGAGGTGACGAACAGTTGTTGATGGTGTTCCATCACCTCTGTGACCAGGATTCTGTTTTCCTGCGCACTGAACTTTGTCTTCCTCTTCTTCTTGTCCTTGCCCTTCCCTGTCCCCGAGGTCCCAGGCTGGTCGTCTGGGGCGCTTGTGGGGTTCCGCTCGTCCTCTGCGCCTGCTCCGGCTGCCTCCATGGTGCTTCGGTGTTGGTCATTTTGTGTTTGTGTGTTTTTTGTACTTTTGTAGTGATTTTCCTGCCTGCCGTGTGTGTATTGCAGGCCTGGCGCTGCTTATTGCTGATTTCCTCATCGCGGTTTGGCCCATTGCATGTTTTTTTGCGTTGAGGTTTGTGTTTTTATCACCGTAACGGTTGTTGTATCGCGGACATTGTCCGCGGTTTCGGTAGGCTATCGCATGGTACCGCCATGTTGTGAATTCCACGTTAACACGGGGTTATTTTCCCGCGATGGACTGCGATGTGTAAAGTTGCGTTAACATTTTTTGGGGATTTTTAGCGCACGTTCTTGTTAATATACCCCGTTAGTGTTTATGCTCCTGTTGCAGAGTCCCCTGTGATCATGTCCTTGTTCAGTGTTGATTTGGCCTCATCAGTATTCCAATGACAATGCCATTTCTAGGGCCTTGTGTCAGGGTCCCCTTGTTAATGTCCAAGTGTCAGGGCTCCTTTGTCACTGTGCACCTGTCAATGTCCCCATGTTATTGTTGGTGCTCCAATGGCAGTGGGCCAGTGACAGTGTTGGCGCCCTGTGTCATTGTAGCATCGCTGTGTCAGTACTTTAGTGTCAGTGTGGGCCCACTTATGGATATGGGTGCGTGGGCCCAGCTCTCCTCATTTTCTACAATACTATAGTGAATAATAAGCTATTGTTCACTATTTGTATGGTAGCAACAAATGCTGACGGAGTCAAGCAACAGCAAGCACCAGTAGACAGTGAAATCTGGGGCATGAGCACGGAAGTGCCGGCATCAGCAATCAATCAGATTGTCCAAGCTGAAGGAGTCCCAGCACAGACCTCCGAGGTCCCACCACCCTTTCATCACAGAGTTAGGAAAGGGTGGTTGGGCGGGGTAATCAATAGACTGAAAGTTGGAGTCTGTGCAGTGCACCAGCATGGGCCCTGTGACAACGCCTCTATCTTGATGCACTGTTCAGGCTCCAGCTGTCAGCTTCCTACTTGAGTGGTTGAGGCGGGAACTCCAAGAGTAACACCGGCAGCTGAGAAGGTAAGAGGGACGAGCACAGCCAGCTGAGGGTAAGTAACAATGCTCTTAAATTAAATATATATGTGTGTATGTGCGTGTGTACGTGTGTGTGTGCGCGCACGTAAGAGTGAGGATGAGTGAGATTTAATGAGAGTGAGTGAGTGTAAGAGTAAATGACAGTGAGCGTGGGCAGGTCAGTGAGTGAGACAGTGAGTGAAAGTGTGAGCATGTGAGTGAGACAGTGTTTGTGACATTAAGTGACACAGCAGCATGGGAGTGAGACGGTGAAAGTAACAGTGAGTAAGGCAGCGAATGGGACTCTAAGAGGCAGCGTGTGAGACAGTGAATTGGACAGTGATTTAGACAGTGCGAGGCAGTGAGTGAGGCATTGAAAATGAAAGTGTGAGCATGTGAGTGAGACAGTCTGTGAACACTGACACTGTGTGAGCGTGTGAGCATGTGATTGAGACATTGAGTAAGAGACTGTGAAAGTATGAGAGCATGTGAGTGTGTGTGTGTGTGTGTGTGTGTGTGTGTGTGATACTTGTGAGTCTGATGTTGGCCCTGGCATACTGGAGGTACGTCCTGGTTTACAGAGGCACCAATGGCTTGTGCTGACATATTGGCTGTAAGTGTTAGAGCAAAGGAGGGGGCACCCATAGCAAAATGCATGGCATTCTGGATGTAATTATTTTATTTTTTTGTATACTAATTCTTTATTGAAGGATATTTATATATCAATACTGAAAAGGAAAAAGGAAAAGTGGAGTGGTCAAGCCACCATAAATTCGCCACACAATATATCTGCAACTTTAAATTTTATTGAATTAAAAAAAACATGAATGTAAGAATGAAGTTGGTATCCATCTAACCAATGTTTCGTACTGTAAAAAGTAAGCAACAATTTAACCCTACTCATTTCTCCTGAGAAAATTCTTCTCCCCTCTCCTATTTCACCCTCACCAGCATCCTTGTACCATGAGAGGTTGAAGGTTCCTGTCTTGATTACATTGACTATATCATGTGTTATATGTCATATATCATTGCGATTGTTTTTATATATTTTTGAGTACTAAATTTGTACTATTAGATTGATGTATTTTCTTTGTTAGGAGGTTTTTAGACCCCATTGATCAAATACAATATTTCTGTTATTTGTAAAATAAAATAAAGTATGTAATTTAGTTTTCCCTTGTTCTTTTGGCCCGTATTTTTATCAGTTAGTTAGGTTGCCAAGGGGTGTTCACATACAATTGTTGCTTTTTCTCCTGCCCTTGGAACCGTTATCTATTTTCAGGGGGTCCCTGTTTCTTGGCACCATGAGAAGGCCCCAGCCGCTTGCATCAAATCCAGCACTAACAACAGCAAAGAACTCTTCAACATCGTCAGGAAGTTTTCCAACCCTGCAGCCACAGAGAACAGAATCAACCACTCACAGGAACTCTGCGATAACCTCGCCAACTTCTTCAATGACAAGATCGCCATCATCTACAAAAACTTCGAACCCCAACCCAAGCCTACATACTTCCTCAACCTACACTCCCTCACTGCAACCAGCACACACCACCGACTGACTACATGGAACCAGCTCACTACCCAGGGCACCACCGACATAATGAACTCCATTCACTTAGGGGCTCTCACAGACCCTTGCCCACACAACATCTTCAACCTTGGAAGCCACAGGATCAGCTGCAAACTCACCACCCTGCTCAACACCTCAATACGCACAGCCACTTTTCCAGAGGACTGAAAACACACCAAAGTCAAACCGCTACTTAAAAAAAACATCTTCCGAACCCAGCAAACTCAAAAACTATGGGCCCATCTCCCTGCTACCTTTCCGGCCAAGGTCCTGAAGAAGGCCATCAACAGACAGCTCACAACACATCTTGAACAGAATCTCCTTCTTGACTCCTCCTAGTCCAGATTCAGCAGCAATCACAGCACCTAGACTGCCCTGTTCACAACCACCGATGACATCCAAGCCATACTCGACCAAGGAGAGACGGTGGCACTGATCCTCCTTGGCCTCTCAGCAGCTGTCGATACCATATTCCACCACACACTAATCACAAGACTGCACCACATCGGCTTTCAAGGGGACTCGCTCAGTTGGATTACCTTCTTCCTCACAGGAAGAACACAGAAGGTCTGCCTACCACTGTTCACCTCCGAACCCAAGGAAATCAACTGAGGTGTACCCCAGGGCTCATCCCTAAGTCCCACACACTTCAACACCTACATGACCACCTTGGCCAACATTGTCAGATCCCACGGACTCAAAATCATATCCTTCGCAGACGACAACTCATCTTCTCCCTCACTAAAGACCCTACCACCACCATCGCCGTTCCCCACCTACAGATATTTCGGACTATACAAATCACTGCAGTCAGACTCGTCCTCGACCTCCCTTGATAAACCCACATGTCTCTTCACCTCAGGGGACTCCACTGGCTCCCAATACAGATGAGATGCAATTCAAGCTGCTGACCCATGCATACAAGGCTCTACACAACCAAGGCTCCATCTACATCAACCACCGCCTGAGCTTCCACCAACCATCTAGACAGCTATGCTCTGCGTCCCTCTCTGTTGCCCATACTCCCTGCATCCACCGAAGCAGAAGTGGAGGACGCTCCTTCTCCTACCTCGCAGCAAAGACATGGAATGACCTCACCTTGAGACCTCCCCATCTCTACCAGAGTTCCGGAAAGCACTCAAGACTTGGCTATTCAACTGAGCCCCTCGGACCTGCATGCGCCTGGATACACTCTCGGGTGATAAGCAGCTCTCTATAAATCGACTGATTGATCATTCATTTTAGACTTAATTTTCTCATACAATGCAATGAGGAATTACATGTTGGCATCCTCTGTGCTTTCCAGAGTCGGAGGAGCCCAATGATTGTCACTGCTATGAATAATGACATCCAACTACAAAGCTGAGGTGCAATTTCAGGTATAGTGAAGGTATCAAGCAATGGCAGTCTGAGCAGATAAGGGAGTTCCCATCTTGGGCTGATCTCACTCTGTACCATACATCAGTATTAGTTAATGTTCTGGCATTCCCAAAGTAAGTGGATGATATCACATTCAGGTGCATTACATCTCCTACATGAAGACAGAAGGCTCAACCCTGCACTCTGCTATCAGAGAGAAGACCTGTGTCAGCGGTGCAACATTTTGAAGTATCCAAACTTTAATCTGGCTTCCCTCAATCTTTTATCATGATTGAGTAGTATGTTGTCTCAATGTTCATCTGAGAACTGGAGCTACAGATAGTGCTCCCTCCATTCCAGAAACCGCTGCAGTTGGGTTTGGGAAATAATGGTCAATGAGAACCACATAAAGCCCTGAGGCCATCCCTCCGAAAGAGTTTCAGGTGTGTACGTGCTTAAAAATGGTTGACTGGGGGAGTGTTATCAGCAATGTTCCCAGTCAGTGTCATATGAAATGGGAAGGTTGCCGAAGCCTCTGAATCTGTGACTGTACCAGGCCCTATTCTAGTTGCATGTCAGGGAATGATTTAAGGACATCATCCAACAACATATCAATGGTATGGTTGCCATGGCTTTCCATAATTCAAAAGCTATCACAGACCCAGGAATAAGTAATTGTCTGTTCTCCCAGTCAATGCCTCATGTGTGCCCAATTTCATCTGGGACCTACACCAGGCACACAGCAAGCAGTGCATAACAGGGTTAGAGTCTCATCATAAAATCTTTATTTCGGTTTATAATACCATAAAAGATACAAACACATACATCCTTATCAATAGTACTCGGGATAAAAATAATGGGAATGTTCCATACATCAAATCCTAAAGGAACAAATATTTCATATTACTGTATATAAACACGAACGGAGATTGACAAGAGACAAATCTCACTATTTGCCATCTCAATCAAAAATATTGTGATATGAAACTAAAGTGCAAATGCATTATTAACTGGCAATTGTCAGAATTGATACAGTGTACACCCCTTCTACTATAAACCAGTCTTTTAAAAGCCTTTTACCGCAATATACAATAAAAATCAGAATAATAAACACATTAAAAATACATTAAAACCAGATTTAACAGTGGTATCTTTAAAATTAGGAGACTCTCAATTCGTGGAACTCTAATTTGTTTAGACCATGCCACTCGGGGAGGCAGTCAAGAACCTCCGCCTAGTTGCCCAAAACTGGCCAAATAAATTTCGCGACTGCACATACAAAGAGTGGTCTCGTGTCTGATTTCAAAATACGTAGAGCTTCATTGTAACTATAGGTCCCCAACTGTCTACATACTGGTGCCAGCCAAGTCCTTCTTGGTCTAGCATACGCGGGACATGCAAAGAGAACATGGCCTATGTTTTCGTGCGGGTTTGAGCAAGCAGGACAGCCCTTAGGCTGGATGTTATCAGCCAACCAGGAATTAGTGTGAGCATTGATGGGTAGACAACCATACCTAAACTGAATATAAAGTTTCCTGTCTACCGGATCCTTTATAATATCAAAGAAACGCTCAAGGCATTTTCCAGATTTAATATCTAGAAAAGCATCAGTTAAGCTACCTTGATGAATTTTCAGGTAAATATTCTGCTCAACCCATGTCCAATATTGGGATTTAATTTGATCCTTAGAGTATGAGGGCGGGGGACCAACAAGCTCATTTGGGAGACCAATAGCTGCCCCGATATTGTTGACATATTTGATCCACCCAATTTTTTTATTTTTATCCAATGCTAAAACTTCGTTAAAAGCAGCGGCATAAAGGGCCAGGTCGGGGGTGGAGACCAATCTATACCAGAAGAGCAAAGGGCGCAGTCTCACTTGGTCATTAATTGATCTAATACCCAAGTCCAATTTCAAGGGGAGGAGGGGGGTGCTTTGGGGAAGTGATACCAGGCTCCTAAGGAACTTATTTTCCACTGTCGAACATAATCTACTGCATTTGGGAGGGAGGTGGCGTTGTCCGAAACATCAATATCCATTAATTGTTGAGTCACAATATCCCTCATTATAAGAGCGTTAGTCAGTGTCACTGGAGGGACTGGGGGTGGTTTCAGCAGTCGCCCCAAACACTGGCAACATATGGGTAGGCAATTAATGAAAACACAGCACCCAATTACTACGAGGAATATGGTCACTAGGAACATCCCTATCTTCCAACCCCATGCCGATAGAGTGTTCCAAAAAGAGCCCGCCGGATCCCAAGAGCCAACATCACTATGGGCCTGGGCCCCTATATCATATAGTCTTTTGACAGCTTCCCTAACTGATGTGGAGGAGTCAGGTATATACACGCAGCAGGACACCCCGATCACCCTACAGACTCCACCCCGTTCTGCCAACATCATATCTAGAACCATCCGGTTTTGAAGGGAAACCAATCTGACAGCCTTGAGCTCCACTGTGATGTTCTCAATAATCCCTGCTGTCTCCTCTACAGTTGCTTCCAATAAACGGGATAACCTGCGAATATTTCTGGAATTTATGGCAGGGCCATACCAAGGAACAAAGGCCTTCAGCACATCACCAGCTATCTCTGATACTGTATCTCCTTGATCAACACTCCTCTTACCCCTTAGTGTTTTGGAGGCTCTATTTACCTCCTTTGTACTTTTGATAGACATCGCTGGTGTCACAAGACCTAGATGACAACAGCCACCCCAATTCACTGGTAGCCAAGTATAGGCCCTAGAACCACAAATGAAATAAACTGAGTCACCGATATAAAGTGGAACTGTCATTTCCTGAGCAGCCATCTCAAATGTCATATTACAATTGGTACTATTCCCCATGTCGGAAGTACCATTACTTCTGATACATATACTCCCAAGTACACTACGCTGCCTCATTTTCAAAAAGGGTATTTCTCTGGCGTCACTATGAAGCGGAGGTGTACTTACATTGTTTACCAAAATGAGTGGGGTGAATATATTAGAAAAGGAGAACGTTGCATTAGGTAAGACAACTTCAGTGCAATTTCCTGTCTGGAGGATGTCATCTTGATATCGGTTGTATAGTGATACAGTTGATGTTCTGGTGGTAGAACGGGAGGTGACCAAGTTTCCAAGGACCCCTATTAGCTCAACCTTCAACATCACGGTATGTAACGCATAACAGGATGCTTCAAACGGCAGGGGTACTTGGAGGAGGGGTAGTCCTTCGTCTACATATGCCGGAAATTGCATGCATATCCAACAATTATTTTTTTCAATTACTTGATGAGTCTGATGAAGTAGGGTAAGAAAAGAATTATGACGCATTTCCTCCCTGTGATCCATATCCTCAGGTGCTACAGTAACTGAGGGGACCTTGTCAGAGGGAAGCGGGGCTGGTTTTGCTATAGGGTGATAAAGCTCTAAAAGATAGAGTAAGCCGATTACCAAAGACATTACACAAAATAACACACATAACATGCATAGTTTGGAGTACCAACGCCTCTTTCTGTTCATTGTAAGGGTGGAATAGGTATCTTCCATGTCTGACGAAAATACGGTCCCAGATAGCAATACGGTTAGAGATAATGCTTAAAAAACTTCGAAATATACAATCTCACTTAGATGTGATAGTTCAACAGTGTTCGTTATAGGCCTCACTGTTACAGGCTCTACAGTTCTTTGTCGGCAGTGTCCTTATTTTACCAACCTCACTGCACAAGTTAGTCCTTTAAAGTTGGCACTACCCAGTGCGTGGCAGTTGGTGCTTGCTCCGTCCTAAGCACTCTTCAGTTTCCTTGGGCGTAGATTATATCCTGATACAGTTCGTTGATCATCAATGTGGGTAGGAGGGCAATCACCAGTTCTTCGGTCAGAACGGTCCTCTTCCGGGGGCAATTTTGGCCAGAATGGTGGTGCTCTTTTCACATTCGATAAATGAATCCAGTTTTTGTGTCCATCACATCGCACTGCTGTTTGTGTGACTAACAAAACTTGAGATGGTTCCTTCCATCTGGGTTGTAGGCTGTTTTTCCTTACAAAGTTCTTGGTCAGGACCCAGTCCCCGGGCCGGATGTCATGCACTTCTCCTTCCAAAGGCGGGGACCAAGTGTCTCTGACCTGTTGGCGAATGGTAGACAGAGCAGTAGTTAATTCTTTACAATAATCCAATAAAGCAGAATGTGTCAATTCTTGCAACTTTGATGGAGAGGCAAACCCATATACATTTGCGGGTCTCCCCATGACAAGCTCATATGGGGAGAGTCTGTTTTTGGATGTAACAGTTGTTCTCATAGAGAACAAGGCTATTGGCAAAGCATCTACCCAGCTGAGAGTACTTGATGCACATATTTTTTGCAGTTTATTTTTTAAGGTAGCATTGCAACGCTCTACAAGCCCTGCTGATTTTGCATGATAAATTGAATGGAATTTCTGTTTTAGCCCCAGTCCTTGACATACTAGATCCATTATTTTATTCGAAAAATGTACTCCGTTATCACTCCACAGACTTTTGGGCAAACCGTAGCGAGGGAAATACTCTTTCAGCAGCATTTTTGCTGTACTCAAGGCGGTATTATCTTTCAAAGGGAATGCTTCCACCCAATTGCTAAAACTGCATATGACAACTAAAACATATTGTTTTCCATTGGCAGGGGGCATCTCGATGAAGTCCATCTGAAGACATTCAAATGGATATTCTGGCAATCTGAAATGACCAGGTGGTACTTGTATCCCTTTTCCCACGTTATGAAGAGCACAGATCATACAATTTTTAGACAGTTTTACAGCTGTCTTTCTTATATTTTTGTTCTCCCATATTTTCTCAATTGTATTTGTCATCCCGTCAGCTCCCAAATGTGCAGGACCATGGACCATCTGAAGTATGGGCAAGAGAAAACTATCAGGCAGGACCCATTTCTGTCCAAGTGTATTCATCCAAGCCCCAAGATGTGTGTCAAAATAATAACCTTCCTTTACCCACTGCTTTCTTTCTTCTTCACTTGCAAAAGCTTGAATCTCCCTTATCTGCGTGTAAGGATCAACTTCTTTCGTCTCCTCATCTGCACTCGACACTACATATGTTAACGTGTACTCATTTAATGCAGTATGCCTTGCTGTTTCATCGGCAAAGGCATTTCCTTGGCCTACATGGTCTGTGATTATCTTGTGTGCACTACACTTCATGATAGCCAACTTAGTTGGTAATGCAAGAGCATTTAATAATCTTGTAATCAAGGTGCCGTGCTGTATTTTAGCACCTCCAGATGTAATGTACCCTCTTTCGGCCCATAAGCGTCCAAAGTTATGAGCCACCCCCAAGCGTACTGGCTGTCAGTGTAGATGTTTACCACTAACTTCTCTGAAAGTTCACATGCTCTAGTTAGAGCAATTAATTCAGCTGCCTGAGCAGACATCTGTTGTATTTTACATGTTTCAACAATTGTTTTATTGGTTGTTATTGCATAGGCTGCCGAGGTGGTTCCATCTGGTCTCTTTAGACAAGAGCCATCCACAAATAGCGTTCCATCGACCTTAGACAGAGGTACATCTACCAAATCTACTCGACCTTTCGTTTCAGTTTCAGTGACAATCACACAATCATGTTGTACTTCATCCTGCTCCGAAGGGAGAGGCATCAGAGTAGCTGGGTTTATAGTGTTGCACCGCTGCAAGGTCACATTAGTAGCCATTAATATTAGTTCATAATGAGTCAATCTAGCATTAGTTAAATGCTGCGTCTTGGTTTTATTTAATAGTATGTCCACTGAATGAGGGACATAAACCATAACGGGATGTCCTAGTACAATAGAGTCTGCCTGTTTTACTGCAGCAGCCGCCGCAGCAATATTTCTTAGGCAGTTCGGTAGGCCTCTGGCTACCGGATCCAATGTTGAAGAAAAATAGGCACATGGTCTATTCTTCTCTCCATTTTTCTGTGTTAGTACAGCCATTGCGCACCCTTCTCTTTCATGTACGAACAATGCAAAGCTTTTAGTATAGTCTGGCGTACCTAAAGCAGGTGCATTGCATAGAGCAGATTTTAAAGCCATGAAGCTATCGTGATGTTCATTCTCCCAAGGGACGGGATCTTGCACATCCTTGTGAGTTAAGGACAATAATGGTTTGGCCAGAAAAGAAAAATTTGGTACCCATTGCCTACAAAAGGAGACCATTCCCAGAAATGCACGAACATCCTTTTGAGTTCTAGGTCTTGAAATGTTCTGAATGGACTGTATTCTGGCAGGTGAAAGCCTCCTCCCCCATTCGACAAGAGGTGACCCAAATAGGTTACCTCCTGTCGACAATACTGTAGTTTAGCTGGCGAAACCTTATGTCCATGCAAAGCGAGAAATGTTAAAACATCATGCGTAGCCTGCTTACAAATATCTTCTGTTTCAGCGGTGATTAATAAATCATCAACATATTGCAGTAATACCGTACCTGATGGCATAATACAGTTATCCAGTTGTCTTTTTAATGCCTGGCTATAAATGCTAGGGCTTTCTGTATACCCCTGTGGAGCTCGACAGAATTGATAGGATCTCCCTTGGAAACTAAAACTGAACAAATACTGACTATCTGGGTGTATGGGAATGCTAAAGAAGGCATTTTTTAGATCAATCACAGTGAACCACTGGGCTGAAGGTGGTACAGACGAAAACATTGCAGTAATGTCGGGTACAACAGGATATTGTGGTTCCACTATTTTATTAATGGCTCTCAAATCAACAACCATCCTATATTTGACCTGTTCTGTTCCATCATCTCGTTTAACTACAGGTAAAATGGGACTATTACATACGCTACTTGTGACTTCTCTTATTATTTGTCGTTGCAGCAAGTCTGATATCACTAATTTCAATCCTTCCTCTCCTTCTTTTGACATTTTGTATTGGGGAATGCGGGGTAATTTAACATTTTGTTTTACTTTAATATGTACTGGCTCAATATCCATTCTTCCTACATCGTTTGGTCCATGTGCCCACAACTTCGGATCAATATCCCGAAGTTCAGGTGGTAAGGTATTTTTGTCTGCAACAAGATACTGCTTAGATAGTGCTGATTTCTTGCAAGTCAGATAAACACCATCTGGTGTACAATATATGGTAGCATGCATCATTTTTAAAGCCTTTAAACCTAGTAAATTAAGTGAACATTTCTCTGTTAATACAAAGGGCATGCTCCCTGTTATGGGGCCTATAGTGAAGTCCAATGGTCGCGAAATGGGGCTTGTTACAACAGTATTAGAAAATCCCACCGACTTATCTAATTTTCCCGAGAGAGAAGCATGGGGGAGCAAGCGGTGGGAAATGGATGTGTTAGTGGCACCAGTATCTAGAAGGAACACCCTTTCTTCACCTCCAACCATCATTGTTACATATGGCCCTGAAGAATCTACTGGTATTTGCACTCGCTCCCTGTCCTCTCCTGGGCATCCCTATAGGGTCCAATCCTGATGATCATCATCCTGCGCATAATCCTGTGTAAAATACGCATTATTCCTTTGGTCGAAATAATTTGTCTGGTCGGTGTCATTATAATTTCTTTGTTGTCCTCTACCTCTTCCTCTGTCTGCGTGGGGAGTTGTGTTCCCTCTGTAAGTATTGGCATTATTTCTCATAGTCTGACCCTGGCCCTGTAACGAAGGGCACTCATTCTTCCAATGCCCCTCCTGATAGCAATAGGCACATGTATTGTAGCCTAACCCTGCTCTCTGTTGCGCCGGAGCTGAAGCAGCTCGACCAACCCCTCGACTACGTCCACCTCCCCTCTGAAAGTTTGTACGTCCTCTTGTCCTTCCCCTATCAGGAAAAGCTTGCTGCATCAATGCTTTTGTTTTTAACTCCTTCATTTGCTTATCCTTTTTTCCCTTTTCTGCATTTCTCTTATTCTCATAGTAGCAGGCCATGGTCAATAATTCAGCTGGGTCTTTAGCAGTCCAGGTGCTTTCGTACGTCTTTATACTATCTGATAAGTCAGGTAGAAGATTATGAACAAACTGATTAGCAAAGATACGCTTCCCTTGTATAGTCTGTATATCTTGCCCACTGTATGCTTTAAAAACCTCCTCTATTCTACTAAAGAAATCGGTAACTTCCTCTCCCTCCTTCTGTCGACATGCCGTCATCTTATCCCAATCCACCTTTTCTCTGGGCAATATTTCCTGCATACGTGTTATAATATGCTTTGGTAAGGCTATTAAGGACGGTGGCACGGCTCCTCCTGCTAATCTGTCATTATCATCACCGACTATGGTTGCCCAGTTAATGGTTGCGCAGTTATTATCCCTAACTGGACGCCATATTTCTTGAGGTACCAAGAAATCAAACAAAAAATCAATATCTTTTAGTATCATGGGTGTTAAATTAATGGCAGATTCAAGTTGCTCATAAAAGAGCCTTGGATTTTTCTAGGATCAGGTAACTCCTTTCTCATGGCTAACAAATCAGCCCTAGTCCAAGGAGTATGAACATATTGTGGGATAGGGGGATGATTCCCTGGCCTTGGATCAGGAATTGGATGTACCTCTCTCATAGGGTAAGCTGAAGTATCACCACTAATTTCTGGGCCATAATGTTGGTGGATATGTTTTTGTGTGGCACCACATATAATGATATCTAGCTCCTTTTGGAACTGATAACAGTCATTAAATGCACTTTTGCATTGCGCGATAGTTAATGTAGAGTGCTCACTATCCCTCCATACTTTGTTTAACCATTCTGGTGACGTAAAAACAACGGTACTATCCTCTAATAAGAGGTAACAGTGATCAAACAATCGCGTTACCATACTATTAATGACAAAATTTTTGGCTCTTAATTCCTGCATCCCCTCAAATGTGTCCCAGGCTTCTCTTTTAGTTATTTCCCCTTGGTCCATCCACTTTTTGGTCATTTTCTTTATAGCGTTCTTTTCAGAAGGGCCTAATCGTGTGTGTCTAACCTGCGTGTCTGGTGTCAGTCTGTCCCTAATTGGTGACCTAGAGTGAGGGGAATCTATCCAGTGGTCCGGTCTCCGCATAGTTATTATAGGGGAGTGACTTTGTGTGCTAAATGGTGTTGTGAACATTGGGGGCGTGGTGCTGGAGGATAATGTTGCTGGAGCGGACGGTACTGTTGGGGTGTAACCTACCGCTCCCTGTGTACCCTGAAGATTAGTAACAGGGGTTATTTGCTGGACTTGCGTAACAGGAGTGGCTACCTGCTGAGCCTGCACAACAGGAGGGGGCGCTTGCTGAGTAGCTGGTGGACCCCCAGCCCCGGGACCTGGGGCAGGAATCTGGACAATATTATACGGGGGAGGTTTATCTAACAAATCTTCTAATACTTCATCGATAGGAGGGCACTTTCTTTTTTCTTTTGCAACAAAACATTTTTCTGTTTTCATCCTAAACTCTCTGTCATGCTGTTCAATGTTTTCGTTTATTTTTATATTATTATATTCTGCTACTTTAGCCATGGTTGTTTTTCTATTCTCTCGTTCCCTATCTTGTTTTTGTTTCATATTCCGAGTTCTGGCAGATTTCTCCCATGTTTGAAATACTTCAAACATAGCGGGTCGGACCTTCCGTTCCATCATACATTGTTGTAAATACTGTAATTTAGCTAAATCAAAGGTACCATCAATAGGAAATTGTAATTCCTTATCTTTTTTGTATACTCATGCCATATTCTATTGTATAAATTCACATTCACTCCTTTTTTTATCATTAATATCCAACCAGGACTGTCTTCAACAGGAGTGGGGACACTTTCGTCCAACCGGTGACCTGATTTTATACAACAGAACGTTTTAGAAATGCATTTCTTCATTGTTCCTAGTACTTCGTAGTTATAACTATTATTTTACCAAACCAATCAACAAACTTAAATAACCAAACTTAATTAACAAAACATACAACAGAACAATCTCACCAATCTGTGGTGTCCTCAAATCGTCCGACTGTTGGTCTTCGGACAACACGTCTGTTTCAAAAGGGATCAGCTCGTGGACCTCTGCCGGGGAATCCTGTGTCAAGAGGCCAGTTGGGACTTCAGATGGCAGCTGCGGAGAAACTCTGTCTCCTTAGTGCAGGGGCCCCTACGATCCTTCAGTCCTCAGTCGCACCTCTCAACCACGGACTCAGTTAGCCGTTGGATGTCCCACGGAGAGGTCCCACCAGAGTCGCCAATTTTGTGGAAGTGGTCCTTCTCCAACCTCCCACAGGTACACCTATAACAAGGAAGACCAGCAGTCGGAGGTAACTGTAACATAAAAAGATTTATTTCGCTCAAGCGGGTACACAACCTCACAGCTCCATGTGGCTATGAGAGAAGTGGACAACTTACACAGTCATAGACAGCCTTATATATCTTTCTGCTGGAACAAGTGTAGGTGGGAATGGGTATGAAAAATTAGCAGCTGCCTAGGATGATTAATAATCCCAGGATGATATCATGTACTAGTCAGGACCAGTACCTCTGGAAATATGTATACATGGCATGCAAAACATATATATATAAGGATTACTCATTAACTCCCACCACTCATCAGTAATCCCGTGGTCAACAGAAATAAAGCAGAACTGTACATAACTTGCGTCAGACATATAAACATAGATACGCCTGTGGTTACAGAGTCAGGCGCTCACTTGATTAATCATCTGGATATGGAACAAAAGGTCGCACGTCCTGTATCAACAATAATTTGTAGACATAAGCAATTTATGCAGCTGGCTGTAATACATGTGATATCAGTGAATAGGAATGTTAATCATTGACCGTTTGTTAAATGCATCCTGCCCTACTTGCGTGCTAGCAAGTAGAGAACAAACATATGCTCTGGGGTCTTTTGACGTATCCACTTTGTTCTGTGTAGCTGAAAGGAGCACATTAGTTTGTGCTAGGGAGACAAACTAAGAAAAGCTTACCACAAAATGGTGGCTACAATAATATAAAATGGTGGAGCTTACGTCCATTATAAAATCTGTATTTCCACACAAGCTTACGTCTATTGTTCCCCAGAGTTCTGCCCCATAGAGCACACTGCTCACTGCCTTGGAGCTATATAGTTTAAGGGCTGGGGCAACAGGCTTGGTATATGAGAGACAAAGCTCCCGCCGCAAGGCCCCAGTTAACTGTGAAAATTTCAGGGACACCTTATCTAAATGGTTCTTCCAGATCATTCTATCAGACAGTTTAATGCCCAAATACTCGAAGGAGCTGACCCTCTCTAACGGGACATTGTCTAAAACCAGATTTCTTTTAAAAGATTTACAGAGATTCATCGTCATCAGTTTAGTTTTCGTAGTATTGATGACCAAGCCCCTCATGTCGCAAAAGGCCTTAAATTGGTTCAGAAGCTTTTGAAGGCCCATAGGGGTTTTAGATACCAGGAGGGTATCATCGGCAAACAACAGTGTGGCTATTTTCTGGTTTGCCAGAGAGGGGGCATCAGCCTCAGTAGAGCACAGGAGATCGGCAATTTGATTTATGTAAAGGGAAAATAGGGTAGGGGCCAAGACACACCCTTGGCGTACCCCCCGCCGGATCTTAATCGGGTCGGTGCATAACAGGGTTAGAGTGATCAGTAGTCCTTAGCCCTTGGGTGTACAGCGTAGACGGGGTTCAATCATTCCCCAGATTCCACAGCTACCCAATGAGGTATTTCAGTGTATGTGGAAAGTATAGCTAGTGTGCAATCCAATACATCTTCATGTGTGGCAGATGCCTGGTGCCATGCATGCATGTTACTTAGAAGCTTTCAACCTAGGCTTTGCACCACCCAAAGAGAGGACTTAGCCTTTCCCTCTAGGGATTGTAGCAATACAGATGGTATCCTCAAGGGCACAGTTGCAAAGATATGATTAAACCGAGGTGTGACGTTCATTGTAATAATTTTCACTGTACTCCATACAGAGAATTGCAGGTTGGACCTGGTGAGGAGGTCAGCTGTTAGCCTCTCCAGAAATGTGGCTACATTATGCCTCATCATATTGCTTAGATATGCTTTGACCAGTAAGCCTAAACAGTTGTTATGGGAATTTTGTCTTCTAACAAGAGTTGTGCCCAGACACCTGAGTGGTGGATTTTGTTAGCCCTTTAATCAGGTAGCATCAGAAGCATGAACAAGATGATATCTGGGACTTGAAGACTTGTATGGACGTCTCGAGCTTCGCCAAGGTTACCATTAGTTCATTAGCATAGAGCATATTTTTATTTTACCCTGCCCTGTATCAATCACATGGGTCTCTGTTCTCTTGTGGATAGAAGCTGCCAACAGCTCTATCGCTTGAAGGAACAACAAGGGGGGAGTGGACAGTCCTGTCTCCTGTCCTGTAGCACTTTGAAGGACATAAAGCTACTACTAATGATGACTTCTGTGAGAGTTTTGTAAAGCCATTGTACCTTCTGGATCAATTTCCTCCCTGAGCCAGATCTCAGTTGATCTTGAAATAGAAACTTCCATTCAACACAATTGAAAGCCTGCTTGTCAACAAGGGACATTGGAACCATTGAATCACGTTTATTGCACATTTCCTTGTCTGTGCAACTACGTTCTCAGATGTGTCACAGACGAACATCCCAGGACAAAGCCCACCTGAGAGGGATGGACAAAATCACCTTCTTTAGTGAGTTCACTAGATGCATTGCCAATATCTTCGTGTCAGTAATTGATAGGGATTCATTGCAGGGAATCTTTACCTGATTCAAGAATCAGTGATAGCTTAGCTTTATCACATTCGTTGGCAAGCCCTCCTCATGTATTGCCTCCTTAGTCACCTTGCATAGCAGGGGAAAAATGTTTGTTTATTGGTCATAGGGTAGTCTACAGGTAAGCCATCTTCGCCAGGGCCTTTCCTGGTGACATCCATGGGCATGCCTTTTTCCTCTTCAAAAACGTCACCATCCAGCATTACCTCCAGGTCTGCAGAAAACATAGGGAGCTTTAAATTGAAGATGAAAGCCTGCTCCTCTTCTAATGTCTCAGTGTGACCTGAAGTGTACAGCTTTCTGAAGAATGAAGCAAAGGCTGAAGTAATCACAAGCAGGTTGGTTAAAAATTGACTGTGGTTATCCGTGATTACATGATTGACTTTGGTTCAATTTCAATGCCAGAGGATGCTTGTCACAAGCCTGACCCCGAAAGTACTTCGAGAAAAGGCGCGTGCTTCACCCCAGCTTTAATGTGTCCGTGAAAAAATGCTTCCCATTTGCAGAAATGCGAACAGGCGACGCATCAGCAGGCGCATTCCCAATCCACCTGCCCGGCAGTTGACTATGTCCCAATGGTCTTAAGGGGCACGAAACTGAAGTGTTACCTGGGGGCCTTCACAAGACATGATCAGGTCATTAGATATTACAGAGAGTAAGCGGCTCCTGGAGAACAGAGCCCCGCTTTTCCCAGCCTGAAGGAAATAAATGACTTAGGCTGCACTCCACTCTGTCTCACCGACTTCACTTGCAGCGCGACTCTGGCTGCACTGCAATGCTGGTCACTCCAGTCAGTCTCCCAGTCCCTCTCTCAGCAATTGAATTCGCTGCGGCGCAGCCGGGGGTCAAATTTACTGCAACTGCCACAACGCCTGCCTCCCACAAGTTAACTCTAGTGACAGGACGTATTGTCCGGTCAGTCCCCGCGGCGCCTCCTGGTACATTGTAGCTTTAAACACTGCAGCCTGCCAGCAGAGCGAGCCGCAATCCTGAGGAGCAGGGCACACATGCCACTGCGTGCTCTACCCAGCTGCCACTCCATTTTATTTAGGCGGCGGTATAAACGACTTGTCTTCAGCTGAGGCACTGTGCATAATGCGTGGCAATGCATTTGAGCGCAGTGATGTGGAGCACCACACTGAAGTGCATAATTCTAACACCTGATGCGTGGTACTTGGCAGGACTGCACTTAAGAACAAATGTCAACCGTGAGTAATAACTCACAAAGCCATGTTACTGGTTGAGATGGAAATAGACGACAGGAGGCAGGCAAATTTGGAAAAGTTTAGAGGAATCAAGAATATTTGGAGGAAGTGAAACGAGTCAGTGAACTTTCAGAAACACAAAGGGGTCGATTCCGATTCGGGCCGGAAAAAGCACCGACCGACTCGGATCCGGAAAAAATACCGACCGACACATACCCGTGGCGCCCGACACGCCAAGTACGATGCAAGGCGCGAAAAATCCGACCGACACGTAACGAAACCAAGTCGACCGACCGAGCCGCACGGAAAATAGCAATCCGGCCGGAAAAACACGCGAATCCAACCGACCGACACGCACCCGGAACAAATCCGACCGAAACGTACACGCCAACTCCAAACCGCAAAGTACGATGCAAGGCGCGAAAACCACGACCGAGTCGGACGGAGGACAAGCCGTACGACCGACACGCATACAAAACCGAGCCGAAGCAACACAAAACACCGCGACCGACGCGTACGCAGCATAGAAAACTGCACAAACACAGCGTGAACTAAACGGAAAACACCGTACGAGACCAATGCAGGGTCCGACTCGGTCACAAGAACGTTTCCAACATACACAAACAACACAAAGGAAAAATCACCCCAAAAAAGGCCAAACAAGCAATTACCAAGCCAATAAATACTGGGGGGGTGGGGACAGAGAACAAAGACACACCCACAACTCCACCTATATAAAGGACACAAATCACTACCATGAGCCTTTGCAAATGCCATTCCACTACCAGCACCCAAGAGAAAGCAACCACACACCCACAGCTCATCCCTCACACAAGCCACACACCAGCAGCACACCAACAAATACCTACCTCACATACACCCAGCAAAACACACACTCACACACCCTCACCTGCACACCAACACACACATCACTCACCATCACCACCCATCACCATGCCCCCAAGAAGAATCACAAGTTCCTAGATTGTGAATTGGAAGTCCTGGTAGACGAGATCCTCAGGGTAGAGCCACAGCTGTTTGGCGCACTGGTCCAACAGACCCCCATCTCCCAGAAAACCAAGATGTGGGAGAGGATCATCAACAGGGTGAACGCACAATCACCATGTCTGCGCACAAAGACCGACATCCAGAACAGGTGGTATGACGTGCGCAGGAGGGTCCGGGAGCTGCTCAAGAAAGACTACCTCATCAGCCAATACACCGGCAGTGGCCCTCCTGCCAAGCCAGTATACCTCAGGCCCTGGGAGGAGAAGGTGCGGGCCATCCTTCCGCCAGTGAGCGTATATGGACTAGAGAACATCCCAGAGCCTGGTGAGTACACAACAAATGTACACAATATACTGCCACAAAACACACACACATCACTGTCAAGGGGAGAGTCAAACCATGCACTCATAGCAATCACACAGCAACCAGAACAGAATCATCCCAAAATGTGTATGTCAGTCAGAGAAACACAACACATGCCATCAAAAAAGTCACATCCAACTGTGCCAACACATGTACAAACACAACCACAACTACAGCTAGGCAGTGGCACAAATAGAACTAACAAACACATCCACACATGTAGCCACCACAACAACACCAACACACAGTGAAGACCACTCAAAGGAAGGAATTCTGTGTATGCTGGCCAAGTCAGTGTAGCCAATAGCATCATGGGAGTCGCAGTCACACATATTGCCCGCCCCAAAACTGTCCCATCAACACCACCATGAACCATGCGCACATCACAGAGAGTGGAGAAGGACTCACAAGATGGCTGACACTGGCTACTGCTGTGGGGAGCACAAGGCCCTGCTGCCAACTGTGCACCAACAAACAGCAGGACACCACTGACTGACATCCTGAGAGACAACTTCCACTCCCTGCAATGCAAGCACGTTCCATGGTGGGATATCTGGCTGGCTGGGTGGGAAGGGGGACTTGCAGCACTGACTATAGTCACCAGCACCTCCCCTCACACCCTCCCCAACACAAACTCCACAGTACCCACCTGGTAGAATGCAATGCCCTCCATCCTAACACAAGATCCCACAAAGCACCACCACCCTGGGTTATGTTGTGTGAAGCACAGGGACACTCTTGGGACTCTTAGCCAAACAACTGCCAGGACAACACTCCCAGCTATCCTGTCAGCACAGCCAGCCCACCCCACAGGGAAGCAGAGTCAAAAGGAAGGAAGCATGGGCATGCTGGGAAGGGGGTGGAGGCAATAGCATGATGGGAGTCGTAGTCACAGACATTGCTCAGCCTCACAACTGGCCCATCAACACCACCCTGAACCATGCTCACATCACAGGGAGTGGAGAAGGACTCACAAGATGGCTGACACTGGCTACTGCTGTGGGGAGCACAAGGCCCTGCTGCCAACTGTGCACCAACAAACAGCAGGACACCACTGACTGACATCCTGAGAGACAACTTCCACTCCCTGCAATGCAAGCACGTTCCATGGTGGGATATCTGGCTGGCTGGGTGGGAAGGGGGACTTGCAGCACTGACTATTAGTCACCAGCACCTCCCCTCACACCCTCCCCAACACAAACTCCACAGTACCCACCTGGTAGAATGCAATGCCCTCCATCCTAACACAAGATCCCACAAAGCACCACCACCCTGGGTTATGTTGTGTGAAGCACAGGGACACTCTTGGGACTCTTAGCCAAACAACTGCCAGGACAACACTCCCAGCCATCCTGTCAGCACAGCCAGCCCACCCCACAGGGAAGCAGAGTCAAAAGGAAGGAAGCATGGGCATGCTGGGATGGGGGGTGGAGGCAATAGCATGATGGGAGTCGTAGTCACAGACATTGCTCAGCCTCACAACTGGCCCATCAACACCACCCTGAACCATGCTCACATCACAGGGAGTGGAGAAGGACTCACAAGATGGCTGACACTGGCTACTGCTGTGGGGAGCACAAGGCCCTGCTGCCAACTGTGCACCAACAAACAGCAGGACACCACTGACTGACATCCTGAGAGACAACTTCCACTCCCTGCAATGCAAGCACGTTCCATGGTGGGATATCTGGCTGGCTGGGTGGGAAGGGGGACTTGCAGCACTGACTATAGTCACCAGCACCTCCCCTCACACCCTCCCCAACACAAACTCCACAGTACCCACCTGGTAGAATGCAATGCCCTCCATCCTAACACAAGATCCCACAAAGCACCACCACCCTGGGTTATGTTGTGTGAAGCACAGGGACACTCTTGGGACTCTTAGCCAAACAACTGCCAGGACAACACTCCCAGCCATCCTGTCAGCACAGCCAGCCCAACCCACAGGGAAGCAGAGTCAAAAGGAAGGAAGCATGGGCATGCTGGGAAGGGGGAGGAGGCAATAGCATGATGAGAGTCGTACTCACAGCCCTACATCCCCCACCACATGGCCCAGCAAGCTCACACTCACGCATGCACATCCCACAGAGAGTGGAAAGGCCCATCAAAGATGTCTGACACTGTTGCTGTGTCGTGGGGAGCACAAGGGCATGCTGGGTACTGCACACCAACCAACAGCAGGACACCACTGTCAGCCATCTTGCCATTGCCCTCACACCCACACCCACTGAACTCCACACAAAAGCAAGTAAGTATGGGAATGCTGGCAGGTGGGGTGGAGGCAATGGCATGATGGGAGTCGTAGTCACAGACATAGCTCACCCCCACAACTGTCCCATCAACACCACCCTGAACCATGCTCACATCACAGGGAGTGGAGAAGGACTCACAAGATGGCTGACACTGGCTACTGCTGTGGGGAGCACAAGGCCCTGCTGCCAACTGTGCACCAACAAACAGCAGGACACCACTGACTGACATCCTGAGAGACAACTTCCACTCCCTGCAATGCAAGCA
Source organism: Calotriton arnoldi (assembly GCA_963921515.1). Taxonomy (NCBI): domain Eukaryota; kingdom Metazoa; phylum Chordata; class Amphibia; order Caudata; family Salamandridae; genus Calotriton; species Calotriton arnoldi. Next base: position 162,430 of record CAWUFW010009744.1, on the reverse strand, counting down.
CGTTCCATGGTGGGATATCTGGCTGGCTGGGTGGGAAGGGGGACTTGCAGCACTGACTATAGTCACCAGCACCTCCCCTCACACCCTCCCCAACACAAACTCCACAGTACCCACCTGGTAGAATGCAATGCCTTCCATCCTAACACAAGATCCCACAAAGCACCACCACCCTGGGGTATGTTGTGTGAAGCACAGGGACACTCTTGGGACTCTTAGCCAAACAACTGCCAGGACAACACTCCCAGCCATCCTGTCAGCACAGCCAGCCCACCCCACAGGGAAGCAGAGTCAAAAGGAAGGAAGCATGGGCATGCTGGGAAGGGGGTGGAGGCAATAGCATGATGGGAGTCGTAGTCACAGACATTGCTCAGCCTCACAACTGGCCCATCAACACCACCCTGAACCATGCTCACATCACAGGGAGTGGAGAAGGACTCACAAGATGGCTGACACTGGCTACTGCTGTGGGGAGCACAAGGCCCTGCTGCCAACTGTGCACCAACAAACAGCAGGACACCACTGACTGACATCCTGAGAGACAACTTCCACTCCCTGCAATGCAAGCACGTTCCATGGTGGGATAACTGACTGGCTGGCTGGGTGGGAAGGAGGTCTGGCTGTCAACCAAACACAAGCAATGCAGACCATGTTCACACCCCAGAAAATACATAGAAATGCCCAAATAATGCAGGACAATGTGCCACACCAATATCAACCCCTGACTGTGACGACTTAGGACAATGCAATGTACAGGCCCGCACCCAGAGGCACAGTCACAACTGTCATGTGTGTCAACCACTGATGCCTGCAGAAACATGACATACATTGTTTGTGTCTCCCAAAAACAGGTGATGATGGGGACACAGCAGCAGACGCTGAGGAGTCCCAGTCCCAGGCTCAAGAGGATGCCGAGCTCACTGGCGTCGTACGTCCTCTGTCCTCCTCGGACGATGAACAACCTGGCACATCCGGTGCAAGTCAACATGCAGCACCAGCAGGACCACCAGCTGCAGCACCAGCAGGACCACCAGCTGCACTCCCTGCACCCACCCCTACAACGACTGTCACCACGAATACCATCCCTGCCGACATGGACAGAATAAGGAGCAACACCAGCGCAGTGACCCTGGACCAACCTGGGGCCATGGACACCACCACCACCACCAACCCCCAAGGTGGACCAGGGTTATCTGTGCGTGCAACTGCACACACTGCACATGTCAGCAGGGGTGGTGGGAGGGGTGGGAGACAGAGGTCGCTGCTTGCAGACGTTGCTGGTGTGCATGACGACCCACAACTGGTACGCATAGCTGATGCGTACCAGTCCAGCACCGGAGAGCTCAGCCAGGTAGTGGGGCTCCTCAGAGACATCAAACAGCAGCAGGCTGCCCATCATGCCCGCTTGGACTCCCACATGTCCCACGTGGAGTCACACATGTCCCGTGTGGACTCACACATGTCCCGCGTGGAGTCCAAGTGGGATGTACTGCATGAGATGACGGCGGTGCACAGGGACATTTTACAATGCCTCCGCCAGATGAACAGCAACCAGTCCACACCTCCCTGTGTGCCAACAACATCTGGTGCCGAACAAACTGCAACTGCCACAGGGAGGGAGGAGGACTCTGGCGGAGAGTCCCCTGCACCGCAGCAGCCTGCACTTGAGGGCCCCCCCCCAAGAAGAGGGGTCGTCCGAGGAGGGAAAAGTGAGAGGCCGATGGCCAAGCGCAACTCCCAGGAAGCCTGAACCTGTTCTGGATGTTCGCCTTTGTGCACAGACTGTTCACCCTGTTGACGGCAACACTACTCCCACACATTGCATGGGGAGTACAAGTTGGACCAATGTGTCAGACAACTGTGGCCCCGATACTGGGGATCCTGTCTACCCGGACTTTCAATTCACCTAGGAACTTGGGATTGCAAGATTCATGTACAGCACAACCCATCCTATGCACTATTAACACAAATGTATCACAATAAACACACTAATACACCATACTTGCCTCTGTCGTGATTCCAACATGGGTGCTGTTATGGGGATGATGAACTGCAAAATTACACTGTGTATGCGAACTGCAACAGCAAGGACAACACAGGCATGTGAGTAAAGGCAACGTGACACATATGAGGGAGACACACCACCAGGGCTACACAACACATACACACCTAGGCCATCTGACTCATTGCCTACACTGATGTTGCCAGGGAAGACGGTGCAATGCACAGACACCACACCCATTCCCAGTTGTAGTCAAGTAGCCCACAGGTGCAGTAAGCAAATGGCAGTCAAATGTGTGACCACAGACAACGCACATCACTAAGTGAAGCACAGGTTTATTACACAGTAGCAACATGCCGTAACCACTACAGATGCAAGGTAACCCCACCTGGTAGCGGGCACACAGTCAACAACTGTAGACGGAAGGAAGTCCATGGGTGTGGCGCACATCACCTGTAGGGACACAACAGCTACCAGCCTGGATGTGCAATCACGTCGTCGGTGGACACAGTTGACCAAACGAATCTGAAAGTACCCTGTGAAGGACAGAAATGACACACAGTCAAAAGCAATGCAGTACAGGACAGAACAGCAAAACTCATGCACAATACATGTTACAAGATACCCACCCAGAACCAAGTTAGCATGTCAACACTGTTGGGGAGTACAGCCCACCTGTAACCACACATCGCAACACACATCCAGTCAAGTAGCCCATGGACACACTCCAACAGCGCCAGAGCCCCACCCACACATCATGCCAACTCACATCATTCACATGACACCTCAGGATACTCACATTCAGCTAAAGAAGTTGGTGATGAGCTGTGTGCGGACATCACCATCACCATCACCATCATCATCGTCACTGGCATCGTGGTCCAGGCCAGGATCCTCCACAGGTGGCGGATGTTGGTCATCGTCATCCTGGATGAGAGGCAACTCCTTCCGCACTGCCAGGTTGTGTAGCATGCAGCAGACGATGATAATCTTGCACACTTTCGCAGGGGCATATGGGAGGGACCCTCCGGTCTTGTCCAGGCAGCGGAAGCGGCTCTTCAGGAGACCAAAGGTCCGCTCAATCACTCTCCTGGTCCGACCATGTGCCTCATTGTAGCGCATCTGGGCAGGTGTCACAGGGTTCCTGAGGGGTGTCAGCAACCACGGCATGTTGGGGTATCCCGAGTCACCTACGGACAGACAAGTGCACATCAGCTGACTTGGAAAAGTGGGCGGAATACTACAGATCAGATCACACACAATGGCACAAAGTCAGTACACACCGACAAGCCAGGCACGCTGGTTCTGCATCTGTGCCATCATCCTGGGGATGCGACTACTCCTCATCACAAAGGCATCGTGTGCTGAACCAGGGAAACGGGCACACACGTGTGTGATGGTCATGTCTGCAAGACACACCACCAGTGCATTGACCGAGTGGTAGTGCTTGCGGTTCCTGTAGGACTGCTCCTGGGCCTGTGGTGGTACCAAAGCCACATGTGTCCCATCAATGGAGCCAATTACATGCGGCATCCTCCCCAGGGCATAAAAGTCACTCTTCACGTCAGTGAGTCGTCGTAGTCTAGGGAAATAGATGTACCGGTTCAGGAAGAGCAACATTGCCGCCAAAACATCGCGGAGCACACGGCTGAACATGGTCTGTGACATCCCACCAGCAGACGCCACAGTATGTTGGAAGGTACCGGTGGCAAAGAAGTGTAGGGCTGCCATCACCTTCACCTTGGGGGTCAGCGCTGTAGGATACGGCCGGCCAGGCTGCAAATGTGGGGACAACTGCACTGCCAAATCCTCAATCAGCTGCCTGGTGAAGCGGTACCGTCGGATGCTGTCCCGTTCCACCATCGTTGCCAGGTCTGGGAATGGCCGATGGACAGCAGGAGCCCTGCAGTGCAGAGGAGAAGTAAGCAAGATCGTCAGTCACCCCACATATGCGGCATTGAACACACTCAAGATCCCAACATACATCATCATGAGGCACAACTACATGAAGTGTGCAGTACCGGAAGGACATGTATGGTACATACATGGCCAACATCTGTCAACACGGTCCTACAGGTGGCATCAATTTGTCCCAGGTTGGCCCATTGGATATCATGATGCCGTGTCACAGTCACCCCCACAGTGACATGTGAGGACAGATGTGCCCCAGGCACCACAGCTCAACGACAGGTACATTCCCAGGGACCCTGTAATGCCACATGGACACTGGCATCACCTGGAGTATCATGTGTACACCACAGCAAAACAAACATGACCCCCACAGGTAGTGGCCACACTTGCCATGGCAGGACAGACATGGACGTCTGTGACACACACGCACAACATCAGAGTCCATGCACACACAACGTGGATGTGGAGACTGTCTCCCATTGTGCACATGAAATCAGAGACATTGTAAACACTACATGCACAAAGACTGTGGAGGGCCATCACTATTGTGCCACTGGGACACCCTGGCTCAAACATACCGTCCCACATGGGACTCACGGGGTATGTGACATGACATACACAAACACCACTGTGAAATGTGACCATGACACATGCACAGATATGAACAGTTGCACATCACAGTGGTCACGTACACGTAACACCCAGGATCCTGTCCCCATGAACACGTGCACAGCCTGGGGGTGGCTGCCCACAGGTGACACCCACAGGACAACATGTACACCAACATACACACAATAGGAAATGCAGCCTTACATGCCTTATGATAAGGTTTGGACAGGCTGTCGTGATGTAGGTGTGCCCCTCACTCCCTGGGAGCTATCTGTGGCTGGCATATGTCCATCTGAGACAGGCATGCTGACCTATGCCAGTCACATGTACAGTGATGCGTTGTACCGCAATGGACCGATCGGTGCCTCCGGCCGGCCCATTGCCTTCAATGTGTGCGGGTACGCGTTGTACCCCTGTACGCGTTGTACCGCAATGGACCGATCGGTGCGCACCCATTGACAATAGGCTTGCCTGGCAACGGACGCGTTTTCGAATTTCGAACGAGTCGGTTGCTGGGAATTCAGTTGGTCACCCACAACAATGTTGCAAAATCATGTATGTCATGAAGTTGAAGATTTGAAGGATGCTGTGGGCGTGTTTTGGTGCTGCTATTCCATGGATTGGCCAGATTCAGAAGATGCAAACGACTTGGACCTATCACTTTGGACACAAGGGACAGGATCTGCCTCTCCAGCACATATATATTGCTGGCTGTTCCCCTGAGAGCCCACTTGCCTGCACTACATGCTCCAGGACGACATCTGCCACTGCACTGCTGCTGTCTCTGCCCCTCTGGACCCTGCAATGGCACGTACTGTGGAGAGAGCCCCAGCCTTCAGCCTTGAGGAGAACCAGGCCCTGCTGGACAGCCTACTTCCACAGTACAGCAAGCTGTATGGGACACCAGGGGAGCAGGTGAGTGTCCTGTGCACTGCCTTTCTGAATGTGCATTTTGTCTGACTAGCAAGGCTGAGAGTCTGCACGCCACTGGCTAGCAGGCTCACTGAGTAGTTGTCACCCCCCATAGTGTGTAGTGACTTGCACTGGACAGGTATGGTGCAGTGACAGTGCTTCTGAACAGGGTTTTACTCCCCATGCAATGATACCATGTAGTGACTTCTGGAAAACTGTCCATGGGCAGCCGTGCACTGCCTGTGTACACCATGTGCCCCTGTGATTGCGACATGTATATGCAACTGTGTCATGCACGGATATGTTGCATGTGTAGTAATGGCCTTATCACTTTGTCATCCTGACAGGCTTCTGCCCATCGGAAGCAGGAGATATGGAAGGACATCGTCCGGGCTGTCCGGTCCGTGGGGGTCTACAAGCGCCGGATCCGCAACTGCCAAAAGAGGTGGCAGGACCTTCGGGGCTGGACCCGGAGGATTGCACGGGTCCAGCTGAAGCTGTCGCCTCCTCGCAGGAGGGGCGGAACACGGACCCTGACCCCCCACATGCTCAGGATCCTGGCGGTGGTCTTTCCAGACCTGGATGGGCAGCTGAAGGCCAGAGAGCAGCAAGGAGGGGGTGAGTCAAAGACTGCACTGTGTACTCTGTCTAACATGCTATGTGCCCTCCTCGGGCCTGGTTAAACTGCCACAGTACAGCAGTCATGTTGTCCAGGAGCCATGTCCCTCTATTGTGCACTGCCCACTCCTCATCTGATACCCAGGTGTGGCCCTTACATGCAGGGAATTCTGTCACTTAGGACTGTGTCCTTGCAGTTTGCTTGACTCAAGGTGGGAGACAGCATCTGTTTCCCTGACTCTGTGGTGGGCATCATGGGTGGGTCCATTGCTTACACAATGCCTGTATTCTGACATGTATTCAGCGTGTTACTTTGATCTGTGGTCCAATTGCTGAGCTGATCCACCACATGTGGCTGGGGTATCTGGCACACACCCATGCTGCGGGTGGGAACAATGTTTGGGCCCCAGGAGTATGTATATGACGTGTGTCACACATACTTAGCCAGCTGCCTACAGTCCAGGGCTCATCCCTCATTCATGTGGGGCTGGACAGTCATGCCTACTCCAGGCCATACAATACACTCTGTACTCCCACTCCTGTGTATCAGCTGACACATTGTGCGCAGTGATTTGACCCCTCAGGTGTCTGCCTCTGTGTCAGTGTGCTGTGGATTAGTCGCCAGGACTGCTGTGGAGTTTCTTGGTAGGGGCTCAGCATGCCACTGGAGATGTGACCATAGGAGACGATACTTGTGTGACACATAGGTGTCTGATCAGCTGCCCATGCAGACTGGGGCATGTGAATGTGAAGTTCAGGCAGCTGTTCCCCATGCACAGCAGAGTGTGAGGGGCTCAGGTTCAGAGGGTAGTGTCACAGGTCTACCATATGTCCAATAGGTATGACCTGGACAGATGAGGGTTAAGAGGATGTGTTGTGGGGGATGTACATGTGCACTTGTGCAGCTCCAGGACTTGCATTCCCCATGACCTACTATTGTGACACAGTGCAGAGTGTTGTTGATCTGGCTGCAAAGTCATACATCACTGAGACAGTGATGTATGACTTTGCAGTCATGCCTCCGCCATGGCATGTGTCTACTGATTGGTGAGCCTGCAGGGGAGTGACATGTGCTACATGCACACCATAGTGGCGCTGGCTATCAGGACATGGGTGCATCATGGTGTCTGTCGCTGGTATGCATCACATGCATTTCCTATTTGACTCTGGGCATCCCTTTCATCCGGAAACCTGTACTGACTCAGTGGCAAGAGCTGTGATGTGTGCATGTCCACATGCCACACCGTGTCCTCTGCACTGTCCAACTACTGTGTACTTGGTGCATGTGTCAACACTGGGGTGTTGCAATCCAACAGACACCAGACAGATGGGTGCAAGGCCATGTGGGATGTGAGTGCCATGCTTGGCATCAGACTGACAATTGACTTCTCCTGTTCAATTAGGGCACTTTTAGCAATGTACAACTAATGATGCCAGGGCTTGCTCTGTGATGTGCTGTGCTCACAGTGGTGTGTGCGTTATGTGCAGGTGACTGATGTCTGTCTGTATCCCCATTGTTTGCAGATACATCCACGGCCACGGAAGGGGACAGCTCCACGGACCAGGAGGAGCCAGAGAGCCAGACTGGGTCAGCAGCCGAGGAGTGGTCGGAGGGACCCAGTGGCACGGAGGGCGAGGGGAGCCACACCGAGGAGTCCTCAGCAGCATCCACCTCAGCTGAGGACCAGAGCAACTCGGAGGATGACTCCCTTGTGGAGGCGGGTGTCAGCAGCCACCACACCCCAGCTAGTGTTGCTGTCCCCGCCACCACCAGCACCACCACCGCCCTCCCATCGGCTCCCATTCCCCAGGTCCGTGGAGGCTCCCATGTCCGGGAGCGTGTTTCCTTTGGGCCAGGCACCGCACCCCCTGCCCCTGTGTCCCCTGCTGCCCTGAGTGAGGAGTCTGTGTACCTCCTTCGCCAGCTCCATGTAGGGCAGACAGCCATGCTGAGTGTCCTCCATGCGCACACCGCGCTGTTGACTCAGCTGGTGTCGTTCATGGAGGGCATCTCATCGGGCATGTCTGACCTACAGAGGGGCAATAGGTCCATGGACTCCTCCCTGACGGCAGCAGTGTCCCTCCTCAAACGGTCCCTCACCCCTCCTGCCTCTGCTCCATCCACACTCCCCAGCACCTTACCCGTCCCAAGCACACACACACCGGCACAGGCACTCACCAGCACACACACATCCAGCACACTGACACACACGCCAATGACAAAACGCACACGCACGCACATTCAGGGGACTGAAGCCAGACTCACAGGGGATGGGGCCCTGGAACACACACACGCATCCACATGCACTGCGCAGTCCTCAGTTCCCTCTCCCTCCAAAGCACCCTCCCTTGCCTCACCTGCAACCCCAAAGTCACAGCAGCTCTTCCTCTGTGACCTCGGCCTCTTCCCCACCGATGAAGCTGCTCCAGCATCCCGGGGAAGAGGAAGCCCACCCACACGGAGCAGAGTGCCCCTCGCACCCGGACACCCTCCCCCAGGCGCAGACGGACTGAGGCCCCCACCCGCAAGTCGCCCCGGAGTCCTAAGAGCAAGACCCCGCCACCGCCCTGCAGCTCAGGCACAAGGTCTCCGTCCTCCATCCCTCAGGCCCCCACTGCACAGGTGCCCCCACCACACCCTGCCCCAGGTTCCCCCACCCACAGATATACCATCCCCAAGAGGATCAGGCCTTCTCCCCCTGCCACTTGCTCTCCCAGCACCACACCCCCCGCTGCGCTTGTCTGTGCCACTGATGTGGTGAGGGTGTCCTCCCCCTCTGTCCAACCCACCTTGCCTGTTCCCCATTCTCCTCCCCTGGAGGTAGGCACTGCAGTGGAGTCCACTACCGCCCTGTCTGACTTGGGCACTGCAGTGGCGGACCTGTCCACTCCATCTGCAGGGTCCACTGCAGTTGTGCCGGCACCCACGACATCTGAGTCATGCCCCCCAGTTGTGCCGGCACACACCATGTCAGACACCTCCACTGCAGTTGTCAGTGGCTCTCCAGCACCCACCACCCCTTCCCTGACTCCCCCTGGTGAGCCATGATCCTGTCCCTGCGGTGCCTGGCCTGCCCCCCGGTTGCCCCTCCTAGTGGATTGTCCCTGGTTTTGTGCAGGCATGCGTAGGGTGACATCTGCCAGTGTCACCCTGTTTGAACTTTGACAATGGACTGGCCATTGGCCTTTGCTCTATTTTTTCTGGACGTCGTTTTCAATCAACACATATGCTGAATAAAGCAACTTTCTTTTCTCTAGTGCTCATGCTTCAGATGTACATGTTGTTGGTGCTGCTAACCATGCCCTTGCTGCAGTGATGGTGATATCTGGTCTCATGATTATGAAGTGTTACTGTGCAGGAACCCATGTGGTCCAGGGGGAATGTGTCCTATCATGTGGTGTATCCATGTCATCAATAGCAGCATCTGAGGGTGTCATGTGTTCAGTATTTGGCAATGGGTTTCCTACTTACATTAGCAATTTCATATCTGTGGCTTCCACCCCTGCACATCTGTTGTGCCTGCCATCGTTGCATTTGTCTACTTCCCTGACCGTGTTGCCATCTCCACTGGACATGCAGGTTTGGGCATCAATGGGGAAGGACTCATCCGTGTAGTCAGTGCAACATTGCTATACAAGTGTGTTGGATCTGTGCTGATGATTCCGTTGGCACATCCATGACCAGGCTGATGTGATGGGAGCCCTCATTTGGTGCTAATTGTTGATTGTGTGACCAAGTGCTCAGCTGACATGATGGGGCCCTACCGAGCCAACATATGGCACAGCTTTCCTCACACAGGAGTGGAGTCCCCTCATGGCAGTGTGTACACGTGTGACATTGCCTGCGCCCAAGGTGTGTGTTGTATGTGCATGTCTGTGTGTTCACTTCCATTTATCTGCGCATGCTGTGATCCCTAGTGTTGTACCTGTTTGTGATGCTTGCTGACTTGAGCTATGTTCCCCCAAAGTCTTCTCCCTGTGTTCTCTGTGATGTGGGTGCATGGCACATTACTGGTCATCAGGGTGTCACCCATAGGTGTGTTTGCTGTCAGGGCTGAGTTTGTGTGCAGACGCAGATGGGTCACAGTCAGGTTTCCCCTTGGCACTTGTTGTTTGCCCCTGTCATGTGATTTTCAGTTCGTGTTATCTTTCAGTGATTGTGACACGTTGTGTGTGTGACTGCTGGCACTCCTCAGGGTCCGGGCTGCAATGTTGGTTGTTGTCTATGTGTGTTCTTTGTGGGTGACCTTGGCTTCTTCATTGGTGTGTGACTGTGGCTGGGATCCCATTGGTTGGTGTGGTATCGCCGTCATGTCCATGTACAGCGTAGTGTGCAGTGTGTCAGACATTCAGGAGTCTTGTTGAGTGGCCATGTGTGATGTGTTTCTGCACCTTGGTTCCCACCCACCACCCTGGAATAGTCATGGGTGCATGTGCAATGTCACCAGTGCATGTGTACTTCACTGCTGCACATTGTTAGAGGTCGAGGGGTGTGGTCTTGAGTGTGTGCAGATGGGAGTTGTTGCCCAGCCAGTCCCCTGCCTCCATGTTGGCCTTGGCTTACTGGCCATGCTGATTGATTTGTGCTTGTGTAGGTGTGATGGTAGTTTGTTGCTCAGGACACCTGACTGTGGTTCACAGTGTGAACGACATTTAGCTTTGTCATCACAGTGGGATTTTTATTCAGCCCAGGGTCACCACATTGTGGGGGCCCTGGGGGTGGTGCTGTGGTGTGTCTGTGTCTTGCTGTGTCAGTTGTTGTTCCTACGTGCCTGTGTGACATGTGTGTTTTGTGCTCCCTCTCATCTGACAATGCCTGCTTGCCCACATAGGGGATTTGGATCCATGAGTTACCTTAGTGTGGCAGTGTATGCACATCTGTATGATTGGTATTCAGCTCTCCTCATGTGTTGTGTGGTTGCCTGGGGACACTGGCACCCCCACCCCTCACCTGCTGTGTATGATGACAGTGTTGGTCTGCCTGTTTGTGTTTGTGCATCTGCACCACTGCATTGGCATATCTTGGGTGTGCCATTGGCTGTATGTTGTTTGGTGTGTTTCCCCTGCTGTCCCTGGGACTCCTAGGTCATCGGTCAGCACAGTGATCATGGTTTGTGTGTCCCATTGCTGCCATGGTATGGTATCTGTTCACCTCACATCTGCTGTCTCCACAGGATATCTGCATTTGTGTGCCCATTGGTGCAAATATGTGGTTCTGCATTCTGATGGTCACTTCTGTCATTGTGTCATTGATGACTGTTGACGGTCTCAGCCCCCATGGGTGTTGTTTGTCTGCACATGGCCAAAGGAATGTCTCATTTGCACTGCAGTATTTGGCTCTCCCAATTTATGTTGCAATGGGACACATACACTACTTTGCCACAGATGAGTTTTTGGTTCTGTGACCAGGAATGATCCATGCAGTTTGGCAGTTGCAGCTCTTTCTTTGTCAACAATTACCTTTTGGTCACTGTGATGATGGGGGTGTAGACCCCATTGCCACAATGGTCAAAATGTGGTTCAGCTATGGACCCCACACTTGCCTTTTGGTCACTGTGATGATGGGGGTTTAGACCCCATTGCCACAATGGTCAGAATGTGCTTCGGCTATGGACCCCACACTTGCCTTTTGGTCACTGTGATGATGGGGGTTTAGACCCCATTGCCACAATGGTCAAAATGTGCTTCAGCTATGGACCCCACACTTGCCTTTTGGTCACTGTGATGATGGGGGTTTAGACCCCATTGCCACAATGGTCAAAATGTGCTTCGGCTATGGACCCCACACTTGCCTTTTGGTCACTGTGATGATGGGGGTTTAGACCCCATTGCCACAATGGTCAGAATGTGCTTCAGCTATGGACCCCACACTTGCCTTTTGGTCACTGTGATGATGGGGGTTTAGACCCCATTGCCACAATGGTCAAAATGTGCTTCAGCTATGGACCCCACACTTGCCTTTTGGTCACTGTGATGATGGGGTTTAGACCCCATTGCCACAATGGTCAAAATGTGCTTCAGCTATGGACCCCACACTTGCCTTTTGGTCACTGTGATGATGGGGGTTTAGACCCCATTGCCACAATGGTCAAAATGTGCTTCAGCTATGGACCCCACACTTGCCTTTTGGTCACTGTGATGATGGGGGTTTAGACCCCATTGCCACAATGGTCAAAATGTGCTTCAGCTATGGACCCCACACTTGCCTTTTGGTCACTGTGATGATGGGGGTTTAGACCCCATTGCCACAATGGTCAAAATGTGCTTCAGCTATGGACCCCACACTTGCCTTTTGGTCACTGTGATGATGGGGGTTTAGACCCCATTGCCACAATGGTCAAAATGTGCTTCGGCTATGGACCCCACACTTACCTTTTGGTCACTGTGATGATGGGGGTTTAGGCCCCATTGCCACAATGGTCATGGGCTGCTTGCATTGTGGGTGCCACACACATATATGTGTGGCACATGTGCTAGGGGGTCACATTGTATGTTCAAAGTCATGTTCGGTGTTGTAGGCATTTGACACAGCCTACACACGCTTGTCATGGTGGTGGGGGGATGTCTTTATCTTGCATTCCCTAGGTTGTGGTGTGCTTGTTGTGTCATGCATTGTCCATCCTATGAGTGGGGGTGGTAGTAGTGGTAGGCATCCAGCCCCCTGGCTAAGGGTGGTAGTAGTGGTAGGCATCCAGCCCCCCTGGGTGTGGGTGGTAGTAGTGGTAGGCATCCAGCCCCCTGGGTGTGGGTGGTAGTAGTGGTAGGCATCCAGCCCCCCTGGCTAAGGGTGGTAGTAGTGGTAGGCATCCAGCCCCCCTGGCTAAGGGTGGTAGTAGTGGTAGGCATCCAGCCCCCTGGGTGAGGGTGGTAGTAGTGGTAGGCATCCTGCCCCCCTGGGTGTGGGTGGTAGTAGTGGTAGGCATCCTGCCCCCTGGCTAAGGGTGGTAGTAGTGGTAGGCATCCAGCCCCCCTGGCTAAGGGTGGTAGTAGTGGTAGGCATCCAGCCCCCCTGGCTAAGGGTGGTAGTAGTGGTAGGCATCCAGCCCCCCTGGCTAAGGGTGGTAGTAGTGGTAGGCATCCAGCCCCCCTGGCTAAGGGTGGTAGTAGTGGTAGGCATCCAGCCCCCTGGCTAAGGGTGGTAGTAGTGGTAGGCATCCAGCCCCCCTGGGTGTGGGTGGTAGTAGTGGTAGGCATCCAGCCCCCCTGGATGTGGGTGGTAGTAGTGGTAGGCATCCAGCCCCCTGGCTAAGGGTGGTAGTAGTGGTAGGCATCCAGCCCCCTGGCTAAGGGTGGTAGTAGTGGTAGGCATCCAGCCCCCCTGGGTGAGGGTGGTAGTAGTGGTAGGCATCCAGCCCCCTGGGTGTGGGTGGTAGTAGTGGTAGGCATCCAGCCCCCTGGCTAAGGGTGGTAGTAGTGGTAGGCATCCAGCCCCCTGGCTAAGGGTGGTAGTAGTGGTAGGCATCCAGCCCCCCTGGGTGAGGGTGGTAGTAGTGGTAGGCATCCAGCCCCCCTGGGTGTGGGTGGTAGTAGTGGTAGGCATCCTGCCCCCCTGGGTGTGGGTGGTAGTAGTGGTAGGCATCCAGCCCCCTGGCTAAGGGTGGTAGTAGTGGTAGGCATCCAGCCCCCCTGGCTAAGGGTGGTAGTAGTGGTAGGCATCCAGCCCCCCTGGCTAAGGGTGGTAGTAGTGGTAGGCATCCAGCCCCCCTGGGTGAGGGTGGTAGTAGTGGTAGGCATCCAGCCCCCCTGGCTAAGGGTGGTAGTAGTGGTAGGCATCCAGCCCCCTGGCTAAGGGTGGTAGTAGTGGTAGGCATCCAGCCCCCCTGGGTAGGGGTGGTGGTGCGCATTCAGGCCCCTGTGTGCATATGTGGCATTGGTGATGGGCATCCCGCCCCTATGGTGCTGCTGTTGCTGGTGTAAGTATATTCAGCATCCCCGTGTATGTGTGTGATGTGTCGTGTACGTGTTGTATGTGTTTTGTGGTTGGTGTCTGGCTTACCTTCTGCGCCGTACGCGTCCGTGCCTGTTCCGGTAGTAGATGTAGAATATTGGTATGATCGGGACGAAGGGATTCATGGTTGGTTCGTGTCGTTCGTCCTTCTCGTTGCTTGGCGTCGTCCTCGTCGCTTCGCCTCGTCCTCGTCGCTTCGCGTCGTCCTCGTCGGTGCCGTGTTCGTCTCGTAGCCGTGGATCGTGTTGTGGCGCGAATCGGAGCTTATGTGCGCCTCTCCCGGATGCTTTAACGTGCCGTGCGTAGCGACGGGTTCGGCGCGTACGGGAAGCGCATCGTACTTGTCCGGCCGGACGGGGCTGCATTTTTCCTTCCGTGCGACTCGATTCGGCGTTTCCGGATTCGCCTCGGTCGGAGAACAGGACCTGGTTTGGGTGAGTACGGCTCGGCCGGATTTTTTGCTGTTGTGCGCATCGTACTTGCTCGTTCGGTGTGCTGTACGGATCGGTCGGGAAACAGGCTTTCGCATGGCTTTTTTCCCGACCGAATGGTATTGGGTGCGCCTCCGACCGAGATCGGAATCGGCCCCAAAGAAGCAGGATGATTTGATAAGACAGGATTTAGCCGGGATTTAGTAAAGAATGGCTCAATGTATTGTGATTTAGTAGAGATGACAATGGTTAGTGATATCAGTGAAAAACATCAAAGTGAGGGTGTCGTGCAATGAGTCAGAGAGTAGGATGACATAGCAGGAATTAAGGAGATTTGGAAAGAACATTATGCTACAGGGATTTGTGGTTCTGATATGAGAGTCAGAAAGACAGGCAGGAACAGCATGCGTCAGGGAACCAGATGAGAGGTCATGTAATAAAACCACCAGAAGCTCAGGACTTTGAGAGAGGTGTTAAGGTGTTAAGCTTTGAAAAACACTACACACATTCTTCACTCAGAAAAATAAAAATCAACAGAGACTGAATGGCACAAACCTCTCACTAAATGTCTATCTACAAACCAAAACATTGAACACATGGAAGACCGAAACTATATCACATGAAGAACTATCAAAAAATAATAAAGCAGCCGAAACCCACAATGCTACTTTCAAGATATCATTCCAGCACAAAACATAAAATCAAACTTTCTTCTATTCCAAAAATCTTGCTTCTCCTGATTTATACATCTATACCACAAAGTATTTTCCCCGACTTCATAAAATGGGCCAGATCACGCCCACTCTGAATAAGGCACACCTTGACATGAACATCCTAGCAAACCACGAAACTATCACTAGCTAACCATGGCTAGGTAAAACTATTGAACAATGTGTGTCCAAACAACTAACCCAGTACATCAACTCATCTTAAACTGCTGAATCTGTCTGAATCCAGAATGGGATTCTGCATTCAAGTCCTTCAATGGTTCACCACAAATTGAAAGGCAGGCCTTATCTGTGGCATCAGTGTCACACACAACTCCACACATGTACTAATATCATCCAAACTCTATTTAGAACCCTCTCCAAAATAATAATGGATTATGGAGTCACAATACACCAGCATGTTGAAGACATGCCTCTAAAGATATCGTCTACCACTGACATTATCACTCTCAGATTGTTTCTATGGAAAATCTACCAATGGACGTCAAATAATTTGCTTCACTTAAATTCCATAAAACACAACTCATCCTCAGCATCCCTTAGTGCAATAATACATCTGTCAAAGCCCTGTTGAACAACCTTAATTTTGATGACCCATCACTCTCACATCAATGAAATCCTTAAGCTTCACATTTGCCAATATTTTATTACTCTCTCCTTGAACCAGGAATCTTACCCCATCACTAAACATTTTCTTACACTCACTAAAGTAAACACGAACTCACACACAATCAAATAAATAAGGCTGTTTATGCACCAGTCGTTACTCAAGGAGACTCTGGCAGTGTCATCATAGCTGCTGCTCCACAATTGTCTCTGCCTCCAGCCGTGGCAGTATTCCATGACACGTGTCACATAATTTCATAGAGAAAATCTTATCATATTTCACTGGTGCTGAAGGGTATATGTTGACCTCCAGCCTAGAAAAGAACAAATGCCAAGATCTGCTTCCTCATGTACAAGGTCTTGCATCTGAGCATGCACTGAACCTTGTGAGATCCCTAACCATCTATGGTAGTCTGAAGGAACTCAAGGCCTGATCTATAAGATCACCTTGTCATTGCAAACCCTGCGAATTACTAAATTACAAGATTTATGTGAACAATTTTTTCAAATCTACTAAACCCCTTCAGCGATTTGGAAAAGGCTTTCTACAGCTGGGAGGGGGCCTGAAATTTGAATTGTTTCCTATATGCGATCAGCAATGACATATTACAATGGTTTGTGATCACAATTTCAGTTACAAATCATTACAAAATTACCAGGGGCGTCTCCTCCAGGTGGGCTGAGGAGCATCGCCCCACTGCTTTCTCGCAGTGCGAGAAGCAGAATCATAAAATGGTATTATAAATACAATTTTACGTTTCTGCTTCTCGCACTGCGAGAAAGCAGAAGGGTTTGGTTGGGGCAGGCGGGTGGTCGGTCCTGCTGTAGGGCAGGGGAGGAGTGGCTTGCCCACTCTGAGGGCGCTGACTCTTTGGTCGGCCCCAGGGCCGACCAAACCAGTCATACGCACTCTCCCTTTTCTCCATGTAGGCTGCACGCCTATGTGGTTAGCGTCCCAGCCAATCACAATGCTGCCATTGCAGCGTTGTGATTGGCTTAGGGGAGGGAAGGGAGGCTGCCTGCGGCTGCTTCCTGTTGCAGAGAGGACGACTGAGACCGATGACACGGGACCGGGCCAGCGAAGGTAAGTTAACTTTTCTTTTTTTAATTTTTTAAAAATTAAACCTCCCCCACCTCACTGCGCGACTCCCCGCACCTCCCGGGGGTCAAACCAGCCGCGACTGAAAATTACCTATATTTCAAAGGAGCTGGTAACTCATTTACAAAGGGGATGCTGTCCATGCTGGACAGCTTTGCCTTTGGGAATTGCATTAGGTGGCATCTGCTAAAGCAAGTAGTGGTCCAAGCAGTTCTTAATTTCAGCCTGTGGTTTCCGGTGTTGAGCACCGGCACTTAATTGTCAGCACCAGTATCTATGACAGTCTGCCACATGGTGGCGCTGTTTTTTGAATTTATAGATGATCACAACAACTGTTCATTAATTCAATATACATTAAGAATGACTACTAGCTGCTGCCAAAGTCATTCTTTTAATTTTGGAGTCCTGAAATTGTCAGAATTGTCACACTTGCAGGAGTGTGACGTATTTGTTATGCTGTTACTGTAATTGACAGCGGCAATGGCCAGTGCAAGCAGAAGTATCCTGCTGACTAGAGCCCTG
The DNA here is from genome assembly GCA_963921515.1 of Calotriton arnoldi. Taxonomy (NCBI): domain Eukaryota; kingdom Metazoa; phylum Chordata; class Amphibia; order Caudata; family Salamandridae; genus Calotriton; species Calotriton arnoldi. Next base: position 145,047 of record CAWUFW010009744.1, on the reverse strand, counting down.
TCACTTATTTTTTACAAATTAAACACTGAGTCCATGGGTCAACTGCATGTTCGCCCCATGTCTTCCCAATTGGAAAACATTTTTATGTTTAAAGCAGCACCTGTTCCTTTAAGTAATAAAGCACAAACTACTTTGAAACATTTGGGGAGATTTACTAACAAGTTGCTCTGGGTTTGCATCACAAAAGTGACGCAAACTGGAGTAAACTGCTGATTCGAAATTTACTTTCCAGCTTTAAACTTTATTTGCACTGGAAAGTGAAACTTCCAAGTAAACTAACAGAAAGCAGCACTAGCGCTACTAGGAGTCAAGGGGGTGTTGCATTGGTATTACATGGCCGTAAGCACGCTACAACCCATGAGTTTTCACGCAAAGCTCTATCTACTAAAAATGGTAGCCATGGCTTTGCACCAAAAAATAGCACCTTTTCGAGCCAGGCGTTAAAAAATTAGAACTGTTTTCATTTCTCCTAGCTTTCCCAACATTGCTTGTGTGATGTGCTGTACTGTACACATTCAATGTGGGTAATGTTTTAAACTATGCCTAAGCGTAGTATTTTGTACAGGAGAGGTACCCTCCCAGTACAACACCTATGCCAGGCATCATGCACACCATAGCACTGAAAACCGTTACAGCGGAGGAGCGTCGCCCCACTAATCAAATTGCCCCCAGAGATGAAAAATAAAATGGTAATAAAGTTCATTTATCACCATTTTATTTTTCAAAACCCTGTCCTGAGCCGAGGGTCAGGACGGAGGGCGGGGCTTTCTGCTGCTGCCAGTCAGGCAGCAGCAGAAAGCAGTGTGGGGCACAGCACTTTAAGTTTAAAGTGTGCATGTCTCTTTGACCTGCCTTCTTGCAATGGCCGTCCGGACATGCACATTTTAAACCTTGCTAACCCAGCTGTCTTAGATAGCTGGGTTAGAGACAGCATAGTGCACCAGTGTCCTCGGGAGCGCCGATGGCGGCCACTCCCTACAATCCTGGCGCTGCTTTCCTGCTGCATGAGAGCAGCGCTAGGATTGGTTAGTGAAGTTTCCTGGGTCTTGCTTTGGAGCCTGCCTTCCTGGAGAAGACTGGAGTGAAGAGGACATTGCGCCAGGAAGGTAAGTGGTTATTTTTTTACCCGCCTCACCACCCTCCGTACATGCCAGCCGCCACTGCTGAAAACATCCGTGTCAAAGAAGCAATCTTTCATCAGTGCAGCATCCAGCCTTTGGAACCCCCTTGTGCTGATCCTCAGGACTCAACCAGACCTCTTCTCTTTTAGATAACAGCTGTGAACATCTGTTATGGCTTCACTTGAACGAATTGTAATTGTATAACTCACACGTTCCCGCCAATCTGACTTCTAACAAAACTTCATCTATTGTTGCTTTGTGATTTTTCCTTCTGTTACATGTAAAACATTTCAGCAACGCAACAGAACAATGGAAACAATACAATACAGAAGGAAAATAGGACAGTGAAGCATAAGAGTAAAAGCAGAAGTTAGGGCAGTTTAGGAAAGAAACAAATAATCACGATTTTGTATTCAAGCAATAAGGTGACAAGGAGCATGATCCTGCAACTTCAGCAAATTGTGAACTTGCTGGAAGTGAATAATTGTTTCTAAAACAGGACGTGGTATTTTTAGACTGAACAACATTACTTTTTATGAAGTCATTAACCACGATGAAGCAAGCTGTGCAACTCAAATACTTCCCACCAATCAGCGTGCTGGGAAGAAAACTGCATAACATACAGGCATGACTCTGCTTTAATGTTGATCATGTTGACACCTGGAAAATCTTTGTAGGAAAAGGATGTGGTTAACAAGGAACTTGTCAAAAATGGGTAGACCCTTTTTGCTAAGCCATGTTTTGTAATTGTTTCTTAAACTATTCAATTAAGTTCAACTACAGAGTACATCTCAGCTAATGTCAGTTCTGTGTTCCACGAGCTCCCAAAATATTACTGGCCGGACTGGGAACCGAAACCGGCCGTGGCAAACTGCTCGGCCGGCCCCCCTGGGGGGGGGGGGGTGCGGCTGAGCTGTTTGTTTGGGCCGGTTTCGGACGATTTTGTTACAGGGGACCGATATTGCCGGCCCCTGGTAACAAAAACGCCCCCCCGGGGGCCCAAAACTGGCCCCCACCCTGGCGGCCCACCGGGGAAATGCCCGGTGCCCGTTACGGGCAGTCCGGCCCTTGACAGCACAAAAAGTAGCCCAGGAAAATTAGAAACAAACAAAAACATAAGGAATAAGGGAAAATTGAGGGGAGGGATTGGTGGAATCTGCAGAACTGTTTCTTTAAGCACTATATATATTGGCATTTTATCCTCTCCAGTAATTCTCAGCATAAAATAAGAAAGAAGTCACAGCTGTAGCCAGGCATTCGAAAATTGTGTAGAATCATATTTTTAGCATTTCAATTGGCTTGTTATACCAAGACTGACCCCTTTTTGCTTGTTCATAGAAGGGAGCATCAAAGTACCCGGATGTCATGGTTCTCTCCTATTCAACAGATAAAAGTCCGGGGCCAGATCATAAGACATTCTAGGCCCGATTCACAGGAAGCATTTTGGAGAACATAAAGTAGTAATTCATTAGTACTAGTTCACATACTACAAAAAGTAATTCACAAACCTGAGGGCAAAGCGCCACAAACATGTCTCCACGGCTATTACCGCACACATAGGAAAAGGATTTAGTAGTAAATGTAGGAGGGACAAGGGAGATTGGTGAGAAAATTGGAAATAATTACTACAAAATGGGTGGGGTTAATGGAAAACTAAGGGTGGATTCGGGAAGGACATGCTCATATAAAAACTCGCACATAACAGCTAGACAGTTGCAATTCACAAAATGCACTTCTACTTCTCCTACTGCACTAATGATGGCAAAACAGCCCAGTCATGGAGCAAGTTGAGCACCACACATGGCCAGCGGCTGGCTGTGCAACACACTCCCTGAGAAAACAGTGGAGGCAGGCTATGACACTAACTCACCAAAGGAAATGAGAAAATAATGTGAAATTATTTAAATTAACTTTAACAAGAAGAAAGGAAAACAATGTCACTCCGAGATTGCAACTCAACTCTTTTAGTGGCTGTCAATGTATTCTCCCTGGAAGAAGACTTTTGCTGAAATGTGTTGATGGTCACTAAAGGAGTTGACAGAAATCTTGGAGTACCAACATTTTCCTTTTTCTTTGTGGAAGGGAAGGGCTTGTTTGCTTGTTGAATGGGGGCCTGCACCTGCTGTTCGGCACCGGTGTCACTTGGTTGATGTGACCATTTATGCAGGTTATGCCTTGGAGATATATAAATATATATAAAATCGATGTAAAGGTAAGTATGTTTTTTTTTAACATTTTTACAATAACTTTGTAGTTTAAAATATAGTTCACTACTTTTTATTGTATGTGTTTCTCTTTCATTATTTATGTTACTGTGCAATTTATTCTTAATTAATAATTAAGTGCCGCTGGTGGTGAGTGCTCTCTGAGGCTGCAATGTAACATGTCTCCTTCTCCCCCCTGAGGGTGTTCGCCATTTTGGTCTGGGATCCACAAGGAAGCAGAGGAATATGTGGCACAGTTGTGTCAGAGTGTGAGGCGGGGCAGGGCGCATCTGTGATCAGAGCAGCAGAGGGCATGAGGGGTGTGTTGGAGAGGCGACTGCAGCTCTTCTTTCATAGTAGGGCTGCTGGTTCTGCCTCGCTTCACCTCGAAGCCACTAGGGTCACACTAGGCAGAGCTGAGCAGTTATCTGCCTCTATCAGATGCATCAGCAGCACTAGACTTTCAGCAGAAAATAAACTTTAAGAGAGTGAAAGCCTCACTTTGAGGTAGGCAGCCGGGAAGATCAACCAAAAAAACAGCCAATAAGCCTTCTGCCAACCCTTTGGTTCCAACCCAGCATTCAGATGTAAAGAACTGCAGGGTTTCCAACAACAGAACTGGTGCCATCTTGGAAAACTCTTTAAGTTTTTATTTTTTAAAAGATCTTTTTATTATTAAACAGTTGCTCAGTACACATCAGAGTATGCATTCGTTGACAATAGTGTGACACTTCAAGATGGAGCGGTATTACATCATGACGGTTTCAAATATTGATAGACAGAATGCAGATCATAGGGGTATAGTTGTAAGTGCAGGCAAACATTATTGACTTCAATCACTGTTCGAACCACAAACCCCCATCCCTCCCTCAAACTCCCCAGACCGGGCCTTCATGTTTCCCTGTATGTGCCCATTTGTCCCAGACATTCTCAAATTTTCTAGGGCAACCCCTACTTTACTAAATCTCCTGTTCCGCCTGTTGGCACCAGTCTAAATCATTTTCCCAGTCCTTGATGCTCGGGGGTCCGCTCGCACCCCATGTCTTTGCAAACTCTTGATCTGACAGAGCATGCAACACAGGGAAGCAAGTTCAATTACCCCATCTTCTTTAGGGCAGGGCATTAATCCCTGCTTTTCCCTGCATACCACTGCTATAGATGCATGTTGGTCTTGTGAAGGTAGTGGTCCCGGATTCCACTCAATGCTTTGTGGTTGGTTTCTAAAAATAAAAATAAATGCCGAGCTGACTAAAAAAGACATGGCAGCCGCTTAGCATTAGCAATGACAAAGTACATCGGCCAGGTCCAGAGATCCCCACCGCACAGGTAGGGATATCTAACTATGGTGAAAAGTCATCCTCCAGGAAAGAAGAGACTAGGACATCTGCTGACCTGGCTGCCTAATATATAAATAGATAATTTGAATACTATGTCTAGCTGAATCTCTTGTAACAGCACCCTCAAGCCTGGATAGAGAAGCAGGGTAAATCAAGTCAGAGGATTGGAGGATGCCCTTCAAAGGAATGGAACACTGCTCAAAACTAAGGGTGGATGCCAGAAAAGAACAACTTCTCCGCCCTTCAGTGGGAAAGAAAGATGACGACTGGTCAGGCTCCCAATGCAGGTTTTGGGTAAGTCTGGGTGGTGAACTCCGCTCTGCTCGCGGAGTTTGCGGAGATTTCCGCACTCCGTGTTAAGCGGCGCTCGCGGTGTTCCAAAAAACTCCGCTCCGCAGAGCAGAGTTTTTTCCCACGCTCGCGTTCGTCAACGTCAAGTTGGCGAGCGCGAGTGAGGAAAATCCAGCTCCCGGTGAGATTTTTCCTCGTTAGCGATCGTCAACATCAAGTTGGTGAGCGTGAGCATGGAAAATCAACCTCCCGGCGAGATTTCTCAACGCAGGTGGTCAGATTTCTCATTGCGAGTGGTCATGTATGATCGCGACCGCTCGCGTTGAGAAACTGTCCGCTCGCGTTGAGAAAGCTGCTGCTCGAGTAAAAATCTACTCGAGCGGCAGAAAGGAAGCAGCGCCTGCTTGCGTTGTGCATGGTGCTGTTCGCGATAATTGCACAGTGCAGACAAGCACCTGGCACTGAAAATCACCGCGTACATCATTTATCCAATGCACTCCGCCGCTTGTGCAGCTCTGCGTAGCGCGGCGGAGTTTTTTTTTTTCACTTCGCGGAGTTTCGCGTAGCAGAACTCTGCGAACTCTGCCCAGGCTTAGTTTTGGGCAGCACTAATCATTCCTGTATTATGGCAGTCTCTGAAACAATTAATTAAAAACAGTAGCTCTTCCTAAGTCTACAAACTCAACCCTCTTACCTCCAAACTCTCAAAGCACCAACTCTCAACTTTCTAATACTGTACTTCAGTGCAAATGATATGACATATGAGCCCAGTTCCTCTTTATCTCCTGTATACCACGCGCCGTGACAGTAACGGTAAAAGGCCCAAACTACCATGGTTGTGACCCAATAAACCCTGCATGCCCCTGTAGCCTAAAAAGGGTCTGACAGGCTTAATAATCTTAAAATGAACCCAGACAAGAGAAAACCCATGTTACTTTGATGTTGTAAAGAGCACTGGGACATTTCTGTGTATCCGCCTAGTATGGCTCCGGCCCCCTACACCAGCTAACAGGGATATCCATGGGGACAGTCTTAGATTGCGGTCTCACTCTGAACATCCAGGTCAGTGCAGTGTGCAGCACCAGCCTCTTCATCTGCCATCTTCTGAGGTGGATACTTCCACATCTAAACTTGCCAGTGGTATCAGCATACATATATTCCAGGCTGGATTGCTGCAATAGCCTGTTCATTGATTTGCCAAATTATGCTGTTGAAGAACTGCAGAGGGAACAGACACCTGCCGAATCTTCCATATGAACAAAGATGATCAAGTAATACTCACCATGCACCTCCGGACCATCACCTCACTTCCGGAATTCCGAATGGCCCTCAAGACCTGGCTGTTCGATTAAGCCTCTGGGACCTGCAAGCGTCTGGATACCCTATCGGGTGATTAGCCGCGCTTTATAAATCCTGATTGATTGATTGATAGATACATGCTCACAGAGGTCTTCGTTGGCTTGTTGGGACATAAAGAATTCCATCTAAATATGTCTGCTAATACACAAGGTTTTCTAGTTTGAAGAACATTTGTGTTTCAACGACCTGTTTCCAACCTTATGTCTGGAGATGTTCATTATGCTCATAAGCCTGGTTGCTTCTTACAACTCTCATGGTTCAACAGTCCTGCGAGGTGGCAGATGGCTAAACTGTATGGAGCCACAGCTCAGCTCTGGAATAATCTGCCTCAGAAGTTGAGGTCCATCACCTCCCATTTGGCTTTTTGGAATCCTTGACGTCATCTTTAGTCATTATTCTGTTAGCATTTATCATGTTCCACTCTGCCACCTTTCTGCTGATTTGCATCTTAGCCAGGTCCAGGCTCTTGTTCCAGTTCAAAGAAGCCTGTCCAGGCGCATGCCATGTTCTATTAATATTTTTATAATACTCTGCCTTTCCCCAGAGACTGATATATGGCCCACTAAATCATAAAATAAATTTCAATGCAATTTTTCTTTCACAGCCACCCCTAATGACAAAGACATTTTCTAAAAACAAAATAAAAAAACTTTTCAATTTTTCCACTTTATTTTTCTGTACTTTATCATGTCCTACTTTTTTCCATTCTATCCTTTTCTGTTTGTCTATGTGCGGACGAATGGATAACTATACAGGCAGTTTGTGTTCCCAACCGCCTGTGCATCAACCCCGCGTGGTTCATGGCCTTTGTCCATGTGCAGTCAGAGTTGCATACAGGGCTTGGCATTCAGAAAGGCCCTCTACCCAACCATCCATGTGTCCTACAACATGGAGCAGCACCTGGCCTTTGGCCAGTCCCTACACACAGCTATCGATGTGTGCTACCTATAAGACTTTGGTCAATCACCCCTATTCCCAACCCACATTTCCCGGCTAGCATTACATTGAATAGCGTCCTTATTTTTTTTATTTTTTTTTCATAACTTGCATGTATATGTATGGTTCATGATTTTGTTTCAAGTCACGAAGTTGGTATCTAGAAATCCGTTTTTTTTTGTTGGTAAAGCAAATGACTGCCTTGTTCATTTTATCATTCAACTTCACTCCTTTTGTCTTTAAGAACAGGAATGCACCTTTTGGTCTGACTTTGCCAAACTCACAAGTCTTTCAAATTTTGTGAGTTCAAGATGGTGTTGTCCATTCCCAAATACAAAACGACAGCACTGAGCTCACAACTTCTCAATTAGATGAGATATTACCATATTTTAAATGTTTGTTTTCACTTTTTTCAAAGGCTTTTTCCATGTCTCTGATGAGTAGTCTAATATTACAGAAACTGACCCGATGCCTCGACCTTTGCTTTCCAAATTTGTTTTTCAGGTCTTCAAGCTCTCAAGTTTTGACAAACTCACAAATTCAAAATGGTAGTTGGGGGATGCATACAAACTCTTCATCAACCCCTCACATGTAAATAAACATTCAAATTTGAGGTAAAGGTCTATTAATATATGAAAATGTACTGTAATTCCATTCATCAGTTTTGGTGTAATAGAAAAAAATATATATGCGAGCAAACATCGAAAACGCTTTTTTAAGCCCTTGCTTAATCAATCACATATGACCTCACCAACATCATCCATCCTTGATTACATCATTGTTATGAACTCTTACAATATCACCGAATGAGTCCACTATATTATACGAGGCAAAAAAATGTTGTCAAGAGAAGGGTTAAGAGCTTCTATCCTCCCACTCTACCCACTGCTGCTGTCATTCATGTACACTATGGGACTGGTTAGGGTGTGTAGGAACTGAAAACCCTCCACTATCTGGAGGGGAGTCTAAATACGGAGTGGGATACACGTGCTCACCTTTCTCCTCCGTGCTATCCCTTATGATGGAGGGCATTCTGCCAGGAGAATCCCCTCTGTAGTTTCTGATGATCCCATGTGGTTATGTGTATATATTTTGGACTTATAGAACCAGTTACCACTTAGATACACTTTTTTGGCATGTTGATGATGGAATGGTTTATAGTATGCCGGACATGAATGGTAAGTTAGTGGATAATACACATCGGGTTTGATGGCTCTTGGCTTGACCTTGGCAAGATTTGTATCACCCTTAGCAAGTGTCATTGTAATTCACTGGGAGATATATTATAATTTTCTACTTGGCACTAATACTTTGCATTTGTTTTGGTGAGAAAACAGTACTTGGGTCCTGATTACGCTGACAGTGAGACCGCCACTGACAGCCTGTCAGTGGCGGTCTCCCCACCATCATAAGCATGTTTTCTGCCCGCCACATTTGGATGGAGGGCGGAGGGGTGGCGGTCGGAGAGACCGACCGCCACGGATCCGATGGGCTCAAGGAGCCAGTTGGACCATCGGAGGGCACTCCAATCCCTACAATGGTGGCGGTGCTGGCAGGCACCGCCATAGGGATTATGATGTCCCTCCCCGCCAGCCGTTTCATGGTGGGTTACCGCCATGATAAGGCTGGCAGAAAGGGACATTGGGGGCCCGTAGTGGGCCTCCCTTGCCCCCTAGCCCTCAGTGTTGGGTTTTGGGGGGCACCTATGGTGCCCCACACCATATCCCTGCACCAACTGACAGGCACCGCATGGCGCCTGCCACATAGTGCAGGCATATGCATAATGTGCGTTTTTCGGACTGCACACGCTGCAATACAAAAAAGACACTTTCTGACCGCCTTGAAGGTGGTCGCATTGTTACTCAGGGTGCGGAACCACCGACAGTTTGTCGGGCGATCCCATTCCCGATACAGTGGTGGTCGGACATAAGTCCGACCACCATCGTAATCAGCCACCTAGTGTTTTCCTTTATTGGCACTTTTTTCTTTCCTTTGATTTCCTGGCTGAAATAGAGGGGCACTGTGTGCTTGAGAGGTGCATTGAGGTACAAAAGCAGTTATGGTCGAAATACATTATATGTTTTGTACTTAATGCAGCCTTGAAAAAGTCTGTACCAGACGGAACACGTGTTGGCAGTTGGGTGTATGCACTTATTCGAAAAACTGGAAGCTTTGGATCATTCATTTGATACAAGAATTGCTAATGTTTGCTATTACTGCCTGATAGTGCTCTGGTGTCATACTGTAATTTTTTTATTGTAGCCCACCTCAGTGTAACAACGTATGTGACACCCTATGGGTAGCAGGGTGTCAGTAGCACTTAACTTACATACGAGGGACATTTTGCAGGGGTAACAACATGCTAACCCAAATCTGTATATTAGGGATGTTCGATTGACTTAGACCACTGCTGCCTTTCTGTTTTTTTGTTACAGTAAGTCAGCTTAAAAATGTTGCAGCTCAGAATGAGTATTGACATGTAGAGCGTTTCTTTCTTTCATGTAATGAACGACCTTGACATATGCTGTCATAAATGTCTTCTTTTTGCTAACCACGTTTCATTTTAGAAAATTAAAACCATAAGAATGAAAATATATTTCGTGATTTGGTTGTTTAAAAAAGAGCTGCTATAATGCCCCATGGCCTCTTTTTCCCCCTTGGCTGCTGGTCCTCGCATCAGGCATTATGATATCACAACTCAACTCAAATAAAATATTACAGTTGAACACCTATGTCGATTTCTCATTACAGGTGAATTCAGATATCACAACACCACTGTAATAAGGAAATTAGAGACAGGTTGTTGTATTGTGATTGCTGCAGTTTGTATTATATTGTAAAATGAATAAAAATAATATTTAAATGAAGCTCTAGCTTTTGGCAAACACACAATGCGGTCCACTGAAGTAGTATATTTGGCTCCTACGCACCCTTCCGACTGCATGATTAACGTAGACGATAAACTTTAGGAATATTGTACATGGTTTTGTTGTGGGGTACCATATTCACTGCAAAAAATGGTTACAGTGAAGTTATGGTTTCGAAGAAAAACCTTATCCAGTGTTATGGAATGCTAAACCACAACTACTGAACCGTGCCATGTCCACAGGGCAACCCTATGGCCAAATCCCAGGACGTGGGGGTTGGGTGTATGGGAGGCTGGGAGCAGGTGCTCTGCCCAACCTTTCCAACACACTGTCAAAGTGTTTTTTGAACATTCGAATATGGAAACATGGAAGTTGGTGTAGCATTTCATAAAAAAATTCCAAACATTCCCAGAAAAATCTTTTTTAAGGGTATGCCATGGTTTCTTTGCTCATAAAAAAGGTCTTAAAAAATATTAATTGCCGAAAAAGATACAGTTATAGCGAAGCTATGGTAATGGAACAATCTTTTTTTTTTAAAAACATCAATTACCAGCTATTGTTTGCTACGCAAACCACAATTTTTCACCGCCTTTTTCATGACCTCACACATGACATCAATGATAACCTCTCAAATGACATAATTGATGAACTCACATATGACGTTACCAATGACACCATTAATGACATCTCTGTTGTGGACACCTATGATTTCATAAATGGTTCCACAGCGACATCACTACAAACACAAGAAGCATTTTTTTAATTTTTGAGGGCACAGTTTATTACTTTCTACATTATCTCGTCCCACTGACTATTACTAGCATGTGCAAGCTGTGTTGCGGGGATGCATACAATATAGTCTACACTGATGGCCTATGTTGTTTTGCTTTTTGTTTACAACCAGCCTTCAAAGTGCATGATTAGCTTAGACAGGAGCCTTCAATGACGTCTTCCACTCATTCAAAAAACTACGAACACCAAGGGCCAGATTACGAGTCTGGTGTTCCTCGGACCGTCAGACTTGTGGTGGCGTGGCGGATCCAGCCACCGCCGAACCCGCAGTCAGACTGCCCGATTACGACTCGGGCAGTCGGACCACACTAGGACCATCAGCTCCACCAGAGAACCACTGTTCCCTTGCATAGGAGCGGCGGTCAGAGGCCGCAATATGCTTGCCGGGTCTTCCACTGTCCCGCCAAGCATATTACGAGTTTCCCTACAGCCAGGCTTTTCATGGCGGTTCAACCACCATAAAAAGCCTGGAGGAGAGGAAACAAAGGAGGCCCTACAGGGCCCCCCCTGTGCCTCAGACATATGTGGTTGCACACAGGGGGACATAATATGTGCCCTCCTGTGTGCATGCACATAGGTTCCTGTTCGGCATGGACATACGAGTCCATGCTGTGCAGGAACCTTGTGAGGCGTTCCCTTTCCGATGCATTTATTAAAAGGCACCACCACTTTTTAAAGGGCGCCGCAGGGAGAACCGCCAAGCGGTCCGGCTGCCAGACTATGATTAAATCGTAATCTGGCAGGCAGCATGAGCTTTGGCGGAGAGTGGCGCAAGGGCACTGCTCCTCCAAAATCTCGTAATTTGACCCTTCGTAGGCGTAACCTTCATCCACATAAAGCTTGTACATCTGTGTCCATGCAGGGGAGTAAAGCATTGGGTGCAGATATAATATATACATTTTTTAGGAATAGGCGTCTATATAAGAGTTCTCCAAAGTCAGTCCCGGAGGGCCGGACCCATGCCAGATTTTTAACATAACTCCATTTATCCAAATGGGGATATGCTAAAAATCTTGCATGGATCGGGCCCTCCAAGGCCAACTTTGGGGAACCCTGGTCTATATGTTCAGTTGTTCAGGGATGCCAATGATGTGAAGTTCTTCGATAGGCCTTCATTGTTTTTTTTTACATTTCCCCCTCAGTATAGTTGGACATTTGGGAATTTTTTTATCTAAAGTTTTTCTAGTGTTATTTTCTTTCTCCAGGAAGCCACCCTTTTGTCAGCGCTCACTGCCCCAGAAGCACTTACTTAACTATCACACACATTTTCAAGATGATAACAAATATGTCTACCTCATTGAAATTCAGTGTCAACTGTCCCTTCTCATGGGAGAAGTTGTAGGGTTAATACAATCACTAATAATATTTTGTTTATATAAGGCACTTAACACCAGCGTTTGGCAGTTTTTGTGTCTGTTATAGTCAGATATGTTACTGTTGCCTGATTTAAGTTTTGAAGTATATCGACCCGGGAAAGGCGATAGGCTGAGTTGGTCCTGCCAGCATTCGAGACCATGACTTACAGGCTAAACAAACTTTGGCGGCTTATATACGTAATCCAATCACTTTATAGGTGTTCACAAACACTCACTCAAACACACGGCACTGTGAGCCAGAGGGTTCTGCTTTTGGGTGTCGGCAACACTGATGCAGACCTCTATGCAGCACCTACCGCACATGAATCAACATGTCACTCAAGTGCAGCACACACCCACACATGCACACCTTCACTCAATATTTCACACATGAATAAACATGTCACTCAAGTGCAGCGCGCACACCTTCACTCAATATTTCACACATGAATCAACATGTCACCCAAGTGCAGCACGCACACCTTCACTCAATATTTCACACATGAATCAACATGTCACACAAGTGCAGCACACACACCTTTACTCACTATTTCACATATGAATCAACATGTCACTCAAGTGCGCCACGCACACCTTTACCCAATATTTCACACATGAATCATGTCACACAAGTGCTGCATGCACACGCGCACACCTTCAGTCACTATTTCACACATGAATCAACATGTCACTCAAGTCCAGCACGCACACCTTCACTAAATTTTCACACATAAATCAAAATGTCACTCAAGTGCAGCACGCACACCTTCACTCAATATTTCACACATGAATCAACATGCCACTCAAGTGCAGCACGCACACCTTCACTAAATATTTCATACATGAATCAAAATGTCACTCAAGTGCAGAACGCACACCTTCACTCAATATTTCACACATGAATCAACATGTCACACAAGTGCAGCACGCACACCTTTACTCACTATTTCAGATATGAATCAACATGTCACTCAAGTGCGCCACGCACACCTTCACCCAATATTTCTCACATTTATCATGTCATACAAGTGCTGCATGCACACGCGCACACCTTCAGTCACTATTTGACACATGAATGAGCATGCCACAGAAGTGCAGCATGCACACCTTCACTCAATATTTCACACGAGTCAACATGTCACACAAGTGCAGCACGCACACCTTCAGTCAATATTTGACACATGAATGAGCATGTCACACAAGTGCAGCACGCACACCTTCACTCAATATTTCACACATGAATCAACATGTCAAACAAGTGCAGCACACACACCTTCACTCAATATTTCACACATGAATCAACATGTCACACACGTACTGCACACACACACATTTACTCAATATTTCATACATGAATCAACATGTCACTCAAGTGCAGCATTCAAACGAGCACTCCTTTACTCAATATTTCACACATGAACCAACATGTCGCACAAGTGCAGCATGCACACCTTCACTCAGTATTTCACACATTAATCAACGTGTCACACAAGTGCTGCAACAACACCTTCACTCAATATTTCACACAAGAATCATCATGTCACACAAGTGCTGCACACACACATGCGCACACCTTCACTCAAGATTTCACACATGAATCAACATGTCACACAAGTGCAGCACGCACACCTTCACTCAATATTTCACACATGAATTAACATGTCACTCAAGTGTAGCACGTTCACCACTCAATATTTCACACATGAATCAACATGTCACTCAAGTCCAGCACGCACACCTTCACTAAATATTTCAAACATAAATCAAAATGTCACTCAAGTGCAGCACGCACACCTTCACTCAATATTTCACACATGAATCAACATGCCACTCAAGTGCAGCACGCACACCTTCACTAAATATTTCATACATGAATCAAAATGTCACTCAAGTGCAGCACGCACACCTTCACTCAATATTTCACACATGAATCAACATGTCACACAAGTGCAGCATGCACACCTTTACTCACTATTTCAGATATTTATCAACATGTCACTCAAGTGCGCCACGCACACCTTCACCCAATATTTCACACATGAATCATGTCATACAAGTGCTGCATGCACACGCGCACACCTTCAGTCACTATTTGACACATGAATGAGCATGCCACAGAAGTGCAGCACGCACACCTTCACTCAATATTTCACACGAGTCAACATGTCACACAAGTGCAGCACGCACACCTTCAGTCAATATTTGACACATGAATGAGCATGTCACACAAGTGCAGCACGCACACCTTCACTCAATATTTCACACATGAATCAACATGTCAAACAAGTGCAGCACACACACCTTCACTCAATATTTCACACATGAATCAACATGTCACACACGTACTGCACACACACACATTTACTCAATATTTCATACATGAATCAACATGTCACTCAAGTGCAGCATTCAAACGAGCACTCCTTTACTCAATATTTCACACATGAACCAACATGTCGCACAAGTGCAGCATGCACACCTTCACTCAGTATTTCACACATTAATCAACGTGTCACACAAGTGCTGCAACAACACCTTCACTCAATATTTCACACAAGAATCATCATGTCACACAAGTGCTGCACACACATGCGCACACCTTCACTCAAGATTTCACACATGAATCAACATGTCACACAAGTGCAGCACGCACACCTTCACTCAATATTTCACACATGAATTAACATGTCACTCAAGTGTAGCACGTTCACCACTCAATATTTCACACATGAATCAACATGTCACTCAAGTCCAGCACGCACACCTTCACTAAATATTTCACACATAAATCAAAATGTCACTCAAGTGCAGCACGCACACCTTCACTCAATATTTCACACATGAATCAACATGCCACTCAAGTGCAGCACGCACACCTTCACTAAATATTTCATACATGAATCAAAATGTCACTCAAGTGCAGCACGCACACCTTCACTCAATATTTCACACATGAATCAACATGTCACACAAGTGCAGCACGCACACCTTTACTCACTATTTCAGATATGAATCAGCATGTCACTCAACTGCGCCACGCACACCTTCACCCAATATTTCACACATGAATCATGTCATACAAGTGCTGCATGCACACGCGCACACCTTCAGTCACTATTTGACACATGAATGAGCATGCCACAGAAGTGCAGCATGCACACCTTCACTCAATATTTCACACGAGTCAACATGTCACACAAGTGCAGCACGCACACCTTCAGTCAATATTTGACACATGAATGCGCATGTCACACAAGTGCAGCACGCACACCTTCACTCAATATTTCACACATGAATCAACATGTCAAACAAGTGCAGCACACACACCTTCACTCAATATTTCACACATGACTCAACATGTCACACACGTACTGGACACACACACATTTACTCAATATTTCATACATGAATCACATGTCACTCAAGTGCAGCATTCAAACGAGCACGCCTTTACTCAATATTTCACACATGAACCAACATGTCGCACAAGTGCAGCATGCACACCTTCACTCAGTATTTCACACATTAATCAACGTGTCACACAAGTGCTGCAACAACACCTTCACTCAATATTTCACACAAGAATCATCATGTCACACAAGTGCTGCACGCACATGCGCACACCTTCACTCAAGATTTCACACATGAATCAACATGTCACACAAGTGCAGCACGCACACCTTCACTCAATATTTCACACATGAATCAACATGTCACTCGTGTAGCACGTTCACCACTCAATATTTCACACATGAATCAACATGTCACACAAGTGCAGCAAGCGGATCACTGACAGAATATCGACAACACTAATATCGACCTACAGAAATATCGTGACATAAATATCGTTGTCAAAAATATCGACCTCCTATCTTCATAATGGTAAGTACAAAAATATCCCCAAAAAATATTGTTGTTAAAAATATCGAGGTACAAAATATCGTTTTTTTTTAAATATGTATTATAAATAATGTAAAATAAATTAAATAATACATTTTACTTAAAAAAATATTTAGATTTATTTGTAAATGTTAACAATTATAAGTAATAAATGTAATTCAAAAATAAATTAAACATACATATATAAAATGT
The DNA here is from genome assembly GCA_963921515.1 of Calotriton arnoldi. Taxonomy (NCBI): domain Eukaryota; kingdom Metazoa; phylum Chordata; class Amphibia; order Caudata; family Salamandridae; genus Calotriton; species Calotriton arnoldi. The sequence continues at coordinate 128,693 of CAWUFW010009744.1, read as the reverse complement.
AATATATATATATATTTAGTTAAAAATAATTAATAAATAATAATTTTAATGAATTATAAAATGTTAGGAATATATTAAAAAATAAAGATAAATATATATATACATACACCTGTAACATGAAAATAAAAAGAAATTATAATATAAATTAAAATATTAAAATATGTAATATTTTTTTAAACCTACATTTTAAACTACATTTAGTGCAACAGTAGGGAAAGTGTTGGATAGCGGAGGGTAAAAAATGACTATTCCCACTCCAGCGAGTGCAACAGTAGGGAAAGTGTTGGATAGCGGAGGGGAATAATTTACTATTCCCGCTCCAGCGATTGCAACAGTAGGGAAAGTGTTGGATAGCGGAGGGGAATAATTTACTATTCCCACTCTAATGAGTGCAACAGTAGGGAAAGTGTTGGATAGCGGAGGGTAAAAAATTACTATTCCCACTCCAGCGAGTGCAACAGTAGGGAAAGTGTTGGATAGCGGAGGGGAATAATTTACTATTCCCAATCCAGCGACTGCAACAGTAGGGAAAGTGTTGGATAGCGGAGGGGAATAATTTACTATTCCCACTCCAATGAGTGTAACAGTAGGGAAAGTGTTGGATAGCGGAGGGATAAAAATTACTATTCCCACTCCAGCAAGTACAACAGTAGGGAAAGTGTTGGATAGCATAGGGGTAAAAATTACTATTCCCACTCCAGTGAGTGCAACAGTAGGGAAAGTGTTGGATAGTGGAGGGAAATAATTTACTATTCCCACTCCAGCAAGTGCAACAGTAGGGAAAGTGTTTGATAGCATAGGGGTAAAGATTACTATTCCCACTCCAGTGAGTGCAACAGTAGGGAAAGTGTTGGATAGCGGAGGGAAATAATTTACTATTCCCACTCCAGGAAGTGCAACAGAAGGGAAAATATTGGATAGCGGAGTGATAAAAATTACTATTCCCACTCCAGCGAGTGCAACAGTAGGGAAAGTGTTGGATAGCGGAGGGGTAAAAATTACTATTCCCACTCCGGCGAGTGCAACAGTAGGGAAAGTGTTGGATAGTGGAGGGGAATAATTTACTATTCCCACTCCAAAGAGTGCAACAGTAGGGAAAGTGTTGGATAGTGGAGGGGAATAATTTACTATTCCCACTCCAATGAGTGCAACAGTAGGGAAAGTGTTGGATAGCAAAGGGGATAAAATTACTATTACCACTCCAGGGAGTGCAACAGTAGGGAAAGTGTTGGATAGCGGAGGGGTACAATTTACTATTCCCACCGCAATGAGTGCAACAGTAGGGAAACTGTTGGATAGCGGGGGTAATAATTTACTATTCCCACTCCAATGAGTGCAACAGTAGGGAAAATGTTGGATAGCGGAGGGGTAAAAATTACTATTCCCACAGAACAAAATTAAAATTTAAAAACAAACAAAATATCAACTACAATACAAAATATAATAAAAGAAACCCAAAACAAAACATATATAAAAATATAAAAATTAACAAAACATATAAAAATATTTTAATGTAGCAAAAATCTAAAATTGACATAAAAATATGATTTTTTTAAATTTAACAAACAATTTACAAACAAATAAATGTTTTGTAATAGAAATTTATCTTAATCAAAAAATTAAAAATTACATAAATGTAATATTTATTTTCCTACCCTATAACACCACACAATTTACAACACACATCTAAATTAAACAAAAAAGTGTACCTCTATAATTAACACAATTAATTATCAATTTAACAAATATTAATAATTATAAAACACATTTAAAAATGTAAAAATTAATGTACAAACCAAACGTTACAGCTATTGAACCTAAATCCCCAAACAAAATAAAAACTAAACAATTACCAAAAATATTTATCAATTAATAAATGAATATTAATGATCAAGTAATGATTAATTAATTTAAACTAAATTACTTTCCACCCTCTACCCCAAAAAACACCAGAACACACACCTAAAAATATTTACACAATTTCCATAACTAATTTTACATTAATCAATTAATATCAATTAACAACAAATCATTAATTAATTTTAAAAAAATTACTTCCCACCATTTACCACTATAAACCCCACAACTCAGAACTCAAAATTATTACACAATTGGCATATTTAAAATTTAATTAATTAATTAGCATTAATTAACAAATAATTAATTAATTATAAATAAATTACCTCCTACCATATTCCCCTATAAATACCACCAACAATTTCGTAAAACATGACACAATTAACATAATTAATTAACAATTAATTAATTGATTATTAACACTTAACAAGCAAAATATATATAATTATTAATAAATTAATGGACACAATTAACACTATAAAATCAAATTAATTAAATATTATGTTAAAAATATTAATAAATGTATTAAAATTAAATTACTTCCCACCCTACTCCCCTGTCAATCCACAACCCGCTCCTAAAAAAATAACACGATTAACATAATTACCAATTAATTAATAATAATTAACAACCAATTAATAAATAATTAATAATACATTAATTCCCACAGTTAACAATTTAAAATATAAATTAAATAAATATTAATTAATAAAAAATATTAATAAATGAATTATAATTAAATTACTTCCCACCCTATTACCCTATAAACCCACAACCTGCTCCTAAAAAAATTACACAATTAACATATTTACCAATTAATTAATCAATAAAAATGAACAGCCAATTATTAATTAATTAATTATAAATTAATTCCCACAATTAACACTATAAAATCAAAAATAAATAAATACTAATAAATAGAAATTAATATTCAATTTATTATAATTAAATTACTTCCCACCCTATTCCCCTATAAACCCACAACCTGCTACGGAACTAAAGCGCAAAATTTAATTAAAATAAAATTAATAACTTCTAAAAATTTAACACATATATTAAAAAACAAATGCAATACTTAGACAAAAAAATAGAGCACATACATTTAAAATACATACTAAAATACATAACACTAACTAAAAAACGATATTTTTTACAACTATATTTTTGCAAACGATATTAATTACTTCGATATTTTAGAAAACGATATTTCTTACCTGAAACTCGATATTCTTGACCACGATATTCTTGCAGTCGATATTTATGTATCTCGATATTTTGCACTCGATATTAGTGCAAGTCGACATTTCCTACGCGATATTCTGACTCTTTACAGCAGCAAGCACATACGCCTTCACTCAATATTTCACGTGAATCAACATGTCACTCAAGTGCAGCATACACACCTTCACTCAATATTTCATACATGAATCAACATGTCTCACAAGTGCTGCACGCACACACCTTCACTCAATATTTCATACATGAATCAACATGTCACACAAGTGCAGCACACACACGCGCACACCTTTACTCAATATTTCACATATGAATCAACATGTCACACAAGTGCAGCACGCACACCTTCACTCAATATTTCACACATGAGTCAACATGTCACACAAGTGCTGCATGCACACGCACCCACCTTCACTCAATATATCACACATGAACCAACATGTCACACAAGTGCAGGCCGCACAAACGCACACCTTTATTCAATATTTCACATGTGAATCAACATGTCACACAAGTGCAGCACGCACACCTTCACTCAATATTTCACCCATGGGTCAACATGTTACTCAAGTGCTACACGCCCACGTGCACACCTTCACTCAATATTTCACACATGCGTCAACAACTCACACAAGTGCAGCACGCACACCGTCACTCAATATTTCACATATGAATCAACACGTCACACAAGTGCAGCATGCACACCTTCACTCAATATTTCACACATGAATCAACATGTCACACAAGTGCAGCACACACACCTTCAGTCAATATTTCACACATCAATCAACATGTCACACAAGTGCAGCACGCATACACACCTTCACTCAATATTTCACCAATGAATCAACATGTCACTCAAGTGCAGCACGCACACCTTTAGTCAATATTTCACACATGAATCATGTCACACAAGTGCTGCATGCACACGCGCACACCATCAGTCACTATTTGACACATGAATGAGCATGTCACACAAATGCAGCACGCACACCTTCACTCACTATTTCACACATAAAACATCATGCCACACAAGTGCAGCAGGCACACCTTCACTCAATATTTCACACATAGATCAACGCCACACAAGTGCTGCACGCACACCTTCACTCAATATTTCACACATGAATCAACATATCACTCAAGTGCAGCACACACACGTGCACACCTTCACTCAATATTTCACACATGACTCCACATGTCACACAAGTACTGAATATTTCACACAAGACCCAACATGTCATACAAGTGCAGCACACACACGCACACACCTTCACTGAATATTTCACACATGTATCAACATGTCACACAAGTGCAACACGCACACACCTTTACTAAATATTTCACACATAAATCAACATGTCACTCAAGTGCAGTACGCACACAAGCACACCTTTACTCAATATTTCACACATGAATCAACATACCACACATGTGCAGCACGCACACCTTCACTCAGTATTTCACACATGAATCAACATGTCACAGAAGTGTTGCAACAACACCGTCACTCAATATTTCACACAGGAATCATCATGTCACACAAGTGCTGCACGCGCACACCTTTACTCAATATTTCACACATGAATCAACATACCACACAAGTGCAGCACGCACACCTTCACTCAGTATTTCACACATGAATCAACATGTCACTCAAGTGCAGCACACTCACCACTCAATATTTCACACATGAATCAACATGTCACACAAGTGCAGCACACACACCTTCAGTCAATATTTCACACATGAATCAACATGTCACACAATTGTGCAAGCACACCTTCACTCACTATCTCATACATGAATCAACATGTCACACAAGTGCAGCACACATACACGCCTTCACTCAATATTTCACACATGAATCAACATGTCACTCAAGTGCAGCACGCACACCTTCAGTCAATATTTGACACATGAATCATGTCACACAAGTGCTGCATGCACATGCGCACACGTTCAGTCACTATTTGACACATGAATGAGCATGTCACACAAGGGCAGCACACACACCTTCACTTACTATTTCACACATGAAACATCATGTCACACAAGTGCAGCACGCACACCTTCACTCAATATTTCACACATGAATCAACCTATCACTCAAGTGCAGCACACACATGCGCACACCTTCACTCAATATTTCACACATGACTCAACATGTTACACAAGTGCAGCACACACATGCACACCTTCACTCAATATTTCACACATGAATCAACATGTCACACAAGTGCTGAATATTTCACACATGACTCAACATGTCACACAAGTGCTGAATATTTCACACATGACTCAACATGTCACACAAGTGCAGCACACACACGCACACCTTCACTCAATATTTCACACATGAATCAACATGTCACACAAGTGCATCACGCACACCTACACTCAATATGTCACATGTGAATCAATATGTCATAATGTTACACAAGTCCAGCACGCACACACGCACACTTTCACTCAATATTTCACACATGAACCAACATGTCACACAAGTGCAGTGCTCACACCTTCACTCAATATTTCCCTCCCCCTGGCTTGCCCTTCCTTCTCCTGGCCATGTCCTTTCTACCTCTGTCCTAAAGGTGTGATGGAGGCAGTCAGAGAGGCAGACGCCGTACAGCTTACTTAAAATACTCTGCACTCCTTGCGCCCCCCTTAGCTACTCAGCATCAGCAACAAATATGAAATTATTGAAGGGTTAAGGGCTGGAACAGGCCGAAGTCCACCCTGCGAAGTCATCAACACTCAAAAAGTTGCGTGATGTCACTTCTGTCCCTGGCATTATGTCCTGGCATTATGTTAAGTCGACATCCATAATTAATACCTTTAAGAATAAGCTGTGGTGAGTAGGATTACTCTTAGTGAGTTTTTGTCCGTATATTTTTATCTCATCCATCCTCCCACGTTCTATTCAAATGCAGTAAGGCCTGAGTCCTGGAGGCGCCTCGAAGCTCTCCTGTGAAAAAGCACCTTCTGCAGTCTGTGTTTTCAGCCGGCCATCAACACGGGCCCTCAGGCTGCTCAAAACTCTCCTTTGAGGCCTGATTCTCGCCCACCTGGCTGCTCCTATTTTTAGACACAAACCCTCCAGCCTGCTGCTAGAGCCCAACTATTTGCATTTCGTGATGTGTGACCTAATCCAGTCAAAAAAGAGGAAGCCGCTCCTTTCACCCAGCCCCACCTGCTCGCCTCTAAATAATATCGAAAATTAAATATAATGTGAACATTTGTTTAGCAATTATTCTGTGCTCAGACTTCATACAAAAGAGGAGAACCCTAAGTAGGAGCAGGAATTGACATATTGATGTTTTCACATCAAGCTGTGTTTACTTCAAGATAAATGCGGGTAAACATCTCCTCACTCAGCTGGGAATCTGAGTTCAATTTTAAATTACAGTAATAAGTCCTCACTTGTCCTCCATGTGGTGTCTTCAGGGAAGTGATGGCCGGCTGGTCTATGTTACAAAACTGCACCTGAAATTGAGATTGTGCAACAGTGACATATTCTACATAAATGTGCATTTCCGCACTCACCACACTTTCCATAAACTGCTGTATAATTTAGAGACTAATGTAAAAATAGAGAAAAATGAATACTTGCTCCAGTGGTTTAAGGGTTATTAAAATGCTATTTAACACAGGGGGGGATCAAAGGGGATCAGGAAAGCCGGGGGTACTGATCCCTAACAAGTACTGTATAACAGAAAAGGTTCGTCCGGCTGTATGTCAAAGATGAAGGAGTGGTAGGTGGGGTGTTAGCAAATGGAGAAAGAGAGCAAGAAGGAAAAATCCCTTTCAGGACGAGAACCCTCACTCACCGCAAGGTGACATGCTTCATCATATGGGTTCCATCCTCACGCCGAGGTGTGGGCTACAACTCCCCCAAGGGAGGAGATGAGGTGTTTTTCTCAAGATGAGTGTTGGATGAAAGGTGAATGAGGGGCAGAGTGCAAAGAAGAAGGGTGCTTTAAAAATGTCTCTTAGGGTCCACTGAAAACTCTATTGGGTGGCCTCAAGGACACAATAAAAAAGAGAGGACTAGGGATTAAACAAATATACCCCTAGATGTAGGTCAACATGTTTCTGCCATGAGTTTGGTCCCCTAAAGAGATCCAGTGGCATTCATCAGGACCATATTTAGGAGTCACTCTGCTAGTGTGGAAAAACAAAATTATAAATATACTGGCCACCGCAGGAACAGGGCGGTCAGATATTCAACGACCCTAGTGATTCCTACTGGGTTCGCCTTTTCTAAAAGTCAAATGAAACACACAGTCAAAAAAATGAAAATATCAAACATTCCTGGAGGGAAATCAACATTCTCGAAAAATGTGTGGCTTACCTAGAAGCTGATAGATCAAACCCACTCTCCATGCTTTAAGGTACGCCGCAATTGTGTCCAACTACAAAGAACACAAATCAGAAAAATGTCTTATTCTAAACATACATAAGACTATGTGTGGTCTACATATGTCTATCAATGATCATTGGTGATGAAAAACAAATATGTGTTATGCAAGTCACAACAATGTGCAACTAATTTAAAACAGTGAAACAACTATGTGACCCCAAGTTGACCACTTATTTCGTGGTCTCGTGTGGACAATGATATCTTTTATATGTTTGCTTCTTTTGAATGCAAACATGGGTTTGGGAATTGTTCTGCTCCCTACACTGCACTGAGGAACAATTTGCCGGTGGGACAATTCCTTAGGATAAGGAGGAATTGTACTGAACTAACGAAATCCAAAGAACACGCTTCAACACTAAGCAATTGCCTCACACAGAGATCTTACTCCACAACTTTAGTGAAGAAAGTGGAAAAGAGAGCAAGAAACAACAACAGGGATGCCTTGCTTGACCACAAACCAGAGCTTCTCCAGAGAGGATCGTCTTTGTAACCAGGTACAGTCACCTAACGAACACCAAGGACTGAGGGAGACATGACACCTACTTCATTCATCATGGACTGCGCCACATTGGCTATGAAGAATAACTTTTTCCAATACCAAGATGCCCTCAACTGGCAAACATCGGGAACTTCCATGGGAAGCACGTTCGCGCCTAGTATGGCGAATTTGTACATGTTTGAATTTGAATCTAAACATGTCTACCATGCCAGACAATCAAGGCCCTATGACCCTCTGGTCGCTACCACGGGTAATGGGACACTTTCCGTGCGGGTCCTGTGCTGTCTGCCCGTACACCAGACGCACACATGAAGTTGATCTAGGTCTTAAAACACCCTGGAAACTGAATAAACATACCAATTGCAACACTGAAGGGGTGATCTATCTATTGAAATGCCCATGCAATATGCCATATGTAGGTATGACCACTCGCAAAGCAAAAACAAGGATTACTGACCATCAAAGTGCCATCAGATGCCAAAAGACCAATACCAAACTGACGAGACACTGTGCAGATAGTGGCCACACAGCCAATGACATCTTCTGGGTTATTCTAGACAAACCCTTATACACAACTACAATGGGATCTCTAGAATCTGTACTATTTTATAGAGAACAACGTTGGATTTTCAAATTAAAAAGCGACAAAAGTGGGCTTAACGACAAGATACCTTGGACAAATCTGTCAAGATGAATCCGTTATTTCACTTACGAAACCGACACATACATGTCAGTAACAGAACACTATGTTATGTTACATCTGCATGCACACATCTCTCCCACTCACTTTTTCCCTATTAATGAGTAGGAATAATCCTGAATGAGCCTCCCACGATCATGCTGTGCCTTCAAGACACATGAGATAACTCGCCCACTGCTCCTTTTTAATGTAGATACATGCCAAGGCAGCGAAACTCACTGTGATTCAGAAAACTCCGCTTGTTTTGAAACATGTATGCAACAAAAGTATTGTGTCTTACTGAGCTTGCATGCCATAGCCAGGAGACAAGACTGTATTTTATGAGATGCACATCGTAGGTTACATTTGTCTGTACCTGCGATGTAATGGATCACCTGTTGAAGGTACCCATGAAATAAGTGGTCAACTTGGGGTCACATAGTTGTTTCACTGTTTTAAATTAGTTGCTCATCGTTGTGACTCGCGCAACACATATTTGTTTTTCATCACCAATGATCATTGATAGACATATGTAGACCAAACATAGTCTTATGTATGTTTAGAATAAGACTTTTTTTGATTTGTGTTCTTTGTAGTTGTACACAATTGCGGCGTACCTTAAAGCATGGATAGTGGGTTTCATCTATCAGCTTCTAGGTAAGCCACACATTTTTCGAGAATGTTGATTTCCCTCCAGGAATGTTTGATATTTTCATTTTTTTGACTGTGTGTTTCATTTGACTTTCAGAAAAGACGAACCCAGTAGGAATCACTAGGGTCGTTGAATATCTGACCGCCCTGTTCCTGCGGTGGCCAGTATATTTATAATTTTGTTTTTCCACACTAGCAGAGTGACTCCTAAATATGGTCCTGATGAATGCCACTGGATCTCTTTAGGGGACCAAACTCATGGCAGAAACATGTTGACCTACATCTAGGGGTATATTTGTTTAATCCCTAGTCCTCTCTTTTTTATTGTGTCCTTGGGGCCACCCAATAGAGTTTTCAGTGGACCCTAAGATACATTTTTAAAGCACCCTTCTTCTTTGCACTCTGCCCCTCATTCACCTTTCATCCAACGCTCATCTTGAGAATAACACCTCATCTCCTCCCTTCGGGGAGTTGTAGCCCACACCTCGGCGTGAGGAGGGAACCCATATGATGAAGCATGTCACCTTGCGGTGAGTGAGGGTTCTCGTCCTGAAAGGGATTTCTCCTTCTTGCTCTCTTTCTCCATTTGCTAACACCCCACCTACCACTCCTTCATCTTTGACATATAGCCGGACGTACCTTGTGTGTTATTTATTAAAATGCTATACACAAGGTGCTCCTCCCACCAGACTCAACAAAAATTAACTGTTCATACTCAGCTGAGTGCTGCAATTAGTTTAGACATGAGATTGTTGTCCAGATAGTGTGAAGATCTCCATTTGGTGAACTGGGGAATGGGCTTCTGACTGAAACAGGAAACAAACACTTTATCTACTGAAATCTAATTCAAACATGGAGGATAAAATGATTCCTCCTTTGTAATTTTTTTCATTGACTGTTAATTCAAATTTATGTTCATATCATCGCAACTGTTCTAAATCTCTGGGAAGGATTTTTTTCATCACATTATGTACAGATGCCAAGACTGACTTCCATTTTTTGCAGCCTGACTTGTGAAAGAGAAGCCCCTAGCATGCCACAAGCACATGCCAAGGTGACAAAACAGTGCAGCTACAGCGACATGGGGGTGTTTTTCTTGGAACATGACTCCCGATGATGTTCTTCCCTGCCCCCTACTTGCCAACATTCTGTGACAAAAAGCAAATAGGATTTTTCAGGTTTCAAAACCAATATTTACCATACTGAGGATTGTCACATCACATCACCTTTAGCCCAAGAATGACAGCACAGAAAATTACATAACATGAAATGGGATGCAGATTAGAGGGACATTTTACGTGACTTTTGTCCTAGAGGACATCATGAGAAACAAGCATTGGCAAAGCCAATAGATTTGACATTCGTATGGCATTTGGATTGGGCTGCAGTCATACAAACCTAATCACTTTAGCAATGCTTGTTTGACCAGCAGCACTGGAGAGTGAGCACAGACAAAGGCATCTAAAAAATAGATGCTACAGAAAATACAGCAAAACAGTTGCTTGCCCAGTGCTACCAGGCAGTTTGGCAATTGATTTTAGATGTAAAATACTTCCTCATGTATTCCAATGGCGGCGGAAGGACATACCCAAACAGCCAATGAGGACAATGTGAGACTAAAGCACTCCTATGGGCTGATCCAAGATGTGACTGGCAAAGCCTCAAGCCAATTGCTCAAGGTTACAGAGCAAGAGAAGGAGACTGACCAAAGCCCCATATATGATGTACGTATGTGGTATTTGTATAACGTGGTATGACAGATGCAGTGTAGCTGGGTGGACGGCCACTGCAGTGTGATGCAATGTTTTGCCATGAATGCTGCAAACGTCAGGAACAGCATACCTAACAACATGGTCAGGTTCACAAACTAGCCTTTAAAGCCTTTTTCAAGTGAACAGTTCATCCACCTTTGAAGGAAAAAATCCCTGTCATCACTGTAACTCTCTGGTTGAGTCATCGTGCATAGTCTTAGCTGTTTTATGTTTTATTTGTGAAGATCTGTTTCTGCCTGGGAGGAGTGCACCCCAGACAAGAGCCCTGCCAGAGATCTATCTTGGGTCACATGGAAATCTCTAACAATATTATGTTATTTTATGTTATATTATGTATTTCTCACTTGGTATAGCGCACCAATCACCACAATCACAGTAATAAAGCCAGAAGAGTATTTAGCAAAGTGTATTTTTTCAATTCCACTTCAGATACAATAGGCCTACCTACCGCTTGCATTTACACCACTGTCAAAACTGGAAGAGTCTATTGTGGTACAGATGCTAAAACCGGTGGAAGAGAACATCTAACAGCAAATTTAAGTGTAGAGGAAAACAAAGAAACTAGTGCCTTGTAGAGCCCATGGTAATTTGTGTAATTTCCCCCACCTGAAATTTACACAATTTGGGGACAATTCTGAGAAATTAGGTAAGGTGTTTAAGAGGTCTTGGCTCAGCATCGTGAATGATTTTTCTATGAGAGGGTATACCTTGAATACAAAAGTTACTAGAGGCAAGGCGGTAGACTGGTTTGAGCAGAAAATATCTCTCAGCAAGACTTTTTCTGCATGGGCCAGCCTCTGGTTTGCAAAAACAATGTTAAACTTCACGTTATGCAAATTGGAAAATTTAGCAGATTTTGCGTATTTGGTAATTATGCGGTATACACCCACATAATGAAGAGTATGCAGGGGCCTACTTCTGATCCCATTAATAACGAGAGACACACTGCAGGAATGGGGCCAGGCTTGAGCAGCCTCTGGGCCTGTTTCATGATTTTCAGATGCCTTCCAGAAGGAGTTGGTTGGTGCTCTATGATCCTGATCTTTCTTTGAGGTAGTCTGGAGGTAATACTCGTAGCTTTCTGCCAGCGAAGCACCTTAAAGGGCCTCCTGGAGCCTCTGCACGTGAGTAGATATCCCTGCTACCCCAGGCACTTCTCTGCAGAGGGCAGTGCCACCCTAGCCTGATTGGTTTGATTTTTGAAATTGTGGAATGCACTGGACAGTGATTGGGCTTTGGGATGCTACCACCGGCCCACCTATGTGAATATACCTGGAGCTGCCCATCGACTCTCTGAGCATTTGCTGGACTTGGACCTGTGTGTAGCCTTTTTATACTGAACTGTATCTCAATTGTGGAGCGGGTCTGCTGCTCTCCTCTCCATGCTGGGGCTAAGCCAAGACCCTGCTTGAGGTCTTCTTGCCTGCCCTGCTGCTGCTGCTCTTGCTCAACATAGACGTTTCCAATCAGCAAAGGAGCCCTGCATTGCTGTTGAGAACCTGGAGATAGCTTCAGCCTGATGTATCCTTCATCCTGAAAAGAAGCTGCGGTGTCAAAACTTCGACCATGTCAGGCACCGTTGTTCACAAACATCTGCTAAGCACCTCATTCCCTTCGCCTGTGACAGAGCCTGGCTGTGAGATGGTGTTGATTAAGCCTGGCCAACATACCCCTTTTGTACAACCTTTTAATGTTTTACTCAGTTTCCTCATTTTTCCCTGTGGCCTGCCATATGAGGCTGGCCAGCATGCCATTTGGTACCCAGCTACCATGATCCAATGACCTTTGCAGTCCACTCTGAAACCCTAGTGGCCCTGGGCTGTTTAGCCTGTGAATCAGTGATAGTACCTAGGTCAACATATTTCTAGAGGGCTGGATCCATGCCAGATTTTTAAGATAACTACATATATCTAAATGGGGATATGCTAAACATCTGGCATGGATCCGGCCCTCCAGGATCGACTTTGGAGAACCCTGCTATAGAGTACCCCCAAGTTGTGGGCATGAACTTCAACTCATTGCCCTCTTTATGCTTCTGTTCTGTTGTTTTTTTCCTCTTATTCAAGAGAGAAATGCACACCGGTGAATAAAGTCAAAGCAATACAAAGCATCTATTTTTGGTGTGAAAGGTTACAACCCTCCATTTTCAATCACAGTCCATGTTTGCAAAGTTTCGCAAGGATTGGCTGTCTTGGGACCTTCTAGTTGTGTATTCATAATGCTTGCATTGGGACTGTGCCTTTTAAATTCTAGCCATCATTCGGCCTTTATGAACAATAGACTCTCATGGTCATTGAAAGTGCTCTAAATATTATGTATTGTTTAGGCAGTGGACCTGGTTTCAGTACAGTATTGTGTTTACAGCTGCTCTGCTTGTGTCCAGTTGTACAGTAGTGAGTATTGTACAGTACTGTGTTTAGGGTACTTTCTATTTGGTGTATTTCTGTTCATACTATAAAAATAAACAGCAGTCATTATTAAAGTGTTGTGTACACACAGCCCTTGGCTGGACATGTGTACATTATTGATGCTTTGGTAACTGTTTTGCACTGTATTTAGAGTCATGCCACACACCTTGTCTTGAGCTCAGCTTTGGACTGTGTGACCATCTCTACCCAGAGAGTCTAGGATGTTAGCTGCAGGGGCATAGCTTCAAGGAGGGTGTTTGGGGTGCAAATATATGCATTCTTGGCCGGGTAGTTTGGTCTGGGGGCCCTGATTCGGGTCTGCTATTTTGTGTTAGTTTTTCTCATAGGCCAAATTACAGTAACAGATTTTAACTTGTTAATTTTTTGGATAAGGAACTCAACTATATTTATAGTGATTGGTTTTCCTACAAAGGCAGTAAATCTGTGCCCACAAAAATACTCCTTGAAAGAGAGCACATTTACTACTTTTTGTAATTCACAAACACTGCCAGTGCAAGGCTTGGAAATATCTGCCAGTCAAAGCTTGTAAATATTCAAGCCACTGGTAGTTTCTCGAGGTAGAATCCCAAACCATTGTTTCTCACCCACTGCGCCACTCTAGACAGAGGGCCTGATTTTCTTCTTGGCAGATGGAGTAAAGCCAGACGGTGATGAGAGACTTTGCATCCATCACCCTGCCTTTACTTCACCGTCCAACTTTAGAGATGTCTGCTGGCTTGTGGAGATCTCTATACATTGCAGGAATCACCGCCAGCTGTTTTTGCCACTGTAGGAAAAGTTTGACAAATGGTTCTGTCAACTGTCAAACTTTTCCAAAGTTTTTATTTTTATTTTTTAAAAGCAAACTCCCAAAGTGTGAGTTTGTTTCTCAAAAATAAAAAATATATTGTCCTCCCCACTATGGGAGTTTCCTCTCATGTGGTGGTGGTGGGGGGGGGGGTAATTCTTCTTTTTTTACAGACGTTCACCGCCAGGATATACTTTGTGGTGATGGACAATTACAAAAATCAATATTCCACCATAAACTCTAAAGAGGGCAGAAGATCTGATGGCTTCCCGCTGACAGCTCCTACTATGCCTGGCATGTTTTACACTGGTGAAGTATATTTTATTCCATTGGTGTAAACCTGTAGTCCAACCGATTCAAAATTGGGCAGGTGAACCTTGAGTTTGGTTGACATGGTACTCTATCAGAGTTGGAACAGAGTGCATGTATGCCAAACTCTACATCAGCCCCAGAGACCCACCTAATGCAGATCCATACTGACCCTGCTCCTCATGGGATCACTCCATCTCACACCTTGGTCTCCTCATCCATTCACCCGGCAGCCCACTGCTTTTAAAGTTTTTTAGTGGGGAAATTTGAGATTCACCCCCTCCCCCCAAAATCTCACTGAGTAAGCTACACCCCTGCTTATCTGCCCCAACTGATGTGTGTGCTGAGTGCTGATCCCTAGGGGACTTCTCTCTTTTAAAGAGCCCAGTTGACCTTGTAATTACCTACTCTAGGGAAACTGTCCCGATCTGACAGAATGTTGCATGAAGTAGGCACCACCGAAAATGCTGCTAGGCCTGCCAGCTTAAACTGGGCAGCGGATCAAAAGATACCAATTTTTCATGGAAAACACTTCACCCAAATAAGGTTTTTCACAGCATATCCAGTGAAGGATGTGACATCAGGAAGTCTGCCTTGACCTGCCCTATTAACAGGCATGAAGAATGCGAAGGACGGGACTTCTGCCATTTTTGTGCAGTTGTCTGATTAGCTCTAGGTATTGATTTGGTAATCATGTTAATCAATCAATCAAGGATTTATAAGGCGGTGTAAACCACCCCTGAGGGTATCAAGGCGCTGGAGTTGCTAGCTGCTTCTTGGTGAACTTGTTAATTTTAACAGCCAGGTCTTGAGTCCTTCCCTGAATTGCCGGAGCAATGAGGTGGTCCTGAGGTGCAGGGGAAGGTCGTTCCAGGCTTTGGCCGCCAGGTGTGAGAAGGAGCGCCCTCTGCTGTTGTTAACGAGTCTGAGGATAACTAAGTACATTTTCCTACAACTATTCTACTTGTAACACTGGAAATACGAAACTAGAGTTGCTTAATGGAAAACTGTATTTCCGTGTCCATGGATCTAGTGAGCGTGAGGTGACTGCATTTTCCTTTATTAAATCCTGTTCCTCCTTTTCCTCTAGCTGGCTTGCGCGTGTTTTTGTTGGCATTAGGCTGACAAGGTAAAGAGTTCACTCTGAGCCTGGAGGGGTCAGGACGGCTGTGCCGCATATAATTGAAATTCCAACATGTCTGACGTGGAGCTCCCCTGGGGATCTAGTTTACCACAGGCCACATATTCATGAATGTGGGACAACAGTGAAATAATTGGAGGGATAAGAGAGGGGAGTGGGGGGATTTTTGTTGTAAAAACTGATGGATTGTGGAACGTAGGAAAGGTTCTCTTTTTGGGGGTGTTGGGGTGTTACAGAGAGTTTTCAGAGGTGGGAGATGATTACATCTTATATTCACGCTGTCTTTGGAAGGGAGTTAGAAAAGTCAGGGAGAGAAATCGACCCTGTTGAAAGGTGATTTCATGAGGTTGGAATCTCAATGCCTCAGTCTCTGTTGATATTAGAGGAGTTCATCTCTCAGATGAGAAACTGGTCCAAATGTCCCTTTACCTCATTGTCAGAAAATGAGGGTCTCTAGTTGGCAAGGGTTTGCACCTTTGTCCAAGTAGGGACCCTTCCTTCTAGTCAGGATAAGGGAGTTACACTCCTAAAATAACCCCTGCTCACCTCTTTGGTAGCTTGGCATGAGCAGTCAGGCTTATCTTAGGGGCAGTGTGTAAAGCATTTGCACATAACCAACAGTAATACAGTGAAAGCACCACAAAAGGACACCACACCAGTTTAGAAAAATATCCAATATTTTTATATATCAAAAACAAGCCCAAAAACGATAAAAAATCCACCATACAGTTCTCAGAAATCTTCAATAATCAAAATAGACTTAAAATACAGTTCCTTGAAGTTGATAGAGCCGTCTGGGGCTATCACGGCATCGTGAACAACAAATCCAAACAGCTCTTGCTGACCGCGGCGCTGCGGGCCAGCTACGGTGTCAGGAAGACCCGAAAAACAGTACCTTTAGAAATGCAGGGCGTCAGCAACCTCTCGATGAGCCCCGAAAGGCCGACGTCCGCAGGCGTCAGTTCCGGAGGTCGGTGCAGGAGTCGCCAGGCCCTTGAAGTCACACGCGTTGCAGATCGAACACCTCACGGTTGAAGTCGGGAGCACCGGCGTCGGCAGACATCGGGGTTGCGGTACGAAGTGCAGCGGTGCCCTCAGGTCGCGGTGCAGGCAGCGGCTCGGTGACGGTCGTCCAACAGCGTCGGTGAGACCAGGGCTACAGTGCAAAGTGATGCAGTGCTCGTCGCGGTGCTGTCAGGTCACGGTGCAAGCAGCGACATCGTCGTTGCTGAAGCGCTGTCGTCGGCTGACGAACTGGAATCGATGGTGCCGGCAGGCCAAGGCTGCGGTGCAGGATGAGGATGGTGCATCGTGTAACTTACGAGCGGTGCCCTTGAACCATGGTGCAAGCAGCGGCGTCAATGTCGGCGTGGAGCGTCATCGTCGGGGATACCAGAGCGACGGCATGAAGCGAGGAGGTGCGGAGTGCAGTGCCCACAGATCGAGGTGCAAGCAGCGGCTCGGTGGCGGCGTCAGGTGGCGTTGTCAGTCAGTGAGACCAGGGTTGCGGTGCGGCGTTGCAGCGGTGCCCTCTGCGGTGCCTTCAGGACACGGAGTCGGCAGCAGCATCGTCGACGGCGTCGGGTTTCTTTTCTCTTCTGTTGCAGCACAAAACACACAGTCCCCAGTGCTGGTAACAGATGAACTTGAAGTCTTTGCTGTTCCTGAGACTTCTTGAACAGGGGGCAAGCTCTACCTCAAGCTCTTGGAGAAACTTACAAAAAGGATGTTGCAGAAAGGTCAGTCCAGTCCTTTCACTGTCCAAGACAGAAGCAGCCACTGCAGGCCAACACAGCAAAGCACACAGCAATGTGGTAGTCCCTCCTCACAGCTACTCCAGCTCTTCTTCTTGGCAGTCTTCTTGGTTCCAAAAGAGTTCTGGGGTCTGGGCCCCAATATTTATACCCCAAAATCCTTTGTCCTCTCAGGTCAGAGAATGTCTGTGCTTAGTCCAAACCAGTTCTTTCCTCTCTGGCCCAGCTTCCTGGCAGGTGGTGGAGACAGCATTGTGGAAGGCAGAGCAGGCCCATTCAGGTACAAGGAAATCTCCTCCCACTACTCTAAATGCAGCCCAGCCCTGACCCATCAGACTCTCTGGAGCCACTGCACATCCCCAGCCCCTGTCACTCCAAAGCCAGACAGTCAATCCACATCCTAGCACAGGCACACAGGATGGCTAAGCAAGAAAATACCTACTTTCTAAAAGTGGTATTTTCAAACACAGAATGTAAAAATCATCTTTACTAAAAGATGCATTTTTAGATTCTGAGTTCAGGCATACTAAACATTATTTTCCTATCTGGTCCCAATGGGAAGTTATATTTATAAGATGTTATAAATTTACTCCCATGCTTCCCTATGGGCCAGATAACCTTTTAATAGTGAAAAACGAAATTGGCAATATTTCACTATCAGGACATGCCACTCACAGCAGGGCATGTCCTACCTTTCACATGCACTTCACCCTGCCCACAGGGGTACCTTGGGCCTACCTTAAGGGTGACTTACATGTAAGAAAAGGGAAGGGTAGGGCCTGGCAAGTGGGTGCACTTGCCAAGTCGACATGGCAGTTACAAACTGCGCGCAGACACTGCAGTGGCAGGTCTGAGTTACCTTTACTGGGCTACTTCTGTGGGTGGCACAACCAGTGCTGCAAACCCACTAGTAGCATTTGATTTACAGGCCCTGGGCACACACAGTGCACTGTACTAGGGACGGACTAGCAAATCAAATGACCAATCATGGAATCACCAATCCAAAAACAACAATTTACAACAGGAGCACTTGCACTTTAACACTGAACAGCAGTGAGAAAGTGCGCAGAGACACTAAACCAGCAAAAACAGAGTCAAAACCGGGAGATCAGAAAGCAAAAAGACAGGGGAAACATGCCAAAAGATGCCAAGTCTAACACTCATCCTCCAAAAGCCAGTATTGTGCTTGAAGGCATTGCCACCCTCCTATGGGTCACAATGAAAGAAGTCTACGGTTGACCAAGAATCAGAGTTCAGTTTTTCCAGCTTGGAGCATCCTGCTGCTCAGGGTCTAAGAAAAGCACAATGCGGTGAAACCATCGGAAGTAAACATGGGGGCCTATTTATGAGGACGATTGCCACACTCTTGCACCACGCAACATGGTGTGCGAGTGACGCAAACCTTAAGACAGATTTTTTAAAGCCATGCAAAGCTACTTTGAGTGATGAATGCAGCACACTTAGATAGAGCAAACAATGAGAACTAAAGATATTTCTTCTTGTTGTGCCTCCAATGGGAAGGCGTAGCTTTTTGACTCATTCCCAGGTTTCGGAGTCTTAGTAAATCTGGGAATGCGCAAAAATCCATGGGTGTATGAGTAAGAACACCCATGCTCTACCCATGGAATGCCTTTCCAGGGCAGAGTAATGCAAGGCAGTGACTTGCGCTTCCTTGTGTTACTTCAGATTTACCAAGTAACCCAGGGCCACGCAAGGTGGCCTTGCGTTGTTTGGTAAATCTGACTTAAGTATTGTGACTTAAGTATGTGTGACACAAGTGCAACACAATACAATGATAAAGCTGGCCCTACGTGTCAGGGCAGCCAAAAGACAAATCTTCCATCGGCCTAAAGTCATTACTTGGTCTCAAAGTATGACTCCTTGGCGCCCAGTTTGACAAAGATCTTTTAATCATCACCCAATTGAACGTACTAACAAAGCGCATATTCCAACACTTGTGGCCTGATACAGAGCTTCTTCTCCTGATGTATACTACAAACAAGCACTTGATCTAGATGTGGTAAAGGCCCACAGGACCTCAGCACCTGGATACCCCCAGGGGTGATAAGCCGCGCTATATAAATACTGTTTGATTGATTGATTGATGACAACCTTTACACCACAGTGACTACTTAGAAGGTTCAGAAACACGCAGCTCTGCACAAATGTGACACAACAACCATACCATAGCTGCTCTCAGTGTACTCCCCTAGGTCCTGGCCCAGATTTAAATTTGGATGCTTAGTTATCATGCCCTGGCAAGGCCACACCCTGGGCTACCAATCTTCAGACTTCCACTCCGCCAACCAGAAAGGTACCTGAGATTCGTGCGAAAGTGCTCTCATGGAACCTATAGTCCATCTGTTCATCTAAGCTCAAAGGTTACTTCCAGGACGGGGGGGATAGTTTTACAATGTTTTCATCCTGGACCATCATGGCATGCATGGCAGACTTGAAAAGTAAAACACATGCAGACATTGTGTTGAAGGACCCAACCAACAGGGCAGACCCTTTGATGCCATGTTCACTGGCAGAAACTCTGCACAAATGGCACTGATAGCGTTGGAGATTTCAGTGGCTCTGCTTTTGGGAAACCCACCATCCATCAACCTCTAAAGGGCAAATTTCCCACTACCACCTGGTTCTAAATGAAGCCTGTTGTGTAATCTATGAAATCACTGCTATTCCTGTGATGGGAGGGTCACTGTCTTGCTTTCCATACCCTGCATATTCCCTCACATACCAGATGAAGGAGTTGCCTACTACAAGCCCCCATTACTAATGACAGACGAATCACTCTGTTTGATTCAGCCTGATATAGCACATAGGTGTATCTCCCACAGCACTGTAGTAGTGCTGTTGTTCAAACAATTTGGGGCATATTTATGTAGGTTTTGCTTCACCTTTGCACCACTCAAGGGGACTCAAGGGCGACACAAAATCTAAGTAGGATTTATCAAGCCACACAAGGCCACCTTGCGCCGCTTGATAAATCCAGTGATGCAATGCAGCGCAAATTGCTGCATTGCATTACTCTGCCCGAGAAGGCATTCCATAGGTGGAGAGTGGATGTTCCCACGCATGGCTTCAGAAGAATTTCCAGATTTACCATTACTGGTAGACCTGGGAATGTGTCAGAATGTTACGCCTTCCCATGTGAGACATAACGAGGAGAAATATCTATGTTTTTGTCCCTTCCTGCACATAAACAACCCTGCTTACAATGCAGGCCCCCTTGCACCCTGGTGAAAGGGGGCCTGTATTGATGCTAGGCAGCACATTGTGCACCAGCGCTGGGAAACAACAGGAATGCGCTGTATAATATTAAGTACAGCGCATTCCTGCCCTTTCCCTGCCATGCAGCACAGCAAGGTGACGCTGCGCTGCACTATGTGATATCTTAGTAAATATGCCCCTCAAGTCTATTCCACACAAGGTACCATTGTGTACCATTTTGAAAGTTTTAAGGTGAATATGGATTCCCAAGTCTTGGCAGCGCATGCATTTACCCATGCACGTACTTTCTGTCCTGCAGGTGCCGGAGCTAGGGAAACAGCCTCTAGGGGATCCATGCTGCCATGTACATTATATGATGATTGTGGTGGCGGGGGGGGGTGTTCTTTAGCATAACTCCACCGATCACTTCTTGGAATAGCTTTTAGCATATACAGACCGTTTCATTCCTTGCTCTTGTTGATACAATAGTTCAGCCCTCTAGTACTTGACTAGACTACTGTTTTCCTGGCAAGTCTACCAGGATAGAATGTGCTATATGAACTAGGTAAACTAGCCTGTCAAGTTCATGTGGCACGACATTGTTATGTAATCGCTTATTTCATAAGTTATTCCATCTATTACAGCTGTTACTTTTGAGACCTCAGCTGGAACCTACTTTTCCCTGCTACAGACTCCAAATGGGTGGATCTGGCCGTGCACAAGATCTTCCAAGAGGGCATTATGCTGCTCCTGGTCCACAGTTTGACGGCTTGTAGGTGGTGCCGGCCTACATCAAAGAAGTTCATGCAGTCTAGGATGATGAGCAGTTGTGACTACTCATGCTGGAGAATAGTAGTGCGTTTAAGTGTTAAAGATATACCTTGTCATGAGTCATTTCCAGCAGCGGCTGCTGCCAAATTAAAGATGTGTGGCAGCGCGGGGCAAATAATTTTTAAAAATGCACTTACCTGCTTCTCCTGCTGCCTCGATGCTCCTCTCTTCCGTTAATCCCTGGGCCAGCACAGGAGGCTCCCAGACTCCCCACCCAATTCAGACGCTGCTCTCCGGCTGTGAGAGCAGCGCCTGGAACGGTCTGAGTGCCCTGGTTAGGCGCTCACGAAGGGACTGGGACTATTTCTCCACCCAGCTGTATACAATACAGCTGGGTGGAGCAATTCTAAGTGCGCATGTCTGGCCGGCCTAAGACGGCTGGCTAAACAGACATGCACACTTACAAGTGCCCCCCACTTCTCCTCCAAGTCCCTGGCTAATGTTAAGAGAGTATTGCCTGGCCTTGCCCTAGACTCTGCAGCATCGGCTGCCAGTGAAAAATAAAACGATATTAAAAGAGTTTTATTATTGTTTTTTTTTTTCATTCTGCAGTGGGCCAGGGGCGGTGCGTCCCTTAGGGCATAGGGGCATTGCCCCACTCATAATTTGTCTCCCTGGCACAGTATTTCAAATCATAGAAAACTTACTTTACTAAACAAAGTCATTCATGGAAGAGCGCGTGAATTAGGCCCTGGTGAAGCCAGTCTGACCGGGACTGAGGGGGTGGAGCTTATACTGACAGGCAGGTATTTCACTAGCCAGAGGCAGTGCGCTGCGGGCAGCTGGCCCCAAGTGCGCATGACAGGTTGGACGGCTGCCTTCCTCCGGCCAGCTCGACATGCATACTGGAGGCTTCTCCACCTGAGCATTACTGAGCCGGAGGTGACTCAAAGCTGCAGCCCCTGGTCTCAGTAATGACCTGTGAGGCCGCCTGCCCGAGCCAATCGTGGCGCTGCTGTAACAGCAGGATCAGTGCCGGGATTGGCTCAGAGCGAGACGCGTGGTTTGGTTAGATGGGGCCTCCCTTACAGTGTGTGCAGTGACGTCACGTGAGGCAGTGCAGGCGTCTGAGGAGGCTGTCTCTCTCCCCCATTTTGGTGCGACACGAACACGATTCGAGAGACAGTCTTTGGTTGTTTGCTGTTACGGCCTATGCCTCGGCACGCATTTGGTAAAAGTAAAGTAAAGATTGAGCTCAGCTGCTTTAAGTTGCACATTAGGTAAGTAAAAGCAAGTTTAATTAGTGAGCGATTTACTTGTTGGTGACCGTGGATTTACAGTAAGATAATAATCACAGTAATAGGTAACTCCTTGTGCAGTGCAGTAATTGAGAATTTTACTCGTGATAAGATTTTTCATCGTGTGCTGCAGCTAAGATAGCTGAATGGGCTCCGCGCCTGCTGCAGAAATCTGTTTGCTACTTTCTACAGCTGGGGCCACAGCCCCACCCACACGGCACTCATTTGCGAAGAGTTCTGCCTTAAATTTCTAAGCAGTAGCGGCCCGTGGTGGGAGTGCTGCCGGGCGGTGACGTGGGGCGGGGGAGGGGGTAGTAAACTCCGGAATACGGCGGCACAGAGGTAAGTAAACAAACAAATAAATAAAACGAATTTCGTTTCGCGCGCTGGATGTGGGCTGCTTCTATGTGATTTCAATTTAATGGGTTTCAGGTGTAATTAATTTATTTCAGGTGTATGTACTTACTAGTCAGTCAGATATGTAGTTCTCACTTTCTGCCCCGAGTGAGGAGATTCCTCCACAAGTACGGAGACTCCCCAGGTGTAAAGATACTACTCATTAGTGCCTTTGTGAATACCGAAAAGTAGTAAACTTAGACTTAATCTAAATTTACCTTTGTGAGTCAGGCAGCGCAAATGCAACAGGTTTTCATAGGCACCCTCTCCTTTTGCACACACTTTCGCTGAATTGTTGTTGGATAAATCTGGTTTGTTTTAATTGTGACAACATGCATGCCCTTGTATCTCACTTTATTTAGTGGACCAGATAATTTGTACATCAAAATACCCGACAGCTGTTTTAGCAGAGCTCAATACACGGTTTAAATGTTTCTGCAAATTTGTTTTGAAAATAAAACTACATGTTTACTGTCAGAGCTCTGTGATAGTCCATATTCCAAGTTCATGGAGGTTAGTCAAAAATGGATACATTTAGAGCAAATGTATCTTCACTGACATGCGTAAATGTACTTCTTAAAGCACTTTTTCCTCAGTGGTACATGTGCTGCCTAATTAATGCTAGGAGATGCAATCAAGGCATGTAGTCCATTTTACTCTTTGGAAATCTGTTATGGTCCAAGAGCTATAAAAGGGCCCTGATGCTTGTCAGAAGGCAATCTGCCTTCATCTTCTAAAGGATAGACAACTGCTGCATGGCCTTCAAGTAGCAAGACCTGATAGCATATGCCAATAAGGTGCCACATAGCACACCCTAGTTGTTGCCTTCACTTAGAACATTGCCACAATGCAGTGCCGGAAACATCAAATACATGCACACCCTGCAGGATTTGACAGTCTGCTTATCTAGGGGCCTATCTTCATGCTCTAGTTAATTAGAGAAAAAATCTGAATACAATGCCCGTTTTTTAAATGTAAAGAAATATAGAGTTTTAAACGGCAATACCAACCTATGCAAGATGTACACAATGTAAAGAGACTCGGATATGTTTTCAATACCCTCAGCCCTTTCCACTGTGTTTTTTTTGTCCAAGTATTAGGCGGGTAGGAGGACTTTACCACCTCGTTCCTTTTCTTTATCACCTCAGTACATTATGGTGACCCTTCCTTCTGCAGAGAGGCGTCCTTGTTTGACCTCTAGGTTATAGTAAATACTTCTTGAATTGCCCTTCCCTTCTGAGACAGGCAGAAGTTTGCCTGTCTTGTTAAACTCCTGTTTTGACTGTCTTTAGGAATGGCAGGATCCTGTGAAGTGACATTTACATAGAACTTCATATTATTGTGTTTCCGGTCTAGCCGAGATAGGCTTCCACTAGGCAGGAAACAGCTGGATTTCCTCACGTTGGTGGGTCACAGATCGCATGGTGCCAGAAGGACTTGTGGGCTGGTCTCAAGGCGCCCTGGCTGATGCTTTCCAAGACTCCAGCATATGAGAAGAAGCGCTGTCCCACCCAAAACGTTTGGGGCCTCATTCCTAAGAAATCAGTGAATCTGCACCCAGATGTTCACTCTATTGCCTGGATGCACTTTTATGCATTTCAGGACCTCACAAACGTTTTCCAGGTTAGACCTGGAAACTAGCACCAGTCACAGCTTTCCAGGCGCCCTATTGTAAAGGATTTGTGAATTCCTTTCTCGTATGCAAGATTGTACAATAAAAAGAATTAGCAAAGCAAATATAACTATCTATAATGTGCTAATGCATGCAAACACTTGCAAGCAAAAATGGTTTCTGAATGCTCTAGCATATTCAAGCCAGGCCTATTGACTTTGCCAACGTTTGTTTTGTTTTAAAGGTACTTATACAGCACACATCCAAACACCAAGGGCAGCAGGGTACTTTTCCGAGAGAACCTGACATAGCGAGCTAAAGTATTTAGGCTACACAAGTGTGCGTGGGTTCACATGCAAAAATGTGATATCACATTAGTATTAGGAGAATACATAGTTAATGTTCCAAGATAACTTCATGTCGTCAGGGGCAGAAAATCTAGATCCTGGACTTTTATTGAATAACATATTGCATGCTGGGGGTTGTAGTCCTGGTGCTCCTCAAATGAACCAATTAGACTAAAGTTTGATTTTCGCACTGGCTTGTAGAAGGGAAACCCGTACTGGAATATGGTGTCCTTGATGATTTGAAGCCATCTGTTGATTTCTTCCCTTGTTCTCCAATCAGACTCTTTTAGATGTGTGAGAGTTGTTCGCCGCTGAGACGCTGCGCAATATGCAGATAGGTTTCTGGTTCTAGTGCTTGGTGAGTGATTCTGTGCTTTATTTTATTGTGTTTGTTTTTCAGAGGGTAAATACATTCCTCAATAGTTTTCTTGCATCATAAAAACAGCAGAATGTCTAATTTTGATTTTTCAAAAGATCTTTTTTATTTTTAGATCAATGTGAAAGACAGGGGAACAGCCGACACGTGTTTCGCCCAAAGGCCAGCAGGCCAGGGCTTTCTCAAGGCAGATCAATGTTTTCAATTATGGCTTGTTTGTTGCAGGGAAATCCCAAAGAAGTCGGGCGAAAAGACGTCTGTAAAGTGCTGCGTTCGTTGCGGTTCTGCCTGCTGAAATCTTTCAGAGGTTCTTTGATGTATTTACTTTACTGACATGCTTTTGTTTTGGTTGGGCTTGGCTCTCCATCTATAGTTCTGGACAATTGTACTGAAAAACTAACAGACAGAACTAAACACCTGTGTCTATTACAATAACACAGTACGCTCCAATCCTGGATAACGTACTCTCTTTCTTCATCAGAAAACATCATATATCTTTTAACATCACCGTCCCTCAAAGAAAAGTGGGTGGATTGGCTTTCCCAATGCTTGTTTATTATTAGGCCTGGAAGTAATTTCAGTTATGCCGGAGTAATCTGAATAATTTTGGAAATTCTGCATTACTTTTTGGTGCAGAATTACCAATAATTACGCAATTACACTTGCTTGCGTAATTAAGAGGAATTTTGGGGAAAATTAGCACAGAAACAACTAATTCTGTGAGTGGCTGCTCGTGCTGCTGTTCATGTTGTTTTGATTTAGCGCTATTTTCTCAGCGCATAATGCATCCTCGTGTCCAGTATGGCGGCAATGGTGCATTTTGTGCTAAGAAACTCGAGCTAAATGACGGGAGTAAGTTGTGGGAAAATCTTAACCAAAGAGCACATTTAGCGACCGTGAGCAGCTGCTCTTGCTTCTATTCGTGTTCTGTTGTATTTAGCTCTATTTCTTAGTGCAAAGTGCATCCTCTCGTCCATTTTGAATGTGAAGGGGCATTCTCGCCTGAAGAAAATGGAGCTAAAAGCAAAATTCCTCTTCTCGCATAATTCTGCATGATCTCGCATAATTTTTAGGTAATTTCTCATGATTATGCTACACGGAATTATGTGAGTTACGCCCATCAATTTTTATTTTTCCCACAATTATGCTATGAAAAAATATCATGTTTATAAGGTATCCAGAATATTGACTACCACTATAATGTGAAGGTAAACATATATAAGTAAGAATAGATTTATTGGGCCCAATTCACAAAGGTAAACTGAGATGAAAGTCTAAGTTTACAGCTTTTGATATTCACATAGGGCATTTACGATTAGTAAAGTTAGACTTTCGTCTCAGTTAAACATAAGTTTTGGTCTTAAGTTTAACTGAGACCAAAATGCTCTTTGTGAATACCGAAAGTCGTAAAGTTAGACTTTCGTATCAGTTTACCTTTGTGAATCGGGCCCATTATCTCAACTCCACATTTATGTACCCTGATGATATATCTATCTACAATGCACATAAATGAGGAGTTAAGAATGGTAAACCTGTAGTTACGCAACTATTCTGTGTCAAATGCAAAGAATGTGAGGATACTTCTTATAACGTTAAGGCAACATCTTATTTCTTTTGTAATATATGGTTTTATTTTACAACTTTGTTAAGAATAAACTCCATATGAATTTTGCGAAGAGGGTTGGTATCCCCGTCATTTATTTTAGAACTGCCTTACTGCTGATCTATCTTGGAATATTCCATTGACAAATATGTAACCAGGCAGCATGGAATTGACACACAGGTTGTTTACGACACAATCATTTATTATACAAAGTTCACTGCTGATGTCATGCCTAAGTTCAAAGTCTGTCCTGTAGTGCGTATTATCATTTACATCTAGTTATTGATTAATGTATGTTAGAGGTCTTATCCAATGTGTATTAAAGAAAACAAGCTGGTTTTATGTTGACGATTTGTTTTTGAGATTGCATGCTTTGTGTTTTGGAAATGTCCACATGGACAGTTACTCAGGAAGCAGTATTGTGCAGTTGTTGTGTTCAGTACTTCATTTAGTGAATGCAGAGAGAAGAAGGCTTTTTGACGGGTATGTGGTCTAGAATAGAGCGCTTGAGGTAAGACGGTGGCTCCATCACTCTCCACTAAAGAAGGCTGGAGTTGAGACAACATATTAGGGAAACAAAGGTTCTTGTGGACAATGTAATAATAAGTAATACTTTTGTAGGCACAATGGCAAATTAAACAGTGAAATAGAATGCAGAGAAAGAACCTTAATACAGGCTACAATAAACAAGACCAAATGCTGTTTTGCAACAAAAATAATGACTGTATTGAAAGCCATGCGGACTGTGCTCAGTGTCCCAAGTGAAAAAGAACCAACAAATAAAAGTGACAACTTTTTACATAAAATAAGGTTTCTGAACACATAACAACTACCATAGGTTAATACAAAATACACTTCAAATGCCTTCTTTCAATTAGGTAGGCCAAGGAATGGTTCGTTATGAATTATAGCCAAAGGAGTTGAGACAGCAGCAAGAGCATCTGCTTGTCTCCTGGATATTCTGGTGTATTGCCACAACACAGAAGGAAACATCTATCCTGGAGGCTCTCACTACACTGATGTTTGAAGTTACAACAGAGCCAAGAAGTGAGTCATTTTTCCACGGCTTTACACCTTGTGTATTTTTGTGCAGATGGTTCAGGGGAAAAATAGATTTGTTAGCTGGGCCATGCAGCAGAGCAGAGGGTGTTGTAACTACCAATATATTGGTCGATATTTACTAAACTCTTTCCAGTGGTACATCAGAGGCTAGGGGGTTTATTAGGAATACTTTTTTGCACAGACAAGTTTGGAGCGAACCATGGAGCACCAACAGACGTGAAGACGCCACAGAAGTGAGGACAGAGTCATATACTCACCTTGTGTTTTAAATTTGTTCTCACTTGCAGTTCTTTACTTGTATTGTTGTTGTTGGACTGCGCTTGTTTTAGCCACTGGCCTTGAGCATCTTCTTCATGCAGAGTTCAATTTGGAAGGTTCTAGAAGTAGGTCCGAGCTCCTTGAGATTGGCTGCCCTGCGGATACAACACTCGTTAACCCAAATTCTAATCTTAGTGCTTGTATCGCTCTTGCATCTTGAGAAAAACACAGCAATCTCTGCAGTGGACCCTTTATCATGGCATTAGGTGCTTTTGATTTTTACTTTGCTTGAATATTATTCCACTAAAATACCTTACCGCTAGTTGGACAAAGTCATTGAATAAGGATGAGGTCTGTTACCTTTGTAATCATGGTGTGCAGGATTTTAATTATGAAGTATTTATCTGCCCAGCATTACTTATTTTTCCATCGTCAGTTTCTATGACATAAGTTTCTAAAATGTAATGTCAGGAAGGTGACAGAAGCTCACAGTCTGTTGTTTATTCCACCAAATGAAATGTTTTGTCAAAGAGTTCTTAAATTTTTTAAATCTTTTAATTTTTTTTATTGAATGTGGTATTGTACTTATTGTAAAATTGTTATTTCATGTGGACCTTATTGGAGATCCAAATGTTGAATAAAGAAGTGAAGTGTGTTATAGTATATCATTGGGCCTCTACTGTGTGAGCGATCGTTGACGTAGAGGTCAGGCTCAGGCAACATACCGACCATGTGGTTAACACCATACATCAAGCTATTGTAACACATCTCCCTGTTCACTTTATGCATACAAGCACATACTTACAAAGAACATGGCTCCTCTTTTGGCGGCCATACTGGATTGGGTTGCAGGTCACCCATTTCTCTTCTTGATTATGAGTTTTACTCAAAGGAGCTTCAAGTTTTTCAGACAATATGTTTGACTGTTAACTGCAATCTCTTATGCAGTTTGAGTTTGCCCATAGAGGTGACTTTGTCAAAGTGTGATGGTAATCTACACCGATCATTGTTGTGAGGCAGAATGTTAACACTTTCATGGTATGTTTTTATGTCACACTGTGAAGTATGACCCTAAGATACACTGTAATTGCTATTCTGTGCTTGAGGGAATTGCGTGGGAGATACACAGTCACTGGTGGTTTCAAGTGAGCCATTCATTTCACATTATTTTGAAAATTGCCCAGTTACAATCAATCTACCACCATGCAGAATGCGAATTTGCCAGCATTTTCAGGTCCTAATACACCTATAGAAAAATGGAAACAATGGCAGAGAACCTTTGACAACTTTTTAGCGACTATCAAGGGCAAAATGTTTGATTGAAAGAGGAAAAAGATTTTCCTATTCAGTTGGTTTAGGGCTGAGTATCTAAACATTTTCAGCCACTTACGAGAAATTATCCTAGCAGTTTCTGAATTTGCCTATGGGGATGAACAGAACATACATGAAAAATCAATATCTATGTTGCTTCAGAAGATGAAGGCAACAATCAACAGCAATGTTGCATCTCTGCAGATTGTTGCTATTACTTGGGAGTTTGAAGGCTACCCACATCAAAGTTTATATACCAAAATTGTGGTAAATTGTTGCATCAAGAAGACAAAAGAGGGAACCTTTCATTAGAGGAGACAGTGACATATGTAGGGATATCGAACTGTAATCCCACCCTAGTTGGTAATAATGACACTCAGCTTGATTCTGCCTTGAGCCCCTCAATAGGGTCCTGGTCCCCATTAGATATGGAGACATTTATGTCCATTTTTCAGTCCATCAAATCGGGATCTCCGTTGAACCCTCTTCCACCTAGTAAACTTGGATTACTGGACCCTAGCTTACAACTAACAATCATGGACCTTTTGAACTCCTCCTTAGGTGAGGGGTACATTCCTCAGAAGTGGAAGCATGCATTGGTTCTTCCACTCCTGAAAAAAGCTCATCTGGATTCGACTAATTTGTTGAATTTTTGCCCCATGTGCCTTTTACCCATCTTCTCCAAAATTTTGGAGAAGGACGTCAATGCTCAGCTCAATGCGTTCACTGAGGCTCAAAATTGTTTGCGTCCTTCTCAATCAGGCTTCAGGGCTGAACACAGCACAGAGCCCACCCCTATTGGGCGTAACTGAACTCCTGAGGCTGCGTTTGGATGAAGGCAAAACAGCTGCGCCTATTTTGCTGGATCATAGCACTGAGTTTGACACTGTGTCTCACTCTATCTTGTTGAACAGACTGGTGTCATTAGGGCTCAAAGGTTCAGCATTGGCATGGATCAGCTCCTTTTTACAAGTGCATTCATTCCAGGTTTTTTCATCTGGCGCCAAGTCCAGTTCACAAGTTTTAACATCTGGGGTTCCTTGAGGCTCAGTGTTAAACCATTAACTGTTTAATCTGTATGTCTGCCCTATGGTGGATTTAGTGGAGAGCTGTGGTTTGACCTTGTTTAGTTATGCAGATGACACACAGATCATCTTTTTGGGATGTATGACGATACCACGCATGCATTACATCGCATGCCATTAGATCGCGGTTTTAACAACGCAAGTCGTTACAACGACTTGCGTTGGAGGGCGCTGGACTTAGGAGTAGTTTAATTTACTATTCCAACTCCAGCCTACATACAGTAGGGAAGGTGTTGGATAGTAATTTAAACTACTCCTTGTCCTATAGCGCCCTCCAGTGCAAGTCGTTGTAACGACTTTCGTTGTAAAAACCGCGATCTAATGGCATGCGATGTAATGCATGCGTTCTAACGGTTGTTTCCCATCTTTTTGCTGTCATCAGCACAGAGTCACATACCTTCTGATCTTACCCTGGGCTTGAGTCTGATCTCCTTATGGATGAGTAAAAATGTGCTCAAGCTCAATGGGGATAATACGGAGTTCATGACTCTGGACAAACATCCCTCTCTTTGGGGCCCCCAACACTGGCTGACCTCTCTTGGGGTTCTACCAACTCCTTCAGCGAAAGCCAAAAATCTAGGATTTTTGCTAGATGATACATTATCCATGAAACCTCAAGAGTCTAAAGTGATAGCCAACGGGGGCACGGCCAAGATTGTGATCAGATAGGATGTGTTTCTCGGTCCCTCCGTCCTCGCCGCTGTCCGGCCTTCCCGCAGGCCCCCCTCAGCTTAGTCATGGCGAGGGGCTGAGAATGCGGAGCTGCGGTGGCTGCTGGTGGCCCCCCCAGGCTTCAGCGAACCCGGAGCGGAGCCTGGATCCCGGGGGAGGACGGTACAGCCTGGGCTGGAGGCCAGGAGGCCTGTCTAGGCAGAGTCCCCTGCGGAGCGGCTCTCCGGAGAAGACCGCACCAAATCCCCTCACATTGCCCTTTTGGGCTGGTGAAGTTGGCGGACGGGGGCACCTGCTGACACCCTTTGGCCCAGCCACGATTGAAGGGGAGGCGGAGCAGGCTGGAGAGAAACAGCCCGAAAAATGAGGACGGCCCTCCGCGTGAGGCGGCCTGGCGCGGAACCGAGGGCCGGGGCGGCCGGGACTGGGTGCTGCTGAGTCTACGGAGGTGAACACCCTGGGGTGTTGTGCCCGGGGGAGGCTGTGCCGCCTCGCGGGTGGGCCGACTGAGCCGGGTGTTTGGCGAGGGCCTGAGTGGACCGGGTCTTGGTCATCCCTCAGAGGATCCATGGAGCAGTAGTGGCCCGGGCGTGATCTATTGACAGGACTGCCTGAGGTGATCCTGCTCAGTGAGCGGCGGTGGAATCTCAGCATTGGCAGAGGGCCTGAGTGGCTGTGCTTACATCAGAGGGGCCTGCATCCTGCCTGGCTGGCCGGGTCCCATTGCTGAATTGGAGGGCTAGACTCAGGGCTGGGAGAGGCCTTGCTCTCTATGGTGCTGAGTCCTGATCGAAGAAGGTGAGCTGTGGAATGCCCGGAGGTGGGGTGAGACCCGGTGGGTGCTCCCTCGGGCTGCAGAGACTGGAATTCCGACGTGGAAGAACTGTGGAGAGCGCCTGTGGCGTTGGAGCCTGCATGTGACCCAGACTGTGGAGGTGAGGGGGCTGTGGTGTGCTCCAACGGCTGTGGAGGAGACTCATTGGCCCATCAGTCGCACGGGAGGCCTTTGGGCAGAAAGGCCCTGCTCTGGACTGGAGCTGTGAGAGGCCCTGCAGCAGGTCGACAGTGGGGTGCCCATCCCCCGAGGGGTGGTACGTGACTGACAGGGTCTGGAGGTGTGGAGGGCTAGTGCCCAGAGTACCCTTGCCCTCTAACTGTGGGCCCAGCTTGGGACAGTCGGATGGCGTCTGCACATACTAAGAAGCGGGGTACACTCAAAGACATTGATTGGGAAGCCCATGTGCCCCCAGGATGGCGAGGCTCAGAAGGTGCCCAGTAGAGCAGCCTCGCCGGCCAGGGAGGAGATGGAGGCTGCAGTCACCCGCCCCTATATGGAGACCCTGTTTTCCTCATTGCAAGATGACCTCCTAGCAGTAAAGACGGACCTAGCACGTGAATTGCAGGTGGTCCGGAAGGAGGTGACAGACATTGATGAGAGAGCGGATGCCTTGGAATGCCATTAGACCTCGTGGGAAGAGGAAATAGAGCAATTGCAGCAGGAAGTAATTCATCTCTCATATCAGCAAATGGACTTACAGGCTCATGCAGAGGATCTTTAAAACTGCTCTAGGAGGAATAATATATGCATCAGGGGGGCCCCACGGGAGGCGGAGGGGGACGATATTGAAGCCTATGTGGCCGCACTGTGTGCCCAGATACTAGGGGATACGCCGGCATCAACGATTCGCCTGGACAGGACCCACAGGGTGGGCCGCCGGGGTCCCAGAGAGACTCTCCTTCCACGTACCCAAAAGGAACCTCCGCTCCGCCAACCTCACCCTAGCAGAAACCCCGCTCATCCGCAGAACGAGAGCGGGTGGAAAAGCCTTCTCCTACATCGCAGCCAAAGCCTGGAACGAGCTCCCAGTCAACATCAAATGCTCCCCCACTCTGCACACCTTCAGGAGGAGCCTCAAGACCTGGCTCTTCGGCTGATCCAGAGCTGCACCCCCCCGCGCCATGAGACCCTCACGGGTGAGTAGCGTGCTTTAAACCCCCTGATTGATTGATTGATTGACTCGGCCTGCAGACATCCTGACATGCGTACATAATTTCTCCCTGAAGAAACGGATCCTCCGTGTGGCCTGAGAATCGCCACCCATACTGTTCCGTGGGCATACCCTGCATTTGTTCCAGGATCTCGCAGCCTCTAACCTCCAGAAGCAGTGGGAATTCCACCCTGCCACAGCTTTTCTTAGGGACAAGAAGGTCTCCTTCTCCCGGGGCACCCCTTCAGGCTCATCTTTCGCAGGCAGGACCAACTCTATCAATTCCGCTCCCTGACTGCGGCATGTGAGCTCTCGCAGATTGAGGTGCAGTAGGAGTCAAGAACGGGAGCGACGTCTGGAGGTCGCAGAGCTGACAGGTGCCAGAGGTGGAGGCGAGCCCCTGCTGGAAGTGAGGGGGCCAGGCCAGACTCCGCTATGATTGCTTCAGAGAGGAAGGCCCTGCTGGAAAAGCTCACAGAGGATTCTCTTGCTAAAGACCCCGCCTGAGCATGCTTCAGCTTGATTTTTAGGGGGCATTGCTGGGGGCAGCGGGGCCCGTGTGGGATTTTGAGGAGATGGCCACAGTCCCCTACCGTACTTTCTCCACTGGACTGAGGTTGGATTCTTTGGTCCCCTTCTCATTCCAGGGACATTGGTTGTTCACAGTTCTTGTTGGGGTGTTTGTCTGGGCTGCTCACCACGAAGTCTTAGTCTTTACAGTTTTTCTATGCATGGGTCAGATGGGTCATTTCTTTGGTCCCCTTCTCATTCCAGGGACATTGATGAACCCATAACTTCCTTGTCTCTGCCGCCTTGCAACGGGAAACCTCTAGGGGTATCTGCGCACAATACAAATCTGCTAAATAAATAAATAATATCTAACAATCTGTGATCGTCTCATAAAAGCTGTGCAAAGGGGAAGCATCGTCTGATGGTGAGCATGCCTGTGCTATGAGAGTCAAAGGTGATGCGATGAAAGTAGGAGCTAAAAAAGTGTACGCAGAAGCAATTGGTTATTGTTATCACTGTGGGTCAAGAAACCATATGGGCAGCTGGATGTCTTGCCCTGCTTAAAACAAGTAGTCCCAAAAAAATAAAGGGAAATGACCACTTCGCTAACTTGTGCAGATGTGTGGGTAAGATTGTATAAGGGACTCAAGGAAGAAGAAATACTTCTGTATAGAAATTTTTTATTTGTAAAATAGTACTAACAGTTACAACCAGGAGAAAGTTAAGATGTAAAAACAGGAACCTATTTGTGCTATTGAGAATGGTGTTGTGCAGGTACAGTAAGATTGAGGCTCACCGGTTACAATCAGTTCAGACAAAATGTTTTATGAGAAATGGCCCAGTGTTGCTTCAAGACCTTTCAATCTCTTTATCTTTTGGGGACAATTGGGTGGACATGCTTGGTTACTTCAGTGATAGCATTATTTCCTGTGGAAGCCTATTCAATGCAAAAATGTATATTACCAAAAAGGATTGCAGTATATTGGGGTGAAAAGATCAGGGTAGACTTCATGGTATTTTGAGGCCCGGTAATGATATGTCCATTATGTGAGAACTATAAAACCTTTAATGAGATTGTTGATTCTTGTGATGATGCATTTAGTGAATGTTAGAAATGGGGGTCTCTAGTTGGCAATGGTTTGCACCTTTGTCCAAGTATCCCCCTTCTTCCTAGTCAGGGTAAGGGGGATACACTTCTAAAATAATCCCTGCTCACCCCCTTGGTAGGTTGGTACGAGCAGACAGGCTTATCTCAGAGGCAGTGTGTAAAGCATCTGTGCACACATACAGTAATACAGTGAAAACATTACAAATGGACACCACACCAGTTTAGAAAAATAAGTAATCTTTATCTAAACCAACCAAGACCAAAATTACAAAAATCCACAATACAGTAATTAAAATGTAATCCTTAGAAGGCAAACACAGTTCTGTCCATAGCAAACTATAGATGCGACACTTTCAACAAAAAGTACCTTGAATGCGTCAAAATCATAAACAAAAACAGCTGCAGGGAAGGTGATGCGTTGGTTTCTTACGCCCAAGGAAGGTGATGCGTCGATTCCTTACTCCAGAGGAGGTGATGCGTCGGTTCCTTACTGCCATGCAGGGGAGGTGATGCATTGGTTCCTTACTGAAGGTGGGGTGACGCGTTGGTTTCTTACTGTGCGGGGAGGTGATGCGTCAGTTTCTTACTGTGGCCCCGGCGTTCTTGTAGACTTGCCGCCCCGGTTCGATGCGTGAGGATCAGGGATGCATCGGTTCTCGATGCGGCAGCATCA
Source organism: Calotriton arnoldi (assembly GCA_963921515.1). Taxonomy (NCBI): domain Eukaryota; kingdom Metazoa; phylum Chordata; class Amphibia; order Caudata; family Salamandridae; genus Calotriton; species Calotriton arnoldi. The sequence continues at coordinate 92,867 of CAWUFW010009744.1, read as the reverse complement.
GCAACGGCGCTGCGTTGGTTTCTCCAGCAGCAGTCCCACAATGTGTTGGTTCTTGCAGCCGCACAGCAGGGCCTGCATCGGAATCGGTGCAGTGATCTCGGACTTCAGAGATCGGTGCATGAGATTCGGTGTGCAGTGATTTCTCCAGCAGGGGGCAGGCACTGCGTTGGTTTCTTCAGTGGCAAAGCAGCGATGCATCGGAAACGGGTGCAGATGCATCGCGTTTCTCTCAGTTGCATTTCTTTTCCAGCTCCCGATAGCAGGAGCAACCTCCAGAGGCCCAACATAACAACAGGCACCTCTTGGCAGGTCAGAACTCCCAGCAAGGAAGTTCAGGGGAACTGGTGGTGAAGTCTTTGCATGCCTAAGACTTCAGAACAGGAGGCAAGCTCTACTTCAAGCCCTTGGAGATCTTCTTCAATCAGGAGACACAGCACACAGCAAAATCTTTGTCCTCTCCTTGGCAGAAACAGCCACTGCAGGCCAACCCCAGACAGCACACAGCAAAGGGCAGTACTTCTCCTTCAGCTTTCCCAGCTCTTCTCCTTGGCAGAGGTTCCTCTTGAGTCCAGAAGTATTCTAAAGTTCTAGGGTCTGGGCCTCAATATTTATATTCCATTTCTCTTTGTTCTCTTGCGGCAGAGAAGCCCTATCCCCTCAGTCAAAACCAGTTCTGCCCTCTCTGGTCCAGCTTCCTGGCAGGAGGTGGAGACAGCATTGTGTAAGGCAGACCAGGCCCATTCAGATGCAAGGAAATCTCCTCCCACTACACTAAATGCAACCTTGGTCTATTCAACCCAGCCCTGACTCATCCAGGAAAGGCAGGACACACCTCAACCCCCCCGGGTGGCTGTCTACAGTGAATGTACATCCCCATCCCCTGTCACACCAAAGCCAGACAGTCAATCCACAAACCACCAGAGGCACACAGGATGGCTAAGCAAGAAAATGCCTACCTTCTAAAAGTGGTATTTTCAAACAAACAATATAAAATCATCTTTACTAAAAGATGCATTTTTATATTCTGAGTTCAGGCATACTAAACTCCAACTTTCTAACTTGTCCCAATGGAAAGTTATACTTATAAGATGTTATAAATAAACTCCCAATCTATCCTATGGGACAGATAGCCTTTCAATAGTGAAAAACGAAATTCACTGTAGTTCACTATCAGGACATGTTACATATATCAGGACATGTCCTACCTTGCACCCTGCCCACGGGGGTACCTTGGGCCTACCTTAGGGGTGACTCACATGTAAGAAAAGGGAAGGTTAGGGCCTGGCAAGTGGGTGCACTTGCCAGGTCGACATGGCAGTACCAAACTGTGCACAGACACTGCAGTGGCAGGTCTGAGAACCTTTTGCAAGGCTGCTTGTGTGGGTGGCACAATCAGTGCTGCAAGCCCTCTAGCAGCATTTGACTTACATGCCCTTGACACACACAGTGCACTGTACTAGGGACTTAGTAGTAAGTCAAACAAGCCAATCATGGAAACACCAATCCATAAACACAATTTACACGGAGAGCATATACACTTTAGCACTGATCAGCAGTGGTAAAGTGCCCAGAGTCATAAAACCAAAAAAACAGGGTCAAAAACAGGAGGCCAAAAAGCCAAAGGTCTGGGGATAAATTCGCTGAAAAGGCCAGGTCTAACAGTAACAGATTAGAATATGTAGCTGGATTTGAGCATAAAATTATATTGAAAGACAAAAATGACACCATAAGACATGTGAACTCTTCTGATGGGTTATTCCCCTAGTTATTGCAAAAAACAAAACTGGTGAGTTGCAGCTCTGTGCCGACCTTTTGTCACCTAATAAGAATATACTTCCTGACTGCCATCCACTGCCCAAAATTCAAGAGATGTTTGGAGAGTTGGGCGGGTCAAGGTATTTTTCAAATGTAGATTTAAAGGCTGCATATTACCAGATTTCACTTTCAGAAGAGTGCCAGTCTTTGTCCACTTTTCTGACACTTTGGTGGCACATTTTCTAACTTGTGGATGATGTCTGGTCTTGCATCAGCAAGACAAAGGCACATTGGTTACATGGGAGTCCTTTGAACATGTGTAATGCATAATTCCAACTTGCAGAAATTCATGAATCAATATAAACACATATTAAAATGCATCCAAGAGCCTCTCAGTGTCAAAAGAGATTGTATTATTTTTATACCATTGAATAGCTAACACATATTTCTTATATGTGCATGTTCACAGATGGTGTGGTGCTAAAAAAATAGTGCGTATGTGAATTATGCATCTACTAGCACAAATATATTAAGGGTTATCAAAACAATAAAAATATAAGGTCACAAAGCATTGTTTTGGTATATGGAGGCTACTATGGAGCAAGGGGGATTGCTTCAGTAAAGTAAAATGAATGTGGACCAGGAATGGGAGCGTCTGCAATGCATACAATCCCTGTCTTAAAAATCCTGGTTCTGCATAAAATGTAACGGATACGTATTCTACCCTCATGTGTTAAGTTCGTGCATGTCAGCCCTCCTAATATCCCCGACTCGCCTATGCCCATCATCTGTGTGTATCTGCGCTTACATACACTCAAACAATGCACCCAATGAATTGTTTGCACTCTGTCCTGTGTAATAAAGTGCTTGTAATCTACCGACATGTAAGTGATTGGCTACATTTACTTTGTAGTATGGCTAATGCATAATTTTATTGAGACATGTATGTTTGTGAGACATTTGTAAGCAACTGTTTTCTCTCTCCTGAAGCACATCCAGTTTTGTTTCAAGAGGCCGATTATGAACATTTACAACCAGGAGCCCCCCCACACATACCTTTAGACTTACGGAATGGTTGGCTAATGGTGAACATAGCTGACCTCTGCAATCTATCCATCCATCCATCCGTCTGTCCGTGTGTTCATTCGTTCATTCATTCACCCATCCATTCCCTGAACTACAACTGGCATTATCTGTGCAATCCTAAAATAAGTTATAAATCTGCCTAGTAGCAACACAAGGCACCCAATTCGCAAAGTTATTTTCACACCTAGGTGATATTGAAGTGTACAAACAGTTTCATTTATGAGAACAAAATCAAATGTGTGATTCCCAAAGCTTTAATTGTAATACTTGTAAATGGATGTAGTCCCACAGAAAATTAAAGAGTAAATAATCTCTGCAACAAGTTGGTTGTGGGTATTCTAAGCTGTGATAGGAGTGCAGGGGGTACACGGCATGTGGTTTCTTCCTGGGAATTTGTTTTCGCTGTGTAAAAAAAGAGTACAAAATAACAAATGCATTTATGCATAACATTTACCCATTCGGTAATGTGCAAATGCCACATTTCGGAGTGTGTAACTGATTATGCACATGAACACAGTGGCAATTGCAGCTTCCTTGGAGTGGAGCCAGACGTCTTTTTGAATTGTAACAAAACTGGAAGTTTGCTCCAAACGTAGGAGTAACCCTGCAGGAGCAACCTGCCTACTGTTTGTGAATTCGAGGCAGAGGAGACTTTTAAACGTTATAAATCACCCATGTCTGCGTGCCTTCAAGTGTTCACATAAAAGAAGGCTTGGAGATAAGCCATCATGATCTGGGGTATGATGGGAATGACGTGGTGAGGGAGGATTCAACACATATAATATAATTACAGACCAGAGACAGCAGAAGACTCTTTTGTGTTACATTTTTTAATTCTGCCCTTCACTATTTCCTTGTATTTTTGGCCACCTAGCCAAGGATGGGTAGGCAGGGTTGCCACCTGGCACCTTTCCATGCATTCTTTTTCTTTCATAAATTATTAAAATCAAGTGCAATAGGATTTTTCGTTTAATGAAAGCAAAGCAAGAACACAATTCCCAGAATACATTAGGGTGCCAAATGACAGCCCAGGCCCAGCCACATGAAACACGGTGCCTCATAAGTCAAAACTCAAACAAACTGGTGAAAGTGATGATTTTTCAGCCCTGGTCGTTCCTATTGGACACTGTGGGGCATGCTTACAAGGAGTTAAAGCCACCAGAACGTCACTTTTTCTGACTTCTGGTGGCGTTAACTCCTTTGCCTTATTTACAAGGCAGCATTAAGCCACTCCGCCTTGTAAATAATGCCCCTATTCAACCAGCACTTAGCTTGAAAGGGGCGCGCAGTGGGTGCTGCAGTGGGCGTTCTGCCACAACACCCATTGCTTTTTTGACACTGCCCAATATTTACAAGCTATGGGTAGCGCCAAAAATACCGTCAGGGAATACCTGGTCTTAAGCAGGCGAGACAAGGAGACATTTTTATTTGTCCTCGTATTTTGCTCTTTCCATGCATGCAGCACACATAGAAAGAGCAAATCGCCTGTAAAACTGTGGAAAATGTTCCTTCCTGCACATAAACAATCGCTCATGCAGTGCAGACACTCTAGCAAAATGGCACAAGGGTGCCTGCGCTGGTGCTAGGCAGCTTTTTTAGCACCAGCGCTAGGGGTAACGCAAGGGTGCGCCGCATTATTGTGAATACAGCGCATCCCTGCATTTTGAAACTGTCGGAACGTGGCGTTACCAATTTTAGCATAACAGCGCACTCTGCCAGTTTCTTGTAAATATGCCCCTGTGTCTTCTGTCTGGGTGGTTTTGATGCAATTCAGATGTCCTCCTCACTGTTGGGACAACAAATATCTTCACTTTCCTCTGAGCTTCTTCTAGGTACACAATGCAACTAGTGTTACTAGGGAAGAGGCCGAGGTAACCTGCTTTTTTTTGCATGGACCTCTGTGGTTTAAGGTGCAGCTGAAATAGCAGGCACTTGTAAACTCTGCCGCCACAATGTGCGACTGTGAGGAGATCCAGGCAGTACATTTCCACTTGCTTCCTATGCAAAGCAGAAGCTCCTCTTCCACTCAGAATGAAAGAACAGTTTGAGCCTGGCCAACGATAGTTGTGCTAATTTTAATTTTGCAAATGGCGAACGTTTAAAAAATAAACTTATTTACCAGATGTGGTTTCACGCAATGGAAACAACAAGCCGGTGTTTGTCAAATCATTGCGAGTAATGGTGGTGGGGCAGGTCTCAGTGCTCTCCTGAAGTCATCGCTTCGGAAAACCACAGCACCCCAATGTGTGTTTATTAAAATGTAAAATGGTTTATGTGCAACGTTGAAACTGAAAGTGAGCAAGATTTCATCTGATGACGACCAGGCGGGTGGGCAGAATGCGCGGTGCAACGTACACGTAACACACTACAAAAGTCCTTAGCGGGTTCAGAGTTCAGACTAACTTTTAACTAACTCCACCCATTATTAGCCGCTTAGCAAATCTTTCTTAGCACAAATGAGCGGCCGCACGTGCTAAGAAAACACTTTCTGACAGGCTGCTGTGGTTGGGACAGATTCAGCCATATGTCTTAAGAGAGACCCCCAATAGAAGTGTCAGATGTCATGTTAGCCTCTCGGTCCCATGGAAGGCCTGCACAGAGGGGTGGAAATCTGCCACGTCAGAATAGTTCCTCAGAAAGGCCGGTAGGGCTGGGGTAGAGTCTATAGTATTTTCGCTGGATCTGTGAGTCCCCATGCCAGGCTCACTCTGTGTGCGAGATGCAGATAAAGGCACGTATACGTTTGGTTATTCACATGGTGAGTCAGCGCCTGTATAGGTAGTAGAGCTGGGGTAGAGTCAGTCACGTTGTAGGGCTCAAAACATTTATTTATATGGCAGGCCAGTGACTCTAAAGGCAGAAGATTTGTGACAGAGTTGATCACAAACTCTGCTTGTTTCCCAGATTTAAAGAACAGCCTAAAACACAGCAGACTCTGCACAAAACTTGCATTCTTAAGTTCAAACTTTGCTCTGAGTAAATGTTACAGCAATGTGGGTGTGTTTTGCACATAAAACCTAAACCTTGCCACATAGATTGATTGTTTTTTTTTAGGATGCAGCATATATGAAATGAACAATGTATTCTCTCTATATATAATCTTGTGTGGGACAGTGAGTTCCAAAGTTGAAATTATGACTACCAGTGCAATGTTAATTAGAGTCTTGCAGGCTGATAATCGTTAAAATAATGTATAGGGGGTGAAAGATAAGATATTTTCCTTGGTGAACAAAAAGTTGCTCATATTTCTTTAAAACCCATTTGATTTCTCCATGAAAAAGTGAACTTGAAAGGTTCATGAAAGGTAGCACATAAATTACGTGTTAACTTAATTAGGGAATTGATGTTTTACTGTCTTCAGATGATTGCTGTCTACCTATCTATTTGTCTATCTGTCCACCTATGCATCTATCTGTATATATATATATATATATATATATTTATTATAATTTTAAAGCATGTAATTAGCTTCCCATTATCGCTCTGCACAGGAAGTGACATCAGTGATTTGCCACCAAAACCATCTTTAAAATAGGAAGCCAGAGAGAGGACTTCACAGGAAGTGATATTACTGCAGTTCCCATCATCCATCGAACAGGAACTGATGCCATTTCGTACCTTCTTCCTACTTCAGTCAACTCTTCAGGGCATCGCTTCACCCAGACGTCCGCACGAAAGGGCCTGTTAGGAACAGCAATGGTCTATGACCGGAACCACAGTTCTACTGAAAGTTACAAGGTAAGAGTAAATCATGTGCCTCACCCAGCACCTCTTACCTCCAATCTTCATAATCACACCTGGACCTCGATGACCCAAACACTCACATAACATTTGCACAATACAGAGACCCAACCTCATACACACCCCACTAACTACCACACCGTCAAACTACAGAACATATATTCCAACTCATTAATGCTCGCTCTACAGTACTATATGCACCAGACATCAGAGACCTCAACACTTATCACAAGCTTGACGATCCTATTTATCACAGGAACGTGGTTCACCTCCACATCCACAAACATCCTATACGTCCGCCTCCTCACAGGCTACAGCATCCAACATGTAGACCTCCCACATAGGAAGAAAAGAAGCCTCGGTGTCATCCACAAGTTCTCCAGGTCCTGAAACCCAGACAAGGAAGTAACATACAACTCCAGGTAGCTGCTGACATGCCATCTCCAACTGACCATCATCCATCTCATATACAGGCCTCCGAGCAGAACAAGGACTTCATTGAAGAATTCTCAAATCTCCTTTCAACCTCGTCAGTCTTACATGCCCACACCACTTCTTAGGTGACTTCAACCTCCCAGTTAAAACAAGTTAAAAAGCACAAAACTTAGAGGCATCCTCCTTAACCTCATCAACACACACAGCATGCCAACACACTTCAAAGGCTAAATCTTCAACCTTGTCTTGTCAACATCAACATTAATCCAAGGCAAACCACCCATACTCCTAGACTGGAGGGATCTCTTAGCCATCCTGGTCTCCCTGCTCAGCATCCTACCAACAAACTGAGATCAACTCAAAAGTGAAGCCCTAATCTTAAGGACCATTTGAAGATTTCTCCATAGTAAACCTAATGCATGAACTCCTATCTCCCCCATTCAACTCAACAAGTGACGCTAACATCCTTCTAAACAACTTCAATATTGTTTTGGAAAAATAGGGGATTATCCACGCCCCAATTAATTCTTGTAGATCTCACTAACATACTCAACGCTCTCAAAGCCACCTCTTATGAAGATGATGTCTTACTCTTGTCCTTCATCAGATGTCTCTCTGGGGACATTCTCTCATGTCTACTCACCATTGCCAATGCCTTCCTCACTTAGGGCATCTTCCAAGAAGTTTCTCAAGACAGGGCAGACTCTCCCACTCCTAAAGAAACCTACACTAGACTCTGATGACCTCCCCAGCTACTGGCCCATCATTTACCTACTGCAAGCTCATTTAAAAAGCTGCCTATGTTCAACTCCATTAATGCTAACCATCTCATGCATGATTACCGGTATGGCTTCAGATCACGGTACAGCATGGCGACTGCTACCTTAGACATAGTAGACAATGGCTTCTTGACCACAGATAAAGATGACCCCTGCCTTTTGATCTTGCTAGACCTCTCAGCTGCCTACAACAGTCAATCATTCCACCCTCACACATACCCTGCATCTTGAATTGAGTTCACCATCAAGGTTACTTCACTGATTCTCATTCTATCTTTCCAAACAACACCATTTTCTTCTCAGAGGCACCTCCGGGTCCCAAGAGATCTCTGTCACTGACAGAATCCCCCAGGGATTCATACTGTTTCTTGTGATCTTCAACCTTTACATGGAGCTGCTTGCTTCTCTACCCACAGATAATAGCATATGGTATTTCATTGTATTTCATCTAATAGCTGAGGTAGTAAATCATTCTTGTCTACACTACTCACAGATCGAAGCATCAATATTCAGCAATATGTTAAAGATACACAACACTACTTTAAAGTCTCCTCTGCTTCAGACAGCCAATACCTCAGACACAGCTTGCACATCATCCAGACCCAGCATCTACCTGATTCTCAACCTTCCCAATGTTTGTTAGGAACAACAAACAAGAAACAGTACAAACCTGGTTCAACGACATGAACCTTGACGGTTTTGAACCCCCAACTTTCACTGAATGCCAAGTTACTTGGATTCACCCTAGACACCAACCTCAGCCTCAAGGAACAAATTGCCATGATTTGCTACCAGCTCTCCTTCCTAAAGAATTTGAAACCCTTTCTTCCTGAACTGCTGTTCAAGCCCTTGTACTTGTGTATCTGAATGGTGGGTATGCCCTGCAAAATGGCCTCCCAGATTACTCATTGACACAGAGTAAGGACATAAAAAACGTTGCAGAATGTCTCACCAAGGGTTGAAAAAATAAGATCATATCAGCCAGATCTTGATGAAACTTCATTGGCTCTCTTTGCTGACCTGCACCATCTTCAAAACCGGTTGCATAATTTAGACAGCCATCATGACAAGCACCACTGCTTATCTCGTAGACAAGCTCACCATCTCTACTGGTGCCAGGACACTACCAGACTGTATACTAAAAAGTGTAAAAACAAAAAACAAAACAAAAACAGCAGGCCTTTTCCATCTATGCACCGAGGATCTGAAACAACATCCGCATATCCATCAGACTGCCACAAAGCTGCTCCAATTCAGCAAAAGTTGAAGACACATCTCATCAAAGGGTACTAAATCACAATGCATTAGCAGTCAACAAACCAGTTATCTCTCCTATCATTCACTGACTTTATTCTCCTTTTTGACCCTGCACAGCGCTCGGCTACTTTTTTGACTAGGTTTGCTCTATAGAGATTCCACATACATGCATACATACAAAGCAACAGTGCACTCTATGAGGAAACTACAATAGAATATTGGGACAGTACGAAAGAAGAGGCTGTACAGACGAACTGAGTTGAGTTCCAATGACTTGTCGAAGAGCCCCCCCACACACACACCTTTGCATTCTAGTATCTAAAAGCACTTGATCCATTTTGTGTAAGACTAGATTGCAAATCCGAGAACACAATAGTTTGAAAAAGAAAGGCCCAAGACTGAAAACGTGGCTCCGGTAACCTGGAGCCATGGTTTACTTATTTATTTATGCACTATGTGTAATCTTTCTGTTATCTGTAAGCTCCAAGGGCAATGTGCAATCTGAAGATTAAGCAGCGCAGGACGACAGCATGTCCAATCTGATCAGATATGCACCATCAGCTGACATTCTGTGATCATGGCCCTTGGGAGTCTCGAAGGTTAGATTAAAAAGCTAGCCTGAAGAGTTTAATTTTCATGAGTTTCCTTAAGGCATGTGATTGGGTTCGGATGTCAGCGAGGTGCTGAGTTTAATTCACAGTCTTGAACTTTACACTCCCAAGGATCAGCCTCTGCGTTTCATGCTCTTGACAACTGTATCTGGCAGATGTTTTTGGGGTTGAGTGTGATGATAGATGCAAGTATTTTGGATCTTCTTACCAGAAGGTGATCTGTATATTCAATCTAGAAACAGGCTAGATGAAGCACACAGGTACAGCAGTTATGGAAAGGGGAGTTTATTACTGTATTACAGGTCAGGAGAGGACCGCCACCCAACTGGAAACAATGGAGCAATCACCAGTCAACAAAACATAATAGACCTTTGCAGTATTCGCATTCCATTTGATATGATATATCATATGCTACACATTTTTCTTAAAACGTTTCAGTACGACAACATTTAAATCATACTAATTCTTAAGAACAATAAAGTATCAGCAACAACTTATGTGATCAATTTAATAATGAAAAGAAAAGACTGTATTTCTTTTACAGAAAATGTAAGAACATGAAATTAAGACTCAATACCATCCATCTAAAAATCATACAGCTAGTGTGTTTTTTGGATTCATTCACTCCCCCTTATGTTGCCAACATCATTGCCACACTGGTCTTGTTTGTTTGTAAAATAAATGTCTTTATATATTTCATCAACAATCACGCTGGTAAGTTTACAACTTTACTCTCATTCCACGTATTCCCATCACTCAGCTCCACTGTAAATTTTCCCACACTCACAACTTCCAGTTGAGAAAACGTAGAACAATGCCTGTCATCGAATCTCCAGCAAGTGACATTCTCTCTTTTGCCAACACAACCTGTCCCTTCTTGAAATACCTGACCATACTTTTTCAGGCCCTTCACACAAACTCTTCCTTCTCTTAATTCCCCAACCCAATTTGGTTTCAAGATAGATCATGTTTTTCTCCTTCTCATAAATTCTATTTTTTTTCCCAATCCCACTATGTGGTGTAGATCTCCTGCCTGTAACACCTGCTTCAGTGCCAGCTTATAATCAACACCTTCACAAGTAGCCAGTTGTAATCTCCCCGTTAGAAGCCTGTTCCATGTCTCAACCAAACCATTACTTTGTGGGCAATAAACTAAAGACCAAATGTGTTCAATTCCCCATTGCTGCAAATACTCCTTCATATCTGTTGATATAAGCTGCACCCCATTATCGTTAATCAACCATATAGGAAAACCAACCCTTATAAATAATTTGCCCAGAATTTCAATAACAGCTCTCATGTGGGTTTGGCTTACACAATTGACTTCAGGCCAAATGGCACAATAGTCAATTGCTATGATGTCAAATAACACCCCATAAGTAACTGATAACGTCCCATTAAGTTTCTGAAAAATTCCCCATTGTCATCTACCCGAAGTTTAGATGGCCAACCTCTAGACATGTACTCCTTGACCTTTTGTAACACTCCATTTTCCATAACTTGTAACTATTCTTCTTATAGAAATACTTCTCTTAGTTGTAACATCCATATTGGCCACCAGATAGATACTCATTAACATAATTTCCCCCTTCCTCTCGTCTCTCATTGCTCACCATCAATCTTGAATGACAATTACCAATCATATTTTTCTTTCCTGGTATGTACACCTTCTGAAAACAGAATTCTTGTAATCACATCAACCATTTGGAAATTCAAGGTAGCTCTTCCACCTCCTTTGGTTGTAAATAAATACACCAGTGGCCTGTGGTATGCCCTGATGGTAAACTCTGTACCTGAAACACACTTTCTATAGTAATCTACTTCCCACCACCAAGCTGAAGTCTCCTTCACAATGGTGGAGCAGTGCGTCTCAGCACCTTTCAGCGGCAGAGAGACAAATGCTACATCTTCTGCTGAGTCTTTCTCTTGAATCTTAAATCAATACAACTCCTAATCAAGAGTTGCTTGCTTTAGTGCTTAGTAGTGTCTTACCTTTTGCAGCAAAGGCTTTAAGTGCGGGGGCAAGAGAAATCACTTTTTAGATTTACAAATTCCTTTTCTTTACACAATTTTCACAGCAAAAGCCTTCTCTTTTTTCATACTTATTTTCATAAACCAACAACCCCAATGTTGCATTTCTCTTTCTTAATCGGTACTCTTTTTTTTTTTTTACAGTTTTCCAATACATTGGACAGTGTTTTATCATGCTATTCCTTAGTCACCTGAAAAACAAGAATATCATCATGAAAATATCTCACATTTGTGATGTCCTTGAATAACTGTTGCATTGCTCTCTCATTGCATTGCTGCCGAGGCCATGCCAAATAGCATGTGTTTAAACCCATAGGCCCCTCTGTTGCCACAAGTGAGGCAAGATATTGAGAACCAGGGTATGATACAATCTGGTGATATACTGACAACTGGTGTAAATTATTGAATATCACTGTCAATTAAAGAGTTGTCAGCATCTCATCAATGTTGGGCTTTGGATGGCAGTCCACCCAAATATTAGCAATCAGATTGCAAACGTCCACACATAGCTTGATATCCCCAGCAATTTTGTTTTTTACTAGAACCACTGGTGCCAACCATTCAGAGGTATCAATTCATTTGATAATTCCATCATTAAATAAGCTCTTCAAACCCCTTTTCAACATCACCAATGGCATGCTATGCACTGTGTGAGCCTTGGGTGCTGCACCATCTTTCAAGACTATATTGTGTATAAGACTTTCAGTAAATCTACATTTTCCCCGTACAAGTTCCAGAAATGTGCATCCTAATTGTCAGATTTCACACTCTCACTCACTTCAATCGCTTTTTCATATTCTAGCAATTGATCAGGATGATTAGGAGTAAGATTGATCATAAGATCATGTTGCTGATGTCAGCCCTAAAAACAATCTCCATCCATAGTTGCAGGCAACCAAATATTGATCCTTTCAACCTGTAACATAGGGCCTAATTTATATGTTGGTGGCATGTATACTACATCGCAATGGCGACGGAGTATACATATCACCAACACATTGGTCCGCCCGCCCGATTTAGATGTGGGCGAACTATAGGTTTGGCGACGGTGGTGACTACTCCGTCACCACCTTAGCCAAACCTCTCAGATGACCCTACGAGTAAGGGCCGTCGGAGAAATGGCTATATGTCCATCCACCCAATTAGGATGGGTGGACAAACAGCCATTTCTTTTACTGTCCGTCACTTCTAGGCAAACCCTGGTGGTGAGGGACAGTAAAATGGTAATAATGCTCCCCTGACCATGGAACATGACTCCCACGGCGAGTGAGGCATTCTATTTTTTATTTTCAAAAAGAAAATCCTGTTTCAGGATTTTCTTTTTGAAAATAAAAAAAGAAAACTTTGGTTTGGACGAAGCCCTGCACCAAACAGTGAAAGTCACTGGCAGGAACCTCCGTCACAGCGGTTCTTGCTAATGTATTGTAAATGGCTGTCTTCTTGGCAGTCATTATAAATGTTGCATGTGCCTGTTTGTGCCTGGAGTCTGTAAATATATATATTACACACTGAGGGGTGTATGGATGCTGGTCAAAAGAGGTCACTGTACAGGATTAATGCACCTCTGCTAAAACCCAGATTGTACACTGTCATCTTGGAGCACCAACAAAATAATTCTGTAGTTAGGAGCCTAGATTACAAAAACAATAAATATTTTGGTGAGCTGTTTTCATATTTTACTGTCTATCCGTATACTCCAGTGTTATACTGCAGATACTAACAAAGTAGCACTGACGATCTCCTTAAATATTTATATACTATTGGAGTTTTGCCTGGTTCAAGGAGGACCTGGCGTGGCAGTTCGGGCTGGACTGTTCGCACAGAAGGGTCAACACTGATTTGCATATGACCTGGTCCAAACTGTGGTGGCATGGTGAGCAGAAAACGATGGATTGGGATGAGGCCGGAGCAATCGTCAGTGGCTGAGATTAATTCAAGCATTCCATCCATCACCTTGTTGTTTTTGCTTTTAAGTGTTCACAGCAGCACAGATTATGGTGAAAAGATGACTGAAGTACTTAACTTTCTGGGTAATCAGTGTAGAGTTATATGACTGCTTTGAGTGCCTTGGCTGCTATGTGTCCTTCACCAGGGAATGAAGAAGTTTACCCTGTCCCCTGGCTGAATGACATTTATAAGTAAGCCCCTTAGTCTCAAAATGTCACAATACCTCACTGAGTTTATAACCATATGCCTTTAGCCAAATATTGGGTGGTTTAAGATTTAGCTCTTCAATCTGTGGTAACAATTCATCTCTGATGAGAGTACAATGAGCTCAAAATCTGCCAGAACCGGTACATCACACACACTCCAGTAGTTATGGCAGAATATGGTCAATACTTGCTGTTATCATATATAAATCACATATTTGCAAAATGAAAGCTTTCTCAATACCCTCATGCCCACTGTCTGTACGCAACGGCACCCAACACTTTTCCTTCAAAATTTCATGCACAATGCCATTTGCCTGTACACTTTCTACAGATTGGGCCTAATATAAGATAATTTCTATCAGTGACAAGTTAAACAAAACCCACACAGCTAGAACACAAATGTTCCCATTGCATTCACAATTATCTTAATGATTTATTTACATTCCTCTCTATCTTTGGAGTAAGATTTATTTTTCTCACACATCTTTAATTATACTGACTGACTTCACTCGGAGTGTCTTCATTTAGAGTCATCTCCTTAATGCCTAAAGCAGTATTTTCTGCTTGTTGAGCTATTTGAATATCCTCCTGCAAAATGGCATTTTCAGTCATCAGTAGCTTCTCCTGTGCTTTTTATTTGTTTTATTAACTGGTTCCTCAACATCTTACTATTAAATTCTCTGTAGCTGCACATAGCAGCCAAGGCACTCAAAGCAGTCATATAACTCTACACTGATTACCCAGAAAGTTAAGTACTTCAGTCATCTTTTCACCATAATCTGTGCTGCTGTGAACACTTAAAAGCAAAAACAACAAGGTGATGGATGGAATGCTTGAATTAATCTCAGCCACTGACGATTGCTCCGGCCTCATCCCAATCCATCGTTTTCTGCTCACCATGCCACCACAGTTTGGACCAGGTCATATGCAAATCAGTGTTGACCCTTCTGTGCGAACAGTCCAGCCCGAACTGCCACGCCAGGTCCTCCTTGAACCAGGCAAAACTCCAATAGTATATAAATATTTAAGGAGATCGTCAGTGCTACTTTGTTAGTATCTGCAGTATAACACTTGAACCAGGCAAAACTCCAATAGTATATAAATATTTAAGGAGATCGTCAGTGCTACTTTGTTAGTATCTGCAGTATAACACTGGAATATACGGATAGACAGTAAAATATGAAAACAGCTCACCAAAATATTTATTGTTTTTGTAATCTAGGCTCCTAACTACAGAATTATTTTGTTGGTGCTCCAAGATGACAGTGTACAATCTGGGTTTTAGCAGAGGTGCATTAATCCTGTACAGTGACCTCTTTTGACCAGCATCCATACACCCCTCAGTGTGTAATATATATATTTACAGACTCCAGGCACAAACAGGCACATGCATCAAACATGCCATTTGCGATTCCTTATTAGCGAAAAATAAGGATTCGCTAATAAGGAAGCGCAAATGCCTATGCATGTAGGAATCGCTGAGAAAATAGCGATTCCTACAAATTCCTTAATTGCGACTCGCAAATTGCGTAGTCGCAATTAAGGAATGGCTCCCATTCATTCCTATGGGCCTACAGGCCCATAGGAATGAATGGGAGATTGCATGCGCAATTTGCGAGTACCAATAGGTACTCGCAAATTGCGCATGCTATTTCAGGAGTGCAAGGGTGTCAAAATGACACCCTGTTGCACCCCTGAAATAGTGATGTGGACCCATGTTGCGCACAAACATGCCCCAAGGGCATGTGTGTGCGCAACATGAAACTTTGAAAAATGCACTAAAGTGCATTTTTCAAAGTTTTTGCAAATTACCATCAAGTTCAACTTCATGGTAATTTGCGCCCCCTATTAGCAAAATAAATCGCTATTCTAAAGTGGTTCTTGCATTGCATTTAAGGAATCGCAAATTGCGATTCCTTAAATGCAATCGCAATTTGAGAAATCGCAAATAATTGCGAATTCTCAGATTGCGAGTGCCTTGAACCTTGATGCATCGCAAATGCCCTTTTTGCGGGCGCAAACGGCGATTTTTGCGATTCGCATTGTTTGCGCTCGCAAAAATGGTTGATGCATGTGCCTGAAAACCTCTCCCAGCGAAGTGCAATCCTTGGACAATGCGAATGTGCCTTATAAATAATTCCACCTCCTTTATGACATGAATATGACTCACCAAAGATGTGCCTGTCAGTATCAATGTGATGGCTCCCGATTCTTATAGGCTCTAAGAAATGGTAGGTAATTCTGGCCTCAAGCAACTACCACATGGAGTTCTCAGCACAGCTCCCCCGCTGGATACATTGTTCACTGCTGATAGTTGTTCACCCCCATCCAGAGGGTTTTGGCCCACTCAGAACAAGTCCCACTGCTGGCCACTTCATGCAGCACACCTCAAAAAGATTCCTCTGGGGATTTCAAGAGCTATATGATATGTATGACTAAAATAGCCCCAGCATCCCTCTCTATGTTACTTTTTTAAATGCAATATTTTAAAATCAATGCTGCCATACCCTGAGGGTCAAACAAAAATTTCAAAGGAAGTTAACAGGAAACCTCGGATTCTCTTCGGTCATTTAAAAATTTGCTTTCAATATCTAAATTATACACATTTTAAAGTTTAGGGTCCTGTGTCCGACTGATACAAAAGTTGAATGATTTTTTAACATGGTTCTAAGCCTACTCGAAATCCCACAATAATTCTTGGGCAGAGTTATTTTCAAGCCCTTCAAGAAATGGGCCAGCTCCTAATAAAGCTGTTAAATCTCTTTATAAACAACTTGATAAAGGCTAGCTCTGCTACTTCTTAAATTTAGGTCAGACCTCATCTCATAAATTTAAAGCTAGGTTGAAGCTTGTAGGAGATCCCCTTCCAAACCTTTCTATAAATAATGAGGCCTGGCTCTCACTCCTACTGTGAACAGGTGGTCATCAAGGAACTGTAGCATTAGAAAATCCTTTTGGGCCTCAATTTGCATTTAATTCTGCAAGCAGTTATTGATATATCCTGCTAAATAAACCAATGTGATACCCACTTTAGTGAAATGACAAACCAGGAAGAAGAAGGACGGTAAATAAAAATATCTGTTACAAGGAACAATAGCCTGGCTAGTCTTAAGTAGACTCTTCCACATTTAACTATTTTCATCCCCAACACAAACTTGCATAATGTGATTAAAAGAATTTCAGAATTGTTGGAAAAATACAGATCAATCTTCAAATGTTACCATTCTGGTCTTTATTTGAAATAGCTACAATGACAAACCAACGATAAATTAGGCCATTTGATGACCATCATCCTGATGATAAGTTTGTTTGGTAGATGTTCCATCCTCTGAGTTGGTTACAACACCCACCAAGAAAGAGGTTGAAAATCCACTATACTTAGGGCTCTCCCAGGGCTGTAGTGGTTTCTCCACCAAAGGAGACACTACTATACTATAGAAATATTTCAGAAGAAAAAGCAACCAATGTCTGCCATGGCTGTCAGTGCCCACATGGTAGTCTCCATAATAAGCTGTGTTAGCATCCCAGCATCTCATCAATACTATAATGACCTTTTCATGAAGTACCAACTGCATTTCCATAGTGGGCTTTCATCTAAAGAACCTGTCCCCCTAGATTGGGCGGATTTTCCATCACCATGTCTGGGGAATCTCTGCTGGCAAAGCGTTCATCAACAAATGAACCCGAAGGACAGCAGTGATACTGCTGGAGATGCGAACAGTAAATCACAGTCAGGCTGCATGTGGCATCATGGCATACTGTTAATTGGGGGGGAAACAATGTAAGTCCAATTGGCTCCTGCCAGAAGGGGCAGCAACACATATAAATGTGTAAGTGTAATACATCAGGCCGGTTGCGACCGGTAAAATGCATTTTCCTATGTACCAACCCTATTTTACGCGTCGGTATCCTATTACCAACTCTCAAAATAGGGTTTGCAAGTAGCTATTAGGAAGGGGTGTGTAAAGGGGGTCCCTTCCTAATAGCGAGTCACACTGGTAGGTATGAATGTTTGGCAATCAGGAATACGGTCGCAAAACATTTGCAGATTACCACCAATTTCAAATTAAGGGACCCCCCTGCCCGTTTGTGAATGAGGGCACCAACACATTTTCAGAGCAGGCAGTGTTCCCACGGACCACTGCCCACTGTCAAAAAATAAAAATAAAGCTTTTAATTTTTAATTTTTGAAATACATCCCGTTTTCCTTTAAGGATTACAGGCTGCATTTCAAAAGAAAAAACTGCTTTATTTAAAAAGCAGTCACAAATGCTGACCCCAGCAGGCCACCATTACTGTGAGTGTCGGCCATTCTCAGTGGGTCACAAATTGCGACCTGCCTCATGAACATTAATGAGCGAGGTCCCTTGTGACCCATTTTGGAATCGCAGCAGTGTCTGAGACACGGTTGTACATCAGGTTTTGCGACTCGCAAATTGCAAGTCGCTAAAAGTCGCAATTTGTGAGTCGCAAAACTTGACAGTCGTACATGTGGCCCCAAGTACTTTAATTAAGCATTATATCAGAAAATGCAATCGTTTTTTGGCACAGTATACTCTTTAATGCAGCATCAATTTGAAGAAAAAAAATTATGTCGGTTTGCCATATTAGAACCTATATTAATCAGATGTTACAGGAGGGTGGACTAGTTTCGATGCATAAAAATAAAACCAATATCCCTGCTTCTCACTTCTTATTTTATCTGCTGTCCTGCTGCAGAGGCTAGGTAGCCATGGCAGACCTTCCTGGTTACCTACATGCTACCTGTTTTTCCTGGATTTTAGAGGCTTTTGTGAGGACTTTTAGCTCTTGTTTGGCAAAGCAGCTCTCTGCACACATATTGTTACTAATTCTTTAGCTACACACAGAGGAATATTACTGTCTCACGTCATGCACTGGCTGTTTGGTGTATCATTCCACCCATAAGTACTTCCATTGGAATGCATGAGGGACTACTATACATCTGAAAAGTACCCTCAATCATTACTTTATCTGTCAAATTCAATTAAATTCTTTATCTCCTGTATACATCCTACACTGAAAGCCAGTGCTTGCTTACTACGCGCCAATGTTAGTTCCCTTTTAGATAGTTACTACTTCCTGATTCTAGCAACAGAGTTGCTTTGTTCTGATGTTAGAGGATTAGCTATTACTTTAGTTTCTCACAGACTGAAACAGCTGCTACATTGTGATAGGAAAATTATGTTTCAATTCTGAACTTGGGAGAGCTAAATACATCTTTTAAAAAACGGTTCATTTCAACAAAACATGTTTTTCAGTGAGGGCATAGGGGCACCAGTGTGCACTCGGCATTTTTGAACAATTGTTTTGGGGTGGGAGAATTGGCCTGGTATTTGTGGTTAAAATGTCTCTGGAAAACATTGTTATCTTTCTGCAAGGTATATCTAAACCATCTCCATTTCTGTAACATTGCAGGCGGTTTCAATAACTGAGCTCAGATGGTTCAAACCCCGCCCACGTTACTGTAGTGACCTGGGGCAGAGGGCACTAGGACCCTGCACCCGAACGTACGGAGGGGAGAGAAACCGGACACCACTTCCAGTCAGGGAGTGGGGAGGGCATTCTAGGGAACGAGGGCACGGGGACAGATGTGTGTGTGGGCACAGCAACGAAGAAGAGCAATAAAATATCATTACCGACTTACCTGTCTCCGCGTGCTTCCTTGGTGACGACACGACAACTGGCGACGAAGAGGTGGGATACAAAGTCGCCACCAGAAGCACGTGCCCCTACAACATCCAAACAGAGCCAGGAGCCCACCCTGGTCCGCCGACTGCAAGAAGCAGAAACGCGACGTCGGGAGTCCACCCCGGTCGCGAGAAAACGAAACCAGGAGCCTACCCTGGTCCGTCGGCCCCCAAAAGGAAAACGCGACATCGGGAGCCCACCCCGATTGCAAGGAGAGCGGAGCCAGGAGCCCACCCTGGTCCGTGTACAGGGGACTGCAGCGACATCGGGAGCCCACCCCGGCCGCATTAAGTACAGAAGTTGAGGAGAGAAGAAGGTGTGCACCCGGCCGTGATCACAGCCGACCGCCGACTGGAAAGACAGCCCCGAGCCTCCCGCGTGTAGATTTCAAGCTGAAATCTTGCGAGAGCTCGGCGGCCATCTTAAAGTCAGGCGGGAGAGCCAATAGGAATAAGGTCAGGAAAAGACTAAAAAAAGTATAAGAAAAGGAAAAAGGGTGAAAACAAAGGAAATCACAACAAATTAAGGTGAAACAAAGGAAGCAAAGTAAAAAAAAAAAAAAAGGGAAATTACAACAAAATAAAGGTCATATAAAGAAAGAAAAGAGAGCAAAGGAAGAAGCTGAACACAGAAAAAAAGAAAGGCACCACAACAAAATGACAGAAGACGCAAGCGACAAGAATAGCGCAAATGCAATCTTCCACAGACCACTACCGTTCAGCTTGTCAGAACCACAGACAGGCATTCGGTGGGAAAGGTGGATAAGACAATTCGAAGGATACATGCATGCCACATGCAAGGCATACACAGATGACCAGAACATAGACTTGTTCCTAAACTTCGTAGGTGATGAGGTTGAGGACCTGTTAATAACATTTCCCCGAGATCAAACCGCAACATACAAGGGACTGATAAAGTGTCTCACAGACAAATTTGACCCACAAAGAAATGTAGATTTTGAGAGGTACACGTTCAATACCACGTGTCAACTAGCAGAGGAGTCCCTCGACGATTTCACAACCAGGCTGCGGAAACTAGTAACATATTGCGAATTCGACAAGTTTGACAACGAACAAGCGATACAACTGCGCATCATTGAAGGCTGTCAGTCAGTGGAGTTCCGCGCACAAATTCTGAAGGAACCGTCCTCGCTAGAGAAAAAAACTGACCATGGCCCGAGCGGAAGCCAGAGCAGCAACACATGCAAGACAGATGGAACTGGGAAAGGCAAGAAGAGTGGAACAAGCGAACCGTGTAACTGGAAACGTCAAGAAAAGAGACAATACACCGCCACCGAGGAAAAAGCAAGAAAGAACGTGCTATCGATGCAGACTTGAGTTTCCGCATGCCGGCGCATGCCCGGCAATGGGCCACAAATGCAGGAAATGCAACAGAGAAAACCATTTCGCAAGCGCCTGCATGAGTGGACAATTCAAAAGTGAGCGGGGGAGACCAGCAAGACCACGGACAGTGACAAGCAGATACGCAAGGCACATAGAAACACAGAATCGCAGTCCCTCAGCTGAATCGGATGGAGCAAACACGCCAGAGGCTGCGGAACGACTGTATCTGATGTCAGATGCTCCAACGGAAGACCGCACGCCAGAACACATTCATCTCGTAGAAAAACACCAGATAAAGAAAACAGCGACAGTGAACATTGAGGTAGGAAGCACAGCACAAGCTTCGTATTAGACAGTGGAGCTACATGCAACATCATGTGCATGTCAGAATATGAGAAGATGAGGGTGAAACCGCCACTATCATCGTCCACTGTTGATGTATTCACCTGGGGCTCGAGAAAACCAGTGGTGAACATGGGGAAGTTCACAGAGACACTAACTTACAAAGAAAGGTCGGTCAAAGAGGAAATACATGTACTACGAGGAGACATTCCAGCACCCTGACTGCTAAGCAACATCACCGCACAGGTGATGGGTCTCCTAGCAATGACCTACAACATGTCAGAAAGACAGAACATTCTGAGGGAACATCGGGCCATACTATAAGGGCTGGGCAAACTAAAGTAAAAACAAATAACACTGCATATCAATGAAGCGATCAAACCTGTGGCTCAGCATCACCGAAGAGTGCCCATACATCTGCAACCACAGGTGGAAGAAGAAATACAAAGCCTGCTGGCACAGGATATCATAGAGCCAGCTGAAGGACCGACCCCCTGGGTATCTCCAATAGTAGCAGTACCAAAGAAGAACACCTCAAAGATTCGCATATGCGTTGACATGAGAGTACCAAACACGGCAATCGAGAGGGAAAGACACCCTGGGCCTCACCTCAATTACATGATCAGCTGTCTCACTGGCGCATGCAGATTTTCAAAGCTAGATCTGTGCAAAGGATACCATCAACTGGAGCTTGATCCGCAATCACGGTACATCACTACCTTCTCCACTCACATGGGTCTTTTTCGCTACAAGAGACTCAGCTTTGGAATATCGTCAGCAGCAGAGATATTTCAAGAGATCATAAGGCAAGTAATAAGGCTGGTGAAGAACAGTTTGAATTACAGTGATGACATCCTGGTGTTCAGCCATTCAGATGAGGAGCATGGCAAGGCCCTACGTGAGGTCTGCAACCAGTTGGAACAAGCAGGCCTAACTCTAAATGAAGTGCGAACTGGGGAAAAGAGAACTAGTATTCTTTGGACACATCTTTTCAAAAAAAGGAATGAGGCCGGCCCCCAGCAAAGTGGAGACACAGGAAAAAGCAAGACCTCCAAAAGAAGTAGCGGAAGTGAGGTCATTCCTTGGCTTAGCAAGCTACTGTGCTCGCTACATAAAAGACTTTGCCACAGTGAGCACACCACTTTGGGACCTAACAAAGCAGGGTCAGAAATTTCTCTGGACACAGGAATGTAGTAGGGCATTTTAGGCCATCAGAAACGCTGTAGGTCGCTCCTACACCTGCCAGGTAGGTCGCTCCCCCGCCACACAGCTCCGCCTGTGTTGTCCTGCCCGCTGCTGCTGCTGGTAAGCTCGCCCCTCTGCTTGTTGCCTCGGTGCCCGTTTACCTTCTGTTCCCCCTCGCTGCCCCCTTACTCTGTGTCCAGTTTTGCCTTCTGTTCCCCCTCGCTGCACCCTTTCTCTGTGTCCAGTTTTGCCTTCTGTTCCCCCTCGCTGCCCCCTTTCTCTGTGTCCAGTTTTGCCTTCTGTTCCCCCTCGCTGCACCCTTTCTCTGTGTCCAGTTTTGCCTTCTGTTCCCCCTCGCTGCCCCCTTTCTCTGTGTCCAGTTTTGCCTTCTGTTCCCCCTCGCTGCCCCCTTTCTCTGTGTCCAGTTTTGCCTTCTGTTCCCCCTCGCTGCCCCCTTTCTCTGTGTCCAATTTTGCCTTCTGTTCCCCCTCGTTGCCCCCATTTTCTGTGTCCAGTTTTGCTTTTGTACCCCTCGCTGCCCCCATTTTCTGTGTCCAGTTTTGCTTTTTGTACCCCTCGTTGCCCCCATTTTCTGTGTCCAGTTTTGCTTTTTGTACCCCTCATTGCCCCCATTTTCTGTGTCCAGTTTTGCTTTTTGTACCCCTCGTTGCCCCCATTTTCTGTGTCCAGTTTTGCTTTTTGTACCCCTCGCTGCCCCCATTTTCTGTGTCCAGTTTTGCTTTTTGTACCCCTCGTTGCCCCCCATTTTCTGTGTCCAGTTCTGCTTTCTGTACCCCTCGTTGCCTCTCGACTCCCGCCGCTGCGTCCCCTGCGGCCCCGCCCCCCTGACTGCCCATTCGCTGCCCCTGCCTCCCGCCTCCCCATATATGGCGGCCGCTGCGCGGCCGCGCCGCTGGCACGCTGAAGGCGCGCCTAAGGCAAGCTTGTCTGCGCCCGTCCGCGCCTGGACCGCGCCCAGCGCCAGAACCCCTGGGCCGTGCGCCCCCCGCTCCAGCCTCGAGGACCGACGCCGATACGATGCCACCACACTCCACGCTCTCAACCCCGGACGGACGCACAACTGCTTCAAGGCCGCCCCGAAACGCACCCATGGTCCCTTCACCTGCCGGAACTGCAGCTACACCAGCCTCAGAGCCACCGAGGCGCCCGCCAAGAAGTACCTCAACCACCTCCGATGCATCCTACTGAACACCCGCTCCGCACGCAAACACGCCGTCGAGCTCTGGGACCTGCTCGACACATCATCACCAGACGTCGCCTTCCTGACAGAGACCTGGATGAACGACTCCTCCGCCCCTGACATCGCCATAGCCATCCCAGACGGCTATAAGATCACCCGTAGAGACCGCATCAACGCAGTAAAAGGATGAATCACCATCGTCCACAAGAACACCATCAGGGTCTCGACCAGCACCGACGACACTCTCAGCACCGCCGAACACATGCACTTCCAGATCCACACGGACCCCAACACCACCCTTAGAGGCACCCTTGTCTACAGACCCCCTGGGCCCCGACCCCAGTTCAGCGACTCCATCGCCGACTTCATCAGCACGCACGCCCTGACCTCTACCGACTACATCCTCCTCGGAGACCTGAACTTTCACCTGGAGAACAACAACGACAGCAACTCCACCACCCTGATCGACAACCTCGCCAACCTCAGTCTGAGCCAGCTCGTCACAACACCGACCCATTCTGCCGGCCACACGCTTGACCCCATCTTCTCCTCAAGCTCCCACGTCTCCTTCAGCCACACCACGGAACTCCTCTGGACCGACCACCGCTGCATCCATTTCACCTTCCAGAAACCCACCACACACCACCGCACCCAACAGATCCCACGCCGCTGCTGGAGCAAAGTCACCGAAGACCAACTACAGGCAAACCTCGCTCTCAGCCCTCCCTCCGACCCATCCAACACCGACGACGCTGCCTGCAACCTCAGACGATGGATGGACGACTGTGCCAACACCCTCGCCCCGCTGAAAAACTCACCTACAGTGACACCACCAAAAGAGCCAGCTGGTTCACCTCGGAACTCCTAGCTTCCAAGCGTACCTGCCGGAAACTAGAGAAGAAATGGCACAGTGATAAGACACCGGACAGCCACGCAGCCCACAAAGACGCCATCCGTAACCACCACCACCTCATCAAGTCCGCCAAGAGAATCTCCTTCAAAGACCGCCTCGACAACAACGCACACAACAGCAAGGAGCTCTTCAACATCGTGAAGGAACTCTCCAACCCCAGCTCCAACACCAACGACATCCCGCCGTCACAAGCCCTGTGCGATTCCCTCGCCACCTTCTTCCACCGCAAGATCGCCGACATCCACGACAACTTCAATACCCAGACAGCCCCAACTAAGATCGATGCACCAGACCCGCCGCACACCATCGACCACGACCCCCTGCCAGCCTGGGCCAGCGTGAACATCGATGACACCATCAAGACCATGAGCACAATACACTCCGGCTCCCCGTCAGACCCTTTCCCGCACCACATCTTCAACAAAGCCAGCAGCTCCATCGCACCCCACCTGTGCAACGTCATCAATCTCTCCTTCGAGACCGCGACCTTCCCAGAGAGCTGGAAACACGCAGAGATCAACGCCCTACTCAAAAAACCCAAGGCGGACCCGAGAGACCTCAAGAACTTCCGGCCCATCTCCCTGCTTCCGTTCCCAGCCAAGGTCATCGAGAAGATCGTCAACAAACAGCTAACCCGATACCTCGAAGAAAACAGCATCCTGGACCCATCCCAATCAGGGTTCCGCAGCAACCACAGCACTGAGACTGCCCTCATCGCCGCCACCGACGACATCAGGATCCTGCTGGACAACGGTGAGACCGCAGCCCTCATCCTGCTGGACCCCTCCGCCGCCTTCGACACTGTCTGCCACCGCACTCTACGCGCACGCCTCCACGACGCAGGGATCCGAGACAAGGCCCTGGAATGGGCCACCTCCTTCCTCGCCGGCAGAACCCAAAGAGTCCACCTCCCACCATTCCGATCCGAAGCCTCCGAGATCATCTGCGGCGTACCCCAGGGATCATCCCTCAGCCCAACACTGTTCAACATCTACATGGCCCCGCTCGCACGCATCGCCAGACAGCACGACCTCAACATAATCTCCTACGCCGACGACACTCAACTGATCCTCTCCCTCACCAAGGACCCCCCTCGCCGCCAAATCCAACCTCCATGAAGGAATGAAGGCCGTCGCCGATTGGATGAAGATCAGCCGACTAAAACTGAACACGGACAAGACAGAGGTCCTCGGCTCCAACCCCTCAGCCTGGGACGACTCCTGGTGGCCAACGACACTAGGAGCAGCCCCGACACCCACGACCACGCACGCAACCTGGGAGTCATCCTCGACTCAACGCTCTCCATGGCCAAGCAAGTCAACGCAGTCTCCTCCTCCTGCTTCAACACCCTCCGCATGCTTCGCAAGATCTACAGGTGGATCCCGACAGATACAAGAAGAACAGTCACCCAGGCCCTCGTCAGTAGCAGACTTGACTATGGGAACGCCCTCTACGCGGGAGCCCCGGCCAAGCTCATCAAGCGACTGCAACGCATACAAAACGCCTCCGCACGCCTGATCCTCGATGTACCACGCCACAGCCACATCACCCCCACCTGAGGAACCTGCACTGGCTCCCCGTCGACAGGAGAATCTCTTTCAAACTCCTCATCCACGCACACAAGGCACTCCACAAGACTGGCCCAGCCTACCTCAACAGACGACTCCTCTTCTACGTCCCCAACCGCCAGCTCTGCTCCGCCGACCTCTCCCTCGCCACCGTCCCTCGCATTCGAAGAACTACCACCGGCGGCAGATCCTTCTCCCACCTCGCCGCCAAGACCTGGAACACCCTTCCACTAAGCCTACGACAGACCCAAGACCTGCTGACCTTCAGGAGGCTACTCAAGACCTGGTTGTTCGACCAGTAGCAGCACCCCCCTTTTTCTCCCCAGCGCCTTGAGACCCTCGCGGGTAAGTAGTGCGCTCCACAAATTCTGTGATTGATTGATTGATTGTAATGGCAGTAGATCATCTCGCTTATTTTGACCCATCACTATGCACTGAGCTGACTGTGGACGCCAGCCCGGTAGGTTTAGGAGCAATCCTAGCACAACACATACCTGGAAGAGACTCGCCCTGGAAAATTGTCGCATATGCGAGCAAGAGTTTGTCTGACATTGAAAGGGCATACAAGCAAACGGCATGGTGGAAAGGTTCATGGGGAACATAAAGAAAGCAGTCCAAAGAGCAAAACTAGCGCAGATCTCCATAGGACAGGCACTCTGTCAAATACTAAGAGACTACCGAAACACCCCTCACAGCTCCACGGGACGATGTCCAGCAGAACTGGTGCTAGGAAGGACAAGCAGGACAAGATTGCCCCAACTAGAAGCAAAAGCGCCACTGGATCACAACAGCATTGCAGCAAGAGATCAGGAAGTGAAAAACAAGATGAAAGTATATGCGGACGCCAGGAGACATGCCACTTCATCGCACCTGAAGCAAGGGGACTCAGTGTTGGTGCGCCAACGGCAATCAAGAAAATCAGACAGTCCATTCTCAGATGAACCGCTGACAATAATAAATGTCAAGGGGCCAATGATAACAGCTGCATCGGCCCCTACCGGATCACCAGAAATAGTTCTCACTTCAAGGGACTAAAGACACTGGATGAGGACGGAGGAGATACAGCATCAAAGAACAACGAAACACATGGAAAAGAGGAAGTTATGGACAGCAAGGGAAGAAAGGCACACAACAGTGAGAGACAAGAAGAGGTACCACACAAGGAAACGGAAGGATCATGTCCAAGAAGAGTGAGCAAAAGACCAAAGAGACTGATTGAGGAAATGTAATGATGGGGATCAGGAACACTATCGTTTTCTCTCTCTCTCTCTATATCTGTTCCGTCGTTTTTCTTTCCACAAAGGGGGAGATGTAGTGACCTGGGGCAGAAGGCACTAGGACCCTGCACCCGAATGTAAGGAGGGGACAGAAACCGGACACCACTTCCGGTCAGGGAGTGGGGAGGGCATTCTAGGGAACGAGGGCACGGGGACAGACGTGTGTGTGGGCACAGCAATGAAGAAGAGCAATAAAATATCATTACCGACTTACCTGTCTCCGCGTGCTTCCTTGGTGACGACACGACAGTTACGATGTCAGCTGTGTCTTCTGGATAAAAGTATGCTACTCACTTGAAGAGACAAAGAGCAAACGTACAGTTTTGAAGAAGGATATTTTGCTGAGAGGGTTAGACAACTCCTGCCTACCAGGGTGGTAGGAATTGTTCTTGTAATGTTTTGATATTTGAGATGTGCAAACCCAGCTGGGTAGTAATCTAGGGCTGTACGTTAATGGTGGGGTTGGGGAGAGGACGCAAGATCGGGCAAATCAGTATTAGATTTGCACATTTGCAGTACATTTCACATATTTACATTTGCAGCACATTTCACACTTATTACAACTTTCAGTACAGTAAAATTAAATGATTTACTCAGAATGACATGATTTCCAGTTAAGTGCTAGAGCCGTGATTCGAGCCCAGGCCGCAAGGTGGCAGTTTATCCACTAGATCACA
This sequence comes from Calotriton arnoldi, assembly GCA_963921515.1. Lineage (NCBI taxonomy): Eukaryota > Metazoa > Chordata > Amphibia > Caudata > Salamandridae > Calotriton > Calotriton arnoldi. Next base: position 64,804 of record CAWUFW010009744.1, on the reverse strand, counting down.
TCTCCTCTTGTGTGTAGTTAAAAATTAGTAGGGGGATAGGTAGGAGGCCCTGCCCATGCTACTGATGTAGTGGATGGATGTGCCTCACCAGTGGTGAGGAACCTGAGGCCGCCTAACTTCAGCTGACATACGTGGGTCTAGCCATAACACTGCTAAGGGATTAGGGTAAGTGGACAGGTACTGCTGGGGCTAAATTTAACTACCTTCATTTTTAGGTCTTGCGTAGAATGCTGTGTTTTTGATGAAGACCTGTTGTTACCACTGCAATACATTAAGTGAGCTTGGGTTAGCCCCTGGCTGCAGGTTGGATGGATGTTTTTGTACATCTAAGTTCTCTGCTCCTTATTCAATTGCTTTCACCCCTATTCTGATTTTAATCCGCCTTTTGAGCATATATTCTTTGCACTATTTTGACAGGATGAGTTGTATCTTTCCATTGCTGATATAATGGCACTCTTTTTTATTTTTTATTTTTCTGTCAGCACTCCATGGGAGTGTATCACTTTCCATGCTCTCTTCCCTGTTCCATCTTCCCATCCTATTTGTATTTATTTTTTTCTTTTTGGAAGGGCTAGGCTGCTGCACACTACTACTAGGCTGCTTGGTTTTGCCCAATTGCTCCTCCAGCATCCTTAGCCCCCTCCAAGCCCCTGTTCACCAACTTACACTCCTCACTTTTTTTTTCATTTTTATCAATTATTTTTTCGAGTGCCCTGCAGCTGTATATGTCTATTGGGCTACTCATCAGTCCCTCTTTGTGTGGCATAACACACATACACTGATGTTTACTTGTAGCCATACCCTTCAGCAAACAAAGGTGATGTGACATGTGGTTCACATTGTGTCCCTGTACAACAAGCCAAAGTTGATCATCATTACAAATAAAGGGTGTGTTATATGTGAAGGAATATGAATTTAGGTTTATTGCTCACCCAATAGCAGTAGCCGCTGGCACGGATCAGGGTGGGGGTGGGGCAGGGGGTGATGTAAAAATAAAAGTTAAAAAACGTGCCTTCTCGCCGCTCTCCCTCACAATGTCTCAGTCTCTCCTTTCCGGGGCCAGAGCAGGAAGCAGCCCGGCTCCCTCCCCTAAGCCAATCACTTAAGCCAATCACAACGCTGCAATGCAGCATTGCGATTGGTCTGAGCTCTGTGGATTGGTGCTGAGCCAGGGAATGGGGGCCTGGGCATGTTCTCAATGCAGGCTGTAATGAAGCCTGCAATGAGAACCTCGAGTTATTATCATTGTATTTGGTCTTTCTTTCACTGCTTTGCAGCAGTGGGGTGACGCTCCTCCACCTTAGCGGAGGAGCCGCCACTGCCCAATAGAAATATTAAAGGGGAAAACCTGATTCTTCTAGTAAATATTTAGAACTTGTCTTCACTATTGTGGTGCATTAACGAGGGAGACACACCTGAGGATTTGGTGACTTGTACGATACTTTTTCTTTTATAATAGATTTTGACCCTGGCCTAGCCCTAATGATGGTCCCATACAAACTCTGTAAGGGACCAAAATGTAGACTTATTAATCCATCAAAGAATTTGACTTTGGCAGGCATAATCCTCGAGGGCATCTTTTTCTTTGAAGGGTTCTGAGAAATAACCTGTTTTTTAGGGCTTTTCTTGGTATTTAATCCCCTTTTTCTTCTCCTTTTGTTTTCACAATTGTCCTTGCGCGTTGCTGTACATACTGTTCTTTGTATGAATAACTGTCTATTCAAGGGTTGAGGTGCGGGGTCTTCTGAGAAGATTATCTAGGTAATTTAATCAGTATAAATATGATATCTTTTTAAAAACTTTTACAATAAACAGAATTATTTTGTGAATATTCCTACTCTATAATGAATCACTCAAACAGATTATATGTGTGGGGCAAGAATTTAATTGATTTGGCATATAATTACATACTGCCCAAAAGGCATCTGTTGTATTTTTCATATGCTTGTTACCACAGCCTCTTGTGCTAGTTAAAGGGTACACTCTATTTTGTTGTTCTCATTTCCTCCTCTAGTACCATTAAGCCCCCTCCAAACCACAAACTCCCCTCTTTTTTCATTTTTATTAATTATTTTTTGGAGAGCCCAGCAGTTGTACATGGCTACTGGGCTGCTCGCCTGTCCCTCTTTGTTTGACATCCCACACGTACTCTAATTTTTACTTTACTATATCATAAAAAATAATTTGAAGATAGTTGACATGTATGCAAGTCCTTGCATAGCGGCCATCTTAGAATATTTTTTTATGCATGGTGGCCATTTTGGATTTTTTGGGGGGTTTAGGAGAAATCATTTAAAGAAGATCACTGTACATGTATTTCACACTTTCTTTAAAGCTATTTGTTTCACTAGTTCTGATGAGGTGGGAAGCATCTAAACTGGAATCTGTTTTAGTTAATTAACTTAACACCTCGGCCCAGGTTCCTTCCCTGCCCCACCATGCCCCTCACATTTCTGCTACTCTTTTCTTTCAATTCAACATCTATAAAGGGGACATTGAAATACTTTTTCCCCAATAAAAGGCCACTGAAATTGCCAAAGATCCCCATCTACAAACTGCCCAGACTGTCATAATTGGTGATTTGTGTAAGACTGTTAGCAAGTCTTGACATATCACTTTAACACAGGAGGTAACTTACCTATCACCATGTTTCACCTCTACCTGCGGAGTCTCTCATTGATGACTGTACACGATTGTGCCTTAGCCAGGGAAGTGATAGCGTTTCCTTCACCCCTGAACATCATTCCATTCAACACAAACTATATCTGTTACTAACAGGAGAGAGGTGGGCTTGAAGGTTAGGTTTTCCATCCCACAATGGTTGTTGCCCCTGAGATATCTGATAAAGAGCATTTTGAGATGTGTGAAAGCTGATGTTCAATGGAAAAAAGGGACCAGCGCATAATTGTCATAATGGCAGTTCTACACATTGTCATCACTATATTTTCAAGACATACATTATATGGTCGAGAAATAGGACACTTTATGGTATTGCCACTGAGCGAGATCCACAGGTCCAATGAGTAGATGAAATAATGAGCCAACAAAAGCTCTAAGGCAGTCACTACAAGCCCAAGCACAAACCCTACTGACACTACTAACAATGAAAGGGTAAAGAAGTTTTCAATTCTTGCTTTGACTCCATTCTGATACATCTTTGGGGATGCTCTCGCATGGAACTTTAGATTTTGTTGTGATATTCAATGAAGAATCCTTTTGATACCCCCAGGCATTCCGTCTAGGGAAACGTGCTTGAAGTAGCCTCTGCTCCAGTGGGGTGGGTTTAGGGTTTGCTGGCCTTGAATATTCAGTTTTCACTAAAATATGCCGCCTAGGGAGAGACAGCAGTAATGAGTGCAGGAGGTTACAACTATTTACACATATTCTTAACATAGAACTAAAACAAATTGCAAATATGATCTTCTTAATTCAGCGTTTCTTATTTTTAATGTTGCATTCGATGAATTATATCGCGTTGTACGGTTTATAGGATCCAAGAAAGCAATATTAAATTAGAATTCATTGAAAAAAGCAAGGACAAGACAGTATCACAATGCAGAAAAACAGATTGTATTTACATTTATGGAACAAATATTAAATGCTATTTACCTTTACTTGCTTCAGCAACAGTAATGTCTTTGAGAACTTACTGATACAGGGGGAGGGGGTGAAGGGGAGTCATGATACTGCAAGTTTTTGGTGCTAAGTGGCTTTCACTCTTGCCACCAAGAGAGGGGGCAGTTTTGGGATGGAGGCTTTGCATGACAACCCCTGTACACAGACCGGAGAATTGTACTTTTGACAGTTTCCACAGACAAGCGGCACCGACGAGGATAATCAAGGAGAATTTGCAATGGACATTTATCAGTCCTCCTTCTCCGCCTCAAACAACATCCACCTCAAGATTACAGAGAGTGTGGGATCATCTACAGGCACCATTGATGATTGGAGACCGCACAAGAACTAGCCACATAAATATGGCTGCCTATGCCGTACTGATATTTGTTAAAGAACTGCCTGCACATGGGACAGCCGTAAACGCACTATATAGTCTGCTCTGAATTGATGTCAAGGCCAACGCTTCGTAATTATCTTGCCTATGAGTGTTTATTCCTCTCTGTTGCTTGGTTATTGTACTGCATGATCACTGATGGATAACAGGCCAGACAATATAGAGGTATATTGCAGCGCCGAGACGCCTCCGGGTAATTGCGGCGCATTACAAAAAATATATGACATAACATCGAGGACACAGAGTTTACAAAAGCAGACTAAATTGCAAGACCATTTACAAACATAGCGGCTTATTTACAAGCCCCTTGCGCCGCCGGTCCGTCACTTTTTGTGACGCACCGTCGGCGCATCTTGCTGTCCCATATTTACAAGGACACGTAAAGCCACCATACGTGGCTTTTCATGTCCTTGTAAATACGCCCCCTTTACACGCAGCACTTTGCGTGAAAGGGACATGCCATGGGTGTTGCTGTGGGTGTTCCCACGCAACACCCATGCCTTCTGCCACATTTCCAGATTTACAAGAAATCGTAAACCTGGAAATGCGTCAAAATGTTACGCTAGGGAGACCCAACGAGGAGAAATGTTTTCATTTCTCCTCGGTTTTTCCTCTTTCTATGCGTGGAAAGGAAGAGGAAATCACCTCTTGTGAAGGTGTCCGTTCCTGCACAAAAACAATCATCCTCGCAACGCAGTCACCCTTGCACCATGGTGCAAGGATGCCTGCGCCAGCGCATGGCAGCCAATTGTGCGCCAGGGCAGGGAAGAGCAAAGGGATCCGTCATAGCGTTGTAGATATGACGCATACCATTGCTTCCAAAGTAACGCAGCGCGGCGCAGCCAAATGGCTTGCGGCACCATGCTGCGTTACATTGTTGTAGATAAGGCCCATAGGGCCTAGTTTAGAGTTTGGCTGAAGGGATACTATATCACAAAATGTGATGGATATCCCATCCATTGTATTACAAGTGCCATAAGTTATAATGCATTTGTGATACAGCAGACAGGATAGCCAGACACATATTTTTGGTGACTGAGTATCCCGTCCGCTAAACATAAACTAAGGCCCTTAATCTCTTAGCGAGATCTGCTCTTGGAAATCAATCAGCAAACAAGACATCTTCCTAGCTAAATCCAATTTTTGTCAATAACAGTTCCCAACATCCAGCAATCCCACATGCACCCTTATCAATTTAATAGGGACCAAATCTGTACCATCTAATATGCCACTACCAAATCCATCTGCAGACAAATGCAATAAATTCTTATTGGTATTTACCTATAAAATCATCTCTTTCAAGAACTCATTTTCATCCACTGCAAGTTATGTCTCCATTGCCAAAAACTTTGAACAACTTATCCACTTTTAAACCTACTTCTGCAGATAACCTTCACAGAATGAGTGAACAACTGAAAACACGCAACTATCTCAGACATCATAAACGACAATTGCCAGCTTTTCAAATCAATTTGGTGCTCATTATGTAATGCATCTCTTATTCAAGATGTGCTCTTTGACATCCTGAAAGCTGGACAGGTCATCGCCACACAACAAAAAAGCTGCACATAGTCCCTAATACCCTGAATGATTTTCGACCATTCTCAAACCTACCTTGGCTTTGAGAATTGAGAAAACTGTCTCCACCAAACTGACCACTAGTATCAGCGACAGTGACTTTCTTGTCAGCTACCAATTTAAATTTCACACTGGATGGATGCTAAGACAGCCGCCATGCCAATTGTGGACGACAAACAAAGCATATTGGATGATGGAGACTCATTCCTACTCCTGATAGTTAACCTTTCCGCTGCTTTTACATGTTTGAACATGGCGGGCTGCTGAGATTTCTGGAACACTGTTTGCAGCTTTTAAGGCCTGTCCTTGGCTTGTTTTCTTCCTCTTGTCCTCTTGGCCAAATATAGGAGACAGCAGCTCTGGAACGGCTAAGATGCCATGTGGAGTTCCTCAGGGGTCTACATTAGCAGCAACCTTGTTCAACTTATATCTTGAACCCCAGAGCCTGATTTTTGAAGGGTCATGAGTTGCTATGCATCAGTATCCTGATGACACTCAATTTCACTTGAAGTCTTTCTAAGGGATGTACTGTTATGTCGCACCTGTCTTGTGACCCTCCAGGAAAGGATGCAGTATAATTTTCTAATATTGAAGCAACAAAGATGAATATCGATTAATAATGGCCATGCATCAAAACAGTTTGACTCTACACTCTTAAATATACTCAAGGTTGACAATTTTTCACTTTCAATTATCTAGCTGAGTCATTGTGTTCACTCTTGATTCTATCCTATCCGTAAGTCCCCACATCAATAGGATTGAGTAGTAAGCCAACCACATCTTTACTCATTAAGAAAATAAAGCACTTGCTAATCCTCACAAAGTTCAAATCTGCAGCCTTGATCATCTCATGTATGGACTTCGCCAATGCCATTCTAAGTGGGAGACCACAGACACAAATAACCCACAATGAAAGCTGTCCTACATTCTATTGCAAGACTATTCATCTTCACTGACAACTTGTATTTATATAACCCCAATTCTTCAGCAACTGCAGCAGTCTGGCATTGAGGTGAGAATGAAATGTAAAATCTGCTGCATCACCTTAAAACCATCATATGTCCATACTTTACCAACCTTCTAGATGTCTTTGAAGAATAATGTGACCTTCAAAGTAAGATCTTCATACTATTGGAAAATGCCAGATGAAAAACTGCTTAAGCAAAGAATAAATCCTATTCCATCAACTAACATCTGGCACTCACTGCCTATTCGCTGGTTTCTGCTGAGCATGTGTACTTGAGGAAAGACTTGAGACTCCTTTTTCCTGCCTTCACTTGGACTCCACCTTTTAACCCAACTATGTGCCTTTGTATAACTCCTCTCTCATTCTCATCCTCGATCTCTCTTTATTTATACTGCAGCTGTGTTATTCTCGTTCTCTTTATAGCACAACAGTGCCTCTTAGTGCAGTAGGGCTACACAAACCTGTTAAATACATATATAAATAAACAAATTATGCATTGATTGAAATGTTTTAGCATACCCTTTGGAAGGAATTGATCTTGTTGGGGTTCTAGCTTTGGGTGATAGCTGTTCACCTTCTTGCATGCCTTCAACGTATTCAGCTTCAGCCTCTACCTGATTAAAGTTGAGGCATGTAGGTATCCTAACCAAATTCAGAAAGATCATTCCATGTTAGATTAGTATGACATAAATAATTGTACTCAATCTTGATGACAGTGGACATGAGTCAGTAGCATAAACATGCTTAGTCTACAACAGATAAACTGGGATTAAAAACAAATATCAGCTCTGAAACAATATTGACTTTTAGGGATAGGATATTCAGCAGGTATTTTATTACAGATACAGTTATGATGGCAAACATAATATCAGTGGTGGTTGTTTTGTAATGCCCAAGATTATCCACAGATGTCATTAGGTTCTAGTGATAAACTTGATGATTTGGTAGGCACCACAGATAACATGACCTGAAACTCAATAATGTGACTGGTGAGGATTGAAGAGGTTTTGAAACTGGCTAACCAGAGATAATGAGGAGAGATTCACAGAATGCTCTATAAGAATAACTCACCTTGTTGGTGAGTTACCCTGAGGTGGAGGAACTGGAGAAACACATGCTCAAAATAATGTGAGCTTTGGTAGACTTCTGGAAAAGCCAAGGAATGGTGAAATGGAGGACTTCTTGCGGCTACAGGTGCAAGGTGACTATTTAGAGATCTTTTCTAGACTAAGGATTTGTGAACATTGCTCCCTAGTAAACTGGCTTCCTTTAAGAGATATGTTGCACAAATATGTTTTCATCCCTTTCAATATTATAAAAAAGGTGGTCCATGTATAAATAATGACAAGATGGATACTAGCCTTAAAACATATATCATGATTAGATTATGATCTTAAAAGGGTATACCTCTGATGGAGTGAAAAAGAATCAGCTTCCTTACTGTGTGAAGAAATAACAAGAAGTGCTTTATACTGAGTACACATTCAAGAAAATAATATATGTCCCGAAAAGATACACTGGGATGCCCATATAAAAATATTATGCCCGAAAATCTTCTCCTCGAGAGGATTTGCTCTACATCCTGTGATTCAAGGCAAATCACTTAATCTCCCCTTGCCTACCAAAAATGAATATGTCCATCTGTAGCGCAACTGGTGCTCATGTAAAGCGCTCCGATACCTTCGAGTCGAGTTCGCACTATATAAAACTCTAAAAAAAACAAAAAACAAATAGACCCAAAATCCTGTTGAAATACAGACTTTCAATAATCTCCTGTTTATGGTCTCGCTTGACAGCGCAGCTGTCGCCAGACATTTATGTGAAAATCACAGAGAGGGGATTTGGCTTCGCCCACAAGTTGGGAGCCAGGAGTACATGTTTTGATTGGGCCGTAGTTGTGTGCTTCCACAAAAAATGTGCTTGCCTTCCACACAGCTATGATCACTTTGCTATTTGTCCTGCTGACTGAGCTCGAACTTTCAAGGGCACACACAACATTGAAAGGCATTAAAGTGTCTTAGATACCTAGGTAATTTGTGGTGTTTTTCTTTGGCAGCAGCACAGATAGGAAGAGGGCAGAGATCAACCTACACTGATTTTAGATCAGCGCTACTGTCACCTGACCTTTTAACTTACACCAATATTATTCTGCAGTTCGTCGCTTCAACACAAATACAGATCCATTCCCATGCTATCTACTTGCAATGCTTCGCATTACCATTTAACATTCCTTTAAAGCGAAACCTTTTGGCATTGCCAATACTTGTAGAGTAGATCCACCGTTTCTCAGAGATCTAATTTTCGAAATGACAGTAATTCTGGAACTTGATCTAATAATTCACCAATGAAAGTTAAGGGGTGATGATTTTTGATGCCAATAAACTACATAAATATGTAAATCACCTCTTCACTTCCTCATGAAAAAAAGTGGTGATTCCACTAGGGAAGAGGAAAGCTGATTGACTCCCTTCATCAAGCTTTCTTGAATATAATGTTTCAGAACTTCTTGCTCAGACATAGCTAAAGCATTTCATTTGACATAATAGAACACTCATGTGGCTGATGCAGAGACATCTTGTTTGCCACCTTCGGAGAGAATATACCATCATGTTCTTGATACTTCCACTGGCTGGATTTCACTTCAGTCACGTTCAAGACCTCAGGATAGTGAGGCATAGATTAGCTGATTTTGCATCACAAAAATGGAAACTTAGCAGTTCACAAATTGAATTTCTTTTGCAGCATTTTAGCTGCACTTTATTTTACTACAATTCTTTCATTTATCATACTTTTAACACCAAACACAAGGAACATATTTTTGTAAGGTTGAGCAAAACATGAAAGTCCATGCCAAGATATTTTTCTCATCTCCTTGTGTTTGCTTTGTTCACCCTAAGTTGGCAGGGTATATGCCCAGACGTGGGTCCCTTGCTCGCTTTGCCACTGGATTCAAGCTAGCCTGGCTGATGAGGGCTGTTAGCCCGAAACCGGTCCCAGGATGCTTGTTACTGGTCTAGGGAAGGCATGGTTTGGCAGTTCGGGCTGGACTGTTCCATGAGGCACAGGGTCAAGACTGATTTGCATATAGCTGTGTCTGAACTGGGGTGGCGAAGTGAGCTAAAGAACGATGATGGATTCAACCCAGATCTGTGACTGGGGGTGAGTGTCTGAAAAGTTTCATCGATCCGTCCATCATCTCCTTGTGTTTGCTTTAAGATATTTTTTAAGGCATCAAAAACAAAGTGATGGGGCTGCCTCCCAATCCACTGTTTTTCATACACCATGCAACCTCAGTTTGGACCAGGCCATATGCAAATTGATTTTGACCCTGCTCCAATGGGAACAGTACAGCCAAAACTGCCAGGCCAGGTCTTCCCTGAACCAGAAGACTAGCAACCCAGGACCCGTTTCACTCATATTAGGGCTCATCAGCATGGCATAGCTTGGTTCCAGGGGCACAGTGAGCATGGGACCCACGTCTGGGCATACCCATCACACTTAGGGCAAAAAAAACAAAGTGATGAATGGAAGGCTTGAATTAATCTCAGCCACTGTCAATCGCTTGGACCCGAATCTCAATCCATGTTTTTATCCACCATGCCACCTCAGTGTGGACACAGTCATATGCAAAATAGCCTTGATCCTGCTCCAATGAGCCAGAGCTGTCAGGCCAGGTACTCCCTGAACTGGAGCATAAGCAGCCCAGGATCGGTGTCACCTTTATTAGGGCCCATCAGCCCGGTATAGCTGGAGTCCAGAGGCACAATCAGCACAGGACCCATGCTTGGGCATACCTTTCACAGTTAGGCTTCAAAAACAAAGTGATGGATGGATACTTGAATTAATCTCAGCCACTGGTGATCGCTCTGGCCACATCCCAATCCATCGTTTTTCACCTGCCATCACCTCAGTTTAGATCCAGGCATATGCAAACCAGTCTTCACCCTGCTCCAATTGGAGCAGTCCAGCCTGAACTGCCAGGCCAGATCCTCCCTGAACCGGAACATAAGAAACCCAGGACCGGTTTTGTCCTTATTATGGCTCTTCAGTCAGGTATATCTTGGATCCAGTGGCACAGTGAGCATGGGACCCATGGTTAGGCATATCCATCACACTTGGGGCATCAAAAAAATTCTGGTTTGGCAGTTTGGGCTGGACTGTTACCACTGGAGCAGGGTCAAGACTGATTTCCATATGGCTGGGTTCAGACTGACGTGTGAGCAGGGGTCTCGGATCTTCTGAAAAATCTTGTTCTGATGATGGTCTCATCTCATCAGAGACCGAAATGTCGATGCCTTAACCCATTTTCCCTACGTTTTTGTTAAGACTGAACTCAGGAGACTTTGTTCCTATGTGTAGGATAGTCCCTACCTTGCTGATGCATGGGAAATGGGCCTCTGAGTAGTGATGACTAGTGAAATGTCAGTGTTAAGTAATTATTGCTTCTGTCAGCAATCCCTTTGAAGAATCCCCCCCAATTATTTTGTTTTTTGGAAACTCTTGTGTCATGTTTAAAATACAATATAATTGATCCAAGTAAATACACCCGGTTGTTTTTGATTTATTCTTTATCCTTGAATATAAATTTACTATTTTGCTTTTCATTTATTGTGGAGGTGAGTAAGATATATCAAAAAGTACTTGTTTAGTTTATTTAAATGTACTTTCAAATAGATCCCTTGTTAACAATATTACCCAACATCTGCCTTTTCTAAAAGGGTAGAGATAAATTCTCCTTTACCATTAAAGACGATTTATCATTACCAGTCCAATGATATTAAACATGACAGGGCTACTCCTTCTCAATCAGGAATTACAGCTTATAAGTGTAATAACGAATTCCCAATATTGACCTATGGGGGTAGGCCTCACAGTAGTGAAAAACGAATTATGGGGATTTTCCCTACCAGGACACGCAAAACTTAAAAGTATATGCCCTACCTTTTGATTACACAGCACTCTGCCCCATGGGCTATCTTGAGCGTACCTTAGGGGTGACGTATATGTAATAAAAGGGGAGTTTAAGGCTTGGCAAGGGGTTTTAAATGGCAAGTCGACATGGCAGTGTAAACTGCACACACAGGCTCTGCAGTGGCAGGCCTGAAACCTGTTTAAAGTGCTACTTATGTGTGTTGCACAATCAGTGCTGCAGGCCCACTAATAGCATTGAATGTACAGGCCCTGGGTACACCTAGTGCACTCTATAGTGACTTATAGATAAATTAAATATGCCAATTGTGGATAAGTCAATCCAACCATGTTTTAGGGGAGAAGCACATGCACTTTAGCACTGGTCAGTAGTGGTAAAGTGCTCAGAGTCTTACGGCCAACAAAAATAATTCAGCAAAATTGGAGGAAAGCACCCTAAGGCTGTCAGTGTGCAAAATAATGATGGACTGGGATGCAGCCCAGAGTATTTACCAGCGGCTGAGATTAATTCAAGCATTCCATCCATTACTTATTTGTATACTTCATTGTGACACACTAAGTGAGATGGGTATGCCCAGACAGGATTCCTGTGCACTCGTTGCCACTGGAACCAAGCTATACCCAACTGATGAGCCCCAGAGAGGATGAAACTGGTATTGGTGCTTGTGCTTCGGTTCAAGGAAGACCTGGTCTGGCAGTTCAAGCTGATCTGTTCCCATTGGAGCAGGGTCAAGACTGATTAGCATATGACTGGGTTCAAACTGAGGTGGCATGGTGTGTCAATTAAAGATGGACTGGGATGCCGCCCTGAGTATTTACCAGTGGCTGAGATTAATTCAAGCATCACCCAGGTACTTCTCCACATTTTCAAGGGAATTCTTCAATGCTCCATTGAGCTCTGCCGTTATCTGTTTTTTATGAGCAAGAGTCAATTTTGCCTATGTATACTGTGAACGGATGGTTGCAGCGACTCCAGAGTGAGTACTGACTTGTTTGTTGCATTCATATAAAGGTCCTCCGGATAATCATACACTTTCACGGCCACTGGTGTCTGACTCTGGAACAGGGTCACCAGACTAAAATGTTTTGACAACATTTCTTTGCCACAAAACCCAACTGAACTTTAAAGCAGTTCTTGTTGTCGCTGTTCAGAATCCTCTGTGGATTTCCAAGGGTATCAGAATTGATGAGTTCCATTTCAGTCTCCTCAACCCATCATAGGCATCAAAATGCTTGCAGTGGTACTGGACCAAGCATTCCATAGGGTGGAGCAAGGGTCAGGTGCCATTAGCGATTTCATTCCATGGACCTCCACAAGGTGTTGCAGGTGCCTTCGACTTCTGCTACCAGCCATGCAGAAGATTTGTGGGAAATGCAGCATGAAAGCATTCAGCTCTACAAAAGGCTTGCAGATTGCACCCCAACTAGTTCAGGATGTGGTCCAAGCAGGTGATGTGTATTGAGTTGGTATATAGATTTTTGCAACACAGTAGTATGTGCTTTGAACATGTATGCAGCTTTGTCTATGTGAAAAACAAATGGCATCCTGAAGGGCAATGTAAACTGTGAGAGCCATCACAGCTGCTTGTGCTAGCTCCCATGGTTGCATTGCGGGAGGAGCACTGTCTATGCTAGTTAGGTCTGGATTCGACGGCCACCCTGTGATGAGGTCTCTGCAAATAAAACATTCAGTACATAGTGTCTGTCAACAGCAGATGTTTCATCAATTATGACACTGATCTTGCAGTTGCCATTTTAAGTCATCCTTAGCTCCTAAATATCTTTCTTGGCGATGCTGTTCTTGAAGCCGATGTCTTCCTGGGATTGCTCCACTATTTCATACTTGCTCATTGAGAAATCTGTGTAACACAGGGTGGTCACTTTTGCTCAGCAGAATGTTCAGTGCTGGTCAGCTGTTGACCCACTCACTTTTTATTTGATAGTTTGAGGCGCTGGCAGCTGTGCTCTTTGTGAAAAGTGAGTTCATGATTGTTTGACGGGCATGTTTCGGGGGAGTAGTAGGGGTCTGCAGTATCAGTGCTTCATATGCTTTTAGAATCACACATGCATATGCACTGTATGCTTCTGAACATGGCCCTCGCCATAATGCCTAAAAAGTAAAACATCACTCTGCCATCTGCATGCATAACGTCGCTGTACTCTCTGGCCCGGTCTGCTGCTGTTATATGGATGGGCAAAAGCAATCACTTCTTTATGATCTTCACAGGTTGAATTTTAACTTCTCCGTCTTCCCTTCAGTATGGGGAGTGGCTGCTCCACAGGATGCCTAAAATTCTTCATTAAAGTGACACACATTTCAGATCCCTCTTGTCAAGTTTGAGTGCTCTGTGGAAGTGTGGTGCACTATCAATTGACTGGCCTGAAAATATATTGAGTGTTTCACATACTCTAAAGCAAAATAAAGTCACTGCAATTGGAGAAAAAAGTAGAGTAAAAGGTTTCAAGAAAATGTGATTTAAAAACTCAAGCGTAAAGGACTTTCAAATACAAATAAACACGAAATAGCTTGAAACAATATCGCAATGGAAATTTTAACTCTTTTTAAATGAAATTGAGCACATACAGTTTAAAATCAAAAGTCAACAACAAAAAAGGGGAAAACCCTTTGAAGTGAAATTGTGGTCATATAGTTTAAATACTGCAAAGATGTCCTTTCAGTGAGGTGGCATACTTGTCCATTCCCTCTATGCAAGTATGGGCCCTCTGTGGGGTTGTGGTGTACTGTGACCGAACTGTTTTGTAACTATATAGACTGCTACTTCTTACACTGCAAAAGAGAAAAAAACCACAGGAAACAAATGTTGAAAACACGCCAAAGTCGACTCTAAAGTACCAACAACTAAAATAAAAAAAATTGATGACAGTTTCAAATAAAATCATAATTGAAAATGAAATCTTGTCAGGCAGAGTTTAAAAACAGGAACAGTCAACTGCAAAGATAGGCAAACCTGGAACCTTTTGAAACTGGGGGGCATATTTACAAGCCCCTCTCGCCACCACAAAGTCACTTTTTGTGACGTTGTGGTGGCGAAAGGGGCTTTGCCTTATTTACAAGGCAGTGTTAAGCCACTTAACATGGCTTAATACTGCCTTGTAAATAAGACCCCATTTCACGCTATACTTAGGGTGAAAGTGGTAGGCAATGGGTGTTGCGGTGGGCCTTCCACCGCGCATTCCACTGCAACACCCATTGATTTTGATGCTGCCCCATATTTACAAGGGCAGCGTAAATATGGGGCAGCGCCAAAATTAAGATCAGGGAAAACCTGGTCTTAAACAAGCGCAACGTTTTTGCTGTTTCTATATGTGTGTTTCGTTGTGCAGCACACATAAAAACAGCAAAAGGCCATTGCTTGTTTATGTGCAGGAAGGTAACCCTTCCTGCACATAAACAATCAATAAAAAAATGACATTTTGCAACTTCTATGTGTGCTGCATTAGGCAGCACACATAGAAGTTTCAAAATGCCATTTCAGATTGGTTATGTGCAGGAAGGGGCACCTTCCTGCACATAAACAATCTTCCTCTTCAACACAGGCACCCTTGCACTATGGTGCAAGGGTGCTTGCGTTGGCGCCAGGTAGCTAAACTTAGCGCCAGCGCAGGGTTGCATTGTATCCTTGTAAATTCGGTGCAGCCCTGCATTTTGGAAGAGGTGGAGCGTGGTAGTAAGCCAAGGTGGCTAATGCCGCGCTCCGCCACTTCCTAGTAAGTATGCCCCTAAGTTGCAAGAGCGGAGTTTAAATATATGAACACGCACACAAGTCCCTTGCAATCAGGTGGTGCACTTTGCAGGTTCCTCTGGGCAAATTTGAGTCCTCTGTGCTGAGTTGGTAAACTATTGTTGGACAGGTATGTAAATAATGTAATAAGTGTTGCTTCACATACCCGAAGGGGAGGTGATCAACCAGTTGAGGCAAAAAATATATGTCAAGTCAAATAACCTTTATGTGGCAAAGTTTTGACCATAAAAGCACATTTACACAAACCACAAGTGTTAGAACTGGGGGTCTCTAGTTGGCAGAGGTAGGTACCTTTGACCAAATAGGGACCCTTGCTTCTAGTCAGGGTAAGGGGGTACACTCCTAAAATAACCCCTGCTCACCCCTTTGGTAGCTTGGCACGAGCAGGCAGGCTTATCTCAGAGGCAGTGTGTAAAGCATTTGTGAACACATACAGTAATATAGTGACAACACTACAGATGGACACCACACAGGTTGTATATTAAAAATAAGTATTTTTTATATAGACTTAACACAAGACCACAAACGACAAAAATCCACAATACTGTACTTAAAAATGGTAGAAATAGCTTAGTTCTCTTTAGATGGTAAGTGCGACACTTATTGTTCAATGTACCTTTGGATGTGTAACGCTATACAACGAAAGTGTTGCAGGGAAGGTGATGCGTCGGTTCCTTACACGCAAGAACGGTGATGCGTCGGTTCCCTACTGCTGCGCAGGGGACGGTGATGTGTCGGTTCTTCTCGGCGTGGGGAGGTGATGCGTCGGTTTCTTACTGCGCTTCCGTGGCGATGCGACCAGCAGCGCCGTGATGCGATGAAGATCCGGTGCAATGAAACAAAAGGGCGTCTGCTTCTTGATGTGACAACGATGCAGGCACGCCCGACGGCCGTGCGGCAACTCAACGATTCTTCTGAGCCGCGACAGACCCTGCGACACGCTTCTCTGGTGATGCAACGGCGTCTGCTGCAACACTCTTCTCCAGGGATGCAGGGCGCCTCGGTGATGCGATGCGACAGCGGCGGCACGCTTTCTCAGCGATGCGACGACAGCGGCTGCGACACTCTTCTCCGGTGATGCGACGGCGTCTGCTGCGACGGCAACACTCTTTTCCGGTGATGCGAGGCGCTTAGGGTGATGCGATGGTGACAGCGGCAGCACGCTTCTCCGGTGATGCGACGGCGTCTGCTGCGACGGCGACACTCTTCTCCGGTGATGCGGCGACAATGGCTGCGGCGGCGTCACGCTTCTTCGTCTTGAGTCGCGCTTCCAGCTCCCTGCGACACGCAGTCTCTCAGAAGGCCCAGCTCAACAGCAGGCACTTCAATTCCCAGCAAGGGAAGGCAGGGGAGCTGGTTGGTGAAGTCTGTTGTCCCTGAGCCTCAGCAGGAGGCAAGCTCTATCTCAAGCCCTTGGAGATCCTTTACAAGTTGAGTTGAAAAGCACAAAGTTCCTTTCTCCTTTCTTTGGCAGTCAGGCAACCACTGCAGGCCAATCCCCCAAACAGCACTCAGCTAGGGATAGTCTCCTCCTCAGTTTCTCTGGTTCCTCTCCTCAGCAAAGGTTCTTCTTGTTTCCCAAAGTGATCTAAAGTTCTGGGGTTTGGGTCCCCTCTTTTATACTCATTTTCCCTTTGTTCTCTGAAGGCAGAGTGGCCTTTGCCTAGTCCAAACCAGTTCTGGTCAGTTCCTGGAGCACTTTGTTGACAAGACTCCTTCTTTCCTTTCACAGTGTAGGCCAGGGACATCAGACGCACCACAGGAGGTGGAGCCAGCATTGTGGAGGGAAGGCACAGCCCTATTCAGGTCCCAGGTGCAACTCCTCCCACCACTCTACATGGAGATCTTTCTATTCAGCCTTGTGCTGACTCACCCTGTCTCCTGGAATCCCCCAGCCCCTGTCACTCACAAACCAGACATGGAATACACAACCTAGCAGAGGCAGGCTTGGATAGTTAGGCAAGAAAATACCTACTTTCTAAAAGTGGTATTTTCAAACACAGAATGTTAAAACCAACTTCACTAAAAGATGTATTTTATCATTCTGAGTTCAGGCATACTAAATTCGTTTTTCTACCATGTTCCTGGGTCAGTTAGGATTATAAGATGTTATAATCAAACTGCCCATTCTGGCCTATGGGGAACAGGTAGCCTTGCAATAGTGAAAAACGAAAATGGCTGTAATTCACTATTAGGACATGCCACACACACCAGGGCATGTCCTACCTTACACATACAATGCACCCTGCCCTAGGGCCTACCTTAGGGGTGACTAATATGCAGGAAAGGGAAGGTTTGTGGACTGGTAAGTGGGTGCACTTACCAAATCGACATGGCAGTCACAGACTGCACACAGGCTCTGCAATGGCAGACCTGAGACACACTTTTACAGGCTGCTTCTGTGGGTGGCACAACCAGTGCTGCAAGCCCACCAGCAGCATTTGGTTTACAAGCCCTGGGCACACTCAGTGCACTGTACTAGGGTCTGGCTGAGGGCCCAATATGCTGTATTTCATTATGCCTCCTGAGCCTGTCTCATGTCCCACGGGCAGGGATCCCAAATTCAGTTTTCTTCAATGACCCCAGGCCGATAGGCCCGATTACTGCTTTTTTTAAATTCCCCCGAGGACCCACTGCGTGCCCCACATGCAGAAGGCCCAAATTCTGCATTCTTTTTTTAATGCTTCCCAGGGCCTACTGCATACACCACAGGTGGCAGGCACAAATTCAGTTTTTTTCTAATACACCGCTCTCCCCCAGGGCAATCTCTTTTATTTAATTGCCACCAGGGCCTGACATATACACCACAGGTTCCCAAATTCTGCTATTCTGATAAGGCCCTCAAGGGCCTGCCACACGCCCCATTGGTGGCAACCCTGAATTTTGCTATTTATTTAAATAGCCCTCAGGGCTCGCCACATGCCCCATTGGCAGGGGGCTCTAATTCCTTTTTTTCAATTGCCCTTAGAGCCAGCTGAATTTCCCCCCCCCCGTTATTATGGCTTCCCTTATGCCCACCAGGCAGTAGCCCAAATGTAATTTATTTTCATTGCTCCCCCAAGGGGCCCTAGCCTCCAGGTCCCCTGCATCCCTTCCTTCAGCAGTCCACCCATCACCGAGCTGCCCCATTTTCAGCTGGGGGTAAGGAGGTCTGCTAATGAAAGGCCCTGCAGAGCAGAGACTGGGCAGGGAAGAAAGAGAAATTGCAACCCTTACGAGCCGGTTCACGACAAAGCTTACCTATTGCCAGGTGTCCCGGTCTGAGCAGCAGTGGTCTTCTCTCTTCCTTCTTCTCTCCAGTGTCAGCTCGTCCGTTATGGCAGAGGAGCATGCCCCCCCACCCGCTGAAAGCCAGCAGAAGCAGGGACATAAATAAAATGATAATAAAAGTTTTTATTATCATTTTATTATGCGTCCTGCAGGCTGCCTGCCAGCTGAGCCATGGAGGGGCGGGGACAGCCACAGTGACACTGCAGCTGCAGCACCAGGGAGGAGGGGTAGGGGTGGGCACTGCTAAATGTGCATGATGGTTTGGCCGGCCCCCGAGGGCCGGCCAAACCGTCATGCTCACTTAGCCTTTCTCCACCTAGCTGTGTTGTACAGCTGGGTGGAGAAACCAACACAGGCTCCCAGTCTATGTCTGAGCGCCAAACAGAGGTGCTCAGACCAATCCCAGCGCTGCTCACATGCTGGGAATAGCATTTCCAGCATGTGAGCTGCGCTGGGATTGGGAGTTTGGAGCCTGCGCAGTGTGCACTAGGTTCCTGACAAAAACGTGAGGATCAGGAGGAAGGCGGCGGCCGTCGGAGCAGGTAAGTGCAATTTTATTTATTTATTAATTGTCTTTTTTTGTGTTCCCCTCCCCACCATTTCACAGCAAGCGCGGCTGCTCCTGCTTCTCTCTCCTCTGCAGTTAGATCTCCAACAGCGAAAGGCAGTTCTAGGGTAATGTGACGCAACAGCAGGCAAGTGAGTTATAAATAAACAGCTGCTGACCCTCTGTTTATTTGGCTCAGCGGTCAGCACTGGGTCAATAAAAAGAGGGAGTAATATTCTTTGAATTTCGCTGGCACTTTTGTAAAAAAAACACTGGCTTTTAACAAAACTGCCAATTTAGCAATATTTTTTGCAAATCACTAAATCAGGAATTCCTTGATGGTCTGACTATAGCTTGGTTCACTCTATTGATTCACTCTATTGTTCTCTATGAAGTATAGGATATTATAAATTTCTATTCCAATTAAACTGTCTGACCACCACTGTTGTGAAGCAAATTACCTTCTTGTTTTTTGCAGCCAAATAAGATATTGTGCATCATTACCTGTGAAACTCCATTAATCTCTACAAAATAAGGTACCTCAATAACATTGCATTAAATCCTCTTTCTGTGAAAGCCGATATTAATTTTAAGTGCCTCATAGTGATCTATGATTGCCACAAATGTTAATTTAATACCATTTACAGCCTTTACAACTCTGGCTTAGACCCCTCCTACAAGGAAATTTTAGTCATCTTCTCAAGCAGAACTTGAGGCCCCCGCGATTTCCATGGGGCCGGACTAAATTTAGTCAAATATTTACTACACCTTTCACAGAAGGCTGAAAGGCATACCGTAAGTAGGCGGTATGGTATATGCGTGACTCAGAGACGGGTGCACCTTAGCGCGTGCATACCCCTAGTGTCACATTCGTGGTTCTGAAGAAAGCCTCGCAGTGTCTTTGGAAGGCAGGCTGAAACATGTAGACCGTGTCTTTTCTCACTAATTTCATTGTTTAGATGCCCTAGGTCAATTTAACCTACTCAGGCGTCCCATTCTGTTTTTAAACCTTGTCTTATTGCTCCATTATATAAATTTTAGGGAACAATAAAGACAATTTTATTCACCTTTTTTCCCTTCACGCACTTGCACCTTGTCACCAAAAAAAACCCGCTCCGCTGTAATCAGGCGTCGAAGCACACCCGAGTGGCATTCGGCTGCTCGGGTGGGAACCCGATGATGAAGCATGTCACCAACTAGGTTGGTGAGTGAGGGTTCTTTTTAGAAAAAGGAATATTCTTTTCCTTTTTTGCCTCTCTCCTTTTTTCATCTCTTGTATTTCCTCTAGTTTTGATTTTGGGATAACTCCCTTTTGTGATTAATTGTATACCTCTCAGGGGACTGGGAGTATTCCCCTTGATAAAAACCCTTTCTCTCTCCTTGTTAATATTGTTTTCTATCGCCAAATATGGAAATCTTTTAACATAGTGTCATTTTCTCTAAATTGTAGACAGACTTTTAGTCCCACAGTTTCGTTACAGTCAAACTAAATGGCTGCCCTACCCCATACGAAGACTCCCTTGACCTTTGTCTTTCGTCTCACTGCCTCTTTGTTGTATCATAATGGGTGGGACTTTTTCGTAATGACTCAACATACTTATGTCCTTTGAGCTCTGTCTATCTAGAGCGTTAATTCAAAAATCGTATTTATTCAAACTACAAAAGAGATGACTTAGTCTCAATCCTTTTCTAAACTCACAATGGTATAATGTGAATTGGACTTCCACTGATCATCACACGTACTTCCATTTCCTTTGACTGTGGTGTAGCGTAAACTAAGACTCTGGGTTAACTCTATACGTTTTGCTTTCACACCCAGGGATGCCTGAACTTAGTTTAGTAAGTCAGTGCTTGCATTTAAAAAAACAGGTTATTGTAGTCCCACAGAACCCCACTCAATACATAGTTGATGTGGTGTCCATGCTTTCTGGGTTACTTACAGTCCCTAAAATGGGATCAGGGATGCAGTGGTAATTCAAACCCAATTCCGTGCTTTATAATATCACACACAACACTGCACTAAGAGAAAGGCACTTTATATTTAAGTGTTTTATTTGAACAATCTCATCATATTGCTAAGCACATGTAAAATAATCACACAGAACATTAGTAAAACAGCACTTATGCATGTTGCTGACAACGTAAATAGTATAAACATTTCTACCATAGTGGAAATATCATCTACCAAGCTAACACCCTAAACCCTATTTCTATTGTATTGTAGTGTATTGTAATTGTATTGTAACTGGAATTTCTAAAGTGCGACTATCACTCCAAAGGAGTATCTTGGTGCTGTGCAGAAATAGATGGAGAAGGTACAGGGTAGTCCGAGTTGCCTCGGGGAGACTGAAGGTGTTAAATAAGAGAGAAGCATAGAGAGTCAGGGGCTCCGAAAATCCAAGTTTTTAGGGATTTCCTGAACCAAGCTTCAGATTGTATGTGGAGTGAATTCCATACTTTTGCCCCTAGGACGGTTACTGATCTCCCTCCTCTAGTTTTAAGTTTGAAACAGGCAGGTTTTAAGAGATTAGCTGAGGTAGATCTAAGGGTACGTGTGGTGATATGGGGCGAGAATCTAGAACTTAGGGCCAGTGACCCTGAAAGCTCTAAAGGTGACAACGAGTATCTTAAATAACACTCTTTTGTGTATGGGTAACCAATGCAACACTTTTAAAGCTGCGGATGCTGAGGAGCGACGTGGCAGCTTGAGTACCAGGCGGGCTGCTGAGTGTTGAACGTCTGAAGTTTTTTTAGGATAGTTTTGTTGGTACCTGCATAGAGGCTATTGCAGTAGTCAAGCCTAGAAGTTATTAGGGCTGCTGTGACAGTTTTTCAATTTACAAAACAACAAAAATGCCAGTGCTGATCACTATTTGTCTAATCACTCGTCCCAATCACACGTGCCACTCATAGTGATTGGAAAAAATAAATTAATTTTTGGTTTTTAATTAAATAGAATTTTTAATTTCCAAATTACAATCAGTTCATGTTATTAATTCAATGAACATAATCGTCGGACCACATGAAAACATACAAATATATAACAAATTGGTTTTTCAGTTACATTGCACATTAAAAAACATTTAAAGACAATAGAAAAAGCTCAAGTTCCAAAGAACAGATAAAGAAAGAATATAACGAAGAACTTAAAACAAACAAAGAAAAAATAGAAAGAAAGCCCAGGGTAGGGTTAAGACATATTGATTCTATTTTGATTTTTTCAAAGCAACGCAGCCCATGGCAAAGGCAACCAAACAGTCTTATATTCAGGTCTTCAACTGACAATTTTCTTTTACATTACAGGGTACTTATCCCCTCAAGACCTGATACTCTCACTTTTAAACCCCACTTGTTTGGTCAAAAAATAGAAGGTCTACGCGTTTCAAACCCTACAATTGTTTAAAGGGTTCTCCTCAGGACCTGGAACATGGAGCTAGAAATAAAAAAGAAGGAGAAAGTGTACGTGTTACCATTTACTCTCAGCTCTCATCTAGCGCTTCAGCTTAAAAAGCACCTTAATCGTTTCAATAGATATTTACCTCATTTCAACTTCATGACAACACCATCAGTGCCTCACCACGTCTGTGGAAATTCTCACTGTTAAATAGACCAACAATGGTTTTAATTAACAGGCAGAGCGCACTTACTCTACACCAGGCTAAAGAATTGTTCATCAAAAAACCAGCTACTCACATAAAGGTCCGCGTTTGAGACTCATAAAAGACTGGCGGCTGGATGTGGATGCATTAAAGCGGTAAAGAATTTATCATGGTAATTTGCTGCAAGGCAAGAATCAGGAGCTTAGTATTTTAAGTAAACAATCGTTTTCTTCAGGCAAATTTCTATACGGGGCTGTTGCAACCCTCATGCAATATACTGTGTGCTGTCCCTAGATTCTAACCGTTTTTCGGGATCTGCGGGGTTGCGTGTCCGTCGACCTGACGTTGACGAGAGGAAACTTCAAGACCTTGATTGAAAAAGCACACGCGCTTGTGTTACACAGTATCCAAAAGCATTTCAGACGTGCTCGCTGCTTTAAGCAAAGCTTCTATTTGAATTCATACCTCATCTTGACGTTCTTTCAGCAACTGTCCACATCACAGCCAGCAGTTGTATCTGGGTTCCGAACGCATTTAAATGACGTTGACGGATCGCGCGTCATGTGACCGTGTTCTTTTCTTTTTTTGATTGGGAGCAACTTTAGTCCTTATGTCCCTGACAACAAGTAATGACACTCAATTTTATGAACCGAGGCCAGTCTCCGCGTCTTTGGACATGACGTGTTTTGGTGTTAAAAATGAGGGATGTTACCAGGTCATGCGAAACGTGGCCAATATCAATCAGAGATACCTCACCTTGTCAGGCGCACACAAATATGTTAAACAGTGTAATGAACAGTGGATCACACCGGGTGATTTAAAGATTGTAAATCTCAGATATTTCATTTAATCCGTCTATAGCTGTATTATATTTCACTATCAACATTGCTTCTCTCTGTAGTAGTACCCTTTCCACATCACCATCTCGTGGATTTCTTTCAATTTTGGATAAAATAGTCCATTTCAAATCGCTCACTTTATGATTGTTCATTGTCCAATGGTGTACCAATGGCGCATTTACAGTTTGTTTACGAATTCTGGACATATGTTGGATCATACGTTGCCGCACCTCCTGATTTGTTTTCCCAATGTACAATTTTGGGCATGGACACATAATGCCATACACCACATTTTTTGTTTTGCAGTTGGTGAAGACTTTGTGTTTCCAATTGATGTTATTAAAAGAAAAGAGAGAACCTTCAACAGTTTGAGGGCAGCATACACATGTCCCGCATTTATGATGACCAGTCACGGGCGGGAGGGTCAATTGCGTTCTCAGTGTACTTTTGTTTATTGGTTTCTGAACTGCTGCACGAATAATCGAGTTCCCAATACTTTTTTGGTTAATCACTTTTTTGAGAAAGTTGGTGCGTGAACAAAATGTTGTCACACATACCAATCGTTCAATGGGATCTTTCTTGTTTTTTTGTAGCAAAGCTTCAATCAATCAATCAATCACGGCATTTATAGAGCGCGCTACTCACCCGGGAGAGTCTCAAGGCGCTGGGGGAGGGGGTAAGTTACTGCTCGAACAGCCAGGTCTTGAGCTGCTTCCTGAAGGAGAGATGGTCCTGGGTTCGCCGAAGGTGAGTTGGGAGGAGTTCCAGGTCTTGGCTGCCAGGTAGGAGAAGGATCTTCCTCCGGCGGTGGTTCTGCGGATGCGTGGTACGGTGGCGAGGGCGTGGCTGGTTGATCGTAGCTGGCGGGTGGGCGTGTAGAAGGTCATGCGGTTGTTGAGGTACTTTGGGCCCAGGTCGTGGAGGGCCTTGTGTGCGTGGGTGAGGAGTCTGAACGTGATTCTCTTGCTGACGGGGAGCCAGTGCAGGTCTTTCAGGTGTCCGGTGATGTGGCTGTGTCGGGGGATGTCCAGGATGAGTCGTGCGGAGGCGTTCTGGATGCGCTGGAGTCTTTTTGAAGTTTGGCTGTGGTTCCGGCGTAGAGGGTGTTCCCATAGTCCAGTCGGCTGGTGACGAGTGCCTGGGTGACGGTCTTCCTGGTTTCAGTGGGGATCCATTTGAAGATCTTGCGGAGCATGCGCAGGGTGTTGAAGCACGAGGATGAGACGGCGTTGACTTGTCTGGTCATCGACAGGGAGGAGTCCAGGATGAAGCCCAGGTTGCGTGCGTGGTCCGTTGGCTTGGGCGCGGTGCCCAGGGCCGGGGGCCACCAGGAGTCGTCCCAGGCGGAGGGTGATGAGCCCAGGATGAGGACTTCCGTCTTGTCTGAGTTTAGTTTAAGGCGGCTGTTCCTCATCCAGTCGGCGACGTCTCTCATCCCGTCGTGTAGGTTTGCTCTGGCGGTGGTGGGGTCGTTGGTGAGGGAGAGGATCAGCTGGGTGTCGTCGGCGTAGGAGATGATGTTGAGGTTGTGTTGGCGTGCGATGGCTGCGAGGGGCTCATGTAGACGTTGAAGAGCGTTGGACTGAGTGAAGATCCTTGTGGAACGCCGCAGATGACTTCAGTGGCCTCGGATCTGAACGGGGGAGGCGGACTCTCTGGGTTCTTCCGGCGAGGAACGAGATGACCCATTCCAGTGCTTTCTCTCGGATTCCGATGTTGCTGAGGCGCTTCACTAGGGTGCGGTGGCAGACGGTGTCGAACGCCGCGGGAGAGGTCCAAGAGGATGAGGGCTGCTGTTTCCCGTTGTCGGTTAGGGTTCTGATGTCGTCGGTGGCTGCGATGAGGGCGGTCTCGGTGCTGTGGTTGGCCCGAAACCCGGACTGCGAGGGGTCGAGGGATCCATTCGTCTCGAGGAAGGCGGCAAGCTGTCCGTTGACGGTCTTCTCGATGACTTTGGCCGGAAACGGAAGGAGCGAGATGGGACGGTAGTTCTTGAGGTCGGTGGGGTCCGCCGTTGGTTTCTTCAGGAGGGCGGTAAGCTCGGCGTGCTTCCAGCTCTCCGGGAAGGTGGCAGTGTGGAAGGAGGAGTTGATGATGTCCCGGAGATGGGGTGCGATGGTGGCGTCGGCTTTGTTGAAGACGTGGTGTGGGCAGGGGTCGGTTGGTGATCCCTCTGAGTCCACCAT
Source organism: Calotriton arnoldi (assembly GCA_963921515.1). Taxonomy (NCBI): domain Eukaryota; kingdom Metazoa; phylum Chordata; class Amphibia; order Caudata; family Salamandridae; genus Calotriton; species Calotriton arnoldi. The sequence continues at coordinate 39,113 of CAWUFW010009744.1, read as the reverse complement.
GCACGTTTCATGGCATTTTTAAGAAGTTTTCTTGGGTAGCCACGAGTCTTTAGTTTATCCACGAGGTTATTTGCATGAAGCATATATTCATCTTTTGTCGAGCAGTTACGCCTCACCCTTAAAAACTGCCTGACAGGGAGATTGTCCCGCAAGCTGCGTGGGTGGTGGCTTGTATAGTGGAGGGCTTTATTTCTATCAGTAGATTTCGTGTATAGTGAAGTGATAAGCGTTCCATGGGAGCTGTAAATCTCAACGTCCAGGAATGTCATGGTATTTGGACTTGAGTTCAGGGAGAATTTAATATCTGGGGAACGTTCATTCAACCATGTATGAAAATCTTGAAGTTCATTCGACGTCCCACACCAGATTAAGAAGATGTCATCAATATAGCGGACATAGTTAGAAATTCGCTCAAAAAATTGATTATTATTGTAGACAAATCGCTCTTCAAATTTTGCCATAAAAAGAACAGCCAATTCTGGCGCGAAGGGACAGCCCATGGCGGTCCCTTTCGTCTGGAGGTAGTAGTTGCCATCAAATTTGAAATAATGTTTTCTTACTGCAAAACTGGCCAGTTGTAGTATACATTCACTTGGGACTCTTACTGGTTTTGCTCTACTTTCAAGATAGATTTCGATGGCATTCAATCCCTCATCCTGCGGTATCTGGGTGTACAATGACACCACGTCTAGAGTCACCAATAATTGAGTCTCTGGTGAGAATTCCACTGTTTCTATTTTATTCAGAAAGTCCGTTGTATCCTGCAAGTAGGACGGAACAGGTACGCGGGTCCAGTGGCCCTGAAAGCTCTAAAGGTGACGACGAGTATCTTAAATAACACTCTTTTGTGTATGGGTAACCAATGCAACACTTTTAAAGCTGCGGATGCTGAGGAGCGACATGGCAGCTTGAGTACCAGGCGGGCTGCTGAGTGTTGAACGTCTGAAGTTTTTTAGGATAGTTTTGTTGGTACCTGCATAGAGGCTATTGCAGTAGTCAAGCCTAGAAGTTATTGGGGCTGCTGTGACAGTTTTTCTTGCGGTGGCTGGGAGAAGGTCAAAAAAAGTTTCAGGGATTTAATCAGTTGAAAACACTTCCCTGCCACTGATAGTACTTGCGGACTGAAGGATAGGGTAGAATCAAATTTTACCCCAAGATTGTTTACTACCTCCACCGTATTAGGTGGCGGAGGGGTATTTAGTGGCCACCAGCGACTGGGGGTGAAAGTGTTGGCTTTGCCTAGGAGCATGATTTCAGTCTTTTCCGAGCTGCACTTCAAGTGATTCTGCTTCATCCAATGAAAGACCTCTGTGAGACAATGTTGGAAGTTTACTTTAGGATTGATAGATTGTTTATCTAATGTTAGAATCAGCTGAGTGTCGTCTGCATAAGATGTAGTATCGATGTTGAATGATGACATCAGTTCTATAAGTGGGGTCATATAGATGTTAAACAGTACTGGACTCAATATAGATCCCTGCGGGACACCTATATGCAGAGGTTTCATGGCTGGCTGGTAGGGCCCGAGTGTGGTTACTTGCTGACGGCCTGTCAGAAATGATTTGAGCCAGGCCAAAGCCAGATAGGAGATGCCACATGCGTTGAGGCGATATAGCAAGATCTCATGGGAATGGTATTGAATGCAGCTGATAGGTCTAATAAAATCAGTACTGCATTTTTCCCTTCGTCCAAGGTGGATTTAAGGCTCTCCGCGGTATGTAGAAGTGCTGATTCTGTGGAGTGTAATGGCCTAAAGCCTAATTGCGTTGGAGATAGGGTGTTTGTGGTTTCTGAAAAGGTCGTGAGTTGACTGTTGACTATTCTTTCAGTAATTTTACTGAGACAAGGTAGTAAGGAAATAGGCCGGAGATTGGAAAGGGTGGTAGGGTCTGCCAGCTGTTTTTTCTGGAGGGGCTTAACTGCCACGATTTTCCAGTCTGAGGGTACCTCTGCTAGTGAAAGTGATGCATTCATTATACTATTTCTGAATGGGTTCACAGTGTCCACAATGGCGTGAAGGATTTTCAGGGGGCAGGGGTCAAAAGGGGATCCTGATTTGCAAGAGAGGATAGTTTGGCGGGATTGTTCCGTATCAATCCTTTGAAATTAATGTAGGTGGTGTGCTTTATTCTGGGTTTTAGAAGTTGGATTAGTGATGGGGGGAGGTATATCCTTAAAATCGGCATGAATGTTTTGAATTTTCTGTTCAAAGAAATCCGCTATTTGATTACAGAGAGATTGTGAGCGAGGGATTTCCCATTCAAGTGCTTTGGGATGCGTGAAAGATTTCACTATCTTAAAAATAGTTTTTTGGTTAGAGTCAGCTGAGGCAAGTACTTTGGAATAATATACTTTCTTTTCTAGTCTGATTAGGCGATGATAAGTTTTTAAGATTAGTTTAAACTGCAAAATATCTTCTGATTTATAGTTTGTTCGCCATCGGCGCTCGAGCTGTCTACATTGGAGATGCTGATCTATCAATTTTTGTGTGAACCAAGGGGAGGAGGTTTTGTGATGGGGTTTTTTCCTTTTTAAGTTGACTGGGGGAGCTAGAGTGTTACAGAGTAGGGACATCCAAGAGGTAAAATGTTGTGAGTCCCTTCTATGCTCTATAGTATCAGATAATGGAGTAGCTTAACTTGTGTCTAGAGTTTCTTAGGAGGAATCAGCACACTGCATACCTGTTTGCAGCATGAAGCTATAGTTATCAGTAGCAGGGAGAGAGTGTTCCCTGGAAGGGAAAACAAATCATCAGCTGGGTTCAGTTCCTCTTCTCTTGGACTTGACTCAGCATCAGCTCTCCGCGTAAGACACGACTGCAGTCGGGCAGTCTCTGTCAGGATCTTCAGGCAGTGTCTTGTACAATAATCTGGGGCGAAGGACCTCTCTATCTACATTTCCACTTGCTGAGCCTTTTATACTGTTGATCACTGATCTTATCTGATATGGGTAATTTTTGAGGAATTTCTGGCATAACTTGTGTGCATCAATATGCTAGTCTTAGACTCATTAGTATAAACAGATATGGTAAATATATCTCAATTCAGACTACATTGTTTATGTTATTGCTTCTAGCCAACCTTTAAATACAGATAAAAAGACCCTTGTCCCAGACTGATGTCGCATTGTGGGGCCGATTCCGATTCGGGCCGGAAATCTCCCCGACCGAGCCGGACCCGGAGAGATTTCCGACCGAATCGGACCCGTGCAGTCCGACCGAACGAGTACGATGCGCACGTATGCCATCGGACTCGAGTCGGTCGGACTCCCATTGAAGTCAATGGGAGCCTGTCGTACAACGCGTACGCGGGCTCCCATTGACTCAATGGGTGCGATGCGGACAAGTGCGCCCCTACAGCGTGTACGCGGCGAGCGATTCGCGCCGTACACGCACAGGTAGGGGACCCATGGGTCCCCCCTGTGTGCGACTCGCGCGCGGCTACGCGTACAGGGGGTCCGACACGGACCCCAAAGTACGGCTCCGACAGCTCTTTCGAGCCGGAGTGCGCGGCTCGGTCGGACTGCTCACGGCGCGCATCGTACTTACCCGGCCGGGGAACGTCTCCATTGCGCGGTGCGAGTCGTGTCCGTGCGTGTCGGTCGGTGCGGTTCGACCCGGGATCGAGTCGGTCGGGACGCCCGGACGAGTCGGAGCCCTACCGGCCGAGATCGGAATCGGCCCCTTAGTGTTGCTTTGGGTGTCTTGTCAATGTCAGGGTCTGAATGGCTTGACACCTTCAAAGGCTTTTGGAAAGATAAGGACAGACAGCATCTACGTCAAAGGTAGACATGCCGATGACCAGGCAGAAAATGGAGTCTCAGCATGCTTAAAATGGAGTCTGACCTAGGATCGTTACAGTAGTGGGAGAGAGGCTAGTCAGTTTTTCATAGTCATTTGATGGAAATTTGATTTAACCCTTTAGTGGATTCAATAAACATTTGAGCAAACATCACTTGCAGTTTTCTGATGAATTCTTCATAATTACTTGCTGGAATATTACCAGCCTGTATGATTGATATTGCCCATACCTTTTTTATCTGTACAAATTAGAGATGTAAAATGTAAATTCAGGAAAACAAAAGTAGGGTGTGCTAGAAATACAACAGGCGCCAGGTTTGAAAGTTACCAAACTAGCAAACTACAGAGTCAGGAAAAAATGTTCTGTTAATTAAACTAATGTCATCTCTGAAACTTGCTTTTCTGAAATTTGCATTTTTCTAAAAGTGTCTTACTAACCTATTAAGCTATTGTTACAACCACATTCACTTTATTTAAAACCTTTACTACACCAACGTTGTTAAAATTTCAATGACTATTTATCTTATTCAGAGTTACTTTCATCTGAGAAACAATCTTAGCCTACGTCGCCTAAGATGAGTAATTTTATAAAATCCTTGTTATATCACACACGTCTGAAAATCTCTTTGGCAAGCAAAAACTGGCTTAAGGTCCTGCCCAGTGGGTCTTGTGTTGGGGGTCAGACCCTTACCTATAGGGGCATCTTCTTGAAGCATCACATAAAAACATGCAATTGCTAATGTAAATATTGGCGACACAAAAACAACACAAATCATGTGATGTAACATTATGTTGATGCTACTTGTAAAGAGCATCATCCTCCTACTAGTGGCTTCTTGGTGCTGATGACAGGTCCCCAGTAGAACACATAGGAGATCATATTATATGATGCAAAACAAATACTTTTAGGTTTAGCTTGAAAGCTCAGCTGTCTGCAAGACATATTTATACCGTTCATTAAAATATACATAGAATGGGCTTTGGTTCTACCCTGAGCAGTACTACTGTCTCACCTCAAGGTACTGGCTGTTTTGGTATTTCATTATGCCTTCCAGGTTGTTCTTCTAAGAGAAAGAATTTGGGACTAGTTTACATCTGCAAAGTACACTCAGTCACCACTCTGGTTGTCACTTTCAGTTCTTTACCTCCTAGATGCTTTCTATACAAAAAGTAATCCTTGCTTGCAACTTTTTTCTAGGGGCGGGCGGAACTCGCGGAGTTTCACTCTGCAGAATTCCGCAGAGTTACATAAAAACTCTTCGGAATTCCACCCACCCCTAAAAATGGCTGGAAACAACAGTTAAAATGTACATGCTGTGAAAAATCACCTCAAAACTACGCCTAAACATGCTGTTCAATACCCAATGCCAAGGGGCGAAATACCTTCACAAAAATATAAGTGGCGGAAGTCATAAAGGTATATTTGCAGATGACTAAATACAAATAAACGTGCAGTAGAGAAGGCAAACCCATGCCCATAAACACCATTGCCATGCGAGGACACGGAGACTGTCTGGGAGCTCTTATAAGTGGTTGAACTGAATTGCTAGCTTAGTGTGTGCAAGAGGCATGGGCGGAGGTGGGGGAATTTGACATAGCTTCAAGTTACTCAAAATTCATGTACAGTGGTGCGAGCACACATGCTCAAACAAGATCAAACACACACACTGAAAAAATGCAAGGGACGTGCGATCACATACAAAGGGCCAACATGCCCACAAAGGATTTCAAAGTATTTGAGGGAAGATGGAATTACATACCATTCCTCAGTGATGTGTGGACTTTGTCTCTGCCTTAACACCTCAGACCATCAGCTCATGGTAGCTTTCACCCTCAGAGGACCAGCGCAGCCTCTTCCTCTTATCATAACCTGGCCACACCACGCTCCCATCACCGTTCCCAACTCTTTTGCAACCAGAACAACATTTGATAAGAGACTTCACAGAACCCCAGCCCACCATAATAATATACGTCCACAATGGACCGGCTATCACCCGCCCCCCTCCACCCCCTCCCCACCTCCGGCACATAGAGGCTACCACCTCAGAGCCCCCACTGGCCACAGGTCACCCAACAACCAACACCCACTCCTGCAATGCTCATTGGCACAGAGCATCACATCAAACCCCTTCTGTGGTCCACAGACCATCACAATCTCAAACTACACCCTCCTCAATATTGAATATTTCTCAGGTCCACTGCCTGACAGCCAGGTAGCTACTGAGCCCCTCACCCCTCTCACCATGCTGCAGTCTTCGCTGAGCCTGGTCCCTGCAATACCTGATCCCTTGAAGGCTAGTGTATGCACTGCCGGGCCTGTCCTTGTTCTAAGAAACCAGGCCTCTTTTCCCAGTCTTCCCTTCCTAGTCCTGTGGCGGTCACACTCTGTGCTCCCGCTCGCGCCAAATGCTCAGTACATAGACAGAGACGACAGACAGTGGTGTAGGCGGTAAGTAACAGAGAAGACGGACTAAGCTTCTAGTCAAGTTTGGGTCCTTGGCAGATAAGAAGGAATAAGTGCTAAGTCTTAGAGAGAACAGCACCTGCGCCCTAGTCACATACAGATCATTGAGAGAGAACGGACCTCAAGATCGTGATAAAAAAATAGAACACAAGTGCTATTTTGAAAGAATTGTGGTAGTGCTGATTAATTCCACAAGTGGAGTGGCAGAATATATTAGTAATTCAAATGACTAAATTGCTCCAATTCCGCCAGCGGAATAAAAAATTTCCGCCCAGCCTAAAACCGTGTAGAGCATATTAGTGTTCAAGTTGCACCCATCAGTACCTTAGATTTGGCTTTGCAGAGTAGTACTTTTGAAGCCAGTGATAGGATTTGGCCCCTGCACAGTGATTTTTGTAAGGATGAATTGAAGTTCGAGTTCAGAGCACCTACATTTTACGCTGCTGGGAATGCCACACTCAAGGGAAAAGCCAACCATCCAAAATTGTCTGAGTTCAACCGAAGTTCAACCGAACTGAAAACACATTTTGTGGCATCATCTTGCGGCTCCTATGCAAAGGTCTATTTGTGATGGGTTAGCTTTAGGTACCCTCGACAAACATGCTGCATGTCCTCTGGGTACATCTGTGTCACTGACATGGAAAATGCAACTTATGAAGGGGGAGATCTTGAAAAGTCATCAACCATCTGAGTGCTTGAAGCCAATCTTAATTATCCATTCTACTGCACTGGTGGTCTTTCCCTAAGTAAAAGAACATCTCAAATCAAACCTTCACTGATACCTAGTCTCTCCTGGAAGACTTTAGTAAAGTGCCCAATACGCTTCCTAAGTCATACTTTCGGAACTAACCCTCACTTACCTACCCTTCTCTCTTCGGATTTAAACAGTGCAAATGGTAGGACTGGTCCTGTTATTATACCATAACTGTTGTGAAACAGTTTATCACATTTTTATAAAAAGTAATCCGACAGTTAGGTCTACATTAAAAAAATTCCTGACATAAATGATATGTTAACAATTAACCCTTGCACTTGGTTCAGGAAAAATGTCCTCTCTAAATTGGAGTAACAAACAATCTTTGGTCAAAATTAAAAGATTTTAGGCCTGATTTAGATCTTGGCAGGCACCCAGTTGTCCCTCTGTAGCGGAGTTTACTCCATCGAGCTGACAGATTCCCACTCGCCGTATTTAGATGTGGGCTGGCTGATCCACCATCGGCGCTAACAGATTGTTTTCTGTCGCGTAAGCGCCTCACCTCCTTCAACGCAGTAGACTCCTCTTCTGGCTAACAGTGCTCCGTCGCCGTCAGGGCGGCAAGTTTGCGCTGAGCCTATTTAGATTTCACAGTTATGCTGGCGTTGTTATAGTGGCGGATTCGTATCGGAGTCAGTCCATCGCGGGACACGTTCAACATTGTACTACTCCTGTGGCTTTTGGATGGATGCTAGCATTATACACACCTGATGTGTTTGTGCTCATTGTTGTCACCTGCATACCTCCAAGCGTCGCCCTGAGGCCCAGAGGACTGGTGGTGGTTCTCCAGCCCGCCTTCACCACTATATCCCTGGGAGGAGAAGGTTTTGCAGATCCTGCATCCTGAAGGCCTCACAGGAATCCCTGGTGCAGTGGAGACTGGCAAGTAATACTTTTTAATGTGTCACTAAACATACATGTAATTTTTGCTTTTTAAATAGCTGTTGCAAATGTGTTTTACCATTATTTTAACATATACCATAGCAACCTCCTCAATCACCCCAGCCTCCGAACCAGCCCAACCTTCTGCCCCAATTTAGGTCCCTGCCTCCACCCTATTCCAAATCCCACCCCAATCCCAAGCACACTCACTTTTTTGCAGGCACCCACTCCAACAGACACAAGCAGCACAATCACACACACACATAAACACAAACAAACACAAAGAAACACACAAACAACATATACACACTATTGAAACTACACCCACAACCACCACAAGCACAACACCCAAAACCACCACACCAACCACCGCGATAACACACTCATCAAAACCTACAGACTTATAAAAATGAACAAAACAACACAAACCAAAAGCAAACACACACACTCACCAGATTATCAAACACCAGCCAAAAACATAGACATCCAAACTTACACAACAAACACCAGACCCACATGCAACTGCCAAACATACAGTCACAAGCACATCACCCACTCCAGCTTCCTCTACCACCAAAAGCCACTCCTCTACCACCCCTCCCACCTTTACTCCTTTTTTTCTAACATTTTACAATTGAAATTTGTTTTTTAGTGTTAATACAGGTATGTTTATTTTAAATTAATAAGTGAAAAAATAAACACATACGCATTACACATAAGAAAAAAATTGCATGTAAGAGCAATTTAAAAATGCATGAGTCCAGAGCAAATGTAAACAGACAATTCATAAGAAAACAAGTAAAAATGTAGCTTGCCTATGATTCCAGCGATGATGGAGTTGATTTGCTTCGTGGTCAAGTAGCAGGAGCAAAGGAAAGACTTGGGCAATTGGGTTCATGACGGAAACGGAAGTGGACAACAGAAAAAAAGGTAAGTTTCTACCTTATATCCCTTCGATTTTGCCAACTCAGGGTTGGAGGTTTACCCACCACAGTCTCCTCGATGGAAAGGCACATTGTGATTGGCCCAGCGGAAATATTGGCTGGCCTTCCTCCGACAGCCGCTTTTGCCTGTGAGGCCGTAGACGTGGGAGGAAAATTGTGACAGAGACGGCAGCACTCAGACAGACTGTTCCATAGGTCTGCCAGCATCTAAATTGAGCAGGTGGACAGCCTAGTAGGCGGGCGGAGAAACCGTTGGAAAAGTGACAGCGGGACCAGGTCCCCCAAGATCTAAATCAGGCCCTGTGTTTATAAACTAATGCACCTGCAAACCTACCTATAAAATTCAAGCATACATAGTGCAGGTTGTCTTATATAATACAAATAATTGTAAATGTCATTAATCAGTATAAAACCCCTCAGCACTCCTCAATGTAAGGTGTGCAAAAGTGCCCTGTTGCCTTCACAGTTCTGAGCGTGTAAGAGAATACTTAATAGATAAATGACTATGTCTATGAAGTACATGCAGCACCTACGAGGACTGGTCCTTGGCTAGAGAAGTGGCAGTATTGTCACGGTTATAAAATTATCTTGAAGGGTGTGATACAGCCATTCTTAAAAGTGTCCTTATGAGTTTTAGATCTCGGGCGAGATTAGTGAATTGAGGAATTTTATTTCACACTTATTTTAAGCCATCCAGTAAAATCAGTGAATGAGCTTGAGTGTGAACTTTGCTCATTAGCTCATTGGGTTTTTATTTTAGTAGTTTTTTATAGCGTGAACATGACCCTTGCGGGTATCAGTGTGCTTTATAATTACACAGTAGTAGAAACAGTAATATAAAATTCACTACCAATTCAGTAACAACCAAATATCAAAGTTTCGTCACTAATACCTACGTAATATCATAGTTCAAACAACTGTAAGCACCTGGCAATGTTAGGAAGTAGGGGGAAGTGTTGGTACTGCTAGGATGAACGCACTAAGGTAGCCTGTGATAAATAGTCATGCAAGCAACTGAGGAGACTAGAATCGTGGAATCTAGGGGAGAAATGTGTTCATAAGGAGTTCTTTGATTTCTTTCTTGAAGGATATGATTGAGGGATTCGTCCTGACTTCAGGAGGTAATGTGCTCCAAATTCTTGGGGCAATCCCAGAGAAGGATTGGTTGTAGGTTTTCTTCATGTGGAATCTTTGAGGTTTCAGAAGAAGCGTGTTGGAAGTTGTGGATGCTCTGGAACCGCCAGAGAGTTTGAGCTTCTGGACGAGATATCTAGGGGTATTGTGGTGCGGGGCTTTATGCATCATGCAGGCATTTTTTAGCTGGATTCTTGCTTCATAAGGGAGCCAGTTGAGGGATTTGAGATCCGGGGTGATGTGGTTGTATTTTTTTAAGGCAGTGATAAGTCTTACCACAGAGTTGAGCGAGGTCCTTAGAGTAGCCAGTTTGGACCTGGGTAGTCCACATAGGGTTGCACTACCATAGTCCAACCTGGGAATCACTAGGGCTTGTACTGCATGCTTGAAGTCGTTGGGGTGGAGGAAAGGTTTTATTTTCTTAAAATACTCATTTGATGATTTGCTGCTTTGGTGGCAGCACTGATGTGCTTTTGGATGTTGAGAGCCTTGTCAAGAGTTATGCCCAGAGATTTTGCAGTCAATGATTTGTGGAGTGCCGTTTAGGGCTGTAAGCTGTTTCAACCATTCTTCGATGACCTGCGACTGGTTGGGTGGGGCGATTAGGAGGAGTTCAATTTTCTAGGCATTTAGTTTGAGGTGATTGGTTGCTAGCCAGTTTTGAGTTTCCTTTAGTGTTGTGTTGAGGGCACTGATGTCTTCTGGGGCGGAGACTTTAGGTATAGTTGGGTATTGTCGGCATACATGTAATAGTGGATGTTGGATGAGCTCAGAATTTCTGTTAGAGGCTCCATGAATAGGTTGAAGAGAGTGGGCGAAAGAGAGGAGCCCTGTGGGACTCCTAATGTGATCGGTGTGGTCTGCAATAGTGAGTGATTAAGCTTAACTCTTTTAGACCTGTTTTGGAAATAGGAGGAGAACCAGTTAAGGACTGTTCCTGTTAGGCCCATACCATGTTCCAAAAGGTCAAAGAGGTTTAAATGCTTGACTATATCTAATGCCAATGATAGGTCAAGGAGGACTAAGAGACAAGCTTTGTTCTGATCTAACATTTTTAGTGCATCGTCCACAATGTGTGTCATTGCTGATTCGGTGCTGTGTCCAGAGAAGATGACAGCGTGAGCCCTTAGCTCCGTCTCGACGGGACACAGATGCAGAGAAAATCCCCGTCTATCGCGCACCCCGGGCTGCCAAAGTCTTGCCAGTGGCACAAATAGGAGCAGTGGTTCTGCCACATAAAAATCTCTTCTATTTATGTCCCCCTTTCCCTGGTGGGAATTCACAACATATGTGTAAGCAGCACACAACTGATAAAACAACAACAATTGTCCTGTTATGACCTATACTTGTTTCCGATTATAATCTGGTTATGTCTTATACCTGTTTTCGATTATAGTCTATAAGGGTTATGATAGACCTCTAAAATACCATACATGTCCCTGAAAGGGAGTCTTCATTTTCTTGTAATCGCCATGTCTATTGTTCTCTTAGGCGAAGAGGGTTGGGAGGGGAAGGGTTTAATGAAAAAATTGTCTTCGTTTATAACTGTTTTCTAATTTTTTTTAGGCTTATGTTCTTATTCCACATATATTTTTTCCCTTTTCTTACTCGGTGGTCAAGGGAGTACAAGTACCCTACATACATCCAAGCCCCAATCACACCAGGGAAACTTTACACTTACACCTAGCCGCAGCTCTTCTAACGCTCAGAACTACCCGAGAACTGGGGGCCTGCACCTCGGCCTTTTAATCCGACCTTTTGTACGGGTGAACATGAGTCAGGCAACATCAGTTAAATCCCCAAAAAATGACACCTGTACTCGAACATATTAAAATTGTTTCATTGAACGTAAAGGGCCTGAATCATCCGGTCAAGAGGAAAAAAATTCTAGACTATGGGGTCGATTCCGATTCGGGCCGGAAAAAGCACCGACCGACTCGGAGCCGGAATTAATTCCGACCGACACGTACCTGTGGCGCCCGACACGCCAAGTACGATGCAAGGCGTGCAAAATCCGACCGACACGTACGGAACCCAAGCCGAACGACCGAGCCGCACGGAAAACAGCAATCCGGCCGGAAAAACACGCGAATCGAACCGACCGACACGCACCCGGAACAAAACCGACCGAAACGTACACGCGAACTCCAAACCGCAAAGTACGATGCAAGGCGCGAAAACCACGACCGAGTCGTACGGAGGACAAGCCGTACGACCGACACGCATACAAAACCGAGCCGAAGTAACACAAAACACCGCGACCGACGCGTACGCAGCATAGAAAACTGCACAAACACAGCGTGAACGAAACGAAGAAGACCGTACGAGACAACTGCAGGGTCTGACTCGGTCACAAAAACTTTTCCAACATGCACAGACACTACAAAGGAAAAATTACACAAAAAAAGGCCAAACAAGCAATTACAAAGCCAATAAATACTGTGGGGGGGGGGTGGGGACAGAGAACAAAGACACACCCACAACTCCACCCATATAAAGGACACAAATCCCAACCATGATCCTTTGCAAATGCCATTCTACTGCCAGCACCCAACAGACAGCAACCACACACCCACAGCTCATCCCTCACACAAGCCACACACCATCAGCACACCAACAAATACCTACCTCACATACACCCAGCAAAACACACACTCACACACCCTCACCTGCACACCAACACACACATCACTCACCATCACCACCCATCACCATGCCCCCAAGAAGAATCACAAGTTCCTAGATTGTGAATTGGAAGTCATGGTAGACGAGATCCTCAGGGTAGAGCCACAGCTGTTTGGCACACTGGTCCAACAGACCCCCATCTCCCAGAAAACCAAGATGTGGGAGAGGATCATCAACAGGGTGAACGCACAATCACCATGTCTGCGCACAAAGACCGACATCCAGAACAGGTGGTATGACGTGCGCAGGAGGGTACGGGACCTGCTCAAGAAAGACTACCTCCTGAGCCAATACACCGGCAGTGGCCCTCCTGCCAAGCCAGTATACCTCAGGCCCTGGGAGGAGAAGGTGCAGGCATCCTTCCGCCAGTGAGCGTATATGGACTAGAGAACATCCCAGAGCCTGGTGAGTACACAACAAATGTACACAATATTCTGCCACAATACACACACACATCACTGTCAAGGGGAGAGTCAAACCATGCACTCATAGCAATTACACAGCAACCAGAACAGAATCATCCCAAAATGTGTATGTCAGTCAGATAAACACAACACATGCCATCTCAAAGTTACATTTAACCGTGTCATCACATGTACAAACACAACTACAACTACAGCTAGGCAGTGGCACAAATAGAACTAACAAACACATCCAGACATGTAGGCACCACTACAACACCAACACACAGTGAAGACCACTGAAAGAAAGGAATTCTGTGTATGCTGGGCAAGTCAGTGTAGCCAATAGCATCATGGGAGTCGTAGTCACACATATTGCCCCCCACCACAACTGTCCCATCAACACCACCATGAACCATGCGCACATCACAGGGAGTGGAAAAGGACTCACAAGATGGCTGACACTGGCTACTGCTGTGGGGAGCACAAGGCCCTGCTGGCAACTGTGCAACTGACCAACAGCAGGACACCACTGACTGACATCCTGAGAGACAACTTCCACTCCCTGCAATGGAAGCACGTTCCATGGTGGGATATCTGGCTGGGTGGGAAGGAGGACTCGCAGCACTGACCATAGTCACAAGCACCTCCCTCACACACACCCTCAACACATACTCCACATAACCCACCTGGGAGAATGCAATGCCACACATCCTAACTCAAGATCCCACAAAGAACCTCCACCCTGGGTTATGTCGTGTGAAGCACAGGGACACTCTTGGGACTTTCAGCCAAACAACTGCCAGGACAACACTCCCAGCCATCCTGTCAGCACAGGCAGCCCACCCCACAGGGAAGCAGAGTCAAAAGGAAGGAAGGATGGGCATGCTGGGAAGGGGGTGGAGGCAATAGCATGATGGGAGTCGTAGTCACAGCTCTACATCCCCCACCACATGGCCCAGCAAGCTCACACTCACGCATGCACATCCCACAGAGAGTGGAAAGGCCCATCAAAGATGTCTGACACTGTTGCTGTGTCATGGGGATCACAAGGGCATGCTGGGAACTGCACACCAACCAACAGCAGGACACCACTGTCAGCCATCTTGCCATTGCTCTCACACCCACACACACTGAACTCCCCACAAAAGCAAGTAAGTATGGGAATGCTGGGAAGTGGGGTGGAGGCAATAGCATGATGGGAGTCATAGTCACAGACATAGCTCACCCCCACAACTGTCCCATCAACACCACCCTGAACCATGCTCACATCACAGGGAGTGGAAAACGACTGACAAGATGGCTGACACTGGCTACTGCTGTGGGGAGCACAAGGCCCTGCTGGGAACTGTGCACCAACAAACAGCAGGACACCACTGACTGACATCCTGAAAGACAACTTCCACTCCCTGCAATGGAAGCACGTTCCATGGTGGGATATCTGGCTGGGTGGGAAGGAGGACTCGCAGCACTGACCATAGTCACAAGCACCTCCCCTCACACACCCCCTCAACACATACTCCACATAACCCACCTGGGAGAATGCAATGCCACACATCCTAACTCAAGATCCCACAAAGAACCACCACCCTGGGTTATGTTGTGTGAAGCACAGGGACACTCTTGGGACTTTTAGCCAAACAACTGCCAGGACAACACTCCCAGCCATCCTGTCAGCACAGCCAGCCCACCCCACAGGGAAGCAGAGTCAAAAGGAAGGAAGCATGGGCATGCTGGGAAGGGGGGTGGAGGCAATAGCATGATGGGAGTAGTAGGCACAGATATTGCTCAGCCTCACAACTGGCCCATCAACACCACCCTGAACCATGCTCACATCACAGGGAGTGGAAAACGACTGACAAGATGGCTGACACTGGCTACTGCTGTGGGGAGCACAAGGCCCTGCTGGGAACTGTGCACCAACAAACAGCAGGACACCACTGACTGACATCCTGAAAGACAACTTCCACTCCCTGCAATGGAAGCACGTTCCATGGTGGGATATCTGGCTGGGTGGGAAGGAGGACTCGCAGCACTGACCATAGTCACAAGCACCTCCCCTCTCACACCCCCTCAACACATACTCCACATAACCCACCTGGGAGAATGCAATGCCACACTTCCTAACTCAAGATCCCACAAAGAACCACCACCCTGGGTTATGTTGTGTGAAGCACAGGGACACTCTTGGGACTTTTAGCCAAACAACTGCCAGGACAACACTCCCAGCCATCCTGTCAGCACAGCCAGCCCACCCCACAGGGAAGCAGAGTCAAAAGGAAGGAAGCATGGGCATGCTGGGAAGGGGGGTGGAGGCAATAGCATGATGGGAGTAGTAGGCACAGATATTGCTCAGCCTCACAACTGGCCCATCAACACCACTCCTGAACCATGCTCACATCACAGGGAGTGGAAAACGACTGACAAGATGGCTGACACTGGCTACTGCTGTGGGGAGCACAAGGCCCTGCTGGGAACTGTGCACCAACAAACAGCAGGACACCACTGACTGACATCCTGAAAGACAACTTCCACTCCCTGCAATGGAAGCACGTTCCATGGTGGGATATCTGGCTGGGTGGGAAGGAGGACTCGCAGCACTGACCATAGTCACAAGCACCTCCCCTCACACACCCCCTCAACACATACTCCACATAACCCACCTGGGAGAATGCAATGCCACACATCCTAACTCAAGATCCCACAAAGAACCACCACCCTGGGTTATGTTGTGTGAAGCACAGGGACACTCTTGGGACTTTTAGCCAAACAACTGCCAGGACAACACTCCCAGCCATCCTGTCAGCACAGCCAGCCCACCCCACAGGGAAGCAGAGTCAAAAGGAAGGAAGCATGGGCATGCTGGGAAGGGGGTGGAGGAAATAGCATGATGGGAGTAGTAGGCACAGATATTGCTCAGCCTCACAACTGGCCCATCAACACCACCCTGAACCATGCTCACATCACAGGGAGTGGATAAGGACTCACAAGATGGCTGACACTGGCTACTGCTGTGGGGAGCACAAGGGCATGCTGGGAACTGCACACCAACCAACAGCAGGACACCACTGTCAGCCATCTTGCCATTGCTCTCACACCCACACACACTGAACTCCCCACAAAAGCAAGTAAGTATGGGAATGCTGGGAAGTGGGGTGGAGGCAATAGCATGATGGGAGTCATAGTCACAGATATTGCTCAGCCTCACAACTGGCCCATCAACACCACCCTGAACCATGCTCACATCACAGGGAGTGGAAAACGACTCACAAGATGGCTGACACTGGCTACTGCTGTGGGGAGCACAAGGCCCTGCTGGGAACTGTGCACCAACAAACAGCAGGACACCACTGACTGACATCCTGAGAGACAACTTCCACTCCCTGCAATGGAAGCACGTTCCATGGTGGGATATCTGGCTGGGTGGGAAGGAGGACTTGCAGCACTGACCATAGTCACAAGCACCTCCCCTCACACCCCCCCTCAACACTAACTCCACAGAACCCACCTGGGAGAATGCAATGCCACACATCCTAACTCAAGATCCCACAAAGAACCACCACCCTGGGTTATGTTGTGTGAAGCACAGGGACACTCTTGGGACTTTTAGCCAAACAACTGCCAGGACAACACTCCCAGCCATCCTGTCAGCACAGCCAGCCCACCCCACAGGGAAGCAGAGTCAAAAGGAAGGAAGCATGGGCATGCTGGGAAGGGGGGTGGAGGCCAATGGATCAACACTCAGAATGTGTTTCTTAAATTCACACACACCGTATCAGATACGAGCATCCCCTTCCTTGATCTAAGGATAAGACTTACTAATGAGGGACTGAGTACGACCCTGTTTAGAAAAGATACAGACAGGAATAGTCTCCTTCTATATGGGAGTCACCATCCGATGGCTCTCAGGAATAACCTACCGTTTGGCCAGTTCCTCCGTATCAGGAGGAACTGTAGTACCTTGACTGATTATAAGACAGAGGCCCAACTCCTGCAACAGAACCTTAGGGAGAGGGGATACCCGGCACGTCAGGTCAGGAACTCTTACAAGAGGGCCATGAACAACCCACGGGAATCTTTACTCGATGGTACTATTAGAGAGCAGACTGACGTTTTAACGTGCGTCACATCGTTCACATCCCATTCCACACTAATCAAGAGGATTATTAACAAACACTGGGGAATAGTGAACACAGGAGATCTGAACCTCCCGAGACCCAGGTTTGCTTACAAACGCACACAAAATCTCAAAGACATCCTAATACACACTAGGCCCAAGGCTAAGGAACCAATGACCCAGAGGACTTTATGGGACCTCCCGCCTGTAACAGGGCACTATCCCTGTGGCACGTGTTCAGTGTGTGAACAAACTAGATCTGTTAAAGAGATCGCACTGACTGACACATTCACATGGAGGCTGAAGCGGCACACCAACTGTAACACATCTAAATGCATATACATGCTGATTTGTCCCTGTGATAAGAAATACATAGGAATGACGATGAGGGCTGTTAAGATACGCATCACTGAACACAAAAGCAATGTTAGATGCATGAAAGTAACCACCAAAATGTACACGCACTGTAAAGAGCTTAACCACTCAGCAGAATCCCTCCAGTGGGTGGTCCTTGAAGCACACCCCAAAATCACATCAAAGGCCCTTTTCAAAATAGAACAGAGATGGGTGCACCGTCTCTCTACTAATTCATATGGTCTCAATGATGACATTCCCTGGGCCGCTTTGGCTAGGAGATAGGTGCAGCTCTACTCTTCACAGGATCCTCTGGCATTATTAAGGGCCTTGACCAGTAGACTACTAGATGGGTGCATACAAGATACATGACAGCTGTAACACACTAGCTTCCCATATTGATTTTATTTATCTAATTTTCACAACTGGATGGGTGTCTACTCGAAACATGATAGTTTTAACACACGAGTTTCCCCTATTCACTTGATTTTAATTAATTCCTACTGTATGCTCACTAAGACCTGTTAGTGCACGGTTAACAGCTAGTGTATAGACCTATGACTGCATACTTTCTCCTTTTTACACTCTAAGATGGCCGCTACGTTTTCGGGCCGGTACACTCGAGATAGTGGAGACACCCATTGCACCACGTGACTACGCAGCGTGACGCCGAATCACAGCCCAACCCCTTTAGTGACGGGCCGCGGGAAGCTAGGAATGCCTTTAAATCACCACTCTAATGGGATTACGGCATGATCCGGCATTTGCGGCTCGACGCGCGGGAGGTTTATCGGCGCACGTCCAGCGTGGACAGGTGAGCGAGGGTTCCGCTTTGGGAATGACCGCAGTTTTATCCACATGGGCGTACGGACCGAGTGGGTCCACTACGGTAGGGGGCCTGGGACGTTCTGTCCTTACCAACTCCTCCTGCCGCGGCCATGTGTGTGACTCACTGCCGCTGTGGTTCCCGGGTCGCCCTTGTGGCAGATGGCAGGGAGGGCTGCCTTCCTCCCTCCTTTTGGGGTTGTAGGTAATCCAGTCCTCGATGTCTCTGACCGTTAACGCTTCATGGGAGGTGGCCGCTACATATGGCCGCAATGACAGGGGAGCGGTGGGCAGTTAATTTTTACTTCCCCCATACTTGGACACCAGTTCAGCCGTGTTCCATCACTTAATTGGACTTGTCAACCGGTGTTTAATCCTTGATTGTTTACCTTGCCTCCAAACCCTGCAGGACACCACGATATTGGTGTCTGGAGCCAATAATACCGAATGGAGTGAGTTTTACCCTCCAGCTTGGTGAGTCATCTTCTTGACCCCCCTTTTACTTTGATTTTATTTTTCACCAGTCTCTCTTTTAGCCGTGATTGTAATTCCTTTTTTCCCCCTAATCCCTTTTACTTAATCTTAGTTTGCTCACTAGATGGACAACTGTCTTGGAGAATGTTGGGGTGGTTTGGCCTGTTTACAAGATGGAAGTAATTGGTGACTACATACTGCCTTTTTGTTATTTCCTTGTGTAGGTTATCACTATGATTGGCGGGACCTTGCGCCGCACCCTTGAAGTGTGGTAGGTAGGAGTTTCCGTCCCATCACCACGTGTAGATAGTATTAATAATAGGTCCTGATGAAATGCAATGGATCAGTAGTGACCAAAATGCATGAAACATGTCGACCACACTGTGAGAGATGAGCTAGCTCCACTGGACCATAGAGCCAGAAAGCGGCCACTCTGTTTTTTAATAAGGTGGATAACCACCTTAACAATAAATAATAAATTTCCTTTGGATTATCCAACCTTTTTAAATCACCCACCCACATCACATCTACACCATATATTTTTCTAGGGCCCTCACACCCATGCACCATACGGCTGGAACAAAAGATCTCCGTGAAAGAGCCCCTTTACGGGTGCCCGTTGGGTATTGCAGCGCCGACCCGACGAGGAGCAAGTCCAGATGATGAAGCATGACACCTAGCTTGCTGGGTGTGTGAGGACTTTAGTTCCGACAAGGGGAATCCCCCCCTCATAACGTTGTCCGCCCTGGGGAACAGCATACCCTTTTTTGTAATATTGTGACTGGGCATGTATGCTGGACCCCGCTAACAAGCCCTACAGTCCCCCTTATTTGTTAGAGAAACTTGCACGGGTGACCCCCGTGGGACATTAGGTTACCATACAGTGTGAGTCACACGTATTGGTCCAATATTTTGCACGCTATACCACCCTCTATATTTGAAGTGGATAGCTGGGTTTCCTACTAGATATGGAGGATACCCCGGGACTCAGCTTCAATGAAGAAGCCATAGCTGACATTTTAAGAACAGCCCCCTCCCTTCTTGGGGTAGGGGGTGCTGTGGCCTCAGGATCACAGTCCGAAGACTGGACGTCGATCACGGCACTGAAGAGAGAATGGTTGAAAGTTACTCTGCATGGAGCTCTCATGACAGAGTATTTACGAGCGAATATAGCACCCCATGGCCTTATTGTTAACATTTTGCCCAGAATTTTTCTAGAAGATGGGCCTTTTAAAAAAGATTGGTGCCAAGTATCCTGGAAATGCACCAAAGATCTATTGGTCCTAATTATCAACACCGCCAAGAGGCTGGCGGATGCACTTCTCACCAGAATTCAGGTAGCTGAAGCTGCATTAAAATCCTCCATCCCAAAAACGGCCTTTACCTCCAAGCTAACTGAGATAAATAACGAGATCGCTGAAAACAGAGAGTACCTCCTCAAACAGAAGGTTACTAAATTACAGAAAGATGTAGCTAAGTTTGACAAGGAGAAAGTTTATCCTTACTTGAAGGATGACTACGCTGCTCCGAGGAGTAGTTACTCCTCTGATGAGAGTTCTGACAACAGCAGGAGGGGATCCTCGAACAGCGATTCGAGTACTGGTAGCGGGGGTAACTACAATCAACGCAGACCTAACTACCAGCCTTACACCAACTATAACAATGGTCCGGCCTTTCAAGGACCTGTTCCACCAATGTGGCAATACCCGATGTATCCTCAGGGCCCACCGCCATATTTCCCTATGAGTAACCCCCCTTTTTAGGCAGAGGTTGGGGCAAAGGAAGAGGGCGAAGAAGAGGAGCACAGAAGGGAGTCCAATGGCAAGGCCAAACCCCGCACTCAGTAGAGACCAGGAGTGTGACCAGGGGAAAAAGGGTCTAGTAGTTAATCTCTCTAATAGGAACTTGACCAGCATGGAAATGTCAGTCTTGGAGAAAGGCCTGGGATTTGTCCCGACCCCCCAATTTGATAAATTTAGTGAGATGTGTGAAGTACAGGAATTCTTCAGGAAAGTGCGCCTCAAGGCCTTCTTTCAGGACCGGGCCTCGCCTGAGTGCGGTGACTCTGGTCTTCGTAACCCTTCCATATTTACACCACACAATAATATGGTTCCACCTGAGATCTTGACTTTTGAGAGGGCGGTACTCAAAGAGTTATCCGGCTCCACGAGGACGAACTCATTCCACAACTTTTCTAATGATGAAAAGAATGCTGCCACTACATTGGCTACTGATACCAGCATCACCATCAAGCAGGCCGACAAGGGCGGGGCAACTGTCATTCAGTCTACTATAGACTATGACAGAGAATGTAGACGCCAGCTTGGGAATACTCGACATTATACACCCTTGGCGGTAGATCCCACACCTAGACTCGCATCAGAGATAACGATAATGGTCCTTGAGGCTGAAAACAATGGTTGGATCACAAAGAAGGAGGCGGACTTCCTTATAATAAAGGAGCCAAAGACACCGTACTTCTATACCCTCCCCAAGATCCACAAAAATACGATACCTGTCCCTGGGAGGCCGATAGTGTCAGGGATCGGGTCTTTGTTGGAACCATTATCCAGGTTTTGCGACCATTTCTTCCAGCCCGTGGTGAGAAAAATACCATTATTTGTGCAGGACACAACAGACGTACTACGCATTATCGACAACATTGATAGCCCTAACGAGGTTAACCTTCTAGTGACACTTGACGTGGAAGCGTTATACACTAACATTCCGCAACGAGCAACCCTGGATGCCATTGAGGGCAGTCTGCTGAAAGAAGAATGGGATTCACCAACTCCGGTCTCCTTTATAATGGGATGTGCCTCTTTAGCATTAACGGAAAACTTTTTTGAATATGAAACACAATTATTTCATCAATCCCAGGGTACTTCCATGGGGAGTACCTTCGCCCCTAGTGTGGCCTGCCTGTACATGGCTACTTTCGAAGAGGAAGTCATCATGAACCCAAATAACCCATATAGAAACAACCTGATACTATGGAAAAGATTCATAGATGACATCCTCATTTTTTGGAGGGAGACATGGTAACGTGTGAGGCGTTTTGCCAATGGATCAACACTCAGAATGTGTTTCTTAAATTCACACACACCGTATCAGATACGAGCATCCCCTTCCTTGATCTAAGGATAAGACTTACTAATGAGGGACTGAGTACGACCCTGTTTAGAAAAGATACAGACAGGAATAGTCTCCTTCTATATGGGAGTCACCATCCGATGGCTCTCAGGAATAACCTACCGTTTGGCCAGTTCCTCCGTATCAGGAGGAACTGTAGTACCTTGACTGATTATAAGACAGAGGCCCAACTCCTGCAACAGAACCTTAGGGAGAGGGGATACCCGGCACGTCAGGTCAGGAACTCTTACAAGAGGGCCATGAACAACCCACGGGAATCTTTACTCGATGGTACTATTAGAGAGCAGACTGACGTTTTAACGTGCGTCACATCGTTCACATCCCATTCCACACTAATCAAGAGGATTATTAACAAACACTGGGGAATAGTGAACACAGGAGATCTGAACCTCCCGAGACCCAGGTTTGCTTACAAACGCACACAAAATCTCAAAGACATCCTAATACACACTAGGCCCAAGGCTAAGGAACCAATGACCCAGAGGACTTTATGGGACCTCCCGCCTGTAACAGGGCACTATCCCTGTGGCACGTGTTCAGTGTGTGAACAAACTAGATCTGTTAAAGAGATCGCACTGACTGACACATTCACATGGAGGCTGAAGCGGCACACCAACTGTAACACATCTAAATGCATATACATGCTGATTTGTCCCTGTGATAAGAAATACATAGGAATGACGATGAGGGCTGTTAAGATACGCATCACTGAACACAAAAGCAATGTTAGATGCATGAAAGTAACCACCAAAATGTACACGCACTGTAAAGAGCTTAACCACTCAGCAGAATCCCTCCAGTGGGTGGTCCTTGAAGCACACCCCAAAATCACATCAAAGGCCCTTTTCAAAATAGAACAGAGATGGGTGCACCGTCTCTCTACTAATTCATATGGTCTCAATGATGACATTCCCTGGGCCGCTTTGGCTAGGAGATAGGTGCAGCTCTACTCTTCACAGGATCCTCTGGCATTATTAAGGGCCTTGACCAGTAGACTACTAGATGGGTGCATACAAGATACATGACAGCTGTAACACACTAGCTTCCCATATTGATTTTATTTATCTAATTTTCACAACTGGATGGGTGTCTACTCGAAACATGATAGTTTTAACACACGAGTTTCCCTATTCACTTGATTTTAATTAATTCCTACTGTATGCTCACTAAGACCTGTTAGTGCACGGTTAACAGCTAGTGTATAGACCTATGACTGCATACTTTCTCCTTTTTACACTCTAAGATGGCCGCTACGTTTTCGGGGCCGGTACACTCGAGATAGTGGAGACACCCATTGCACCACGTGACTACGCAGCGTGACGCCGAATCACAGCCCAACCCCCTTTAGTGACGGGCCGCGGGAAGCTAGGAATGCCTTTAAATCACCACTCTAATGGGATTACGGCATGATCCGGCATTTGCGGCTCGACGCGCGGGAGGTTTATCGGCGCACGTCCAGCGTGGACAGGTGAGCGAGGGTTCCGCTTTGGGAATGACCGCAGTTTTATCCACATGGGCGTACGGACCGAGTGGGTCCACTACGGTAGGGGGCCTGGGACGTTCTGTCCTTACCAATCCTCCTGCCGCGGCCATGTGTGTGACTCACTGCCGCTGTGGTTCCCGGGTCGCCCTTGTGGCAGATGGCAGGGAGGGCTGCCTTCCTCCCTCCTTTTGGGGTTGTAGGTAATCCAGTCCTCGATGTCTCTGACCGTTAACGCTTCATGGGAGGTGGCCGCTACATATGGCCGCAATGACAGGGGAGCGGTGGGCAGTTAATTTTTTACTTCCCCCCCCCCCCCATACTTGGACACCAGTTCAGCCGTGTTCCATCACTTAATTGGACTTGTCAACCGGTGTTTAATCCTTGATTGTTTACCTTGCCTCCAAACCCTGCAGGACACCACGATATTGGTGTCTGGAGCCAATAATACCGAATGGAGTGAGTTTTACCCTCCAGCTAGGTGAGTCATCTTCTTTGACCCCCCCCTTTTTACTTTGATTTTATTTTTCACCAGTCTCTCTTTTAGCCGTGATTGTAATTCCTTTTTTTCCCCCTAATCCCTTTTACTTAATCTTAGTTTGCTCACTAGATGGACAACTGTCTTGAGAATGTTGGGGTGGTTTGGCCTGTTTACAAGATGGAAGTAATTGGTGACTACATACTGCCTTTTTGTTATTTCCCTTGTGTAGGTTATCACTATGATTGGCGGGACCTTGCGCTCGCACCCTTGAAGTGTGGTAGGTAGGAGTTTCCGTCCCATCACCACGTGTAGATAGTATTAATAATAGGTCCTGATGAAATGCAATGGATCAGTAGTGACCAAAATGCATGAAACATGTCGACCACACTGTGAGAGATGAGCTAGCTCCACTGGACCATAGAGCCAGAAAGCGGCCACTCTGTTTTTTAATAAGGTGGATAACCACCTTAACAATAAATAATAAATTTCCTTTGGATTATCCAACCTTTTTTTTTAAATCACCCACCCACATCACATCTACACCATATATTTTTCTAGGGCCCTCACACCCATGCACCATACGGCTGGAACAAAAGATCTCCGTGAAAGAGCCCCTTACGGGTGCCCGTTGGGTATTGCAGCGCCGACCCGACGAGGAGCAAGTCCAGATGATGAAGCATGACACCTAGCTTGCTGGGTGTGTGAGGACTTTAGTTCCGACAAGGGGAATCCCCCCCTCATAACGTTGTCCGCCCTGGGGAACAGCATACCCTTTTTTGTAATATTGTGACTGGGCATGTATGCTGGACCCCGCTAACAAGCCCTACAGTCCCCCTTATTTGTTAGAGAGAATGCAATGCCTCACATCCTAACTCAAGATCCCACAAAGAACCACCACCCTGGGTTATGTTGTGAAAAGCACAGGGACACTCTTGGGACTATTAGCCAAACAACTGCCAGGACAACACTCCCAGCCATCCTGTCAGCACAGCCAGCCCACCCCACAGGGAAGCAGAGTCAAAAGGAAGGAAGCATGGGCATGCTGGGAAGGGGGGTGGAGGCAATAGCATGATGGGAGTAGTAGGCACAGATATTGCTCAGCCTCACAACTGGCCCATCAACACCACCCTGAACCATGCTCACATCACAGGGAGTGGATAAGGACTCACAAGATGGCTGACACTGGCTACTGCTGTGGGGAGCACAAGGGCATGCTGGGAACTGCACACCAACCAACAGCAGGACACCACTGTCAGCCATCTTGCCATTGCTCTCACACCCACACACACTGAACTCCCCACAAAAGCAAGTAAGTATGGGAATGCTGGGAAGTGGGGTGGAGGCAATAGCATGATGGGAGTCATAGTCACAGACATAGCTCACCCCCACAACTGTCCCATCACCACCACCCTGAACCATGCTCACATCACAGGGAGTGGAAAACGACTGACAAGATGGCTGACACTGGCTACTGCTGTGGGGAGCACAAGGCCCTGCTGGGAACTGTGCACCAACAAACAGCACAACACCACTGACTGACATCCTGAGAGACAACATCCACTCCCTGCAATGCAAGCACAGTCCATGGTGGGATAACTGACTGGCTGGGTGGGAAGGAGGGCCGGCTGTCAACCAAATACAACCAATGCAGACCATGTTCACACCCCAACAAATACATAGAAATGCCCAAATAATGCAGGACAATGTGCCACACCAATATCAACCCCTGACTGTGACGACTTAGGACAATGCAATGTAGAGGCCCGCACCCAGAGGCACAGTCACAACTGTCAGGTGTGTCAACCATTGATGCCTGCAGAAACATAACATACATTGTGTGTGTCTCCCAAAAACAGGTGATGATGGGGACACAGCAGCAGACGCTGAGGAGTCCCAGTCCCAGGCTCAAGAGGATGCGGAGCTCACTAGTGTCGTACAGCCTCTGCCCTCCTCGGACGAAGAAGACCAACCTGGCACATCCGGTGCAAGTCAACATGCAGCACCAGCAGGACCACCAGCTGCAGCACCAGCAGGACCACCAGCTGCACCCCCTGCACCCACCCCTCCAACGACTGTCACCACAAATACCATCCCTGCCGACATGGACAGAACAAGGAGCAACACCAGCACAGGGACCCTGGACCAACGTGGGGCCATGGACACCACCACCCCCACCACCAACCCCCAAGGGGGACCAGGGTCATCTGTGCGTGCCACTACACGCACTGCACATGTCGGCAGGGGTGGTGGGAGGGGTGGGAGACAGAGGTCACTGCTTGCAGAGGTTGCTGGTGTGCATGATGACCCACAACTGGTACGCATAGCCGATGCGTACCAGTCCAGCACCGGAGATCTCAGCCAGGTAGTGGGGCTCCTCAGAGACATGAAACAGCAGCAGGCTGCCCATCATGCCCGCTTGGACTCACACATGTCCCGCGTGGAGTCCAAGTGGGACGCACTGCAAGAGATGACGGCGGTGCACAGGGACATTTTACAATGCCTCCGCCAGATGAACAGCAACCAGTCCACACCTCCCTGTGTGCCAACAACATCTGGTGCTGAACAAACTGCAACTGCCACAGGGAGGGAGGATGACTCTGGCGGAGAGTCCCCTGCACCGCAGCAGCCTGTACTTGAGGGGCCCTCCCAAAGAAGAGGGGTCGTCCGAGGAGGGGCAAGTGAGAGGCCGATGGCCAAGCGCAACTCCCAGGAAGCCTGAACCTGTTCTGGATGTTCACCTTTGTGCACAGACTGTTCACCCTGTTGACGGCAACACAACTCCCACACATTGCATGGGGAGTACAAGTTGGACCAATGTCTCAGACAACTGTGGCCCCGATACTGGGGATTTTGTCTACCAGGACTTTCAATTCACCTAGGAACTTCTGATTGCAAGATATATGTACAGCACTACCCATCCTATGCACTATTCACACAAATGTATCACAATAAACACACTAATACACCATACTTGCCTCTGTTGTGATTCCAACGTGGGTGCTGTTATGGGGATGATGAACTGCAAAATTACACTGTGTATGCGAACTGCAACAGCAAGTACAACACAGGCATGTGAGTAAAGGCAACGTGACACATATGAGGGAGACACACCACCAGGGCTACACAACACATACACACCTAGGCCATCTGACTCATTGCCTACACTGATGTTGCCAGGGAAGACGGTGCAATGCACAGACACCACACCTATTCCCAGTTGTAGTCAAGTAGCCCACAGGTGCAGTAAGCAAATGGCAGTCAAATGTGTGACCACAGACAACGCACATCACAAAGTGAAGCACAGGTTTATTACACAGTTGCAACATGTCGTAACCACTACAGATGCAAGGTAATCCCACCTGGCAGCGGGCACACAGTCAACAACTGTAGAAGGAAGGAAGTCCATGGGTGTGGCGCACATCACCTGTAGGGACACAACAGCTACCACCCTGGAAGTACAATCACGTCGCCGGTGGACACAGTTGACCAAACGAATCTGAAAGTACCCTGTGAAGGACAGAAATGACACACAGTCAAAAGCAATGGAGAACAGGACAGAACAGCAAAACTCATGCACAATGCATGTTACAAGATACCCACCCAGAACCAAGTTAGCATGTCAACACTGTTGGGGAGTACAGACCACCTGTAAGCACACATCGCTACACACATCCAGTCAAGTAGCCCATGGACACACTCCAACAGCACCAGAGCACCACCTACACATATCATGCCAACTCACATCATTGACATGACACCTCAGGATACTCACATTCAGCTAAAGAAGTTGGTGATGAGCTGTGTGCGGACATCACCCTCATCATCATCATCATCACTGGCATCGTGGTCCAGGCCAGGATCCTCCACAGGTGGCGGATGTTGGTCATTGTCATCCTGGATGAGAGGCAACTCCTTCCGCACTGCCAGGTTGTGGAGCATGCAGCAGACGATGATAATCTTGCACACTTTCGCAGGGGCATATGGGAGGGACCCTCCGGTCTTGTCCAGGCAGCGGAAGCGGCTCTTCAGGAGACCAAATGTCCGCTCAATCACTCTCCTGGTCCGACCATGTGCCTCATTGTAGCGCATCTGGGCTGGTGTCACAGGGTTCCTGAGGGGTGTCAGCAACCACGGCATGTTGGGGTATCCCGAGTCACCTACGGACAGACAAGTGCACATTAGCTGACTTGGAAAAGTGGGCGGAATACTACAGATCAGATCACACACAATGGCACAAAGTCAGTACACACCGACAAGCCAGGCACGCTGGTTCTGCATCTGTGCCATCATCCTCGGGATGCGACTACTCCTCATCACAAAGGCATCGTGTGCTGAACCAGGGAAACGGGCACACACGTGTGTGATGGTCATATCTGCAAGACACACCACCAGTGCATTGACCGAGTGGTAGTGCTTGCGGTTCACGGTAGGCCTGCTCCTGGGCCTGTGGTGGTACCAAAGCCACATGTGTCCCATCAATGGAGCCAATGACATGCGGCATCCTCCCCAGGGCATAGAAGTCACTCTTCACGTCAGTGAGTCGTTGCAGTCTAGGGAAATAGATGTACCGGTTCAGGAATAGCAACATTGCCACCAAAACATCGCGGAGCACACGGCTCAACATGGTCTGTGACATCCCACCAGCAGTCGCCATAGTATGTTGGAAGGTACCGGTGGCAAAGAAGTGTAGGGCTGCCATCACCTTCACCTTGGGGGTCAGCGCTGTAGGATACGGCCGGCCAGGCTGCAAATGTGGGGCCAACTGCACTGCCAAATCCTCAATCAGCTGCCTGGTGAAGCGGTACCGTCGGATGCTGTCCCGTTCCACCATCGTTGCCAGGTCTGGGAATGGTCGATGGACAGCAGGAGCCCTGCAGTGCAGAGGAGAAGAAAGCAAGATTGTCAGTCAGCCCACATATGCGGCATTGAACACACTCAATATCCCAACATACATCATTATGAGGCACAACTACATGAAGTGTGCAGTTCCGTAAGGACATGTATGGTACATACATGGCCAACATCTGTCATCACGGTTCAACAAGTGGCATCAATAAGTCCCAGGTTGGCCCATTGGATATCATGAGGCCGTGTCACAGTTCCCATCTCCTGCTGCCGTGTCACAATCACCCCCACAGTGACATGTGAGGACAGATGTGCCCCAGGCATCACAGCTCAACGACAGGTACATTCCCAGGGACCCTGTATTGCCACATGGACACTGGCATTACATGGAGTATCATGTATACACCACAGCAAAACAACTATGACCCCCACAGGTAGTGGTCCCACTTGCCACTGCAGGACAGACATGGACGCCTGTGACACACACACGCACAACATCAAAGTCCATGCACACACAACGTGGATGTGGAGACTGTCTCCCATTGTGCACATGAAATCAGAGACATTGTAAACACTACATGCACACAGACTGTGGAGGACCATCACTATTGTGCCACTGGGACACCCTGGCTCAAACATACCGTCCCACATGGGACTCACGGGGTATGTGACATGACATACACATACACCACCGTGAAATGTGACCATGGCACATGCACAGATATGAACAGTTGCACATCACAGTGGTCATGTACACGTAACACCCAGGATCCTGTCCCCATGAACACGTGCACAGCCTGGGGGTGGCTGCCCCCAGGTGACACCCACAGGACAACATGTACACCAACATACACACAATAGGAAATGCAGCCTTACATGCCTTATCATACAGTTTGGACAGGCTGTCGTGTTGTAGGTGTGCCCCTCACTCCCTGGGAGCTATCTGTGGCTGGCATATGTCCATCTGAGACAGGCATGGTGACATATGCCAGTCACTTGTACAGGGATGCGTTGAACAGCAATGGACCGATCGGTGCCCCCGGCCGGCCCATTGCATTCAATGTGTGCGGGTACGCGTTGTACCCCTGTACGCGTTGATCAGCAATGGACCGATCGGTGCCCCCGGCCGGCCCATTGCATTCAATGTGTGCGGGTACGCGTTGTACTCCTGTACGCGTAGTACCGCAATGGACCGATCGGTGCCCCCGGCCGGCCCATTGCATTCAATGTGTGCGGGCACGCGTTGTACCCCTGTACGCGTTGATACCGCAATGGACCGATCGGTGCCCCGGCCGCCCATTGCATTCAATGTGTGCGGGTACGCGTTGTACCCCTGTACGCGTTGATCAGCAATGGACCGATCGGTGCCCCCGGCCGGCCCATTGCATTCAATGTGTGCGGGCACGCGTTGTACCCCTGCACGCGCTGGATCAGCAATGGACCGATCGGTGCCCCCGGCCGGCCCATTGCATTCAATGTGTGCGGGTACGCGTTGTACCCCTGTACGCTGTTGGATCAGCAATGGACCGATCGGTGCCCCCGGCCGGCCCATTGCATTCAATGTGTGCGGGTACGCGTTGTACCCCTGTACGCGTTGGATCAGCAATGGACCGATCGGTGCCCCCGGCCGGCCCATTGCATTCAATGTGTGCGGGTACGCGTTGTAACCCTGTACGCGTTGATACCGCAATGGACCGATCGGTGCCCCCGGCCGGCCCATTGCATTCAATGTGTGCGGGTACGCGTTGTACCCCTGTACGCGTTGTACCGCAATGGACCGATCGGTGCGCACCCATTGACAATGGCTTAGCCTGGCAACGGACGCGTTTTCGAAATTCGAACGAGTCGGTTGCTGGAAATTCAGTTGGTCACCCACAACAATGTTGCAAAATCATGTATGTCATGAAGTTGAAGATTTGAAGGATGCTGTGGGCGTGTATTGGTGCTGCTATTCCATGGATTGGCCAGATTCAGAAGATGCAAACGACTTGGACCTATCACTTTGGACACAAGGGACAGTATCTGCCTCTCCAGCACATATATATTGCTGGCTGTTCCCCTGAGAGCTCACTTGCCTGCACTACATGCTCCAGGACGACATCTGCCACTGCACTGCTGCTGTCTCTGCCCCTCTGGACCCTGCAATGGCACGTACTGTGGAGAGAGCCCCAGCCTTCAGCCTTGAGGAGAACCAGGCCCTGCTGGACAGCCTACTTCCACAGTACAGCAAGCTGTATGGGACACCAGGGGAGCAGGTGAGTGTTCTGTGCACTGCCTTTCTGAATGTGCATTTTGTCTGACTAGCAAGGCTGAAAGTCTGCACGCCACTGGCTAGCAGGCTCACTGAGTAGTTGTCACCCCCATAGTGTGTAGTGACATGCACTGGACAGGTATGGTGCAGTGACAGTGCATTTGAACAAGGTTTTACTTCCCATGCAATGATACCATGTAGTGACGTCTGGCAAACTGTCCATGGGCAGCGTTGCACTGCCTGTGTACATCATGTGCCCCTGTGATTGAGACATGTATATACAACTGTGTCATGCACGGATATGTTGCATGTGTAGTAATGGCCTTTTCACTTTGTCATCCTGACAGGTTAATGCCCATCGGAAGCAGGAGATCTGGAAGGACATCGTCCGGGCTGTCCGGTCCGTGGGGGTCTACAAGCGCCGGATCCGCAACTGCCAGAAGAGGTGGCAGGACCTTCGGGGCTGGACCCGGAGGATTGCACGGGTCCAGCTGAAGCTGTCGCCTCCTCGCAGGAGGGGCGGAACACGGACCCTGACCCCCACATGCTCCAGATCCTGGCGGTGGTGTTTCCAGACCTGGATGGGCAGCTGAAGGCCAGACAGCAGCAAGGAGGGGTGAGTCAAAGACTGCACTGTGAACTCTGTATTACATGCTATGTGCCCTCCTCTGGCCTGGTTAAACTGCCACAGTACAGCAGTCATGTTGTCCAGGAGCCATGTCCCTCTATTGTGCACTGCCCACTCCTCATCTGATACCCAGGTGTGGCCCTTACATTCAGGGAATTGTGTCACTTGGGACTGTGTCCTTGCAGTTTGCTTCACTAAAGGTGGGGGACAGCATCTGTTTCCCTAACTCTGTTGTGGGCATCATGGGTGGGTCCATTGTTCACACAACGCCTGTGTTCGGACATGTAATCTGCGTGTTGCTTTGATATGCGGTCCACTTGCTGAGCTGAGCCACCACATGTGCCTGGGGTATGTGGCACACACCCATGCAGCGGGTGGGAACAATGTTTGGGCCCCAGGAGTGTGCAGATTACGTGTGTCACACATACATAGCCAGCTATCCACTGTCCAGGGCTCATCCCTCATTCATGTGGGGCAGGACAGTCATGCCTACTCCAGGCCATGCAATGCACTCTGTACTCCCACTCCCGTGTATCAGCTGACACATTGTGCGCAGTGATTTGACCCCTCAGGTGTCTGCCTCTGTGTCAGTGTGCTGTGGATTTGTTGCCAGGACTGCTGGGGTGTTTCTCGGTAGGGGCTCAGCATGCCACTGGAGATGTGACCATAGGAGACGATACTTGTGTGTCACATAGGTGTTTGATCAGCTGCCCGTGCAGACTGGGGTATGCGAATGTGAAGTTCAGGCAGCTGTTCCCCATTCACAGCAGATTGTGAGGGGCTCAGGTTCAGAGGGTAGTGTCACAGGTCTCCCATATGTCCAATCGGTATGACCTGGACAGATGAGGGTTAAGATGATGTGTTGTGTGGGGGATGTACATGTGCACTTGTGCAGCTCCAGGACTTGCATTCCCCATGACCTACTATTGTGACACAGTGCAGAGTGTTGTTGTCTGGCTGCCAAGTCATACATCACTGAGACAGTGATGTATGACTTAGCAGTCATGCCTCCGCCATGGCATGTGTCTACTTATTGGTGATCCTGCAGGGGAGTGACATGTGCTACATGCACACCATTGTGGCGATGGCTATCAGGACATGGGTGCATCATGGTGTCTGTCGCTGGTATGCATCACATGCATTTCCTATTTGACTCTGGGCGTCCCTTTCATCCGGAAACCTGTACTGACTCAGTGGCAAGAGTTGTGATGTGTGCATGTCCACATGCTACACCGTGTCCTCTGCACTGTCCAACTACTGTGTAGTTGGTGCATGTGTCCACACTGGGGTGTTGCTATCCAACAGACACCAGACAGATGGGTGCAAGGCCATGTGGGATGTGAGTGCCATGGTTGGCATCAGACTGACAATTGGCTTCTCCTGTTCAGTTAGGGCACTTTTAGCAATGTACAACTAATGATGCCAGGGCTTGCTCTGTAATGTGCTGTGCTCACAGTGGTGTGTGCGTTTGGTGCAGGTGACTGATGTCTGTCTGTTTCCCCATTGTTTGCAGATACATCCACGGCCACGGAAGGGGACAGCTCCACGGACCAGGAGGAGCCGGAGAGCCAGACTGGGTCAGCAGCCGAGGAGTGGTCGGAGGGACCCAGTGGCACGGAGGGCGAGGGGAGCCACACCGAGGAGTCCTCAGCACCATCCACCTCAGCTGAGGACCAGAGCAACTCGGAGGATGACTCCCTTATGGAGGCGGGTGTCAGCAGCCACCACACCCCAGCTAGTGTTGCTGTCCCCGCCACCACCAGCACCACCACCGCCCTCCCATCGGCTCCCATTCCCTAGGTCCGTGGAGGCTCCCATGTTCGGGAGCGTGTCTCCTTTGGGCCAGGCACCGCACCCCTGCCCCTGTGTCCCCTGCTGCCCTGAGTGAGGAGTCTGTGTACCTCCTTCGCCAGCTCCATGTAGGGCAGACAGCCATGCTGAGTGTCCTCCATGCGCACACCGCTCTGTTGACTCAGCTGGTGTCGTTCATGGAGGGCATCTCATCGGGCATGTCTGACCTACAGAGGGGCAATAGGTCCATGGACTCCTCCCTGACGGCAGCAGTGTCCCTCCTCAGACAGTCCCTCACCCCTCCTGCCTCTGCTCCATCCACACTCCCCAGCACCTTACCCGTCCCAAGCACACACACACCGGCACAGGCACACACCAGCACACACACATCCAGCACACAGACACACACGCCACAAACAAAACGCACACGCACGCACAGTCAGGGGACTGAAACCAGACTCACAGGTGATGGGGCCCTGGAACACACACACGCATCCACGAGCACTGCGCAGTCCTCAGTTGCCTCTCCCTCCAAAGCACCCTCCCTTGCCTCACCTGCAACCCCAAAGACCCAGCGGCTCTTCCTCAGTGACCTCGGCCTCTTCCCCTCCGATCCAGCTGATACAGCATTCAGGGGGAAGAGGAAGCCCACCCACACGGAGCAGAGTGCCCCTCGCCCCCGGACACCCTCCCCCAGGCGCAGACAGACTGAGGCCCCCACCCGCAAGTCCCCCGGAGTCGTAAGAGCAAGACCCCGCCGCCGCCCTGCAGCTCAGGCACCAGGTCTCCTTCCTCCATCCCTCAGGCCCCCACTCCACAGGTGCCCCCACCACACCCTGCCCCAGGTTCCCCCACCCACAGATATACCATCCCCAAGAGGATCCGGCCTTCTCCCCTGCCACTTGCTCTCCCGGCACCACACCCCCGCTGCGCTTGTCTGTGCCACTGATGTGGTGAGGGTGTCCTCCCCTCTGTCCAGCCCACCTTGCCTGTTCCCCATTCTCCTCCCCTGGTGGTAGGCACTGCAGTGGAGTCCACTACCACCCTGTCTGACTTGGGCACTGCAGTGGCGGACCTGTCCACTCCATCTGCAGGGTCCACTGCAGTCGTGCCGGCACCCACAACATCTGAGTCATGCCCCCAGTTGTGCCGGCACACACCATGTCAGACACCTCCACTGCAGTTGTCAGTGGCTCTCCAGCACCCACCACCCCTTCCCTGCTTCCTCCTGGTGAGCCCTGATCCTGTCCCTGCGGTGCCTGGCCTGCCCCCCGGTTGCCCCTCCTAGTGGATTGTCCCTGGTTTTGTGCAGGCATGCGTAGGGTGACATCTGCCACTGTCACCCTGTTTGGACTTTGACAATGGACTGGCCATTGGCCTTTGTGTTTTTTCTGGACTTTCAGTTTTCATTACACACATATGCTGAATAAAGCAACTTTCTGTTCTCTAGTGCTTATGCTTCTGATGTACATGTTGTTGATGATGCTAACCATGCCCTTGCTGCAGTGATGGTGATATTTGGTCTCATGATAATGAAGTGTTACTGTGCAGGAACCCATGTGGTCCAGGGGGAATGTGTCCTATCCTGTGGTGTATCCATGTCATCCATAGCAGCATCTGAGGGTGTCATGTGTTCAGTATTTGGCAATGGGATTTCCTACTTACATTAGCAATTTCACATCTGTGGCTTCCACCCCTGCACATCTGTTGTGCCTGCCATTGTTCAATTCGTCTACTTCCCTGACCGTGTGGCCATCTCCACTGGACATGCAGGTTTGGGCATCAATGGGGAAGGACTCATCTGTGTTGTCAGTGCAACATTGCTATACAAGTGTGTTGGATCTGTGCTGATGATTTCGTTGGCACTTCCATGACCAGGCTGATGTGACGGGAGCCCTCATTTGGTGCTAATTGTTGATTGTGTGACCAAGTGCTCAGCTGACATGATGGGGCCCTACTGAGGCAACATATGGCACAGCTTTCCTCACACAGGAGTGGAGTCCCCTCATGGCAGTGTGTACTCCTGTGACATTGCCTGCGCCCAAGGTGTGTGTTGTATGAGCATGTCTGTGTGTTCACTTCCGTTTAGCTGTGCATGCTGGGATCCCTAGTGTTGTACCTGTTTGTGATGCTTGCTGAGTTGACCTATGTTCCCCAAAGTCTTCTCCCTGGGTTCTCTGTGATGTGGGTGCATGGCACATTACTGGTCATCAGGGTGTCACCCATAGGTGTGTTTGCTGTCAGGGCTGAGTTTGTGTGCAGACGCAGATGGGTCACAGTCAGGTTTCCCTTGGCACTTGTTGTTTGCCCCTGTCATGTGATTTCCAGTTTGTGTTATCTTTCAGTGATTGTGACACGTTGTGTGTGTGACTGCTGGCACTCCTCAGGGTCCGGGCTGCAATGTTGGTTGTTGTCTATGTGTGTTCTTTGTGGGTGACCTTGGCTTCTTCATTGGTGTGTGACTGTGGCTGGGATCCCATTGGTTGGTGTGGTATTGCCGTCATGTCCATGTACAGCGTAGTGTGCAGTGTGTCAGACATTCAGGAGTCTTGTTGAGTGGCCATGTGTGA
The DNA here is from genome assembly GCA_963921515.1 of Calotriton arnoldi. NCBI lineage: Eukaryota > Metazoa > Chordata > Amphibia > Caudata > Salamandridae > Calotriton > Calotriton arnoldi. The sequence continues at coordinate 3,081 of CAWUFW010009744.1, read as the reverse complement.
TGTGTTTCTGCACCTTGGTTCCCACCCACCACCCTGGAATAGTCATGGGTGCATGTGCAATGTCACCAGTGCATGTGTGCTTCACTGCTGCACATTGTTGGAGGTCGAGGGGTGTGGTGTTGAGTGTGTGCAGATGAGAGTTGTTGCCCGGCTAGGCCCCTGCCTCCATGTTGGCCTTGGCTTACTGGCCATGCTGATTGATTTGTGCTTGTGTAGGTGTGATGGTAGTTTGTTGCTCAGGACACATGACTGTGGTTCACAGTGTGAACGACATTTAGCTTTGTCATCACAGTGGGATTGTAATGCAGCCCAGGGTCACCACATTGTGGGGGCCCTGGGGGTAGTGCTGTGGTGTGTCTGTGTCTTGCTGTGTCAGTTGCTGTTCCTACGTGCCTGTGTGACATGTGTGATTTGTGCTCCCTCTCATCTGACAATGCCTGCTTGCCCACATAGGGGATTTGGATCCATGAGTTACCTTTGTGTGGCACTGTATGCACATCTGTATGATTGGTATTCAGGTCTCCTCATGTGTTGTGTGGTTGCCTGGGGACACTGGCACCCCCTCACCTGTTGTGTATGATGTGCAGTGTGGGTCTGCCTGTTTGTGTTTGTGCATCTGCACCACTGCATTGGCATATCTTGGGTGTGCCATTGGCTGTATGTAGTTTGGTGGCTTTCCCCTGCTGTCCCTGGGACTCCTAGGTCATCGGTCAGCACAATGATCATGGTTTGTGTGTCCCATTGCTGCCATGGTATGGTATCTGTTCACCTCACATCTACAGTCTCCACAGGGTATCTGCATTTGTGTGCCCATTGGTGCAAATATGTGGGTCTGCATTCTGATGGTCACTTCTGTCATTGTGTCATTGATGAATGTTGACAGTGTCAGCCCCCATGGGTGTTGTTTGTCTGCACATGGCCAAAGGTATGTCTTATTTTCACTGCAGTATTTGGCTCCCCAATTTATGTTGCAATGGGACACATGCACTACTTTGCCACTGATGTGTTTTATGTTCTGTGACCAGGAATCATCCATGCAGTTTGGCAGTTGCAGCTCTTTCTTTGTCAACACTTACATTTTGGTCACTGTGATGATGGGGGTTTGGACCCCATTGCCACAATGTTCAAAATGTGCTTCAGCTATGGACCCCACACTTACATTTTGGTCACTGTGATGATGGGGGCTTGGACCCCATTGCCACAATGTTCAAAATGTGCTTCAGCTATGGACCCCACACTTACATTTTGGTCACTGTGATGATGGGGGTTTGGACCCCATTGCCACAATGTTCAAAATGTGCTTCAGCTATGGACCCCACACTTACATTTTGGTCACTGTGATGATGGGAGTTTGGACCCCATTGCCACAATGTTCAAAATGTGCTTCAGCTATGGACCCCACACTTACATTTTGGTCACTGTGATGATGGGGGTTTGGACCCCATTGCCACAATGTTCAAAATGTGCTTCAGCTATGGACCCCACACTTACATTTTGGTCACTGTGATGATGGGGGTTTGGACCCCATTGCCACAATGGTCATGGCCTGCTTGCATTGTGGGGGCCACACACATATATGTGTGGCACATGTGATAGGGGGTCACATTGTATGTTCAAAGTCATGTTCAGTGTTGTAGGCATTTGACACAGTCTACACACGCTTGTCATGGTGTTGGGAGGATGTCTTTTTCTTGCATTCCCTAGGTTGTGGTGTGCTGGTTGTGTCATGCATTGTCCATCCTATGAGTGGGGGTGGTGTTGGGTGGTAGGCATCCAGCCCCCCATGGGTAGAGGTGGTAGTAGTGACAGGCATCCAGCCCCCTGGGTAAGGGTGGTAGTAGTGGTAGGCATCCAGCCCCCCTGGGTAAGGGTGGTAGTAGTGGTAGGCATCTGGCACCCCCTGGCTACGGGTGGTAGTAGTGGTAGGCATCCAGCCCCCTGGGTAAGGGTGGTAGTGGTGGTAGGCATCTGGCACCCCCTGGCTATGGGTGGTAGTAGTGGTAGGCATCCAGCCCCCCTGGGCAAGGGTGGTAGTGGTGGTAGGCATCTGGCACCCCCTGGCTAAGGGTGGTAGTAGTGGTAGGCATCCAGCCCCCCTGGGTAAGGGTGGTAGTGGTGGTAGGCATCTGGCACCCCTGGCTAAGGGTGGTAGTAGTGGTAGGCATCCAGCCCCCTGGGTAAGGGTGGTAGTAGTGGTAGGCATCTGGCACCCCCTGGGTAAGGGTGGTAGTAGTGGTAGGCATCTGGCACCCCCTGGGTAGAGGGTGGTAGTAGTGGTAGGCATCCAGCTCCCCTGGGTAAGGGTGGTAGTAGTGGTAGGCATCCAGCCCCCCTGGCTAAGGGTGGTAGTGGTGGTAGGCATCTGGCACCCCCATGGCTAAGGGTGGTAGTGGTGGTAGGCATCTGGCAGCCCCCTGGCTAAGGGTGGTAGTGGTGGTTGGCATCCAGCCCCCTGGCTTAGGGTGGTAGTAGTGGTAGGCATCTGGCACCCCTGGCTAAGGGTGGTAGTAGTGGTGAGGCATCCAGCCCCCCTGGGTAAGGGTGGTAGTAGTGGTAGGCATCTGGCACCCCCTGGGTAAGGGTGGTAGTAGTGGTAGGCATCTGGCACCCCCCTGGGTAAGGGTGGTAGTAGTGGTAGGCATCCAGCCCCCCCTGGGTAAGGGTGGTAGTAGTGGTAGGCATCCAGCCCCCCCTGGCTAAGGGTGGTAGTAGTGGTAGGCATCTGGCACCCCCATGGCTAAGGGTGGTAGTGGTGGTGGGCATCTGGCACCCCCTGGCTAAGGGTGGTAGTGGTGGTTGGCATCCAGCCCCTGGCTTAGGGTGGTAGTAGTGGTAGGCATCTGGCACCCCCTGGCTAAGGGTGGTAGTAGTGGTAGGCATCCAGCCCCCTGGGTAAGGGTGGTAGTGGTGGTGGGCATCTGGCACCCCCTGGCTAAGGGTGGTAGTGGTGGTTAGGCATCCAGCCCCCTGGCTTAGGGTGGTAGTAGTGGTAGGCATCTGGCAGCCCCCTGGCTAAGGGTGGTAGTAGTGGTAGGCATCCAGCCCCCTGGGTAAGGGTGGTAGTGGTGGTGGGCATCTGGC